>OX638067.1:24779885-25472801 GCA_951804385.1 Trifolium dubium
CTTCATTCTGTTTTTAAAACTACCTTTTTTTCCTTTATCATTTGAGCTTAACTCAGGACAATCAGCAATGAAATGACCAGTCTTTTTGCAATTGAAACAACTATTCTTAGAGCTGTCTTTCTTGTCTTTCAAACTTGAATTCTTGTTTCCATAACTCTTTGAAACAGAACTCTTTCCAGAAGCTTTGTTGTTCTTATATTTGTTCCATTTTCTGAACTTTGAAATTAAAGCAAAAAGTTCCTCATCTAATACATCCTCCTGTTCATCTACAGAAGATTCCTCAGCATCAGATTCAATAATTTTTGCCTTCAGAGCCTTAGGAGACTTCAAAGTTGCTAGCAGAGCCAATGACTTTGATTTCTTCTTTGGCTCATCTGAAGCTAGTTCCATCTCGTGACTTATGAGTGAACTAGTTAACTCTTCTAAGCTCAAGGTATTGAGATCTTTTGCTTCTTGGATAGCAGTGACTTTTGGTCTCCACTTAGGTGGTAAACACCTCAGAATCTTCTTTACATGATCAGAAGTTGTATAACTCTTCTTTAAGACTCCAAGGCCTGAAACCAAGATTTTAAACCTTGCATACATTTCTTCAATGTTTTCAGTGTCTTTCATCTTAAACATTTCTTACTGATGAACCAGAAGATTTTCTTTTGCTTCTTTCACTTATTGGTTCCCTTCATAAGTAGCACACAGAGAGTCATAAATACCCTTAGCACTAGATCTGTTTCCAAGTTTCAGAAACTCATCATGTGTAATACATTCAACAAGGATAGATATAGCTCTGTTGTGTCTTTTCCACTCTTTCTTTTGTTCAGATGTGAATGTCTTCTTGACAGCTGTAGTAGTTTTGCCATCTTCATCTAGGTGTTCTTGAAAGCTAACACCTTCTTCAATGATATCCCACAAACCTTCATCTTCAGCTATAATATGTGGATATATCTTGTATTTCTACCAAGCAAAGGTTGATGGGTCACCATTGAACTTAGGTGCTTTGCTGTAGACACCACCAAATTTCTCTCCTTTCTCATAGTTGTAGTCATAAGGAATTTCAGTCTTCTTAGTAATCTCAGAATCTCCAGACATAGTGTTTTTCAGAATCTTTTTGTTTCACGGTTAAGTGATGTGTAACAAACCAGAGCTCTAGATACCAATTGAAGGTGTGAAAAACACAAGAAGGGGGGGTTGAATTGTGTTTTGGTATTTTTAAAAACTTCTTCAAGTTCAAAGAACTTATCAAAATCACCAGCGGATAAACAAACACAATAAACGCGCACAGTCAGAAGCAGAGATAAAAAGAGTGAGAGAGAGACAAGCAATTTTATACTGGTTCCTCTCACAAACCGAGAGTAGTCCAGTCCCCTTGCACTTCCAAGGGATTTCACTATAATCACTTAGATTACACAATGCTCTAACACACTAGTAAGAGACTTCCTAATGCTCAAGTTCTCAAACAAGAAACTTCCTAACACAAAACAAAAGATAGATAAGAGTTTTGAACACTTGATGTTAAAATCAAGAGTTCACAAAAACAATACAACACAACTGTAAAGACTCTAACAATTGATTCCTAAGAAAACAAAATGTCAGAAGCACAAGCAGATAAGTTCAGAAGTAGTGCTTGCAGTCTTGTATGAAAAACAGAGTAAGTGTTGTTGCTTTTGTATGTGCGTCACTTGATCTTCAAACGTTGTTCTCTATTTATATGAGAGAGTAGAAAAGAGACGTTTGAGGATACTGACCGTTGCAGAGGTCATTTTCATGCCAGCTGTGTAAGGACAAAAGTAACATGGGATATTTGCCATTTCTGGTAATGCTTATCCTTTCATTCCTTTTGTATGAGAATATTCGCCCTTATGGAGTAAAATAGTACCAACGTCACTATCCTGATGATAAGGATGTAGTACTATGATTTCACAATCAATCACAGCCTTTAAATTCAAATGATTTCCAATCATTGAATAACTATCAGTTAACACTGACATTTTCTGGCATGTCATTCAGAATTTATGTTCCCAACATAACTTCTGATTCCTCAGCTTCTGAAATACAAGACCATCAGACTTAACATAGCTTCTGAGTTAACCAGCTTCTGACTTGGAATAACTTCTGACCAATGTTGCTTCTGATGTTGTTGCCTCTGATATCAATGCTTCTGATATTAATTTTGGCGCTTGTTTCAGAGCTTCTTATATCAAGTGTGAACATAATATACTTTTAATCCTGCACACTTAGATAAAATATTAAAATACCCTATTGTTCATTAATACCTTGTTATCATCAAAACTTTAAGGACTTAGTTAGAACCACTTTTGTTCCAACAATCTCCCCCTTTTTGCTCTCAACTACTTTAATTACTCTCAACTACTTTTTACTTTTGTTTTTGACAAACATTAATAACAATATTTTCACCTCTCAATTAATAATACCTTTTTTAAAAAAATAATAACACTAATTCTCACCTCTCAATTTTTTCACTTCTTATTAGTCAAAAAAATAAATAAAAACTTTTCCACTTTTCATGAAAAAAATGTGTTATTTTTTCTCATATTTTTGAGCCATAACTTTTTATTATGCATGGCTGAGTTAATTTTTTTTCTTAATGTTTTTGTTCATCTTTCCACAATATTTTTGTTTTAGGATAGTAGTACAATCAAGTAGTCATTGAAGTTTTAACTATTCAAACAAAATTTATAATTTCTTTTCTCAATGAATTAATGTTGTCGTTTGTGTAATGATTTCGTTGTTTATTGACATAAATTTTAAAATATTGTTAGCAATGTCAGCTGAAACAAAAAAAGTCGAAACAAGAAGGTCAACCACTTGAATACTCCCTCAGGCCTCAGGTCACTATTATAAGTAAAAAAAACTATTTACGGTGTTTAAGAAATTTGGTTAAGTAAAGTTAATTTGCTTGATATTTGATGTAAGACATCAGTTAAGTTTACTGTATTGCCCTTTTAAATTACAAGTAACAAAACATAAAAGTGGAATAATTGTCTAAAAAGTAGTAGAATTAAATAAGTGTATATTTGAAATAGTAGTATTTATTATTTTAAAAGTAGTTAAATTTTGCTTACAATAGTTACCAAAATTTAAAATGTTTTTTTTACTTATAATAGTGACCAGAGTGAATACGTTGGAGTATATCTTTCACAATTAATTTTTTTTCTCATGGACAGTTTTATGTGGAAACTATCTAGGGTTAATTCAATGAACAAATTAAATTAAAGATGATATTGTTAACAGATAACGAAAGAGAAGATACAACTGAAACTGAAAATATTAATTATACAAAAATATTTTCATAATGTTAGCTACGAACTATTTTTTTGTAATTATCGAAATATATACAAATTATCTAATACGATAATTTATCTAAAACAATATTTTTAATTACCCATGCGAGAGCACGGGTGAAAGTCTAGTATCTATAAGAAAAAAAAGAAAAAAAGCTGAGTTGGCCTACTTTTTTTGAAAAAAAAATTAAAGAAAAATGTCACTTGGCATGGCACATCACAAATTCTGCCCAGTCATATTTTGTTGACTTTGACCAGGGGGTAACACGCAAAATCTTATATTACAGGAGGATAAAACAACAAAAATATTTTATAAGAGGGTAAAATGTAATTACCTTCATATATAAATAGAAATATTAGTTGTTGTAGAAATTAAAAAGAAATTAGGTATCCTTTGAAATTATAAAAAAATTTGTTCCAAAAAAAAATTATAAAATTGTTTTTGAATAAATGTATTAGTTAAACTATAGATCTCTATTGAAATCATAAAATATTAAAAAATTTGTATCATTATATTTTTTGTTTGAGACCGGGGTATCCACCGCCGAACGCAGTGATTAATCCCTCACTAGATTGGAGTCACCTCGAAGGGTGGGATAGCTGGCCCAAAGATTTAAAGCTGCTCCATACCCAAGGTGAATTTGTATCATTATATGAGTAGAAATATAAGTCAAATAATAATTAAAAAATATATTACATAATTTAGTCTAAATCAAAGATTCCACCATCTTTATAGATGATTAATTTTTGTCGGAAAATCTCTAGAACACACACGATGAGTTATCTCCTTTCAATGAATTTTTTCAATAGTTAAGTACCCTATGAAACTTTGAAAAATTCTTTGAAATAATGTATAAGTAGAACTATAAATACTTATTGAAATTACAAAAAGTTTTTCTTCGTATTATTATTATTTTTTTCATATTATTTTATGAGTGTAAATATATATTACTACTATTTTAAAAAAAAATAGACAAAGTCGTTAATTTTAAACTTCCTAAATTGTTTCTAATTTAAAACATGGGCTCCTTTTTAAAATATAAGTTTGATAAGTTAGCAAGCCAGCCCAGCCCAACCCAAATAATAACCCTAATTCAACAGTCTTACTAATATACCACGTCAATTTTGTCTCTTCTTAGTAAGCGCCACAGCTATGAGGTTTATACGGTTTAAACTACTTTCTACAACCAACTAATTTCCAGATCTGAACTGCCGAACCTCACAGATTGGCCGGGTTATCGGTTTCGCACCGGTTTAACCGGCATGGCGATGGGAATCGAGTTGTTTGAGGAATGATCAGAGGAAATAGAAGCAACACGAATCGGAGTAACAACGGCGAAATATAAGCAGTTCGTCAGGTAAAGGTGCGCTGGCGGGAAGCGTACGGCGGAGGATGTGTTGGTGTATGTTGGTATTGCTCTTAAATTTCAATTTTTTTTAGTATTATAATAATGATTGGATGGAGTATTCAATTAGATATATATTTAGATCTGTCTGTTTTGGTGGAAAATAGATTTTTTGTTATCCTTATAAATTTGTTGAATTATTTTTCTGGTTTTGTTGTACTCGGTTATAGCAAGTTAGCAACTTTTGTTTGATAAATAAATATTCATTTTAGTTAATTGTAAGTAGTAAGAATATTCTAGAGGCCATAGAAGTTACGTAAAAAAAATGACTAAATTTATTTTTTGCATTGAAAAAATAAGACTAAATTTTGTTTATCCCATCTTGTTATCTCTGTTTTTATTTATTTGATGTATAAAGAAGTATACAATCAATTTAAAAATTTACATCAAATTTGTGTAAAAACTTATAACATTAGAGATCACAATTTTTTGTGAGAACATTCTACAAACATTGTATTGAATAAAGTTAAAATGCTATGTAATTTTCATTGCTTCTTTTTTGTTTTTACAACTTCATCTTTCTTGAGTTTTCTGTTTTCAATTCCTCTTCATCCTCACCTGCAAAAATGAAAAATGAGATTGTTCTTGAGAATTCTTTAGAAAAAAAATCAGCAAGATAAAAATAGAAAGATGAAGTTGTAAAAATTTGTAATTTTTTTTTTTGAATTTTACAGATTTGAAGTTGTTAGAAACTTAGAATATCTATCTATTATGAAAATATCAATTTCTTGATTGCTTTAAACATCCGTCAATTAAATTGGTGCCTGAAAGTTTGTGTGAGATTGAGCTTTGTACTTTTAAGTTTCTTTGCATTTTAGGATTACGTTGTTCAGTTCATTTTATAATGGCTTACTATTTTTTTTTTGCATAATGATTTATCTATTACGTCCAAGTTAATAATAGATTGGTCTGACAATATATTTTGCAAAATTTCATTCTTGCTCTGTTTTGTATTCATGATTGGCAGAGAATGTCTAAACTCATTTAATTCATAGTGTTACAATATGAACATATCAACTTGAGACATTAATTAAAATAATTTGTTTTGATTTCTACAGTTTAAACACGTTTGTTCAATGTTCTAATATATCTGTTTTCTTGTGGATTTTCTTTGTTGTTGGTGTCTATTTCATAGTGGATACCCATACAATGCAGAGACAACGATGATACAAAGAAAATGGATGGATATATGTCCAAGTAAAAACTTCCTCTTGTAGCTAATGATATGGAGATTATCTACAAAATTTCATTCTTTGTTGTTAAGGTATGCATCTTCCTATCTCTTCATTTTTATGTGAATATCATTGTGAAATGAAATTTAACCTTTCATATCCATATTAGGACTTTTTTTATACGTTTACAAAATAGACTTAAAAATTGCAACAAATATATAGAATGAGGAAGACTAATGCAAATGCAATAACTTCCTAGCTAGAACTCCATGTTAGGATAAAATATGGTATATAATAGCATTTCAATCATCACATATAAAACACATATCATTCCACAATAATAGAATAAAATATTGTTTACTAAATGTTTCTGTAAATGCACCAGTTCCCCTCCGAGTTTTAATAATTGGAAAAACACATGAAAATAGAGTAGAATATGTGTAGGTAACAATTGAAATTGACTTGACAGCAAAACATTCTTTTGAAACTTTGGAAAACCAATTTTTAGGTGTTTTGTATCGATACATATATACCTGTATCGATACAAAGGTTCTGAAACTTGTTCAGGATGATTACCACGCATTTGTATCGATACATAGCACTTTTGTATCGATACAAATTGCTCTCATTGGAGTCAGAGGAACCTCTGTGTTTCGAAACACACTTGTATGTTTCAAAACACATGCAGACTCTCTTGAAACCAGAGAGATCCGTGTGTTTCGAAACATATCAGTCACACTCTGTTTCTCTGGTGTATGTATCGATACATACGCGTGGTTGTATCGATACAAGAACACAAAACTTCAGTTTTTCTTCTGCTTTCAATTGCTTGTATCGATACACACTGATGCATGTATCGATACAAGTCTGTTAGATTGTGCCTAAATTTGCTCAATTCTATTTTCATTATAAATAGTTTTATGTGTTATTGCTGTAAGTGTGAGAAACCATTAGTGAAGAATTCTTTGATCAAGATTGCTGAGTATTTTGCATCAAAGTGCATTCAAGATTAATCATCATCTTCCTTCATATCTCTATCAAATTGAAGTTGAATATGGGTTCAATTGATGTTTCTTAGAAGATCTTGAAGGATAACGTTCGGGGTAAGTTCGCAGTGAATCAAAATTACATCTGAGTTGATTGGGTCTTGAAGGTAGAGTTTATCATCCGGATTCAAGTGTTGCTTGAATTGCACAATTCAATTTGGCGAGGGAATTATCCGGACAATCATCACAAGTTCTTGGTTGAAGATAGTGTGAGGGTTTGATTATTGGAAACGGTAATTGAAGTCAAGATTGAATTGGGGGTTTTGCACAATTACAAGTTGGAGCTATGGTGAAGATGGTGAAGATCGGTTAATCGAGTCTGTATCTTTACATATTTTATCAATTGTAACTTGTGCATTCATATAGAGATTTTCTAAGTAAAGTCTCCACTTATCCGTTTGATAAGTTGGGGGGAGACGTACCGGCCCACTGCGAGGACGACGCGAAAGCTGAGAACTCCCTGATCATCCTCGTGTGTTATTCTTCTATCCCTCATCTCTTTACTTTACGTTTTGTTATTAATTCACAAACGTGATTTTGTCATACACGCCAAGTGTTTGACAAAATTACCGTTTGATTGCTCTGTTTGCTATAAGACTTTTCGATACCGCAATTCGTGTGTGTGAACATTTTTAATAGAAAAATCTTATTTGACAATTGCTTGATTCATAATATTTGTATTGCACTCATTGTATCATCATCATACCATATTGGCTTTACTATTTTTCTTTTGGTCGAGGTGCAATAGACTATCGATCTAAGTAGTTTCCGCTTACTCGATCGAAATACGAAAAATTGTAGTTGTATAATTGGAATGCTTTTGTTCGCCACTTTAGAGTGTAGCCGTGTAGTCTAACAGATTCCTCATCCCTTTATTTTTTGTCTTGTGTGTTACATCATAAAATGATTCAAATTCATTTAAACAATCTGTCTATAATAATTCCTCTTGAACATATTTATATAATATGTATGTGGAAATATTAATTTTGATGTTGTGGTATACGCTTTGAAGAGTCTGTCATCATCACCTAAGTGTGGAATTATCCCAAAGTTTTCAAGTTTATGTCTCTAAGTCAAAGGAGGAAAAAGTCTTTTTCTTGTTGTAGGGTATAATGTTTCTCCTGTGCTGTAAAGTTAATGTAGTAATCTTTAAGTTAGCAAGTAATGATTTTTAGCATAGCTTGGTTCTCAAGTTTAAACAATTAAGGATACTCAGATAGCTTTTTAACATTGCTCTCTTTTTATGTAGGTTCCATTAGTAGGATCTACTTTTCTCAAGCATTACTTCTCCTTCATTTCTTGGCCATAGTTGCCATCAAATTAGCATTAAAGGTAAACATCTATTACTCCAAACTTCAGAATAATTGGTGTAAAAGAACCACTTCATTGTATATAAATCACTTTTAGATGTATATAAAGCACTTTATTTGTATATAAAAAATGAACTTTATGTATATAAACCACTTTTACTCACCGAAAGGAAGAACATAAACAAAAACTAACCACTTTGAGATGTTTCTGCCTTTTCTTTTGCATCAATGCTTCTAATATTAATTGATGTTAAGTAACTTGTATGCCAACATCACGTTGCTAATAGTAACTTCTAGTTGCTGCCGAATTTCTCAAACAAAGTATATATATATATTCATGCTTTACTATAATATTGATTGTTGATGGGATCTAACCAAATGAGTTTTTCATTTCCAGGATTAAGGGGTTCAAGCTAAACAAAGACCCACAAAAGAAATGAAGATTGGTTCTTGAGTGATGAAGAATGGTTCTCAATGAATGCAATGATGAAGTAAAGAGATTAGAGAAAAATGATAGAGAAAAATTTGGTGTGTAAAAATATTATGCAATGCTCTGGTATTTATAGTCATGTATAGAATTTTAAGACTTGGGAGGCTCCTATATAAGTTAAAAACATTTAATGGGAACTTGTCATATGAATACAAACAAAATGTTATATGTGGTTTGGATTCAATATGACTCAAGATTGACATTACACAACAATTAAATGCCATTTAATGACACACATGGGTCTACTACTCTAACAATTGTAATATAAAGAAACTGCCCAATATATATGAGGCCACGTGGCACAATTTTTGAACTTCCGCTCAATATAATCAGTCCACCAAGGGAAAAATCTCCCAGGGGTGCTTGGAGAGACAAAAGCAACATTCTCAATTGTTAATGTTTCTTCTAATCACAATACTCTGACCCTCTGGGTTCACTGCATAATCAAGACCCTGAATAACATAAAGCAACCTCGTTAAAAAAAAACACCTAAACCCATACACCATAGTATTTTATTCAAGACAAACAAAACAAAGCGATATACATGAAACATAAGAGATTCAAATCCGCCAAGAGCATTTTCCACCATTGGAAGCAACACCTTTGAGGTTTCTTCTTGTACCAAGAGTTGAACGTCACATCTACAATGCAAAAAAAAAAACGTTAGGTCAAAATATTTATCAATAAAAAAACCCTAACACTACCTTATATAAATATACCTAGAGTTGGTGTTAAATACACTAATATGGCAATCACCACAATAGTAGAAACCATCTTCATTGTTAAAAAATGAACCACAGCGGCGACACACAGGAACAAATTTCTTCCCCATGTCAAAGAGCTTGTAAACAACGCCGCACATAACAAAAATTCCATCTTCCGATCTACGCACAAAATCAAACAATGTCTTATGTGGATAAGACTTTATGAACAGTAACTCCTTAGCCTCCATAGAACTTTGTTGACTTCGACGATTAACAAAGGGACTCATTCCATAGCAATAACCAACCCTAACATTCAAGAGACAAAACACACATAGTTAGCAACAACAACACCATGCATAACGAAAATAACATCACTTTTTACTACTTTCCACTTACTTTTCCTTAAACATCTCGATTTCAACCATATACGGATTTAACAAAACCTTGGTCGCCTTCTCATAACTCTCAACATAAACACAACCTACCAAGAATATAACAAATTTTGAACCAATCAAATGAGGAGCCGAAAAAATTGGAATCAATAAACACTAAACTAAAGCAAATCAAACCAACAGTACCGAAAAAACAATACCTCTTTGAGATGTGACTATCATATACTGCAAAACCAGTATTGGAACATCACCATTAAACTCAGCCATCAAACTATGCAACTGATCAGCATATTCCCCCATAAGAAGGCACTCTATGTACCCACTACATAAACAAACAACAAAAACAGCATCAACAAACGTGTGCAAACGTAACAACACTTCTCAACATCACATAAATATACCTCCTATCCTTCAAAAGAACCCTAACATAAATAGGGTATTGTGAAAGGCCAATACCACAATATTGAAACTACTTATCCGATAGAATACCAATCACATCTGAACCAAAACAAGAATTAGTATAATAACTACAAAAACGAAACTTATATCCAATACAACAAAAACTTAAGAATAACAATAAATAGGGTATTTTGAAAGGCCAATACCACAGTATTGAAACTGCTTATCCGATAGAATACCAATCACATCTGAACCAAAACAAGAATTAGTATAATAACTACAAAAACGAAACTTATATCCAATACAACAAAAACTTAAGAATAACAAATACCAATCACTTGACTTGTCCCATCCTTGAACGCCATAACATCATTAAACTCCATCAATGTCAGCGAATAGCGGCGAATTCAAAAAGAGAACGACGGAAACACTCTCGTATTCATGGACATTGACAGCTTAAAAGGCCCAAGTGTGAGCTTCGTTGGACCAACATTACCCTTAACACGGAAACATTGTAGAACATAAACTTCCCCTTCCGCAAATATAGGTGACATTAGCGGAACAAACTCAGCAGGAATAGTGGCAGAAATCTTGTCACGCTACACAACAAATAACAATAACAATAAAAAACAAAACACATCTAAACGACCTATTGATTTACAACACCAGACAATAGCAGCGTGAAAAATAAAACCACGATATCAGTATAATCAAACAACAAAATCAACAATAACGATAACACTCAAGAACAACAACCATGCAAAACAACAACATATCTACATAATCGGACTTCCTTCTCTAAGATACCAACAACTAACCTCCTCATCAAGCAAAATGAGGTGAACCTCCTTAACCCTCATTGGATGAACATCAGTCCTAACTTCCCACTTTCTGAGAACCCTAACTTTGATGAACAAATTTTTGGAGAATGGATGAACTTCTGAAATAGGAGTTAGAGGATAAACGGTCGACATATTTGAAAAAGAGAAGCACCTGAACCGAAAGAAGATGAACAGAGGAAGCTAACGAAAATGCAATGGTACAGGGGATTAGATTTGATATACTAACACAACTATCCACCATATCTTTAAATAGCCTATAGGAAGGAAACCTTCTACATGCAACTAACAAATTCAATGACGTCAGCCAGTAATATTGAAAATAAGGGTCCTCCAAAAATTGACTACTTGAAAACACATGCCAAGCATTAAATGTAAAGTGACGTTAGTGACCCACACTGGTCTCACACTTGCATAGAGTAATCATGACAATAATGGATAACCAAAGCACATTAATAAAATACACTAAAGACTTTTCAAATAATTAACTTCCTATGCGGATCAACAAACACTCTACAGCATTCTCGTAAAAAAGATAACCTACACAATACCACTATTACCTGATAAATCAGTGTCATATATAAAAGATGTGCTAAACAAAAAAAAACGCAACCAACTAAAAGTTACTCTAAATATATCAACTAAAGTGGACAAATTTTCTCCTATATTTTAGAAAAATATAATACATAAATTAAGTTTCAAATAATTTATCTAAATTAAAATTTATTCGCATCAAATTACAAATACCAACACACACAACACGTAAAGACAAATAAGGCACATTCAAAATAAATAACCCACAAACAACAAACTGATTTTTTCTTCCCATTTACTACACAATTTATTCAAAATAAAGAAAAAAATTGTAACATATTGTGACTATCCTCAAGAGGACCAAATCATATAACAACGAAAACCAACAAATAACTTATCAGGAATCAGTAAAACCCAATTTAAATATTTCTATCAAAAAAAAAAAACAAAGACCCAATTTAAATTTTATACGTCGCTTTGGACCAAAACAAAAAAAAAACTTATAGAGAGCACAAACATACACCAAATCATACTAATCCCCCAAAATAAACTACAAATAACACATTTAATAAATTTAATTTAATTTAATTTAATTATAGTACAAACCATAACAAAAGATTTTATTTTATACAAACCGACTCAATTAAAATCACCCTACAAATAACAACAATTAATAGACACACCACACTAAAATATTTACACGTCTGAATTAAGGAAACGTCAGCTATTCTTTCTAAATCAATTAGTATAAAGATTTTCAGTATTCCAATCCCATAAAGGATTAGATAAATAGAAATGACACATTTAATAAATTTAATTATAGGGCAAACAATAAAAAAATATTTTAAGCTTAAAATCTACTGCCCAACTATCTCACCATTAAAGCAACTCTAATTTAGCAATCTTTCAATCAATACATTAAGATATGATACTCCAGTCTCAACCACAATTTTACTCCTCTCATCACATACCCCCACATAATCTCTTAAATCAACTACATAACCTAAAACTCCACATACATCTTTTTACTAATTTGCCACCATAATTTCCGTTACAATGAGAGCTACTTCAATAATCTAGCATTAATCCCACCCAAAAAAACCACAAGCATATAAATCCTTCCATCAACACCTCAACATTCCTCATTAATCAACAGTCGACTTTTAAAACTCACATCTACACATAAATACTTCACCCACGGTTAACCTCTAATCCATACAACCCAACACCAGCTGCTTCACAAACACTAACAACAGAATCCACATCAAATAACCGACCCATTACACTGGCCTGAACTATATCACACAAGTTCATGCGCTAAATTTGAACACACTAACGAACCAACACACTCATAAAAATATTACAACCTCCAAAAACATAAAAATAACCAAATTTGCTATACTACTTAATTTTCTTACCAATATGAATTAAAGTACCGGTGTTTTTAGATCATCCTTGTAATGTTTCTATCGTACATTTTGCACAGCACTTGCTCTCATCTTCAGTGGACAAAATAGTGCGGCTTTGGCATTTGTCTTGCAAGACTTCTTTGAAGATTTTTTCACACAGTGACTATGGTGAGTAAATATCATCATTCTATTATCTATCTTGCAAATACACAAATCTTTAGACTCCCTTAACCTGAATTACAGACATTTAAGCCATTCTGATGTTCATTTATAAATATATATATATATATATATATACCTCCGTACCATTATAAACTCTAATTTTTTTTAAACGTTATTGATGGCATAAACATCAATAGAGAAAGACACTTTTTATAACATGACAAAAGCTTTGATATTTCCAAACAAACAAATGTATTTTTCAACCTACATTATATGACGAATGAAATATTTATCACCACAAAGAGTGTCTTTAAAACAATAATAAACAAACAAATATCATTAAATTCAAAATCCCCGTAACGGACCACAACAATACATCACAAGCAAAAAAATAACGCATACTTCAAATACAACAATGACCAAAATAAATAAACCCAAGCAACAACAATAACGAAGCTTACAACAATTTATAAATTCTACAGATTTCTAGCTTTCTTTGAATTATTCCCCACCAACTCCAAAACACGACTCTCCACTGCAGCACCACAATCCTTGTTGCTATCATCTGTTGATAAACCACCATCAATAACAAAATATTCATTCGAAGAGGCTGCATCGTATTGAACAGCTAGCCCTTCTCTTGAAGGACAACCCTCTCTCAACCCGTATATAGGCATCAAAAAAACTTCCCAAAATAACGGAATCAACCAACATATCATGTTAGACTACACGGCTACGCTCTAAAGTGGCGATCAAAAGCGTTCCAATAATACAACTACAATTTTTCATATTTCGATCGAGTAAGCGGAAGCTACTTAGATCGGTAGTCTATTGCACCTCGACCAAAGGAAAAATAGTAAAGCCAATATGGTATGATGATGATACAATGAGTGCAATACAAATATTATGAATCAAGCAATTGTCAAATAAGATTTTTCTATTAAAAAAGTTCACACACACGAATTGCGGTATCTAAAAGTCTTATAGCAAACAAAGCAATCAAACGGTAATTTTGTCAAACACTTGGCGTGTATGACAAAATCACGTTTGTGAATTAATAATAAAACGTAAAGTAAAGAGATGAGGGATAGAAGAATAACACACGAGGATGATCAGGGAGTTCCCAGCTTTCGCGTCGTCCTCGCAGTGGGCCGGTACGTCTCCCCCCAACTTATCAAACGGATAAGTTGAGACTTTACTTCGAAAATCTCTTTATGAATGCACAAGTTACAATTGATACAATATGTAAAGATACAAACTCGATTAACCGATCTTCACCATCTTCACCATAGCTCCAACTTGTAATTGTTCAAAACCCCCAATTCAATCTTGACTTTAATTACCGTTTCCAACAATCAAACCCTCACACTATCTTCAACCAAGAACTTGTGATGATTGTCCGGATAATTCCCTCGCAAAATTGAATTGTGCAATTCAAGCAACACTTGAATCCGGATGAGAAACTCTACCTTCAAGACCCAATCAACTCGGACGTAATTATGATTCACCGCGAACTTACCCCGAACGTTATCATTCAAGATCTTCTAAGAAATGTCAATTGAACCCATATTCAACTTCAATTTGATAGAGATATGAAGGAAGATGATGATTGCTCTTGAATGCTCTTTGATGCAAAATCCTCAACAATCTTGATCAAAGAATTCTTCAATAATGGTTTCTCACGCTTACAACAATAACACATAAAGCTATTAATAATGGAAGTAGAATTGAGCAAATTTAGGCACAGTCTAACAGACTTGTATCGATACATGCATCAGTGTGTATCGATACAAGCTATTGACAGCAGAAGAAAAACTGAAGTTTTGTCTTCTTGTATCGATACAATCACGAGTATGTATCGATACATACACCAGAAAAACAGAGTGTGACTGATATGTTTCGAAACACAAAAGTGTGTTTCGAAACACAAGGCTTTCTCTGGTTTCAGGAGAGTCTGCATGTGTTTCGAAACATACAAGTGTGTTTCGAAACACAGAGGCTCCTCTGACTCCAATGAGAGCAATTTTTATTGATACAAAAGTGCTATGTATCGATACAAATGCGTGATAAATAGCCTGAACAAGTTTCAGGACATTTGTATCGATACAGGTATATATGTATCGATACAAAACACCTAAAAATTGGTTTTTCAAAGTTTCAAAAGAATATTTTGCTGTCAAGTCAATTTCAATTGTTACCTAAACATATTCTACTCTATTTCCATGTGTTTTGACAATTATTAAAACTCGGAGGGGAACTGGTGCATTTACATTCTCCCCCTTTTTGATAATTGTCAAAACTATTGCATAAGCTAACTAAGCCTACCTAAGATGCAATTTACAAATAGCTTTAAGATACAGACGCAAACAACAACAAGGCTAACCACTTGCGAAGCTCCCCCTTAGTTGATGCCATCTTGCATATATGTTGAACAACCGGATCCAAAGACTCAAAGCTTTATCCATAGCTTATGCTTGCAAATCTTTTCTACCCCTTTGACATTATCAAAAAGAATAAAAGAGTACTCATGAGAAGTATCGAAATTCGAAGTATAGATCATATAGGTCATATAATGCACTTACATTTATCGAAATGTACTTGATGGACGATTTGTGTATAAATATTTGATCTTGACCGCAAGTGCACAGTCTCGTCGTGTAGTTTTAAAAGATATCGAACCACAGAGACCAATAGTTGAGTACCGTAATTCTGTCGTTACGATGTAAATCTAAGGCGAATGAATTTGGGTTTAGGATTGTTTTAGAATTTAAAAAGAGATTAAAAAGATGAATTAAATTAAATTAATTAAAGCGGGATATCGGTATGTAACTAATCAACCATCGGGAATTTAATAAATTAGTAGCGCGCGGAAAAGGATTTATTTTTCAGAAGGACTTTCTCAATTTAAAGGTTTAAACCTCACATTCTCGTTTTATTGATAAAAACCATACTAACTAGACTAGGAGTTTTACTGTCACTTTTCTACCACCTTAGTTTCGAAAGTATATTTTGAAAATCAATAAGTCCTAATTAATTCTAACGTGGCTCTCGCTCGTTCAAAAATTAATATCAATTTTCTACTATCTAGTTAAAATCTAAAACTCTCGCTCTATTGATTTTAACCTTAATTGCTTTATTTTACTTTCGTTCAAAAGCATAGGAGTTTTAAAATTAGAAACCCGAATCAGAAAAATAGTTTAATATGTGCGCGCACTACATCATCATTAAATCCCCTTCGGAGAATTAAATTACATACCGATACCTAGGAATTTAGCTAGACATGATAAAAGAAATAAATAAATAAAAACAGTAAATTAAATAAAGCATAAATAAATAATTAAATAAAGACATTAAAAAAACCTGGAAATAAAAGCTGAATAAACTTGACTGAAATAATCGGTACAGAATTCTTGACAAGAAAGTGAAAACAGAACTGAAAAAGGATTCCCGATGTGGAAATACCGTTACAGTTACTGTAACAAGAAACTAAAACTGACTGAAAAGTAAAGAAAATAAGGCGTGGAAAATTCTGATATTTGAGCTTCTATTTATAGGAGAATATTTGCTCGTACGATCCATGAAAATAGGAGAGATAAGCTTCACTTTGATCTCATCCAATTGCCATCCGATTAGGAACAGAAAACGGATCAGACGGTGTGCTTACTCCCCACGTCGCGCAAAAAGTTGTTTTGGTGGATTTGGGCTTGGTGGCGCCCGCCACAAGGCTGATGGGGGCAAATGCCCCTTTCTGCTGGGCTCTTTTGTGGGCTGCGCGAATCTGTGCTTTGCACCCCCCTTTTTGCCGCGTTTTTTGCCCTTTTTGCTCAATTCTCTTCTCCGACCTATTTTATTCGACATTACTGAAAACAAAACAAATACCAACATAAAAGCAGATAAAAGAAATAAAAACATATGAAAATGCAACTAAAGTTCACCTAAACTAAACTAAAAATACGATATGATTTCGTGTCATCAATACTATATGATAAAAATAGTCTGATCAAAATAATTAAGCAAAATATGCACGAATGTATTCCAATGACGAATCAACAAAGAATCATGACAAACATGGCATGTAGAACAACAAGCCAAACCAAATCACATGATTAGTAAACATCGACATTTTGAGCAATTCAAACATATTCTACGGACGGACAAAATAAACAAAGCATCATGCATAATAAAATCCATACATGAAATAATAGAATCTACTAAGTCATACATAAAGTAAAAATGCCTAAAAAATTTGGCATTACAAATTATCCGTACAACCATATTGAAATAAAATAAGTCATAGAGTGATGAAAATGAAAGACATAGTTCATGAGTTAAAAAAAATAAACATCCAAATCATATTTATGACCTATTAAACATATGTATGTATGAAAACAATATAATCACCAAGGTACATCAAGTATGCATGTGACCACAAATATCAAAGCACATTATTAACATGAGAATACATGTTAATCCACATAATGCAAGATAGACTTATTCACATAAGCAATATCAAGTACCAAGATAACAATTCACATAATATGCACAACAACATGTAAGCAACATATACAAGAGATGTAATAAACTTCATATGGTTTTTGGCTTGATTTTTGTCAAAACCCCATTTTTAAATATGAGTCTCAACAACTTATCAATATCATTGAGCAAAATTTTTGGAAATGGAGGATTGGACAATTATCATCCCAAAAATCATATTTAGTAGAAATTATTTGTATATGAACAAAGAACCACACAAGCAAGTATAAAATGCAAAAGAATAAGGAACAAGAACAAAGATAAGGATAAGAATCTTCCCTTTGAAGTATCAAGTGTAGAAAGTGATCAATTTCCATAACTTCTATTGTATCAAGTCAAAAACTTATCCTATGTCTTTATACCTTTATAGGTCTTGAACACCATTGTTATCGGTGTCTCTCGTCAATGGTCCAAGACTCTTTACTACAACTTTAGACATTGCAAATAGGTCCCCAACTCTCATTGGGTCCTAGGTGGTTAGTAACAAAACCATTGATGGATTTGGGAATCCATTGCATTTTGCCTTTTGGTACAAAAGTTTTTCTAGCTTGGCACTTTGCAATGGTCTTGTCACAACAATAGTTACACGTGATGTTGGGATTACATTTCTTTTGATCTTTTGCAACAAACTTATACTTTTTATGCTTAGGTTTGAAATTTTTGTTGAATTTCAAAGGATCAACCGAATATGTAATCTCGGGTGTAGGAAGTTTATCCATTTTCTCCTTGAGTTCTCTCAACTCTTTATACAAATGGAAACAACCTTCACAACCGGTCCAACTATTACCACAATCATCATGCTTTAAAGTAGGCTTTTCAATCATAGATTTCTTAAGGGCTTTTAACTCTTTCTCTGTATCGGATACTTTAGCCTCAAGGTACTTATTTACTTGCATAAGTCCTTTAAGGCGCTTAAAAGCTTCCCTAGTTTCACTATAAAGTTTTTCAAAAGCTACTTGTAAATCATGATAATCCAAAAGAGTATATGACGAAGATGGGTTTTGGTTTACCTTTTAGGGAACAACTTTCTTGCGATTATGTTTGGTTAGGCATACATTTGTTAACCCGCTCTCGTCACTAGAACTCGAACTCGATGAGGAAGAAGATGAAGAACTACTGCTCTCCCAAGCCACATAGGCCTTCTTCCCTTTGCTCCTATTTGCGACCTTGGGTGACTCCTTCTCTTTTTGCTTGAGCTTAGGACAATCCGTTTTGAAGTGACCAACTTGGCCGCACTCATAGCATGTCCCTTTCTTGGAGTACTTACCACCCTCACTTTTCCGGTAACCACTATCTTTCCGAAACTTTTAAAGGTTTTCTTCGGAATTTCTTATACCATTCTTCCTCATATACCTATGATAGCGCTTCACGAACAACCCCATTTCCTCATCATCAGAATCATCTTCGTTTTCGCTACTTTCATCTTGCTCAACCTTTTTGGACTTAGAGACGGAAGCCTTTAGAGCAATGGACTTCCTATCTTTATCTTTTTCTTTCTCCGTATGCTTTTCCCTCTTGGATCCTTTCTCATGCTTATCCAAGGCATTGAGCACACTCTCATGCTCTTCTAGCATTTCAAAGAGCGTTGTAAGGCTCAATTGAGAGAGGTCATTGGCCTCTTTGATGGCCGTGACCTTTGGTTGCCATTTCCTAGACAAGCACCTTAAAATTTTGTTAGTAGCCACTTCATTTGCTATAGGATTTCCAAGACCATGCAATTTGTGTGTGATTTTAATGAACCTTTGTTGCATTTGTCCGATGGTTTCACCATCTTGCATATGAAAGAGTTCAAATTCTTGTATCAAGGTATTTATTTTAGATTTCTTGACATCATTAATCCCCTAAAAGTGGTTTACTAATGTATCCCACATTTGTTTTGCCGAGTTACAATGCAAGACATAGTAAAATTGTTCAATCCCCAAAGAGGAGATCAAGATATTTCGAGTCTTCGCATCGTAACCCACTTTCTTTCTATCATCGTCATTCCATTGTGCCATAGGCTTGTTTGTTACAATACCATTCAAATTGGTATTTGTCGGAACAAAGGGACCATTGATGATGATGTTCCAAACTTCAACATCATAAGAAGTGATGTGAATCCTCATACTACTTTTCCAATAGTCGAAATGTTCGCCGTTGAAAATCGGTGCCCGATTGTACAAGCATCATTGTGTATCGATACATGCATCATTGTGTATCGATACAAGCAATTGACAGCAGAAGAAAAACTGAAGTTGTGTGTTCTTGTATCGATACAATCACAAGTATGTATCGATACATACACCTGAAAAACAGAGTGTGACTGATATGTTTCGAAACACAAAAGTGTGTTTCGAAACACAAGGCTCTCTCTGGTTTCAGGAGAGTCTGCATGTGTTTCGAAACACAACATACAAGTGTGTTTCGAAACACAGAGGCTCCTCTGACTCCAATGAGAGCAATTTGTATTGATACAAAAGTGCTATGTATCAATACAAATGCGTGATAAACAGCCTGAACAAGTTTCAGGACATTTGTATCGATACAGGTATATATGTATCGATACAAAACACCTAAAAATTGGTTTTTCAAAGTTTCAAAAGAATGTTTTGCTGTCAAGTCAATTTCAATTGTTACCTAAACATATTCTACTCTATTTCCATGTGTTTTGACAATTATTAAAACTCTAAACATAACGCATACTTCAAATACAACAATGACCAAAATAAATAAACCCAAGCAACAACAATAACGAAGCTTACAACAATTTATAAATTCTACATATTTCTAGCTTTCTTTGAATTATTCCCCACCAACTCCAAAACACGACTCTCCACTGCAGCACCACAATCCTTGTTGCTATCATCAGTTGATAAACCACCATCAATACCAAAACATTCATTTGAAGAAGCCGCATCGTATTGAACAGCTAGCCCTTCTCTTGAAGGACAACCCTCTCTCAACCCGTACATAGGCATGTAGGCATCAAAAAAACTTCCCAAAATAACGGAATCAACCAACATATCAACTACCTCGAACGCATAACACCCGCAAGCTACATCCAAGTATTTAGTCACCTTACATAGGAGTGGACTACCATACATTACATCCACTTCAGTAGGATATATGGACGCGCCCTCCCCCTAACCACACAACAAAAAAATTACACGCCGTCAATAATTATTACCATTTAACAAAACACCTAAACAACACCTTACTAATCAATTATACTTACAATTGACACTAACGCAACACATGTTTCAAAGGCAAACTTCTTAACTTGATCATCACTTGAACTATTATATGGGGACAATAAATTTATTTGATTAGTTGAAAAGAGATAAAATTAAAAATAAAGAAAAATGAACTTAGTATATAAAAAAACTACACGAATATATAATCTTTATATGATGATTATACTCATATTTATATGACTATACTCATTGCTCTAAATTGTCTAAAATCATGCGTACATGGTAAAAAAACCTCTTTTGGTGCATTACATGATGCAATCTACACAGGCTTTACACTGCCATTTAAAACCTTGAAACCTCTTAAAATAAAATCATGAAAAATTTAATTTTGTTGTTGTAAATTTTTTTGTTGTTTTAACCCCTATAATAAGTGCACATACTATTTAGCGATGGTTTTTATAAAATATCTATAAGAATAAAAAGAAAAAAAGCTGAGTTGGCCGACTTTTTTGAAAAAAAAAATAAAAGAAAAATGTCACTTGGCATGCCACATCACAAATTCTGCCAAGTCATATTTTGTTGACTTTGACCAGGGGGTAACGCGCAAAATCTTATATTACAGGAGGATAAAACAACAAAAATATTTTATAAGAGAGTAAAATGTAATTAACCTTCATATATAAATAGAAATATTAGTTGTTGTAGAAATTAAAAAAAATAAGGTATCCTTTGAAATTATAAAAAAATTTCTTCCAAAAAAAAAATTATAAAATAGTTTTTGAATAAATGAATTAGTGAAACTATAGATCTTTGTTGAAATCATAAAATAATAAAAATTTGTATCATTATATAAGTAGAAATATAAGTCAAATAATAATTAAAAAATATATTACATAATTTAGTCTAAATCAAAGATTCCACCATCTTTATAGATGATTAATTTTTGTCGGAAAATCTCTAGAACACACACGATGAGTTATCTCCTTTCAATGAATTTTTTCAATAGTTAAGTACCCAATGAAACGTTAAAAAATTCTTTGGAATAATGTATAAGTAGAACTATAAATACTTATTGAAATTACAAAAAGTTTTTCTTCGTATTATTATTTTTTTCTTCATATTATTTTATGAGTGTAAATATATATTACTACTATTTAAAAAAAATATAGACAAAGTCGTTAATTTTAAACTTCCTAAATTGTTTTTAATTTAAAACATGGGCTCCTTTTCAAAAAATATGTTTGATAAGTTAGCAAGCCAGCCCAGCCCAACCCAAATAATAACCCTAATTCAACAGTCTTACTAATATACCACGTCAATTTTGTCTCTTCTTAGTAAGCGCCACAGCTATGAGGTTTATACGGTTTAAAATACTTTCTACAACCAACTAATTTCCAGATCTGAACCGCCGAACCTCACAGATTGGCCGGGTTACCGGTTTCGCACTGGTTTAACCGGCATGGCGATGGGAATCGAGTTGTTTGAGGAATGATCGGAGGAAATAGAAGCAACACGAATCGGAGTAACAATGGCGAAATATAAGCAGTTCGTCGGGTAAAGGTGCGCCGGCGGGAAGCGTACGGCGGAGGATGTGTTGGTGTATGTTGGTATTGCTCTTAAATTTCAATTTTTTTTAGTATTATAATAATGATTGGATGGAGTCTTCAATTAGATATATATTTAGATCTGTCTGTTTTGGTGGAAAATTGATTTTTTTTGGATCCTTCTAAATTTGTTGAATTATTTTTCTGGTTTTGCTGTACTCGGTTATAGCAAGTTAGCAACTTTTGTTTGATAAATAAATATTCATTTTAGTTAATTGTAAGTAGTAAGAATATTCTAGAGGCCATAGAAGTTACATAAAAAAAATGACTAAATTTATTTTTTTCTTTGAAAGAATAAGACTATATTTTGTTTATCCCATCTTGTTATCTCTGTTTTTATTTATTTGATGTATAAAGAAGTATACAATCAATTTAAAAATTTACATCAAATTTGTGTAAAAACTTATAACATTAGAGATCACAATTTTTTGTGAGAACATTCTACAAACATTATATTGAATAAAGTTAAAATGCTATGTAATTTTCATTGCTTCTTTATGTTTTTACAACTTCATCTTTCTTGAGTTTTCTGTTTTCAATTCCTCTTCATCCTCACCTGCAAAAAAGAAAAATGAGATTGTTCTTGAGAATTCTTTAGAAAAAAAATCAGCAAGATAAAAATAGAAAGATGAAGTTGTACAAATTTGTAATTTTTTTTTGAATTTTACAGATATGATGTTGTTAGAAACTTAGAATATCTATCTATTATGAAAATATCAATTTCTTGATTGCTTTAAACATCCCTCAATTAAATTGGTGCCTGAAAGTTTGTGTGAGATTGAGCTTTGTACTTTTAAGTTTCTTTGCATTTTAGGATTACGTTGTTCAGTTCATTTTATAATGGCTTACTATTTTATTTTTTTTTGCATAATGATTAATCTATTACGTCCAAGTTAATAATAGATTGGTCTGACAATATATTTTGCAAAATTTCATTCTTTCTCTGTTTTGTATTCATGATTGGTAGAGAATGTCTAAACTCATTTAATTCATAGTGTTACAATATGAACATATCAACTTGAGACATTAATTAAAATAATTTGTTTTGATTTCTACAGTTTAAACACGTTTGTTCAATGTTCTAATATATCTGTTTTCTTGTGGATTTTCTTTGTTGTTGGTGTCTATTTCATAGTGGATACCCATACAATGCAGAGACAACGATGATACAAAGAAAATGGATGGATATATGTCCAAGTAAAAACTTTCTCTTGTAGATAATGATATGAAGACTATCTACAATCTTCTTGATGTGTTAAGGTATGCATCTTCCTATCTATCTTCATTTTTATGTGAATGTCATTCTGAAATGAAATTTAACCTTTCATATCCATGTTAGGACTTTTTTTTATACGTTTACAAAATAGACTTAAAAATTGCAACAAACATATAGAATGAGGAAGACTAATGCAAATGCAATAACTTCCTAGCTAGAACTCTATGTTAGGATAAAATAGGGTATATAATAGCATTTCAATCATCACATATAAAACACATATCATTCCACAATAATAGGATAAAATATTGTTTACTAAATGATTCCTCATCCCTTTATTTTTTGTCTTGTGTGTTACATCATAAAATGATTCAAATTCATTTAAACAATTTGTCTATAATAATTCCTCTTGAACATATTTATATCATATGTATGTGGAAATATTAATTTTGATGTTGTGGTATACGCTTTGATGAGTCTGTGATCATCACCTAAGTGTGGAATTATCCCAAAGTTTTCAAGTTTATGTCTCTAAGTCAAAGGAGGAAAAAGTCTTTTTCTTGTTGTATAATGTTTCTCCTGTGCCGAAAAGTTAATGTAGTAATCTTTAAGTTAGCAAGTAATGATTTTAAATAGTTTGTGCATAGCTTGGTTCTCAAGTTTAAACTATTAAGGATACTCAGATAGCTTTTTAACATTGCTCTCTTTTTATGTAGGTTCCATTAGTAGGATCTACTTTTCTCAAGCATTACTTCTCCTTCATTTCTTGGCCATAGTTGCTCTTCTCAAGCTCTACTGCTCCTTGATTTCTTGGCCATAGTTGCCATCACATTAGCATTAAAGGTAAACATCTATTACTCCAAACTTCAGAATAATTGGTGTAGAAGAACCACTTCATTGTATATAAATCACATTTAGATGTATATAAAGCACTTTATTTGTATATAAAAAAATGAACTTTATGTATATAAACCACTTTTACTCGCCGAAAGGAAGAACATAAACAAAAACTAACCACTTTGAAATGTTTCCGCCTTTTCTTTTGCATCAGTGCTTCTAATATTAATTGATGTTAAGTAACTTGTATGCCAACATCCAGTTGCTAATAGTAACTTCTAGTTGCTGCAGAATTTCTCAAACAAAGTATATATATTCATGCTTTACTATAATATTGATTGTTGATGGGATCTAACCAAATGAGTTTTTCATTTCCAGGATTAAGGGGTTCAAGCTAAACAAAGACCCACAAAAGAAATGAAGATTGGTTCTTGAGTGATGAAGAATGGTTCTCAATGAATGCAATGATGAATTAAAGAGATTAGAGAAAAATGATAGAGAAAAATTTGGTGTGTAAAAATATTATGCAATGCTCTGGTATTTATAGTCATGTGTAGAATTTTAAGACTTAGGAAGCTCCTATATAAGTTAAAAACATTTAATGAGGCTCCTATATAAGTAAAAACATTTAATGAGAACTTGTCATATGAATACAAACAAAATGTTATATGTGGTTTGGATTCAATCTAACGCAAGATTGACATTACACAACAATTAAATGTCATTTAATGACCCACATGGGTCTACTATTCTAATAGTTGTAATATAAAGAAACTGCCCAATATATATGAGGCCACGTGGCACAATTTTCCAACTTCCTTTCAATATAATTAGTCCACCAAGAGAAAAATCTCCCAAGGGTGCTTGGAGAGACAAAAGCAACATTCTCAATTGTTAATGTTTCTTCCAATCACAATACCCTGACCCTGTGGGCTCACTGCATAATCAAGACCCTGAATAACATAAAGCAACCTCGTTAAAAAAAACACCTAAACCCATACACCATAGTATTTTATTCAAGACAAACAAAACAAAGCGATATACATGAAACATAAGAGATTCAAATCCGCCAAGAGCATTTTCCACCATTGGAAGCGACACCTTTGAGGTTTCATCTTGTACCAAGAGCTGAACGTCACATCTACAATGCAAAAAAAAACGTTAGGTCAAAATATTTATCAATAAAAAAAACCTGAACACCACCTTATATAAATATACCTAGAGTTGGTGTTAAATACACTAATATGGCAATCACCACAATAGTAGAAACCATCTTCATTGTTCAAAAATGAACCACAACAGTGACACACAGGAACAAATTTCTTCCCCATGTCAAAGAGCTTGTAAACAACGCCGCACATAACAAAAATTCCATCTTCCGATCTACGCACAAAATCAAACAATGTCTTATGTGGATAAGACTTTATGAACAGCAACTCCTTATCCTCCATAGAACTTTGTTGACTTCGACGATTAACAAAGGGACTCATTCCATAGCAATAACAAACCCTAACATTCAAGAGACAAAACACACATAGTTAGCAACAACAATAACATGCATAACGCAAATAACATCTCGATTTCAACCATATACGGATTTAACAAAACCTTGGTGGCCTTCTCATAACTCTCAACATAAACACAACCTACCAAGAATATAACAAATTTTGAACCAATCAAATGAGGAGCCGAAAAAATTGGAATCAATAAACACTAAACTAAAGCAAATCAAACCAATAGTACCGAAAAAACAATACCTCTTTGAGATGTGACTATCATATACTGCAAAACCAGTATTGGAACATAACCATTAAACTCAGCCATCAAACTATGCAACTGATCAGCATACCCACTACATAAACAAACAACAAAAACAGCATCAACAAACGTGTGCAAACGTAACAACACTTCTCAACATCACATAAATATACATCCTATCCTTCAAAAGAACCCTAACACAAATAGGGTATTTTGAAAGGCCAATACCACAGTATTGAAACTGCATATCCGATAGAATACCAATCACATCTGAACCAAAACAAGAATTAGTTTAATAACTACAAAAACGAAACTTATATCCAATACAACAAAAACTTAAGAATAACAAATACCAATCACTTGACTTGTCCCATCCTTGAACGCCATAACATCATTAAACTCCATCAATGTCAGCGAATAGCGGCGAATTCGAAAAGAGAACGACGGAAACACTCTCGTATTCACGGACAATGACAGCTTAAAAGGCCCAAGTGTGAGCTTCGTCGGACCAACATTAACCTCAACAAGGAAACATTGTAGAACATAAACTTCCCCTTCCGTAAATATAGGTGACATTAGCGGAACAAACTCAATAGGAATAGTGGCAGAAATCTTGTCACACTACACAACAAATAACAATAACAATCAAAAACAAAACACATCTAAACGACCTACTCATTTACAGCACCAGACAATAGCAGCGTAAAAAGTAAAACCACGATATCAATATAATCAAACAACAAAATCAACAATAACGATAACACTCAAGAACAACAACCATGCAAAACAACAACATATCTACATAATCAGACTTTCTTCTCTAAGATACCAACAACTAACCTCCTCATCAAGCAAAATGAGGTGAACCTCGTTAACCCTCGTTGGATGAACATCACTCCTAACTTCCCACTTTCTAAGAACCCTAACTTTGATGAACAAATTTTTGGAGAATGGATGAACTTCTGAAATAGGAGTTAGAGGATAAACGGTCGACATATCTAAAAAAGAGAAGCAGCTGAACCGAAATAAGATGAACAGTGGAAGCTAACAAAAACGCAATGGTACAGGGGATTAGATTTGATATGCTAACACAACTATCCACCATATCTTTATATAGCCTATAGGAAGGAAACCCTCTACATGCAACTAACAAATTCAATGACATCACCTAGTAATATTGAAAAGAAGGGTCCTCCAAAAATTGACTAGATGTGCTAAACAAAAAAAAAATGCAACCAACTAAAATTTACTCTAAATATATCAACTAAAGTGGACAAATTTTCTCCTATATTTTAGAAAAATATAATACATAAATTAAGTTTCAAATAATTTATCTAAATTAAAATTTATTCGCATCAAATTACAAATACTAACACCTACAACTGAAGTAGCAAAGTTTCACAAGAAAGGGGCGGTTTGAATTGTGACCTTTTAAAAATTAAGCTTACAAAACAAAACAACTTAGTTAGTTTAAAAACAGTTTTGTCAAATAGAGATAGAACGTTCTTAGATCGTTCTCGTTAGTGCAGACTGTTTATATCAAACAAACAATATAAGTGTATGGTGTGTGTGCAATTGTAAAGGAGTAAAGAGAGGAGGAATAACACACAACAATTTATCCTGGTTCACCCAAATGTTGGGCTAGTCCAGTCCCCACTCATGTGAGATTTATCACTAGTATGAATGAGATACTATTGATCTCTCAATACAATTCTTCTTCTTCTATGATCTAGACCAAGATCAAATTCTTTTCTACCTCTAGTCAGTCCTGACTATCCAAGGCTTACCTCTAGTCAAAACCTGACTATCCAAGGTATTCTCAATCAATAGTTACGTATTGACTTGAGGATTTCTTTCTTCTACAAGAAGGGTTTGTTTCTGGATCTAAGCTTATACAATAACTCACACCAGAGATTGATAGACTTATGTAAACAACTCAGTACACTCTAAATATGTGATCCAAATATTGATAGCAGAGCTGGAGTGTTGAGTAAACAAAAACAGAGCTTTGATTGCTTGAGAACTAAACTTGTTTTATGCAAACTTGTAACTAAACTTCTTGCTCTTCAAGTGCACCATTGGGTGCTATTTATAGATGCCAAATACGCTCCTGATGCTTAGTCATCAATTATAGACGTTTGATAGCTGTAATAGAGCCGTTGCATCCTTCAAATGACAGCTCATAGAGAGTTTGTTGCATAATTCAAATCTGTGAGAACGTTCTGCAAACACTCTCCCAGTTTCTTCATTTCACCAAATAAATGTGATGAGCTGTAAACAGTTGTAGCAGGCTGTATGAAGCTTGTTCTTCAAGTATATATGTTTTACTAGCCGTTGTGCATCAAATCAAAGTACATTGAACAGCTGGATATTCATTTTAAATGTTCAAGTACAAAACTGCCTGGGTTGGAGATCGTTCTGGCAACGTTCTCTCCTTTCTGGGCTGGGACTAGCATTGTAGCTGTCCATAAAGTACTTTTGCAGGTACAAACCTTCTTGTCTTATGTGAGAGATACTTTGGAGAATGTTCATTGAAAGTACATGTGCAAGTACCTTGCCAACTATGAGTTCAGATGCTTGCTGCTGCATTGTGATTGGTCTATGAAACACCATAAGATCCAAAAACCAGTAGAAACACTAGTTCACACATGCTTGTCTTCATTGTGCATTGATTCCTTTCCTTAAACATGTCATACAAGGAATGTTCTTCATGCACATGGTCTTGTTTGGCCTTGAATGACTTATCCACTGTTGAGATACTGATTTAAAGTCCAATGATAAAGTGGAATAATGTCTTGTAGCCTGATGAAACATTATTAAGTGCTTGTGACAAGAATCACTTTTGAAACCTGTGCTGACTGTTACTCAGAAAGCGTTCTCGGATCGTTCTCTGCAGTAGTGTTCATTTCTTTCACAAAGAGTGATGATTGATCAAGATATTGCAATTTGATCTAGCTTATTAAAATCACTCGAAAGCACTTGTTAGATCACAAAATGATCAGAATATAAATGAAAATATAATTGAAGATGTTTGTTATCTTTAAAACATCATTTAGGGATTTTGCTTCAACAATCTCCCCCTTTTTGATGATGACAAACCTCTTGAATTAGATTTTGATTTAGATTCTGACTTAAACAATTCAATAATAAAACTTTAGTGATTTTAAACAAAAGCTCCCCCTCAATTTCAGCATTCATTATCAAATTTCAAATTGAAAATGCAAATTGAGATAAACACTTAAACTTGAATCATGATATATATTATAGAATCAAAACTCATCAAAGTTAGCATACAAAGCATTTCCAGATCAGGATCAAACATGATTCACAAAAGATTAGAACATTAAAACATAGCATGAGAAGTCTTTACTACAAAAAGACAATGACTTCTCAAAATATCTTAAGTTCTAAACAACTTAAACTTAACTTAATTCAAACAAACAAACTTAAAACTTAATTGTTTCAACAGACAAACAGCTTAATCTAAACTTAAACATTTAAACCATGAATTAAGCTAGCTCCCCCTAAGCTTATGCAACAGCTTCTTCATTCTAATTCATCTCCCCCTTTGTCAGCATTAAAAAGGTTGGGAGGAAAAGCAGTGGATTGATTATTTGGAAGGACTGGATTCATTGGAGGATGAGTAATCAGAGGGTTTTGAAAATTCTTCAATGTGGGGCAAAGTGTTTTCTGGTGGAGGATTCACACCAACCTTAGGACAAACTTCATTCACAAGCCAAGTTCTCAGAGATTGCATCTCAAACAAAATGTACATAAGCAAGTTGTTTTGATTCTGCAGACCATCAAACAACCTATGCACATTTTTTGCAGTATTGCTTGCAATCTTCTCAGCCTTAGACCTTTTCACAGGCCTAGCACCAGCTTCCACACCTTCAGCAAGCTTCACACCAATGGAGGTTGATGCATTCTTTGTAGAGCAAAAGGATTCAAGAGAAGCAAAGTTCTCTGGAAGTGATGGGATTGCAGTTTCAGAAACAGTATAGATTGGAACTGGCATTTTGGGATAATCAAGGCTTGGAGTTTTTGTCAAATTCCTCAGAAACTCAGAATTGAAAAATGAACCAAGAGAGTCTTGTGATGTGGGTAAAACTGGATGGAGTAGTGAGTGATTGAATGGTTTGGTGGTTGTGTGGAAACCTTCAAGAACATTAGCCATAACCTCAGATGGAGTAGGATCAAGTGGAGCACCAAGAGTGGATTGAAAACCAAGAGAAATATCAGCAGAGAATGGAACTGTTTGGGATGGATTACCTTCAACAACTTGTTCTTTGCCTTTGGCATTTGTTGCCTCAGCAGGGAGAACGATCTCAGCATGATCTGCTTCACCAACAGCAGCATCAGACAGAACATCCAAATTTCCTACATTCTCAAAAATTTCTCTCTTTCTCTTCTGACCAACTTCAACAGGTTCCTTCTTCATGTGATGCACATTCTTGAGAGAGAATATAGTTGAGTAGTTATCAACTTTCTCATTCTGGAGTTATTTGCATTTCTGTTCCTTTGATGTTGGTAATGATAAGGTTTTTGTCAGCAAAAACTCTAGCATTGAAATAGAAAGCTTGGACCAGAGTGGGATACACAGTTTCCTTAAGCTTGAAAAGGCTTGTCCATTTGAGTGGCTCTGTGTACTTAAGCAAGTCATAGCCTCCACTTAGCAGGTTCTCAAAATCAAACACCCTTGCAGGGCAAACATTTTTTCACCATCCAATACTTCTCAAAGTATTGATTGTCAGCATTCAGAATCAAAGGGATTGGGAGTCCTTTGTTGGCCAGCAGCTTCTCTAAAGGTACTTCCTTTTTGGATTTTGGTTTGGTTTGTTTCTTTGGTTTATCAGAAGAGCTAGGAGCAGGTTTTTCTTTGGATTTACCTTTTGATTTTTCCTTTTCAACAGGGTCAGACATGGCAGGAATTGGAGTGGTAGCTTTCTCTTTGGATTTTCTCTTAGAACTTTCTTTTTCAACAGGTGCAGGAGCAGATTTTGATGGAGTGGGAGTGTTTTTCTTTGTGGTTTTTGAAGAAGAAGTAGATTTTGTGGTTTTGGCAGTTGGAGCGGATTTTGTGGTGGTTTCTTTTGGAGTGGTTTTGGAAACAGGGTCATCAGAGAGAGTGTTGTCAGATTCACTATCATGAATGGAAATGGTTGTTGTGTCTTCACCACATTTCTTGCTAGTGCCAATACCAGACAAGATTCTCGCAGATCTTCTCACATAAACACGATCCTTGGTTTTGGTCTTGGATTTTGTTTTTGAGGGATGAACTAAAACAGGGGGTGTGTCAGCAACACTAGGAACTACAAGAGTTGGATTGGGAGTAATGCATTCAGAGGGTTCGTAAGGGATCATTTGAAGAGGTTGAATGTCTTCAATGTGTTGTGAAGAGGATGATGACTTTTGTTTGGAATTTGTGGATTTTGGTGATGAATCAGAGGAGGTTTCTGAGTCTGTGTCAACAGCAACAGGTGGAGGTGTTTGGGATTTGGATTCAGAGGATGAAGTAGAGTTTTCAACTCTTTCATGGATGTGCTTGCTTCTTAGTTCCTTACTTCTGGCCATTTTGAAATTATTTGTGAGAGAGAAAAATGAATGTGACGGTTACGAGAGAGTGAAGGGTAAGGAATGATGTTTGGTAAGTTGTGATGAGAGAAAGAAGAGTTTAATGCAACGGTTATAAAGAAAAGAAATCAGAGAAAGTAGTGGAGAGAGTGGGTTGAGAGACATTGAGAAGAGGAAGGGATAGATTAGGTGAGAGAGTGTACTTAATGAATAGTGTTACTAGGTACTTTGGAACTAATACCTAAAAGGGGAAATGATGATTATCCTAAAGTAGTCGTTGCAAGGCCTTAGGGAGTCCTAAAATATTAATTTAAACACTATCAAACAGAAACAAACATGATAAAAACAAATGACTTGAAACGGTATAAACGTGTCATGCGTAAAAACTATGCACAGAGGCAGAGCGTTCTGAGAACGTTCTTTCAGTAGAGCATGATTTTGTTGAAACAATATTAATGAGGGATTTTAATGATATTTAAATTTTTCTTGATGAAATTAAAGCGATCCTCAACTAATGGCTTTGTAAAAATATCAGCTAACTGATTTTCAGTATCAATAAACATCAATTCAACATCTTTTTTGTTCACATGATCTCTAATAAAATGATGTTTAATTTCAATATGCTTTGATCTTGAATGCTGAATGGGATTTTTTGACAAATTGATAGCACTTGTATTATCACATAAAATTTTAATACTTGTGTACCTTAATGAGTAGTCTTCAAGTTGGTTTTTGATCCATATCACTTGTGTGCAACAATTTGCAGCTGATACATACTCAGCTTCAGTAGTTGACAGTGCTATGGTGTTATGCTTTCTGCAACTCCAACTTACAAGAGCTTCACCAAGAAATTGACAAGATCCACTAGTGCTTTTTCTTTCCATTTTATCACCAGCATAATCAGCATCACAGTAGGCTTTCAAGTTGAAATGTGATCCTTTTGTATACCATAGTCCAACATCAGTTGTTCCAACTAGGTATCTAAAGATCCTTTTGACTGTAGTAAGATGTGATTCTTTTGGTGCAGTTTGAAACCTTGCACATAGACCAACAGAGAAAACAATATCTGGTCTACTTGCAGTGAGATAGAGAAGCGAACCAATCATTCCTCTATATTCTTTCTCTGAAACACTTTTTCCATTCTCATCTTTGTCTAAACTTAATGATGGATGCATAGGAGTTGGCATGATCTTTGATTCATTCATCTTGTATTTCTTCAAGAGATCATTTATATACTTTTCGTGACAAATGAAAATGCCATTTTCTTGTTGCTTGATTTGCAAGCCAAGAAAGAAACTGAGTTCTCCCATCATACTCATTTCAAATTCATTTTGCATAAGGTTTGAAAACTCCTCACACATTTTTTCATTCGTGGCACCAAAGATGATGTCATCAACATACACTTGCACAATCAACAGATCATTATTGTTTTCTTTTTTAAAAAGAGTTGTATCAATTTTTCCTCTTGAAAAGTTGTTGTCAAGTAAAAAAGTGCTTAGTCTCTCATACCATGCTCTTGGGGCTGGTTTAAGTCCATATAGAGCTTTGGTAAGTTTGAAAACATGATGAGGTTTATGTTCATCTTCAAAACCAGGAGGTTGATGCACATAAACTTCTTCATTTAGAAAACCATTTAAAAATGCACTTTTAACATCCATTTGAAAAAGTTTGATGTTTTTATGAGATGCAAATGCAAGTAATATTCTAATGGCTTCTAACCTGGCAACATGAGCAAAGGTTTCATCATAATCAATTCCTTCTTGTTGATTATAGCCCTGAGCAACTAGTCTTGCCTTATTTCTAGTCACCTTGCCATTTTCATCCAATTTGTTTCTAAACACCCATCTAGTTCCAATGATTGAATGATCTTTGGGTTTTGGTACTAGATTCCACACTTCATTCTTTGAGTTCTTCTTTCATAGTATCAATCCAAGAGTTATCAACAATAGCTTCATCAATAGACTTAGGTTCTATCTGAGAGATCATTGCCAGATTGTTCTCTTGATTAAAAACAGATCTAGTTTTGACTCCATCTTTAGGACTTCCAACGATTTGCTCTTGTGGATGATGTGTGTTGATTCTCCAAGTCTTTGGAGGCTCTTGAGGTGAATCATCATCTTCTTTATGTTCAGAATTTTCAATTGGTTGAGTGTCTTCACTAAGCTCAGAATTCTGATTATCCTTTTCATTTACATCATCTTCTTTCACTTCATTTGTCTCTTCTTCAAATTCATCAAATTTGACATGCATGCTTTCTTCCAAAGTTTGAGTTCTCAAGTTATAGACTCTATAAGCTTTTGATGTTAGAGAATATCCCAAAAATATTCCCTTGTCTGACTTTGAATCAAACTTACCCAAGTTGCCCTTGATATTCAAAATATAGCAATAACATCCAAAAATATGAAAATAAGAAATGTTTGGCTTTCTGCCTTTCCAGAGTTCATATGAAGTTTTGTTCAAAACCTTTCTAATGGTGAATCTATTCAAAATATAGCAAGAGGTACTAATGGCTTCAGCCCAAAAGTATTTTTCAACATTTGATTCATTTATCATGGTTCTTGCTATCTTTTGTAAAGTTCTATTTTTCCTTTCCACAACTCCATTTTGTTGAGGAGTTCTTGGACAAGAAATATTATGAGAGATGCCATTATCATCAAAGAATGATTCAAATAGTGAGTTTTCAAATTCACCACCATGATCACTTCTTACTGAGATGATATTGGTATCTTTTTCATTTTGAACTCTTTTACAAAAGTTTTTGAAAGCTTCAAAAGATTCATCTTTATGTTTTAAAAACAGAACCCATGTGAACCTTGAATAGTCATCAACAATAATAAAGCCATAATTTTTACCACCAAGACTTGTGGTTTTGACTGGACCAAATAAATCTATGTGTAGCATTTCAAGAGGTCTTTTTGCTGAAATAAAATCTTTAGGTTTAAAACTGCTTTTGACTTGTTTTCCTCTTGTGCAAGCTTCACATACTTTATCCTTGTCAAAACTAATCTTAGGTAGTCCTCTGACTAGATCAAGTTTGGAAATTTTTGAAATTGTTTTCATGCTTACATGACCAGCCCTTTTATGCCAAATCCATTTCTCTTTTTCAAGTGAAACAAAACAGGATTCAGTGGGAAGTTCATCTAAATGTAAGACATAAATGTTTCCTTTCCTTGATCCATTTAGAAGATTTTTACCAGATGATGATTGAATGATTTCACAAGTATGAGGTTTAAATATAACTTCAAAACCATTGTCAAAAAGTTGACTAATGCTTATCAAGTTATGTTTAAGTCCTTTTACATAATGAACATTTTCAATTTTTGCTGAATTTATCTTACCTATGACACCATTACCTTTGATGTAAGCTTTTTCATTGTTACCGAAAGTTACAGCTCCTCCATCCTTCTTTTCCAGAGATAGAAAGTTCAGCTTATCTCCAGTCATATGCCTTGAGCAACCACTGTCCATGTACCAAGGCTTTTTCTTGACTGCTAGATGACATACCTACATTTTTATTTAATAATTCTTTAGGTACCCATAGTCTTTTGGGTCCATGAGGGTTAGTATAATATGTTCTTCTCTTGTACGGATATGGTCTCTGAAAAGATTTTCTGAAAGAGCGTTGTTTCTTCAGAACATTCTGAGAACGTTCTCTTCCTGTATGTGAGTATACCAGTCTTTTCTTATCAAAACAAAAGGCTTCAAGATGTCCATCTCTTGAGCAATAAGTACATTTGTATCTATGTGTTTGTTTATCATTTTCAGGAAAAAGAATATCATGTTTTTCTTTTTGAGGAACAAAAAAGTTTTCATACAATTTTTGTTTTTGAAAAGCTTTAAAACCTACACCAGTTTTGTTGTGAACACTGGATTGAGATCCCATGATCTTTTCAAAAGTATCAGTAGCTTTAACAAAACATGTTATATCTTTTTCAAGCTCAGAGACATTTTGTTTCAAAATGATATTCTCTTTCTGAATATTTGTTTTATCAATGGTCTTTTGTTTTTCTAAAAGATCTTCATATTGCATAGATAACTCTTTATGTGCATCTTGCATACCACTGATAACATCCTTATATTTACTATTCATAGATTTTAGTTCATCATTTTCCTTTTTCAAAATGGTGAGTTCATCTCTAAGTTTTCCATTTTTTTGATTCAAAACTTGAGTGTCATAAAAGAGATTATCAAATAAGCATTCAGTTTTTCTACATGATGAGCAGGGTTCAAGACTTACCTCTTCTGTGTCTGATTTGGTCATAAGACAAACATTTGCTTCTTCTTCTCCATGAGATTCATCTAAGTCATCCCAGGTTGCCATTAGAGACTTCTTCTTGAATGTAGGTCTCTTCTGTTTGTTCTTAGGACAATCAGTCTTGTAATGCCCTACTTGATTGCATCCAAAGCATGTAATTTGACTCATGTCAGTTTCTGGCTTTGGACCATTTCTCCTTGCTTGGAATGATTTTTTGATGTTGTTTCTTTTCATCATCAGCCTTTGAATTTTCTTTGACAGAAAAGCATATTCTTGTTGACATTCTTCTTCATCATCAGATGAGTCTTCATCATTCTGAGAATGCTCTCCTACTTGTGCTTTCAACGCAATAGTCTTTTTCTTCAAAGGCTTGTCTTCTTGAAGTATTTCTTCATGACCTTTGAGAGATCCAAGAAAGTCATCTAATTTGACATTTTTAAGATCTTTGGCTTCTGTGATGACTGTAACAATGTGTCTCCATGATTTTGGTAGACATCTCAGTATTTTTCTTATTCTTTCATGATCAGTGTACTTCTTGCCAAGAGAATTGAGTTCATTAATGATGGTAGTGAATCTTCCATACATTTGATCTATGGATTCATCTTCTTGCATTTCAAATAGCTCAAACTTTCTCACACCAATATCAATTCTAGTTTCTTTGATGATACTAGTTCCTTCATGACGAGTTTGGAGTTTTTCCCACATTTCTTTAGCTGTGTTGCACTCCATGACTCTATCATATTCTTCTCTGCCTAGAGCACTCTTTATAAACATTTTGGCCTTGATGTTTAGGAGTACTCTTTCAGCTTCAGCAGTGGTCCAATCCTTTTGTTCCTTTGGTGTGGATTCTTTTGTGAGAGGTACATACTCTCTTTGTTCTACAACTGGCCACATGTAATTGTCCTGTGATCTTAGGAACAACTCCATTTTATCTTTCCAGTAGTAGTAATCATTTCCTTCAAATAGAGGAGGTCTATGTGAGGATCCTCCTTCAGAAATAAACTTTGCAGATTTAGACATGACTTCCTTTCTGAGTCTTTTCCTCTAGCACTTGTTAGATGCTCAACCTATAGAGGTCGGGCTCTGATGCTAATTGAAGTAGCAAAGTTTCACAAGAAAGGGGGGGTTTGAATTGTGACCTTTTAAAAATTAAGCTTACAAAACAAAACAACTTAGTTAGTTTAAAAACAGTTTTGTCAAATAGAGATAGAACGTTCTGAGATAGTTCTCGTTAGTGCAAACAGTTTATATCAAACAAACAATATAAGTGTATGGTGTGTGTGCAATTGTAAAGGATTAAAGAGAGGAGGAATAACACACAGCAATTTATCCTGGTTCACCCAAATGTTGGGCTAGTCCAGTCCCCACTCATGTGAGATTTATCACTAGTATGAATGAGATACTATTGATCTCTCAATACAATTCTTCTTCTTCTATGATCTAGACCAAGATCAAATTCTTTTCTGCCTCTAGTCAGTCCTGACTATCCAAGGCTTACCTCTAGTCAAAACCTGACTATCCAAGGTACTCTCAATCAATAGTTACGTATTGACTTGAGGATTTCTTGCTTTTACAAGAAGGGTTTGTTTCTGGATCTAAGCTTATACAATAACTCACACCAGAGATTGATAGGCTTATGTAAACAACTCAGTACACTCTAAATATGTGATCCAAAGATTGATAGCAGAGCTGGAGTGTTGAGTAAACAAAAACAGAGCTTTGATTGCTTGAGAACTAAACTTGTTGTATGCAAACTTGTAACTAAACTTCTTGCTCTTCAAGTGCACCATGGGGTGCTATTTATAGATGCCAAATACGCTCCTGATGCTTAGTCATCAATTATAGACGTTTGATAGCTGTAATAGAGCCGTTGCATCCTTCAAATGACAGCTCATAGAGAGTTTGTTGCATAATTCAAATCTGTGAGAACGTTCTGCAAACACTCTCCCAGTTTCTTCATTTCACCAAATAAAGGTGATGAGCTGTAAACAGTTGTAGCAGGCTGTATGAAGCTTGTTCTTCAAGTATATACATTGTACTAGCCGTTGTGCATCAAATCAAAGTACATTGAACAGCAGGATATTCATTTTAAATGTTCAAGTACAAAACTGTTTGGGTTGGAGATCGTTCTGGCAACGTTCTCTCCTTTCTAGCATGATGCAAAAATTCATGAGTGGGATTTGCTTGATCATAAACACTTGTAGTGGAGCGTCTAAACAGTTGGGACTAGCATTGTAGCTGTCCATAAAGTACTTTTGCAGGTACACATCTTCTTGTCTTATGTGGGAGATACTTTGGAGAATGTTCATTGAAAGTACATGTGCAAGTACCTTGCCAACTATGAGTTCAGATGCTTGCTGCTGCATTGTGATTGGTCTATGAAACACCATAAGATCCAAAAACCAGTAGAAACACTAGTTCACACATGCTTGTCTTCATTGTGCATTGATTCCTTTCCTTAAACATGTCATACAAGGAATGTTCTTCATGCACATGGTCTTGTTTGGCCTTGAATGACTTATCCACTGTTGAGATACTGATTTAAAGTCCAATAATAAAGTGGAATAATGTCTTGTAGCCTGATGAAACATTATTAAGTGCTTATGACAAGAATCACTTTTGAAACCTGTGCTGACTGTTACTCAGAGAGCGTTCTCGGATCGTTCTCTGCAGTAGTGTTCATTTCTTTCACAAAGAGTGATGATTGATCAAGATATTGCAATTTGATCTAGCTTATTAAAATCACTCGACAGAACTTGTTAGATCACAAAATGATCATAATATAAATGAAAATATAATTGAAGATGTTTGTTATCTTTAAAACATCATTTAGGGATTTTGCTTCAACAACAACACGTAAAGACAAATGAGGCACATTCAAAATAAATAACCCACCAACAACAAACTGATTTTTTCTTCCCATTTACTACACAATTTATTCAAAATAAAGAAAAAAATTGTAACATATTGTGACTATCCTCAAGAGGACCAAATCATATAACAATGAAAACCAACAAATAACTTATCAGAAATCAGTAAAACCCAATTTAAATATTTCTATAAAAAAAAACAAAGACCCAATTTAAATCTTATAGGTCGCTTTGGACCAAAACAAAAAAAAAACATATAGAGAGCACAAACATACACCAAATCATACCAATCCCCCAAAATAAACTACAAATAACACATTTAATAAATTTAATTAAATATAATTATAGTACAAACCATAACAAAAGATTTTATTTTATACAAAACCGACTCAATTAAAATCACCCTACAAATAACAACAATTAATAGACACACCACACTAAAATCTTTACACGTCTGAATTAAGGAAACGTCAGCTATTCTTTCTAAATCAATTAGTATAAAGATTTTCAGTATTCCAATCCCATAAAGGATTAGATAAATAGAAATGACACATTTAATAAATTTAATTATAGGGCAAACAATTAAAAAAAATTTTATTTTTATACAAACAGACTCAATTAAAAACACCTTTCATTCTCGACGTTAATTTATGAGGAGCGCTACAGTACAATGAATAAATTGTCACGTATCAGTTCAATAATTTCGAAGCCCAAAAATTAATTAACACGTGTCATATTATTATCATTAAGATTATTATAGAAACAATATAAATGCATACAACATAAATGCTGACTTGGACACAATTTATATTAATATTGGTTAAAATTCTTATAGCACCAATATCATGGTTATCGGCAAATAAAAATGGAAGCATTCTCCTAAATTTATAGCACATCTTTATTCAAATAACAACAATCAATAGACCCACCACACTAAATTATTAACACGTCTACATTAAGGATACGTAACCTATTCCTTATAAATCAATTAGTATAAAGATATTCTGCACCCGAATCCCATAAAGCATTATGTAAATAATAATAACTTAACTATATATAAGGAAACAGTGAAAATATGGGTAAAAAATTTAAATAAATTTTTTAAGCTTAAAATCTACTGCCCAACTATCTCACCATTAAAGCAACTCTAATTTAGCAATCTTTCAATCAATACATTAAGATATGATACTCCAGTCTCAACCACAATTTTACTCCTCTCATCACATACCCCCACATAATCTCTTAAATCAACTACATAACCTAAAACTCCACATACATCTTTTTACTAATTTGCCACCATAATTTCCATTACAATGAGAGCTACTTCAATAATCTAGCATTAATCCCACCCAAAAAAACCACAAGCATATAAATCCTTCCATCAACACCTCAACATTCCTCATTAATCAACAGTCGACTTTTAAAACTCACATCTACACATAAATACTTCACCCACGGTTAACCTCTAATCCATACAACCCAACACCAGCTGCTTCACAAACACTAAAAACAGAACCCACATCAAATAACCGACCCATTACACTTGCCTGGACTGTATCACACAAGTTCCCGCTAAATTTGAACACACTAACGAACCAACACTCATAAAAATATTACAACCTCCAAAAACATAAAAATAACCAAATTTCCTATACCACTTAATTTTCTTACCAATATGAATTAAAGTACCGGTGTTTTTAGATCATCCTTGTAATGTTTCTATCGTACATTTTGCACAGCACTTGCTCTCATCTTCAGTGGACAAAACAGCGCGGCTTTGGCATTTGTCTAGCAAGACTTCTTTGAAGATTATTTCACACAGTGACTATGGTGAGTAAATGTCATCATTCTATTATCTATCTTGCAAATACACAAATCTTTAGACTCCCTTAACCTGAATTACAGACATTTAAGCCATTCTGATGTTCATTTATATATATATATATATATATATATATATATATATATACCTCTGTACCATTATAAACTCTAATTTTTTCTAAACGTTATTGATGGCATAAACATATATAGAGAAAGACACTTTTTATAACATGACAAAAACTTTGATATTTCCAAACAAACAAATGTATTTTTCAACCTACATTATATGACGAATGAAATATTTATCACCACAAAGAGTGTCTTTAAAACAATAATAAACAAACCAATATCATTAAATTCAAAATCCCCGTAACGGACCACAACAATACATCACAAGCAAAAAAATAACGCATACTTCAAATACAACAATGACCAAAATAAATAAACCCAAGCAACAACAATAAGAAGCTTACAACAATTTATAAATTCTACATATTTCTAGCTTTCTTTGAATTATTCCCCACCAACTCCAAAACACGACTCTCCACTGCAGCACCACAATCCTTGTTGCTATCATCTGTTGATAAACCACCATCAATAACAAAATATTCATTCGAAGAGGCTGCATCGTATTGAACAGCTAGCCCTTCTCTTGAAGGACAACCCTCTCTCAACCCGTACATAGGCATGTATGCATCAAAAAAACTTCCCAAAATAACGGAATCAACCAACATATCAACTACCTCGAACGCATAACACCCGCAAGCTACATCCAAGTATTTAGTCACCTTTCATAGGAGTGGACTGCCATACATTACATCCACTTCAGTAGGATATATGGACGCGCCCTCCCCCTAACCACACAACAAAAAAATTACACGCCGTCAATAATTATTACCATTTAACAAAACACTTAATTAACACCTTACTAATCAATTATACTTACAATTGACACCAACGCAACACATGTTTCAAAGGCAAACTTCTTAACTTGATCATCACTTGAACTATTATATGGGGACAATAAATTTATTTGATTAGTTGAAAAGAGATAAAAATAAAAATGAAGAAAAATGAACTTAGTATATAAAAAATCTACACGAATATATAATTTTTATATGATGATTATACTCATATTTATATGACTATACTCATTGCTCTAAATTGTCTAAAATCATGCTTACATGGTAAAAAAACCTCTTTTGGTGCATTACATGATGCAATCTACACAGGCTTTACACTGCCATTTAAAACCTTGAAACCTCTTAAAATAAAATCATGAAAAATTTAATTTTGTTTGTTGTAAATCTTATATTACAGGAGGGTAAAACAACAAAAATATTTTATAAGAGGGTAAAATGTAATTAACCTTCATATATAAATAGAAATATTAGTTGTTGTAGAAATTAAAAAAAAATAGGTATCCTTTGAAATTATAAAAAAATTTGTTCCAAAAAAAAATTATAAAATAGTTTTTGAATAAATGTATTAGTGAAACTATAGATCTCTGTTGAAATCATAAAATAATAAAAAATTTGTATCATTATATGAGTAGAAATATAAGTCAAATAATAATTAAAAAATATATTACATAATTTAGTCTAAATCAAAGATTCCACCATCTTTATAGATGATTAATTTTTGTCAGAAAATCTCTAGAACCATAAATTTGTATCATTGTATAAGTAGAACTATAAATACTTATTGAAATTACAAAAAGTTTTTCTTCGTATTATTATTTTTTTCTTCATATTATTTTATGAGTGTAAATATATATTACTACTATTTTAAAAAAAATAGACAAAGTCGTTACTTATTAATTTTAAACTTTCTAAATTGTTTTTCATTTAAAACATGGGCTCCTTTTCAAAAAATAAGTTTGATAAGTTAGCAAGCCAGCCCAGCCCAACCCAAATAATAACCCTAATTCAACATTCTTACTAATATACCACGTCAATTTTGTCTCTTCTTAGTAAGCGCCGCAGCTATGAGGTTTATACGGTTTATACTACTTTCTACAACCAACTAATTTCCAGATTTTAACCGCCGAACCTCACAGATTGGCCGGGTTACCGGTTTCGCACCGATTTAACCGGCATGGTGATGGGAATCGAGTTGCTTGAGGAATGATCGGAGGAAATAGAAGCAGCACGAATCGGAGTAACAACGGCGAAATATAAGCAGTTCGTCGGATAAAGGTGCGCCGGCGGGAAGCGTACGGCGGAGGATGTGTTGGTGTATGTTGGTATTGCTCTTAAATTTCAATTTTTTTTAGTATTATAATAGTGATTGGATGGAGTATTCAATTAGATATATATTTAGATTTGTCTGTTTGGGTGGAAAATTGATTTTTTTGGATCCTTCTAAATTTGTTGAATTATTTTTCTGGTTTTGCTGTACTCGGTTATAGCAAGTTAGCAACTTTTGTTTGATAAGTTAATATTCATTTTAGTTAATAGTAAGTTGTAAGAATATTCTAGAGGCCATAGAAGTTACGTAAAAAAAATTACTAAATTTATTTTTTGCTTTGAAAAAATAAGACTAAATTTTGTTTATCCCATCTTATTATCTCTGTTTTTATTTATTTGATGTATAAAGAAGTATACAATCAATAAAAAAAATTACATCAAATTTGTGTAAAAACTTATAACATTCGAGATCACAATTTTTTGTGAGAACATTCTACAAACATTGTATTGAATAAAGTTAAAATGCTATGTAATTTTCATTGCTTCTGTTTTGTTTTTACAACTTCATCTTTCTTGGGTTTTCTGTTTTCAATTTCTCTTCATCCTCACCTGCAAAAATGAAAAATGAGATTGTTCTTGAGAATTCTTTAGAAAAAAAATCAGCAAGATAAAAAAAGAAAGATGAAGTTGTAAAAATTTGTAATTTTTTTTTGAATTTTACAGATTTGAAGTTGTTAGAAACTTAGAATATCTATCTATTATGAAAATATCAATTTCTTGATTGCTTTAAACATCCCTCAATTAAATTGATTGCTTTAAACTTATTATTTAATGTAGACAAGTCAAATTTAAAATCTTGAACAATTCTATTGTGAAGATTTGCTACTGTTTGATTTGAAATGTTAATGTAATCTCTATCTCTATATAATATATTTAACGATGTATCTCTCCTGATTTTTTTCCTACGTGGCATTCTCTCAATTAACATAATCCTACGTGTCATCTCCTCCTTATTTTATACTACATAGATTTAGTTAAGAGCTTTAGCAAGAGGAACATGGTTCAAATCTCACCAACAACAAAAAAATCTATTTTTTTACTTAGATTTAGTTAAAAGTTTTAGCAAGAGTAACATGTAGCAAGAGTAACATGGTTCAAATCCCACCAACAACAAAAAACCTATTTTTTTTACTTAGATTTAGTTAAAAGTTTTAGCAAGAGTAACATGGTTCAATTCCCACCAACAACAAAAAATCTATTTATATGATATATATTTTTTTTTACTTATACTACATATATTTAATTATGAGTTTTAGCAAGAGGAACATGATTCAATTCCAACCAACAACAAAATAATTATTTTTATGATGTATTTTTTTACTTAATTGTTACTAACCATAATTTTTAAAAAGTTACTAATCTCTATAGTATATATTTACTAATGTCTCTCTCATGAACAAAATTACACGTGACAATCTCCAATGAATTAAAGCTTATGTGTATCATCTATGTCTCTGTCACGAATAAAATTTAGTATGAAGTACACAGTTTGATTTCCATTAACAGCTAAAACTATATTTTTATAATATTTTTTGAAGCAATTTTATGATATTTTATTTTATTGTTTGTGAAAAATATTAATATATATGTTTGTATTTTTTATTTTAATTTACACGGGATCAATATTTATATAGATTAATACAAGTGGCTATATATACATGAGATTTATATTTATATTCATATACTAATAGAAAGACTTTTTTTTTCGTAATTTTAAGAGAACATATATTTCTATGAGCGTGTATATTTTTACCCATATATTAATATGGGGATAATTTTTTTTAATTTCTACAGGAGCTATATTTATACTCATATATTTTTACGAATGTTTTAATACGAAATTTATTAATACGAGACGAAAGACTTTTTTATATAGGAATTTAAATATTTATAGACATATTAATATAGGAACGCTATTTTTTTACTATGACTTATATTTACAGTCATATTAATACGAGTGCCTTTTAATTTTATAATTTACGCGATGACCAATATTTATACTCATATATTAATACACGATCCTATCTTTTTTGTAATTTCACGGAGACTAGAAACGAAATACCATATTGTTCGAAACGGGGGAGCGGGAGATCACTCTGCACCCTATTTTATTTCTTTAAAATCGCTTTAAATAATAGAAATATAAAATCAATTTCCCAAGTAATTGAAAAAATAAATATTACTTGACAAAAAATTCATTCATTAATATTAAATTAAAAAATCTAATATCTCAACTAATTTAATTTAACGTTAATAACATATATTATAATTTTGATTATTAACCCGTGCATTGCACGGGTCAGTTATACTAGTACTAGTATAATATATTTGAGGATGTCTCTCTCATGAATAATTTCCTAGGTGGCAACTTCTCAAGAATTCTATTCTTAGGTGGCAATCTAACAAAGAATCAAAATTCATGGTTTTCTACAAGCTTTAGATAGAGAAACCGGGTTCGATTTCCATCAAAGACAAAATAACATTTTTTTTATACTTTTTTTATGAACAAACTAATTTAGTGATAGAGACATGTTTCAAAGAGAAATTTGGTTCGATTCCCATCAAAAACAAAATAACATTTTTTTTGATATTTTTTCTATGAACAAACTAATTTAGTGATAGAGACATGTTTCAACTCTCATAAACAACCAATTTTTTTTTATTCAATGTTATTTTTTTAGTTGGTTAAATGTTGAAATATTATTTTATAGTGATAAAATTATTTATCCTTTTTTTATTTTTTAATAGGTAGACTTCGTTACTCACTTAAATTCTTTTTTTTATTATATTCCCACTAAAATTTTAAATTAAGATCCGAAATTACTAATTGTTAATTATTCGTATGTATTATATATATACGACTCTTATTTTTCATTTGTTCTTACAATACTATTATATAGTTATATTTCTACGCGGATAGTTAATACATGGCTTATTATTTTTTTTGATAAACTGGATAGCAAGGTATCATTGCACACCTAATACATGGCTTATTAAAATGGTGTGGATGGTTTTTTTATTTCTTCTTTCAAAGGAAATCTATATTTATACACATATTAATAGGGGATACCTATTTTTTTTTTAGTAGGACTTATATTTACACTCATATTATTATGAGTGTCTTTTTTTATATAATTTACACGAAGACATGTATTTATACTCATATATTAATAAAAATGTATAATTTTGTTGTAATTTACATGGATCTATATCAATACGAAGATCCTACTCTTTTTTTTTTGTGATACTATTATATAGATATAGATATTGAAAAATATATCAAAATGAACATCTATATAATATTTAAAAAAATCATATACAAATACAATACCTATTTTTTTTTAATAATTTTTACGAGGACAAATCTTTCTACAAAGATTTGTATTACTATCCATATATTAATACAAGCCTTTTTTTTTAATTTTTTTTTACGGGACATATATTTATACTTATGTACAAGATTTGTTTTATTTTTTTTGTAATTTTATGGAGTTATATTTCTACGGATGGTTTTTTACATAACAATGCAAAAAAAAAGAAAAAAACAATGCAAAAGGAAATTCATTTACATAACACCCGCTCAAACGGTAGAAAAATCACTTAATGTTGTTGATTTTTGTTGTACTTTTTTATTTTTTGGTTCGGTTTATGTCACCCCAATTTTTTGTTTTTCCTTTCATTTTTAAATAAATTTTTGCTTTAAAAATATATTTCTACACATATTAATACTGGTGACTATATGGAGCTGAAAACGGGGTTTATTAATATGAGACTTTTTTCTAATCTTGCAAGAGTAGAGCAAGATAAGAGACTTTGAGACTTTTTATTAATATGAGACTTTTTTTCATTGACTATATGGAGCCTTGAGAACGTATATTTCTATGAGGATCTATATTTGTACTCATATATTAATACGAGATCTATTTTTTTATAATTTCTACAGGAGCTAAATTTATACTCATGTACGGGTTTTGTTTTGTAATTTTTACGGAATTATATTTCTACGAAATTTATTAATATGAGACGAAAGACATTTTTTTGTATAGGAACTTAAATATTTATACACATATTAATACGCAAAACATTTTTTTTACTATGACTTATATTTACACTCAAATTAATATGAGTGTCTTTTGATTTTATAATTTATAGGAGGATCAATATTTATACACGACTCTATCTTTTTTGTAATCTCAATGGGGACTAGAAACAAAACATGATATTGTTCGAAACGGGAAGCGGGAGATCACTCTCCGGTCTCCATCCTATTTTATCTCTTTAAAATCGTTAAATATATATTATTTTTCATATTTAAATAATAAAAATATAAAATCAATTTCGCAAGTAATTGGAAAACATTTTAAAAGTATATTTATATAAACATACTTTTTAGAAGTCATTTTTTCATGTCATCTTATTTTAATGTAATATTTATAATTATCACATCAATAGCAAAAACCACAAAATATCTTTCTATATGTTTCCCGTGCATTGCACGGGTGTTGTAACTAGTTACACAACAATTAAATGTCATTTAATGACCCACATGAGTCTACTACTTTAACAATTGTAATATAAAGAAACTGTCCAATATATATGAGGCCAAGTGGCACAATTTTCCAACTTGCTCTCAATATAATCAGTCCACCAAGGGAAAAATCTCCCAAGGGTGCTTGGAGAGACAAAAGCAACATTCTCAATTGTTAAGATTATAGATAGATATTAGAGTTTAATTTGCATACAAAGCACAACCACTTATGGGTCAAAGTCAAACGATTTCAATAATGCGGCGATTATGGATCACTGACGGTGTAAATTTTTTTATTCACTGTGTATATGAATTAAATCCTAAATATAAATACAAATTCATATCTACATTTTGTTTGGATGGATTGGACATAGAAAATATCATATATCAAATAATGTAATGAATTTATAAGATTCTTCTCATCATAATATGATTCAGAAATCATATAGAAATTGGTTGATGGCTAACTTGATGGATATTTGGCGTAATGCTAAATAGTATTTGGTGTCGACAGTGTGAAGTTATATTCCAATCGCGATTTTAACAACCTTGCTTCAAGGTGAATCATGTGGACATGCCGGATGTTATTGTAGAATTTGTTTCCACAGATGTTGTCAACTATGAAGTTCCAATCACTATATAAATGGAAGATCAGAGACGCAGATAATAGCTGAACTCCAAAGGAGAGCATTAATCATATACAGTAATGTGCAAAAACCAAATTTCACAGTTGCAGTATAATAATAGCCAATAAAGTTTCTCATGAAGGAGTGTTTCAAGTATAAGTGTCTAAAATAATCATACTGGGCTATCAATATGAGGCACATGAACATTTTGACAATATTTAGAAGTCAAGCAAATGACACTAAATCCTTACATCTTGCAAGAATATTTTTGGATCTCTCGAGGTTCATGAGCTAAAACATCTCTTGAAAAGAAAATTGTCGTAGCGTCGTATTCGTATATCACCATTAAAACTTCTAACAAAATTGTAACAATTCACCGCCTCCACCATATTCAACTCTTAAATCAAATTTTCACTGGCATATGATGAAAGGAGACTAAAAGTTTACTGAAATTGAGTGTAATTATACCATCAAGGTGTCGTGGTGTAGTTGGTTATCACGTCAGTCTAACACACTGAAGGTCTCCGGTTTGAGTCCGGGTGACGCCATCTTAAGTTCACCTTTTTGTTTTTTTTATTAAGTAATAAATATGGTGCCACAGGATCACATTGCTTTTAAAACAGAAGTGCAAATCATAACAACAAGAATTCAAATTTTCAAGGGATAAAATCCGTATAACCAATTGGTACAATCAAAAGTGAGATACGAAAACCTAAGAACTAAGTCTAACCAAACAATCAATAATGAAACAGTTTTCTATACAAGAAAGTTTCACTGTGAGAAATGTAAGAAACAAAACTGATTTTACTTTGTTATCACCTGGTTCAACTAACTGGCTCTAATATCGTTCGGTATTCTGTTTCAGTAATCGACTTTATGCCATAGGGATCAGGTGAAATGTCCTCCATATCTTCCTGCGGAGGGAGGCCGCGTACTCGACCAAGTATCCATTGATCTATAACCCCACAATCAATTGCATACTTAATGCTGTGCTCCAGATATCCTTTATCAGCGATCAAATCAGGTTGAACCGTCAACATTCGCATAATAGCTGAAAAGATAAGAGAACTCATAAGTGTGACTTAGCTTGGAGAGATGTTTCATCATACAAAGCCAGTTAAACTAAAGTGAATTAGAGCCGTAAAAATTTTATATACGAATTTTTGAACATATAAGTAATATAAGCCATTGAGTGTTGGCTCCTTGTTTTGGCATGTCATTCATTAAGCAAATTTTTTTTTGATGCAATTCATTAAGCAAATTAAAAAGTGATATTGTTGCCTAAAATCACATTGAGAGCAAATGCAACAGAGAGCTCATTATAATACTACCAAATTCAGTTTCTTTGCAACAAAGTACTAAATGGTGATTTTCAGAAAATAAGACACCAAGCATAGTATACCGAAATTCAATGAAATTATAGAATGAAGTTATAGTACTTTACTGCATTGCTTCAAAAGGCGGCACATTTCCAATGATTGTTCTCATAATGGTGGTAGACATGATTTCAACATTTTCTCGAAGGGTTTCCTTTATGTTTTTGAAGTGAATTAATGAAAAACATCACAATATATTTTCAATATAATGTACCTGCAACAATGCCGTCTCCAGATGCTGACATTTCACGAGTGAAAGGGGTAATTGGGGCATCCTCCATCCCGCGAACAGCACCATCGAGCTCCGCAGTGTAGTAATGTATCTTGGAAGTTCCATTAGTCACAAACAAAACCTTAAGATTTTCGTGCCATAGTGGCGCGACTACTTCGCGTTCGTAATGGACAAATTTTGACTTGTCATTGTTTTTGTTGTCGAATTCTTCAGATGGTGTGATCCTACATAAGAACTCCAGTTCTTGCTTAGTGACTTCAATAATGTCTGCAAGATTCCACACTTGTTGAATGAACATCTTAGTTTCTTCCTGCGAGTGCCATAGTGGCATAGGAAGGTTTACATCGTAGAAAACAACCGCTCCAAAATGCTTTGCAATCTTGATAGCTTGCAATGTCGTGGATCTCATGTTACGATCAAGGAGGGAATGTGTGTTGAAGTAGAACATTTTTGCCTGCATGAGATGTGTTCAATAGAATTTGGTAATAATCTAAACTACCAACCAGCTAAAACAAAACAAAAAAACTAAGTAGAATCATACATTCATTACACCGAATCTAACATACAAGCAAACAAATATGCCTTATATGTAACTGTTGTTAAGCATAAAAACCATTCATGAGCTTTCACCCAACAACATTACTTTTTGGTTTATGACATGCTACCTAAAGCTTCAATGTCCAAGTTGTTGTTGTTCTAGGATTCAAGCCTTGTTGTCGCTGCGCTTCTAAATTAACGATAAATTTCAACAAAAAGTAAGGTCATATAATTATCTAAGTCCCGTCAATGGTCAAGCTCAAAGGACTAGTGTGAGAGGGCACGATAGGTATACAACAATTCAAGTGCTTTCACTCAATAGCATGAAACAATGAAACCAACTACAAAATTGTTCATGTTTCTAATTTTATTTACTTAAATGGATACATGATTGTAACTAATATGACAATCAACCACACACCATTTCAAAAGAAAATATTGTTGTATAGAACAATAAAACAGAAGAAATGCAAGATAATGAAATTGCATATTTGTTAGTTGGATCTTCCAATATTGCTACTAAAAAATACAGTTTCAACAAATATAAAACCAATGTAAAGGATAGAACCTATAAGCCACAGAGAACACTATTTACTTCTTTTAAATCCTTTTCATCGACAGAGTTTCAAATTTCATACCTCTTTCAAGACATCAATATTTATCTCTGACTTTGTCAAACAATCTTCAGCACATGGTTTCACACAACTCAATTTAAGTTTCCTTTTACCAATCTTCATCAGTGACACACCCGTCGCCCTTTTACTATCAATAGAGACCGATCGAGTTTGAACATTATTTGCGTTCATATAATACAGCATCCCTTGACCATAGTCATCATCTGCAAGTTTTCCCATAAAAGCAACCTTGCCGCCTAAACTTGCAAGAGCAATGGCAACACTACCGGCAGAACCCCCAGGAGCCCTAACAAATTTTTCAGGGCTCCATAGGGCGTCCTTCATTCTTTCATGAAGTTCATGATCTATAAGCCTATTGGCCGGCCTACCTGAAGGCACAAAAGCATGTTGTGCAGCTCCGAAGCAACAAACAAGTGGAGGCCAACCGTAAGAATCACTAATGTCCTCCCCGTCATCTTTTACCAGTTCAAAACTTTCATCACTCTCATCCTCCACATTTTCAATAAAGGAAGGCTCATCTTGGTCACTGATTTCGAACTCAACGCCTTTATCCTCTAAAATTGCCTTCTCCTCTTTAGGTTTCCTTCGTCTCGTAACCTTTTTCACCTCCTTAAGTTCTTTATCTTCTTCTTCCAAAACAGCGGAAGTAGATGCATCTATAAACCATGTCAAGATTTAACTAACACATAAGCAAAACAAAAACACAAAATTCACAGCATTGAGACAAAGATAAAGAGGTTACCATTTTTTTTAGTCTTTCGAGTTTTCTTCTTTGAACCATCACTAGAGGTCTTTCGAGTTTTCTTTTTGGAACCATCACTAGAGAGAGATGAGGCTTCTACAATCGAAGCATTATCTTCATTTACCAACAAATCAACCATCCCTTCAAGAGACTGAACTATTGACTTTTTCTTCGTCTTCGCCGTCCCCTTCTTTTCCACCACAGGTTCATTTTCTCTAGGCTCTTCTTCAACAGATTCTACAGAAGCCTTCTTCCTAGCCATTGCAACATGACCAGATTTACACTGTAATTTGACATTCCCAAGTTGCACTACGTTTAAAGAAGCATAACAATAAGACCAATTTAAGTGGCACCTGCACAATTGTAAACACAACACTTACACATTCACAATTCACATTCAACCAGCACAAAACTTATATGAAGCATAGACACAGACACAGGACACGACACTGACTCACACACCGACACGGATAATTTTTTTGAGAAAATGATATATTTCAATGTAAACGTAAGTGTCGGTGTCGGACACGACGTGACATGCCTATTTTGTGAAGTGTTTGTGCTTCATTTATACACTTAACATTAAATTCAACTAACTAAACATGACACTATGAAAGCTAAATAAACAGTAAATTCCATAAATTGAGTTGAAACCCAACACACAAACACTGCAAAAATGAATTAAAAATGGAACCTTTATAGAAGAATTGTATTCTTATGCTAGTTATAAACAATGGGTATACCAAAATTGAAACTGGAAATTAATACTAAAATAAAAAATTTGAAACTGAAACTTTCCATGACACCCATTTCATGAAAATCAAAATTGGAGAAAAAAAATGATTTGTTTTCTTTCCTTTTATAGATTACAAAGCAAAGGGTATTAATGGATTTCAGTTGCTTTATATATAGAAAAAGAGAACCTGGGAAGTGGAAGAAAGTGAGCAAAGGAAAGAGAAGACATTGGAGAAGAGGTTGAGTTACAAATAGAGGTTAGTTTTCAGTTCAGGCATCACACTTAGCTAAGGTTTGGAACAGAAGAAGAAGATTATGCTATAGTATGGTTCTAGAGAGAGAGGTGAAGGGTTTTACTATGACTAAACAAGAAAAGGGGTTTTAAAAGAGATAAGGGTCTTGGGTAATATGACATGTCAATTTAGTAGCTTACCTTTATTTTTTATAAGCAAGAATTTAGTAGCTACCTTATTTTGACATAAAAAGACTTAATTTATAAAGGATAAATTAATTTATAAAGAAGGGATTTGTAATTTATATTGGATAAATTAGTTGATGGAATTTTTAGTGTTTGATAAAATTAACGGTTAAATTAGTTTGTCAATATAAAATGATATAAAAGGTATATATTTAATTAAAAAAAAATTAAAATAAGATGATAGAAGTAAAATTTGAAAAAAAAATGATAAACTATAAATCTTAAGTATAATTGAATTAGCTTATTAAAATAAAGATCAAATTGCACTATTTGTCCCCTATGTTTCAAAAACTTGCAATTTTAGTCCCCTATGTTTCAAAATAGTACTTTTAGCCTCTTATTAAAAATAAGATATAAACTTATGAGAAAGAAAAAAAATACCAACATGCCTTTTTTTCACAATAAACTTATAAATTATAAGTTATAAACCATAAATTTCAATTTTGATAGATATATGCATATAAAATCAGTTAAACTTAAATTATATATAGTTCAACTCGTTTGGTTCACGAGCTGACTCGATTATATACATCATATTTCAAAAATATTTTTCATTTTTTTCATTTATATTTATAGAAATGATTTCATAGATTTAGATGATTGATTATTCTTATATGATACTTAAAAAAACAAACAAACATTAACACTTAACAATACTATGATAAAATCAAACCACATTAGAAAAATCGTGTCAATTTCTCGAGTTGAATTTCGAGCTAAAAACGGAATGAATCTAACGTTTCGAGCTAAAAATAGATTGAATCTAACAAGTTGAACCGAACTATTTGTGAACTTTAAACAAGCCGAACTTGAGCCGAACCAATTCTTACTGAGTGGAGCTCAGACAGGTTTGACTCGACTTATTTTCAGCCCTGTATGTAACTTTGGTATGATTATTTATTCACGTGAAATTTTAGTCACTAGACCTCCAGATTAAAAAATTGAAAAACAAAATATAAATTTATATAGAGAAAATCAATTTTTAAGATTTGATGGTGTTGTCAACATTATTTCTAAGAAGAATTTTGAAGATGAGTTTAAAAGATGAGATAAACAAATATTAAGTATTTTTTTATTTTGCTAACGATATCGAAAATGTGTTTTGAAATAGAGAGAATATTACAAATATTAGAAAAGACACAACTTTTGTCAGATGACAATTTTCAACGGCAAATTGATCTTCAAAAGATGAGTTATTTATTTGTAATGAACATATTTTTATCACGCCTCTCCTTCAAAAGACCTTCGTGATCTTCTTAAAAATGACGTAATGAGATCCTTCTTCTTTTGTGAATAGTATTTCCTTCTAATTTCTTCTTTTTTTTTTCTTCTTTAGCTTCTCTACAAATAAAAAACAGATTTATCTTTTTTAAATTTGGTTACAACAACCCAATATGGCACGACCGCCATATCATTCAAATTGCATGAGCGCTAGCTAGTTTATATATATATAGTGTATATAAATTAAATTCATAAAAGTTGAACTGTTATGCACTGTTAGTGTAAAATAATTTTACACATGCATCAAATAATATATTGCAACATCATTTAATAAATGTGAAACATCATGTGTTTTTAAATAGAACACATGTTGTGTCAATATATTATTTGATGTACGTGTAATGTGACACATCACATGTTTTTAAATACCGTACATGATATGACATTACATTATTGGATGCATGTGTAAAATAATTTTATGAAAGATTAAAACATTTGATCCTATGTTCTTGATGACAAAATAACAAACAAAGGATCAACAAACCAAATGCAGAAAAGAAATTATGTAATTACCTCCGACCATTATTACAGTGATTACACTTTCTTTGAGTCATCTAAACTTTCACTCTCTATAATATAAATGGTGTATATATTCTGAATTTTGATGCATAAGAGTAAACTTAAGGAGCAAAGACTTTATATAAGCTTAATTCTACTGTAAAAAATTAAACTCCACTACCACCCACTAAGAGTAGTTTTTAATTTCTTTGACCCTTTAACAACCAAAACTCCTAAAATTTTTGGACCACTAAATTGTGGGCTTTAACTTTAATATTCAGGGTTAAAATAATTATATTCTTACACTTTACACTGCCAGTGTATATAAATTAAAGGTTTAAATGTCATTTTAGTTCATGTATGTACGCGAAATTTTAGTTTTAGTCCCTATATGTAATTTTATTACAAAATAGTCCCCGTATCGACCAAACTTTTTGCTTCTGGTCCCTAAAGCAAAAATCTGCAAGAAAATTCGTAGGAAAATCTACAGGAAACTTGAGAATTTTCTTGCAGATTTTTGCTTTAGGGACCAGAAGCAAAAAGTTTGGTCGATACAGAGACTATTTTGTGATAAAATCACATAGAGGGACTAAAAACAAAAATTGGTATACATACAGGGACCAAAATGATGTTTAAGCCTAAATTAAATTCAGAGTTTAATTACTATATATGTGTAAAGTTATTTTACACATGCATCTAATAATATGTTGCTACATATGACTTTGTTTCGAACTATGATATTTTTATTTATTGACTTTAAGAAGTAAAAGTTTAGTCAATAACAACTTAAAAATAATAATTTTAATACCCGATATCCCATATAAATCAAGATAGAGTGTCTCAAGCCAAAATGATCATTTTAAATTAAGTTAAATTCAAGAGATTTGTCCCACGAATTTAGTCAATTGGTAGGACACTTATATGTAAAGTGCAGAGACCGGGTTCGAACCCTAGTATACCCACTTATTTAACTTTTGAGGGTGAAATTCTAATAATTAAGCTACTTGACAAAAAAAATTAAGAGAGATTTAGTGTACCCAAAAAAAAAATTAAGGAAGGAAGTAATTTAAGCCTCTCGTGCATTTGGACGACAAACATGGTCGTGCTATTAAGCATTTTTCATTTGGTTAAGTTTCACAAACCAACCCACCTAGGGGTGTAAGCGAATCAGAAAAAACCGATTAAATCAACAATCCAATCCAAACCGAGAAAAACCGAACCGAATCAATTAAAAATGATGTGGTTTGGTTCGGTTCTCAGATTCAGTTTTAAAAAACCGAAGAACCGAACCGATGATTATATACATTTATTGAGTTTAGACCATAAAAATTAACATATTTTTTCCATTTATTAATTTTACTTTTCTTTCATTTCAAATTGAGAATAATCTCAATGTTCTATATTTCTAACTATGTATATATTTCAATTTATTAAGGATGATGCATTGGTGATTCAAGTAGGAAAATAATTGCAATTTTATTTTAGTTGTACTTTGTTATTTGATGTTGTATTTAGTGGTGATCAACACTTGAATTTGATTGTAAACTTCACTCTATCTATGTGTTGTATTTTGTATTTTAAAATTATATCATTGTTTGCTTGATTTATGTTATTATTGTAAATCGTTTGAAAAATAAAACTTTAAGTATCGTTTAGAAAAATAATAGTAAAGATTACACCAAGAAAATAAAATGTTACAAACTAAGTATTTATCCTATTCAAACAAATTCAAACCGACTAGTTTGAATTAAATTCATTTTTAAAATCTGAATCAAACCGAGTTAAACCAAATTAATTAAAATTTCATTGATTCAGACATTGAATTCACATAAAACCGATCCAAAACTATGGCCGCTAAACCCACCCGCTGCTGCCCAGTTTTGTGCGGGTTATGGAGGACAGTAAAACTTGCTGGTTAAACCCGACTAGGCTAACTTATTTTGCCACGCTATCCAATCCATAACCATCACTCAAGCCTTCCGTTTCTCAAACGTCGCGACTGCTCCGACCAAAACTCCGCCGTGAAATATTTAGTGAAGTTCGCAGCATGACAACACTCCGGTGCTAAAGTAACCAGTTAAGGCTCATTACACTGAAATCGGGTAAATATATTTATAGTTTCAAATTCAATTCATTCATTGATTTGTTTCATTGTTTCTTTCAAAGTAGTGAAATTGCATGTTTTATATACATGATTGATTGATGAAACTGTATTTAAAAATGAATGCTGGTAAATTTTATAATGATTATTATTATTATTATTAATATTATTCACATTCAAATAGAAATTGGTATGTTCCTGGATATAAGAAATATTTGATTAGGATTGTTGAGCCTTTGATTGAACCTTGGATGGATTACATTGTAGAGGAATATAATAATGAACATAAAGTATCAGAGCTTCGTGAATATTAAAGTAACAACTAAGGAAAATTAAAGTAAATAAAGATGCAAATTGAAAAAAGAGTGAGTTGGAGGTTCATGTTAGGTGATTAATTTCTTTGGTGTAACTGAATTGTGAGTAGCTGTGGCCACAAAAAGCAAAAAAAACTGAACTGAACCGGTTTATCTAAAATTAAAACCAAACTCTACTTAAATATTGGTTTGGTTCAATGATTTTTTTTTTAGAACTGAGAACCTAAAATCACTAAAACCTGTGAAGAGAACCTAAAACCTAAAGTCTAAATGCGGCTCTCATGTTCTCGCGTCTCTGTTTGTCACAACCGACCTCCATTGCAGCTCTGTCGTTCCATCAACAACGAATCACAATATAAAGATGGTAATTCGTTAGGAGATTGGATCCTTGATATAGCATTCATCTTTGTTTGGATTTCGTTTATCAGATCAGACCAGATTCTGCAATTTATCATATTTGTATAAAAATAAATTAATCGTTTTTCATTATTCTGTTTTGTTCAAGTTCTGTTTGCTTTTGAAATTTTGTTGCTATTGAGAGTAATTAATTTATTATTGAGCGATTAACTAATTTCTTATTGATCTTTTAGGACTTTTTGAGAGATCTTGAATCATAGCATTATGCCTTGAACTTGAGTTTGATCTCTGCATTTGATTGTATGTTTGACATTGCGATTAGCATAGCAAAACTTGGTCCTCTGTTTGTAGGAATAGATAATGGAGTAGAAGATGGAACATTAATCCATGATGTTTCATAATCAACTATTGGATACTACTCCCTTTGACTTAGCATTGCATAGTTAGTAATAGTACCATTTTGACCCTGCTCATTATTCAAACATGATTGTGAACTGAAAGAGACTTGTTGTGGGTCTAAAAAGTGATGAAGCGTCATACTTTGATGGTGGAGTGGTTAAGAGCTAGAAAATGTGGCTTCATGATCTACTAGTGTTCTGTTTCATATTAGAGATTGTGTTTAACAAACGTACAGGTTCGTGTTGTTCTATGTTTGTGATGATGGCATTTTGGTCATGGGAATTATTGTTAATGTTTAAGGAAGAATTTGAAGATGGGAGTAAATAATGAAGGCATTGAAGCTTTGCAAGATGTTTGGATTACACAACATAAGAGCATCTATTCAATTTTAGACCAACTAAATTTTACATTAGCATCTATTGAATTTAAGCCAATTACACTTTACATTGCACAACTTAAGAGCATCTATTGAATTTTAGATATTGTTGTTTAGCTTCATATCAAAAGGATTATGCATATCTTTTATATTGAATATGCCATTGTCTTGATATAATCATTTAAGAGTATTCATCTATTATGTATGTGTTACCAATTGTTCAATGATTGATCAATCAAGTAGGTAGCAACTAAGTTTTACAATCCGGTTTTTACACTAAAAAACTAGTTTTAAAAACAATTCACGGAAAAAATGGTTTATAATTATTTTTAAAATACCAATTTAAGTTAAAAAAAACCAGTTTTAAAACCAGTGTGAGTAAAAAAAAGGGTTCAAAATTGGTTAAGTGAATAAACCAATTTTTATTACAAACCGGTTCCGAATCGGTTTGGAACTGGACCCAAACTGGTTTTTACTGTAATGGGTTTAGGAACCGAACTGAACCATAAATTTGGTTTGGCTAAGCTTGGTTTTTAAACCATGCACACCCTTCACTTGTGGCTTAGCCGGTTGCCAGTTGGAGGGTTTTGAAAAAAGACTAACATGGCCTAATCAATAAGAAAATCTCAAAAGGAGTGTGTTTGAGTGAGTGCCCATAATACTCCTCTTTTAGGATAGTTTTGCCTTACAATTACATTATGTGTTCTCAAAGTTTTTGTTCTTTTTCTTCCTTCTTTCATTGTCGGCTTTCACCTCTCTCTACATAATTGTCTTCTGAATAATTTTTTTTCTGTACATTCCTCTTCTGAGCCATCTCAGTGTGCAAGATTCAAAAATTAATCATCAAATTGGTAACTTGATGATGTATATGGCTTATCACTTTGCACTTCTTATTATGCCATGTGTTTGATAATATGCCTCAGAGGTTACTGGGTGGCTAAGTTTTTTGACTTTTCCCCCCTGTTGCTGTTACATCATATTAGAAATAAGCCATGCTTTTCTAATGCAATTTTTTTAATTAGTATTTTATTTTCTGCATTTACAGATTCACTAAACTGCAATAATGGGTTATTGTTTTTATGTGCTATTGCATGAAATTCTTATAGAAATTTGATTTTTTGGTGAGATGTGAATTCTTTCTGATTTATTTCCCTTGTGACTAATGGTTGGGGCATTGCATGATAACAGTGCATCAGCTGAAGAGGGTTAGCATATTGGCTTTATAAACACTTGGAAAAACCATTCTCAGATGAGTATACTTAAGTACCTGGGGGCATGTAGGAATCAACTCTATGCTGCCAGAAACAACCTTAAAGGTAATGTACACTAAATGAACTTGAGAAAGCTGCTATTTTATGTACAATCCTGAAATTTCTTTGATCTAATATAGGAAAGCAACTAACATTGAACTAATTTGTGGGCCTTTGGCTTTGTTTATAGTAAACAGTTTTATGTCTGTGTTAGTGACAGGGCTTGCTCAAGGTATTGTGGTTTAGTTGGAATATTAAGATGATATAATTAGGTATTAAATGCAGAGTAATATAGTGTAGCTCCTAAGCTCTGTGCAGCATGTCCCAGGAATTCTATAGCACACTCTTATACTGCTATAAGGCAAAAATTTGAAGGTCAATTAATAATAAATTAGATAATAAGTCATAGGTTCCCTGTTTTGATCTTAGAAGTTAGAACGACGTGTTAAACCCAAAAGGAAAAATTCATTTGCAAATAGTACCATGTAATTGTATCACAACTCACAAGAAAACTGAATATGAGTAATTGAAATGAATAAAAAACGAAAAGCAACATAATATTATCATGTAATTGTATCGCACGGCTTCTCTAATCGTGGTCAATTTTTTATTGTTGTCATAGTCATTAGGATTCAGCTTCCAGTGTAAGATCACCAATTCTGCAAAAATTACCATTTTCCCTCAACTTGTGTAGCAATAAAGTAAAACTATACATTACAGGGAGAGCGATGATGAATAACCTGCTAATTGGTCCAACGAAACAAATTCATTGGGTTTGCCATGGTTGTTAGGAAGCTTTAGGTCTTCATTGATTGTCCATGAACCATGCCCGTCACAATATTTAGTTAACCTCACAATTCACAGGTTCTACATGTAACCATGCCTGGTTCAGGGGGATCATCCTGGTATAGATAATTTTTGAAAGTATTTAAAGTCTGCCACTCACATTAGATGATGTATTTACTATTTAGGCATTAAAATTATTGTTATATTTGAAGATTATTTTTTTGAACTTTTTGAATAGTCACTAATGACATTTTTTTAGGGTATCTTATTAGTTAAGAGAAAGCCATAACAATTATGATACTATTTTTTTAATAAAAAGTTATCAAGAGCTAAAAGCATTTTTTAAGGGCCTTGTTTTTTAGAGCTTTCATTGGTCAGTGGATTTATTTTCCCTTTTTCCAATGGTTCTTAAACCCAAAGATTTTCATTTACTGATACATAGGAGTGAAGATATGGGGAGAAAGTGCCTTTTTTTCCATGGTTTTCCTACAATGTTTTATATTCATGTGGTTTAGAAATAAATTCTTTTAGCCTTTGATGCCACAGACACTGCATAAACTGGATTTGTTTTGCCAAGGTTTCCAAGTGAAAGGATATAATCAATCTAGAAGGAAGTTTATCCGAGTAAATCAGTTTTGGCATATACTAAATTAAAGCATATTACTAACATATTTTTTTCATTGCAGTACTGGGTTTTTCCTCTCTTCACACAGCTCCAAACTCCTCTGTTGAACTTCACACTCAAGATGAGGAAGTAGTGATTGCTTTGGGAAGTAATGTAGGCGATAGACTGCATAACTTCAAGGAAGCTTTGAAATTGATGAGGAATTCAGGCATACACATCACAAGACATGCGAGTCTGTATGAGACAGCCCCGGCGTATGTTACTGACCAACCTCGCTTTCTCAACTCTGCAGTAAGAGCCATTACTAAACTCGGTCCACATGAATTATTGTCTGCACTCAAACGAATCGAGAAAGACTTAGGTCGTACAAACGGCATAAGGTATGGTCCTAGGCCAATCGACCTAGACATTTTATTCTATGGTAAATATAAAGTACGATCTGATATTCTCACAGTACCTCATGAAAGAATTTGGGAACGGCCATTTGTCATGGCCCCTTTGATGGATTTACTGGGAACGGCTGTTGACAGTGATGCAGTTGCTAGCTGGCATTCACTTTCAGGCCATTCTGGTGGACTAGCTGCATTATGGAAAAAATTAGGTGGTGAATCCCTTATCGGAGAGGAAGGTATGTATAGGGTAATGCCTGTTGCAAATGGCTTGCTAGACTGGACACGAAGAACATTGGTCATGGGGGTCCTTAATTTGACTCCAGATAGTTTTAGTGACGGGGGGAATTTCCAGTCTGTGGAGTCTGCTGTTTCACAGGCTCGTTTAATGATATCAGAGGGTGCTGACATAATTGATATCGGTGCTCAGTCAACTCGGCCGATGGCATCAAGGATCTCTGTCGAAGAAGAATTAGGTAGATTAATCCCCGTCCTGGAAGCTGTAATGTCAATACCCGAGGTAGAAGGAAAACTCATATCTGTGGATACTTTCTACTCTGAAGTTGCATTAGAAGCGGTGCGTAGAGGGGCTCATCTTATAAACGATGTATCTTCTGGGAAGTTAGATACAAATATGTTTAAGGTCATGGCAGAACTGGATGTTCCTTATGTTGCAATGCACATGAGGGGGGATCCATGTACAATGCAGAATAGCGAAAACCTGAAATATGATAATGTATGCAAAGATATATCCTCGGAATTATACTCGCGTGTTAGAGAGGCCGAAATATTGGGAATCCCAGCATGGAGGATTATTATGGACCCTGGAATTGGATTCTCAAAGAAAACTGAAGACAATTTAGAGATCCTCACAGGAATACCTGACATCAGAGAAGAGATTTCAAAACAAAGTTTGGCAATCTCTCAAGCTCCTATACTAATTGGACCTTCAAGAAAGAGATTTTTAGGTGATATTTGCTCTTGCCCTTCTGCAGTTGAGAGGGATCCTGCTACCATTGCTGCTGTCACTGCTGGCGTGTTGGGTGGGGCTAATATTGTTCGAGTGCACAATGTCAAGGATAATCTAGATGCTGTGAAGCTTTGTGATGCAATTCGGAGACAAAAAAATTTCCCATGAAATTTAAAGAGTGAATTTATCTTGCTATGACGGCTTTGGTACTGATGTTTTTTGCCATCATGGAATCCACCTCTTGTTGGCTCCTTGAAATGTAACGTAGATGCGACGATTTCCCAAGAGCACAACTGTTTGGAATTTAGTTTTTGTTTGTCTGATCATATTGTATTTATCATTGATAAGAACTAACTGGTGTTATGCAGATGTCAAGGCAGCAGAATGTGAGGCCAGGGCCCTGGGGTTCTTCAAGCTCTTAAATGGATCATTCCCTTGAAGCTTCTAAGTGTTATTTTTAACTGAATTGTAATCGAGTGATTGATGATGTGCACAATAAAAAATTCAATCGTTTTGATTATGGTTCCTTCCAACATGATGAGAGTAGATATTTGCTTCATTTGTACAATAACTTGGAAGTTATTTTTGCTTGACGATCATGGTAGTTCTCGTTCATTTGCTGGAGCATTTCTCATTCTATTTCTGATTGTATTTTTTCCCTACTATTATTTATGAAATATTGAGTTGTTTGAGTAAAAAAAAGGCTACCTCATTGTTCATAAAGGCTCTGCCCCTGTTATCCTCATTCCATCTCTCATTTCTCCCCTCTCGCCGCCTACAAGAAAATTTAACTTCAGTTGATCATTCAGTGCCGGCTCAAGGGTAAAGCAACCCAAGCAAGGGCTTTAGGCCCCCAAAAAAGAAAAAAAATTACTAAAGGAAAAAGGCCCCTCACAAATCATAAATTCATTAGTCCACATTAGATAAAAGACCTCCAAATTAAATATAAAGACCTCTAAAAAAAAATTTATATAAAAATCAAACAAGACTTTTCAATTTTCAAGCATTTATTTATTTTTATATCAATTTTCAAGAATTTAAACAACTATAACTTATGAATCTTATCTTATATCAACAATATCTCGCAAAAATTAAATGTATTGACTTTATTATCAATTGAAAAAAAATATTAAATAAAATTTAATATCATAATTTTTTTTTTGGATAAATTAAGAGCATCTAGGTATCCAAGCAAACAACGACATCCCAACTATGTTGGCACCCCGCTGCAAGCTCATCCTTTACCTATATCTCATAATAATGTAAATATATAACTAGAAAAATATGTACAAAGATGGGGGGGCTAGACCAAACCCCATAAAAAACCAAATCGCAATTATTTAAAACGATAACAAGGCAATCCCAACTTGTCATGGAGATATGCCTCTCTAGCAAAAGTTGGTATAGTATCCCACCAAAGTGCTCCCACAATAGCATGACCATGATTAGCAAGTCTATCGGCACACAAATTGCCTTCCCGAAAAATATGCGAATGGGAGATAGTGAGCCCATGAGAAATCGCATTATTCCAACGGTTCCGGAGGTCCCACGGGACTAGTGAAGGGTTATCAAAAGAAGACAACGCGGCCAAGGAATCACTCTCCACCCAAAGACGTTGCCAACCACGAGAAGCCGCTGTTTCTAAGGCAATAATAATAGCCGTAAGCTCGGCATGCAAAATAGAAACAGGCCCAAGATTATGTGCAAAACTACGAACATGAGCAGCCGTATGATCACGAAAAATACCACCACACGCTGCCGAACTCCCCACAACGGACCCGTCCGTATTAGCTTTATACCATGAATTTTGAGGGGCTTGCCACAAAACAAGAACTACCTGGGGAGCATCCCGAAGTCGCGGCTGTAAATGAAAATGATTTAAAATTTGCTTCTCCAACTGACCAGTGGAAGTGTAACCTTTTAAAAGAGGAGCTGACATAGCTATTGCGGTAAGAATTTTGGTCTTCGCCGCATGTAAAGTGACAACTGAGTTATTAAACCGAACTCCATTCCGACCCAACCAAATGGCATGACATGTATGAACTATGGCAGCACGAGCAAGGTGTAACATGTACTCACTCCACCAAGGAGGGAGATTGGCCAGCAGAGATAAAACAGAATTGGTGACCAAAACATAATGTAGCATTATACCTAACCATTGCCATAGTTGAGTAGCAAAAGTGCACCGCAAGAATAGATGTTCCATGGTTTCCTCATGAGAATAGCATAACATACAAACTGAAACTAGGATCCAACCACGTTTGATAAGATTATCGTCCGTTGGCATACGATTATGAATACAACGCCAAGTGACAAAAGAAACAGTAGGCGGAATTGCACTACCCAAATCCATGTATGCCAATGCACCAGCTGAATATCAGTGAACAAAAATTCATATGCCTTGCTCGCCGTTAACTCACCATCCGTAGAGTTATACCATATCAAACGATCCGGGAAAGGAAAAAACGGGATAACCACCTTGTTGATTTGTTGTGCAACATCCGGAGAACGATCAACAATATTACAAGGAATTTGCCAATTATGATTATGAATAAAGGAACTCACTGTGCCGTGTAGTAAAGGATGAATGGCCGAGGGAATATGTAGTAAATCTGTCAAGGGCTCACCTAACCAATTATCCAGCCAAAAATGAATATCATCCCCCGTGCCTATAAGCCAGCGAGAATTCTGCTGAACCGTCGTAAAGTGCAATTTGATACCGGACCAAACTGAAGAAACTATATAGGAGGCTGTCGGGGCGCCAGCACGCAAGTACCGTGTCCTACAAAGGCAAGCCCACTCATCCTTGGACGAGAGAAATTTCCAGCACAAGAGAAGCAACAATGAAGTATTAATTTTGCGTAACGATCGCAAGGCTAAACCGCCAGCGTCATATGGTCGACAAATAGTATCCCAAGAGACCGTGCAAATTTTGCGAGTGTTAACATCTCCACTCCAAATAAAATTCCGGATCCATTTTTCTAAGCGCTTCAGCAAGCGAACGGGCCATACATAGACTTGAAAAGAGTGTGTGAGCATGGCTTGAATGATAGAACGAACCAATTGCACGCGCCCCATAATAGACAGCAAAGACCCTTTCCAAGTAGAAAGCCTGGTGCGAATACGATCGACAATGGCACGAAAGTGGACACTCTTCGGTTTGCCCCGAAAAATAGGACATCCAAGATACGTGAATGGAATGCAACCTGATGTGAAACCGAGGGTGTTGGATATCATCATGAGACGATTATTCGAACCTGCATAAAACTTGCTTTTGGATTTGTTGACAAACTGACCCGAGGCCTGACCATAAAGATCAAACAACTGAGTAAGCCGTGTCAAATTCCGTTTAGTCGCCTTACAAAAAACCATAATCTCATCCGCATACAAAACATGAGAAGGAACTTGAACACCACGACAAAGAGACATAGGCTGCAAAGCGCCAGCCTCCATAGCCTACTACGACTAAGGACCTCCTCCGCTAGACAAAAACAACGGAGATAACGGGTCACCTTGCCGAACCCCATTAGTGCAAGCGAAGTATCCGACGGACCTTCCATTAATAAGTATTGATAATCTGGCGGAATGCAATATCTCAAAAATCCAATCACAGAAAATAGAGCCGAAACCAAATTGCCGGAGAACATCAAGCAAAAACCTCCAGCTTATCGTGTCAAATGCTTTTTGGATATCTATTTTCATAGCTATGTTACCAGCGAAACTTCTCTTTGCAAGGACATTAATGGCTTCCGAAGTCACGATAATACAATCCGCAATGTGCCTATCCGGAATGAAACCACGTTGTTGAGGGGAGATAATCTTCAAAGCAATCTTAGATAACTGGGTAGCTAAAATTTTTGTGATGATCTTGAACTGAAAATTAGCTAAAGCAATGGGGCGGAAATTTGCCATAGTATCAGCCCCCGGAGATTTTGGTATCAAGACCAGCAGATTGGAATTTAAATTATTAATTAAGTGGTCTGTCAAAAAGAAACTTTGGACCGCAGCAACAACATCGACATGAACAATTGCCCAAAATGTTTGATAGAAATGTCCACTGTAACCATCAGGACCCGGCGCTCCATCACCATTCATCTCAAACACCGCACCTTTTATTTCTGAAAACAACGGTAAACAGACTAAATCCCCATTGTCTTCAGCGGAGACCAGATGAGGAATACACTCATGTATCAAATTATTAGTAACATTCCAGCTTGGACTACAAAAAATGTTCGTAAAATACTGTAATATGTGTGTCTCCAAAGCTGCCAAATCTGTAATTATACCATGCTCCCCTTGCAGCGAATGAATTTGCTTGGTTGCTGTTTTGATTTTATGCAACCTATGAAAGAAAGCTGTGTTACGATCACCTTGTAAGAAGTGCTTAACACGAGACTTCTCTCGCCAAAAGCCGTCCTGACTCAAAAGGGCCTTCGTTTAGGGATGGCAAAAGGATCCGTACCCGCGGACTCCGTCCGAACCCGAATCCGAGTCAACGGGTAAAAACCGAGTTGACTGGATTTCGGGTTCGGGTTCGGGCGCCACCCGATATTTCGGGTTCGGGTTTGGATAGATCAATATCCACACCCGAAACCCGAACCCCCACCCGTTTATATATATAATTACAAAATTACCCCTAAATATATATAAAGTTTAACAACGTATTTTAGGTGAAATATATGTTGCAATGTTGTAGACGTTAATTTTAATGTTTAACACCGTAATTTTTTAGTTTCGTTGAATTTGCTACATTTTTCTCTTTTCTAGCTTCGGGTTTCGGGTTCGGGTGAAAAAACCCGAATCCACCGGGTGCGGGCACGGGTAGGAGTTTGACACCCGGATAGGCTTTTGGGTTCGGGTTCGGGTTCGGGTGCCCGTTTCGGGTACGGATTTGGATAGTGTCAAACCCGTACCCGACCCTACCCGTTGCCATCCCTACCTTCGTTAGCACCAATTGTGCCTCATAATCAAGACGTTGCAAATCTGTATCGTTACCATTCGTGTCTATTAGGTTCTGAATGCGAGTAACATCCTCAACCGCGCGCTGGACATTAATGTCAACATTCCCAAATACTGTTTTATTCCACTGCTTAAGCACCGGCTTCAAACGTTTGAGCTTTTGGTGATGCATTTATTAATATCATAATTTAATAAATGTTTTTGTTTTGAAAAATAAAATGTAAATAAAATGAAAATAATTTTGATAAAATGTTATTACTTTTAAAGCAAAAAAGGCCTCATTCTAACGTTCGCTTTAAGCCTCATTTATCGTTGAGCCGGCACTGTGATCATTGGAAAAACGACATTTCCAACATCAAATGATTAAAAAGAAAATCATTTTCGGAAATTGAATAATATGTAGGTGTTAAATTTAGCTATCATTTCAGCAGAGAAAGATAAGAAAAGTTTGGTTTGCCTGCTAATTTCCAATTTTCCTTCCTTGGAATGGCATCTATCTATTTCCTCTTGCTACTAAAAAACCAATGTTTTTGAAAATGCACTCCTTGAAAGTGTCTTTAGACGACACAACATTAATGATTATTCTTAGAATAAAGCTTGTCCTCTATTTTTGTTTTTTTTTACATAAATAAAATGACAAAATCATTATAAATTTACGCATAAGTGAGGAGTCGGAGTTCGAACCCCAATCAAAGCTGCAGTTGAGTGGTTTCTACTACTATATAAAACCACCACCGGAAATGCCAAATAATTGTTTCTTCTACATACAACAGTCTCTCTTCCTCCCTAAATTAAGTTTTCATTTAATTTCACAAATATATTAAATTTTATCGTAAAAATTTATTGGATTTTTCTAACATGTCCAATATCACACATTGTAAAACAACAATAAGTAGTCACTTTTTATTGTCAAAAAAATAAAAAGTAGTCACTTTTTATTAAAAAATTATACATCTAATTTTTTTATTATTTTTGACAAGTTATACATTTAATATAAAACGCACAAGTTTTAATATAAATTTACTATTTCGAACTTCGCAAGCAAATTTGCACATGATAAAAGAATGCACATATTTTGGGTTTTGAATAAACATGTTTTCAAGGAAAAAAAATACTACTATTAGAAGGCAATTGTTTCTAAATACATGAATATATTCTTCAGAATTTTCAGTTTAGCCACGCCGGAGAATCAACAATACAAGTGAGGCAATAGACATGTGAAAATACAATATTTCGTTTCACAAACGAGTATCCCAGCTATCTTGTTTCATAATCTGTAGGATTTTGTCTCACCGTGAATCAGATTTATCTCACATTACAAATGAGGAACAACCTTTGCTTCAGCCCTTGCCATAGGATCTTCCTTTGTCTCAGTTTCCAACAACCTCTGCTTCAGCCCTTGCCATAGGATCATCCTTGATCTCAATTTCCTCTTTCTCTCCTTCTCGCTCTTCGGCTACTTGCTTCCTGTGCAGTTCTTCAGCAGCCAGCATTGCAGCTTTATTCTCTGCTTCTAAACGACGCATGTCCTCCTCTTGTTGCTGCCGCTCAAACCAAGTATCCGCATCCGCCCAAACTGAAATTGAAAAATATCTGGTCAAATACACAAGTGACAAAATTTAACCAAAAAAATTGAGATCATTTTATTTTCTACCTTTACATATATATAGCTTTGAAGTTAGAATCTTTCAAATATCATCGATGTAACACTTGTATTTTGTTTTATAAACTATACAGTCCTATAACAACAGTTAAAAAACAACCAAAACATCGGATAAACAAAGTACAAACCACATTCTGTCTCTCCACTCCAGCCATCACACTATTTCATCAGTTATGACTCCTTTATTAAGTTAGATTTCTTTTATTTTTTATGTTACAACAAATCATTTAAGATAACCAGGACTCATAAGCTTACCGGTGTTAAAACATAACTATGTAGATACATCATGGATCATTTCATACAGGTAAAAGTCATAAATTCATCATAATCCATCACAAATGATAGTGTAGAGAGTGGAGACATTTTAAGTGTGTTTGATTTCACATTGTAAACTATCACAATTGGTGATGCATTCTCTTATAGTCATTTTTCCTTTTCGTGAAAATATGTATGTGTCTTTTACTTCAAACTGCATACCTCACTTTGTTGTATAAAAATAGCTTCCTTGTTAAGTTGAAAAATTAATACCAGGAGTTACATCATCTCATATTTGGTTTGAGAGCAAGAACATTCAAGCATACATAAACAAACCTCTTTACTTCAAACCTATGAAGCACAGACACTCCTTGGATTAGGTGTACGCGTCTAACACCGACACTTACAATTACATTGAATTATATCACTTTTTCAAAAAATTATTCGTGTCGACGTGTTAGTGTCTCTGAGTGTCCGAGCTTCATAGCTTCAAACTCAATTTCAACCGAATCAATCTAACCAAATAAAATCTAATTGAAAATCAATTTTATCAAACCCTGAATGGAAGTCACAAAATACTCCATTCTAAGCAACTCCCCTAACAATTTTGATAGCATGTTTGAGTTCAATAAGCCATAATCTTCAGTTGAAATTCACTTGTAAATGTAAGCTAACCAATTGTTCAACTCTTAAAACCTAATTTAATCTTCAAAGTTCAAACCCTAACCCTAACAACGAAATCAAAACAATGAATAAATAAAGAGAGAGAAAAGAGATAAGTTACTTGGTTGAGCAGCCCAGCCCTGTTCACCACCCTTGATTTTCTCAGGAAGGGCGTAATTAACGGTGAGGACACGGCCATAGAGTTCAGCACCATCCATATTATCCATGGCGGAAGAAGCGTCTTCTCTTTCAAGGAAAGTGACGAAACCGAAGGAACGATGCTTCTGAGTGGCTTGATCAAGAGGAGTCTTCACATCCTTAATGTCTCCGAAAGGTATGAACGCCGCGTGAAGGATCGATTCGTTCACTTCTTCCGCTAAACCTCCCACGTATAGAGTGTTCTTTTGCACTCCTTGCATCATCGCCATTGCTTAGAAGAATTAGAGTTAGGGTTCGTTCTTCTGCACACCTCTCACTATACTCACCAGACCACTACTACCTTCTTACCAATATACTTATAAGATTTTTTATTTTTTTTACGTTTATAGTTTATAATAAAATAGATTCTTTAAAGTTTTTAGATAATAAATATCTTTAATTTTTTAAGTTATTTCTTTATAAAGATAAATTAACTCACTTAAATTGACATTGGAGATAATCGAACATGAAACCTCAGAAATTAAATATAAATTCACAAATAAGTTTTGTAAGGGGATGTGTAGCTCAATTGATTAAACTAGTTGAGCTAAAGAATTAAGAAGTTGAAGGAGGATTTATGGTTCAAATCATGACAAAGGAGATTGTAATATATTAATTACTAAAACATTTATTTATTAGACAAAAAATTTAAAAGACATTATTTATAAAACATCTTTCATGATTTAAACTGCATTTATTATTTCTTTCTATCATATCTCTAATTATAATGCATTATCTATTTTTTCTTCCAAAAAAAAATACATCTATTTTTACAAACTATATTAAATGTTGTAAGACTATGTACATTGGTTTCAACCATTCAACACTCACTTTTTCACTTTTTATACTCCACATCATCATTCAACATACATTCAATTTTTACTCTCTCCAATAGTTTTTTCATTCAACACCCTACCCCACCACTTTCTCTACCCCACCACTTTTTATTTTACATTCTTATTTAAATTTAAAATTTTGTTAAACAACTATCGATTAAAATTAAATTAAAATAATAAACAATTAATAAAGATTAAAAAAAATTAAAAAGACTTAAATTAAAATTACAATAATTGGGATTTATTTTACTTAAAAAAGACTTAAAATTCAAAATTAACACTAATAATATGATTAAGAGAGTAAAAAATTCGGATTTTTTTCTGTGTCCAAATGAAATGAACCAAGTCTCTATTTATAGAGAAATTTTTTACGAATTTTGGTGAAAAAATAAAAAAATAAAAATTAATTTGCAGTGAAATAATTGAGTTTAAAGATAAAGAAACAATTAAAATTCGTCCAGCCAATAAATAACCGCCATGTGTCTGCATTTATCCTCTTTTTCATCTCTCTCCGCGTCCCCCTGACCCACACGCGCGTTGTCGCCGCGTGTTCTGCACGCGCCTGACGCGAACCAATCGCGAAGTGCCGCGTGTCCTGGCTGGTCAGATTTAAAGCTGTTGATTCTGATCATTTCTTTGCTTGCTTTGTGAATGCCTGCTCTGTTTTTTTCTGCCATAAAAGTCATTCAACACCCAAAAAACAGACCAATGTACATGGTCTAAGAGTATTAACTAATTCTCTCTCAGAGTAAAGTTGTAAAAATAATACTTCCTCCATTTCAAAATATAAGTCATGTTACAATCTGTTCAAAAAATAATACTTACCATCATGTTACAATCTGTTGAGATTTGCAATACTATTTTGAGTCTCTTATGGTGTTCAAATATGTTGAGATTGGATTTACAGGTTATTTTATATCTGATTGACCTCTACAGCGTCGATGTTGATCATTACGAGGAGGTTTGTGACCTGACATTTACATTCAAAAAAAAAATATTTGACACATTTGTTTTGTAAACTTCTCTTTTATCAGTCTATGTTCATCTTGAGCAGATATTTGATTTTATTAATAATATATTTTCCGTTCAAAAAAATAAAATAAATAAGGATGTAATGTCATTTTTCCTATTATACCATTAAATATTTATTACTCTCTTTCTTATAATTAATAAGAACAATTTTGTAAACAAACTCATAATTTCTATTTTCCATACATTATTAAATTACATTATTTTTTTGTACTTAGACGAAATGACAAGTCATTTGAAAATTTAAAGACACAGTGGAGGACCGGAGTTCTAATTGATCCAAACATAACTTATATATCTTTATTCCTATTATTTTGCATCTAATACCCTGATCATGGACGTCTGAGCTAGCAATTTTGACATTTTCTGTCAGTTAAGCTAGGACTTCTACACCATTAATTACATTTTTTAATTTGTGTAATATAGTCAAAACGACTTATAATTAATTGTCAACACATTTAATATCACAATGTTACAAAGCCAGCCTGAAGCCAAACCCAAGAAAGGTATGAGGGCATCCTCAGAGAGAAATCCTAGACTGAGTACATCTCACCCAGGGATAAATGAACTTGGATCCCAGAGAAGACTTCGAAGACCGCAGAGTAAGCCCAATTGAAGAATTGAAACAGGTGCAGATAGGGGCGGAAGAACACCAACTCACATACCTGGGTACAAAATTGTCAAAACCCGAGGAAGAAAGGATAGTGGCACTCTTACGAGAAAACTTGGATCTTTTTGCTTGGCACCCGGCTGACATGCCAGGGATAGACGAGTCAATAATTGTTCATAAGTTGTCACTGTTCCGGGATAGAAAACGGACCGCCCAGAAGAAAAGGAGACTAGGAGAAGAAAAAAGGATAACTACTGAAGAAGTAGTACAAAAGCTGAGGGAAGCGGGTTTCATACGGGAAATCAAGTACCCATCATGGCTGGCTAACATTGTGATGGTGAAAAAAGCAAGTGGGCAATGGCGCATGTGCGTGGACTTCACAGACCTCAACGCGGCCTGCCCCAAGGATCCATACCCACTGCCTAGCATCGATGGACTCATTGATGGAGCGTCAGGCTATCAAACATTAAGTTTCATGGATGCGTACTCAGGATACAATCAGATAAAGATAAGCCCAGCAGAGGCGCGATTCACAACGTTCATGACAAGCACCTGCAACTACCATTACCAAGTCATGTCATTCGGACTAAAGAACACCGGAGCCACTTAACAACGTTTGATGGACAGAGTCTTCTCTCCCCATATAGGAAAGAACCTAGAAGTCTATATTGACGACATGGTGGTAAAAACCATAGAAGAAGGAAAGCATGACCAAGATTTGCGGGAAATCCTAGGATCAGTAAGGAAATTCAATATGCGCCTCAACCCAAATAAGTGTTCATTCAGAGTAAAGGCAGGAAAGATCCTAGGGTTTTGAAGGAAAATTGATATAGTAAAAGCAGCGAAATTCAAAATTTTTCCTTTAATGATCCTTACGAATGGACATGATTATGTGTTTAGGGTTTTACCTCTTGAAGAATATAACCCTTTGTATGATCACGAATGTTGAAGGATGAGCAGCAACATCTCTAGCTAGTCCACACAAACGTTGAATATAACCCTCTTATGGTGCACCGCTTATTATTAATTTGTGATACCTTATCACAATATATATTTATTTCTCTAAATTGCACCGTACCTTACGGTGTTCTCAATTCTCACACTATACTGTCCTTATGTGTGTGACCCTGTAGGTTTCCGTAACGTTGGTAATAATATTAAATCATCTATTTAATATTATAAACAATGAGAGGTATCTAGCAATACTTCATTGCTATCCAAGTCACGACATGTTTATGTGATCTTAACAAAACATTCTGTGATAATATTAGCTGTGTACAATTACCCCTTTGCCCTTATGTCTATATTGAACACAAGACATAGGCTGTGTCATCCTTGTCCAGTTCAATATTGGGCTCATAGACATATATCATGTTATGTAGGATTGGCAAATTCCATCTAGGTTATTACTGTCCCTCAGCATGTTTTGTGAAGTACCCATCTACTGTCTTTATGATTATCCAGTTACGGACAATGTTAGATCAGTGATAAAGCACTTGACTCTACATCTAGGGTCCAAAGTGGTTTCAGGTCGAAGGGTGGGTTACACCATTATCACCATGAGAGTAACTTATGACACATTACATAACATTTCATGTAGTACTCTCATAGCGGGTCAATCTAGTATAAATATTACTCCTAATATTTATACCTATTTCAAGACTTGATAACTCCTTATCCCATGATCCATGAGATGCGATCATCAGTCTATCTTCATAATAGTCTTTAAGCTTTAAGGTTATCCCACTTCACCTTAAAGCTCGACAACAGATATTTTAAGAATAACGTCCTTGTGTTTAAAAGAATCTCATGATTAAGTCACACTTAATATATCTTTAAACGGACAATCTATTCTAGGGACTTTATTATTCTTTTGGACTTTTACAAACATAATAAAGAAATGCCTTTTAATATTAATAAATAAGACTTTATATTATTAATAATTAGTTCGATACAAGTACTAAAATCATTGGCCTCTAGGGCTTACACCAACAGGTTCATGCTCACGCGGAGGGGGATAGAGGCAAATCCCGAAAAATGCCAAGCTATCATTGATATGCGAAGTCCGAGTACCGTTAAGGAGGTACAACAATTGACAAGAAGGATAGCAGCTTTGTCAAGGTTCCTCTCATGTGCAGGAGAAAAAGCTTTCCAGTTTTTTAACTCACTCAAGTGGAAAAGTGGAAAAGTTGGCCCTGGTAGTAGTCGTCACTGTGTGACGTCTCCGCCCATATTTTCAAAGCCACCAAATCATTAGTCAAACAGGTGTTGAGAAAGCCAGACTTGGCCGGAAGAATGGTAACATGGCCTATTGAACTGTCTGAATATGATCTTACATTCTCTCTCATGGGTAGCATCAAGGCCCAAGTGCCGGTGGATTTTGTCCTTGAGTCAAGCTCCCCACCCACAACAGACAGATCTGACATATGGTTACTATCGGTGGATGGGTCATCGAACCTAAAAGGAAGCGGAGCAGGAGTCGTTTTGGAAGGATTAGAGGGCATCCTAATAGAACAATCACTACGTTTTGAATTCAAAGCTAGTAACAATCAGGCCGAGTATGAGGCACTGTTAGCAGGAATGCAGCTTGCAAAAGAGATGGAGGTTAAACGGATTAACATAAAGAGTGACTCATAATTAATCACCTTTCAGGTAGCAGCGGAATTCCAAACAAAAGATCCTCAACTGCTAAAGTACCTCCACAAGGCAAAAGCTTTATCGACAACCTTTGATCATTTTGAGCTAACATATGTACCCCGAGAACAGAACTCTAGAGCATACTTGTTAGCCAAGCTGGCCACCACCAAAAAGTCAGGATACAACAAAACGATGATACAGGAAACCCTCCCCTCACGAAGTGTGAGTATGGAGAAGGTGGGTATGATTACGCTAGGATACGATTGGAGAATGCCTATCATCCATTTCTTAAACACAGATGAAGTGCCGGAAGATAAAGCGGAAGCAGTTAAGATGAGAAAGAACACAGCAAAATACACAATGATAAATGGGAAGCTGTATCGAAGGGGTTTTTCCACTCCTCTATTGCTGTGTGTGGGCGAGGACGAGTCCAAACATGTTTTGCAGGAACTGCATGTAGGAATATGTGGCAGCCACATTGGAACTAACGCGTTGGCTAGCAAGATCATCAGAGCGGGGTTCTACTGGCCAACAATCCGAGTTGATACAGCAAGGTACGTACAAAGCGGCGATGCTTGTCAAAGGCACTCTCCTTTACATCACTTACCAGCAGAGGCGTTGCAATCGGCCATGTCTCCATGGCTATTCTTCATGTGGGGAGTCGACATATTAGGTCCTTTTCCCCAGACAACAGGGCAGATCAAGTTCTTAATTGTGGCAGTAGATTACTTCACGAAATGGATTGAAGCAGAAGCGCTAGCCACAATTACTTCTGAGAGGATTAATAAATTCTATTGGAAAAAGTTAATATGCAGGTTTGGTCTTCCTAAGTACATCGTGTCAGATAATGGAACGCAATTTGCTAGCGCAGCCACAGTAGAGTTCTGTGAAAACTTAGGGATCCAAAACAAGTTTATCTCAGTAGAACACCCGCAAGCCAATGGTCAAGCAGAATCGGCCAACAAAGTAATCCTAACCGAGATAAATAAGCGTCTGAATCAGGCTAAGGGTGACCGGGCTAAAGAGTTAAACCGAGTCCTTTGGTCGTACCATACAACGCCTCATTCTTCTACGGGAGAAACTCCCTGCCGGATGGTTTACGGAACGGATGCAATGATTCCAATTGAGGTAGCGGTGCCAACACCAAGAAGCCAATAGGAGGGTGAGGCGAGTAACTCGGAAATGCTACAAGAAGGACTAGACCTTTTAGATGAAGTTAGGGAAGCAGCATAACTTAAGGAAGTTATCGCAAAACAAAGAGCATCAAGGAAGTACAACACGAAAGTGTCCCAAGAGAAATGAAGGAGGGCGACCTGGTACATAAAAGGCCGATGGGGCGAGACAAAGGCGGCAAGCTAGCAACTAACTGAGTGGGGCCTCTTCGCGTCAAGGAGGAACACACAGACTGGAGATCCTGAAGGGGGAGGTTCTACCCCGGACTTGGAACATCTCCATTATCCGGTTTTATTTTAGTTAAAAGCTTAGTTATCATCAATAAGTGGGACACTCTTTTCTCCAGAAATGGAGTTTTTAACAGGGCCCATATTTGAATTCTGTTTTCATTTTTCAAATGACATATGATTGCAAGTATTTAATGAAAATTTGACTTTTCTTCTACCTGAGTAATAAAATTCTACTTCATTTAATAACTTTAATTTCAACGCATGCTTCATTTAATATGCAATAACATATTAGCTGCAAAGTTAATAATAACGAGCGAATAGTCCAAAAAGGCTTATAAATATAAGCGCAAAACAAAATATTAGCTGCAAAGTTAATTGAAATTCTAGAGTTAAGCTAAATAATAGGAAAGTTTGTTGGAGTTTGTTGAGAATAAATCTTTTATCTTTTACAAGATAAAATATTTGTTTTTGTTAACTGATGATACGAAATCATATCGTATTTTTAGCTTAGTTTAGGTGAACTTTAGTTGCATTTTCATATGTTTTTATTTTTTTTATCTGCTTTTATGTTGGTATTTGTTTTGTTTTCAGTAATGTCGAATAAAATAGGTCGGAGAAGAGAATTGAGCAAAAAGGGTAAAAAACGCAGCAAAAAGGAGGTGCAAACAAGCAAAATCAGCCAAGCCTAGAATTTGGCCTGGTGGCGCCCGCCACCACTTCTGTGGCGCCCGCCACAGAAGCCCACTTCCAGCAAAACCAATTTCGCGTATCGTGGGCAGAAAGCACGCGTTTGTTCCAAATCAGATGGCTGTTGGATGAGATCAAAAGAGAAGCATATCCTCTCCTAATTTTGAGGATCGTAGAAGCCAAACTCCTCCTATAAATAGAAGACTCAATCTCAGAATTTTACACGCCTTATTTTCTTTACTTTTCAATCAGTTTTATTTTCTTGTTACAGTAACTGTAACGGTATTTCCACATCGGGAATCCGTTTTCAGTTCTGTTTTCACTTTCCTGTCAAGAATTTTGTACCAATTATTTCAGTCAAGTTTATTCAGCATTTATTTCCAGGTTTTTTTTATGTCTTTATTTAATTATTTATTTATGCTTTATTTAATTTACTGTTTTTATTTATTTATTTCTTTTACCATGTCTAGCTAAATTCCTAGATATCGGTATGTAATTTAATTCTCCGAAGGGGATTTAATGATGATGTAGCGCGCGCACATACTAAACTATTTTTCTGATTTGGGTTTCTAATTTTAAAACTCCTATGCTTTTGAACGAAAGTAAAATAAAGCAATTAAGGTTAAAATCAATAGAGCGAGAGTTTGAGATTTTAACTAGATAGTAGAAACTTGATATTAATTTTTGAACGAGCGAGAGCCACATTAGAATTAATTAGGACTTATTGATTTTCAAAATATACTTTCGAAACTAAGGTGGTAGAAAAGTGACAGCAAAACTCCTAGTCTAGAAAGTATGGTTTTTATAAACAAAACGAGAGTGTGAGGTTTAAACCTTTAAATTGAGAAAGTTCTTCTGAAAAATAAACTCTTTTTAGCGCGCTATTAATTTATTAAATTCCCGATGGTTAATTAGTTACATACCGATATCCCGCTATAATTAATTTATTTCTTCTTTTTAATTTCTTTTATATTCTAAAACAATTCTAAACCATAAATCATCAGCCTTAGATTTACAACGTAACGACAGAATTACGGTAGGTCAACTATTGGTCTTTGTGGTTCAATATCTTTTAAAACTCAACGACGAAACTGTGCACTTGCAGTTGATAAATATTTTCGATACACAAATCGTCGATCAAGTTTTTGGCGCCGTTGCCGGGGACCAATTTAGTCGATATCGTAACTCCGTTGTTACACTATAGAGACTAAGGCAATTTTAATTTTTAGTAAAAGATTTAAAAATCCAAAAAAATAAATATAAAATACAAAAAATAATAAATAAAAAATGGATGACCATCCCCAAAACCGTCCACTTAAGTTCTATGTTATTCCTTTACAAGAACCTCATAATAGCATTGCTGCCCCTGCTATTGAGGCAAATAGTTTTGAGCTTAATCCTTCATTGTTGTCTGCCGTACAACAGAATCAATTTTCTGGTAGTCTTGATGACCACCCTAATCTACATTTGTCAATATTCTTGCAATACGCAGACACTGTGAAAGCAAATGGTGTCAGTCCCAAAGCAATTAGGCTTCGTCTTTTCCCTTTCTCTTTAAGAGATAGAGCTAGAGCTTGGCTCCACTCTCTACCTTCCAACTCTGTCACCACGTGGAATGAGTTGAAGAAAGTTTTCTTAGCAAGATACTTCCCACCTAGCAAAACTTTTATGCTAAGAGCTCAAATTAATGGGTTTAAACAAAGTTATAATGAATCTCTTTCTGAAACATGGGAAAGATACAAGGACATGATAAGACTCTGCCCACACCATGGTCTAGAAGACTGGTTAGTGATCCACACCTTTTACAATGGTCTCTTATTCAATACAAGAATAACAATAGACGCTGAAGCTGGTGGCGCATGGATGGATAAATCTTACACTGAGGCCTATAACCTTATAGAAAACATGCCTCAAAACCATTATCTGTGGGGAAGCTCAAGAACACCTTTAGAGCAACCTCTTGCGAAAAGAGGTATCAATGAGATGGGCGAACTTGACCATGTTAAAGCACAAGTGGATGCTCTTACTCAAAAGTTAGAGAGTTTAACCAAATTACCTGCAGCTACTGTGGCTGCAACGGTTTCAAACTGTGAATTACGTGGAACGCCAGGACATGCTACCCCTGAATGTCAACTTTTGGCAGGCGTTTCCCCAGACCGAGTGAACTATTCTCAGGGAAACCCTAACACCTGTGATCCAGGTTGGCAGAACAATTTCTACATTCCACCAGGATTTCAACATGGAGCCCCTGCTGCTCCTTATGTCCCTACAAAGTCAAACTTGGAGCTTATGATGGAAAACATTATCCTAGCTCAGACTCAGCAGAATAGTCAAACAAATGAAGTGATTAACCGTTTGGCTAACAAAGTTGATCTTATGGCCACCCATAACAAAATGCTTGAAACTCAGATATCTCAAGTGGCTCAACAACTAGCGTCTACTAGTGCCCCAACAGGCATATTTCCTGGCCAACCTCAGCCTAATCCTAAAGCACATGTGAACGCTGTGACACTGCGAAGTGGAACACAGTATGATGAACCAAGTGATCCTAGGACTGAGAGGCCAGCATGCAACAAAAGCCTTACGAACCAGTTGAGAAAGAGAGTCAACCTAAAGAGAAAGGAGGAAATGGCGTTGAGGCAAAAGCAAAAGAGAAACTTTATGTGCCTCCACCACCTTATAAACCACCCTTTCCTTATCCTCAAAGGTTTGAAAAGACCAAAAGCATGGAGGAATTCAAGAAATTCGTGGAGCTTCTAAAAAAATTAAATATAACAATACCCTTTACAGAAGCTATCACCCATTTGCCTTCATATGCTAAATTTCTCAAAGAAATCTTATCTAATAAGAAGTGGATTGAGGACGATGAAACAGTTATGCTCACTGCCGAGTGTAGCGCAATTCTTCAAAATAATATGCCTCCTAAACTGGAAGACCCAAGAAGTTTTTCCATACCTTGTGTAATTGGAAAGTATGTCATAGAAAGGGCCCTATGCGACTTAGGTGCCAGCACAAGTCTAATGCCCATGACAATATGCGAGAAACTTAAGTTAGGAGAGTTGAGACCTACTAAAATGTCAATACAATTCGCTGACCGTTCTATCAAGTACCCCTCAGGTATACTAGAAAATGTGCTAGTGCGCATAGGTCAATTCTTTATCCCAACTGATTTTATAGTCATGGACATAAGGGAGGATTCCAATACACCTATCATCTTAGGAAGGCCATTCTTAGCTACTGCTGGTGCATTAATAAATGTAAAGAAAGGCAAGCTCACTTTTGAAGTGGGTGAAGAAAAAATCGAATTTATTCTAGCACAATTCATGAAAGCACCAGCTACAGATGACACCTGTTATCTGCTAGATGTCATTGACGAATGTAGAAAAGAGCGGGAGATGGAGCAAACCATGTATTCTAAAGTTCTAAAACCTCACGCCCCTCCAACTCTTAAAGATGATAATGACAGTCTAGGTGAAACTTTAGAAATTGCACCAGAACATCCTCCTCACAAGCCGCCAAAATTTGTCACATCTAATGATCCTGGCCAGCTTGAAAAGTTTATCGAGATGTTGAAAAAGCTTAATATTGACATACCTTTCATTGAGGCTATAACCCAGATACCTTCATGTGCAAAGTTCTTAAATGAAATTTTGTCAAACAAAAGGAAGCTTGAAGACACTAGGAAAGTGGAATGCAATGCAATCTATGAAAACCAGTTCACCCCGCAACTCGAGGACCCTCAAAAATTTTCTATTCCTCGCGTTATTGGGACAGTTGAAAGAAATGTCGATAAATCCCCCTTTAAAAAGGTCCCTCCCGATAAACTCAAAGCTCATCCAGATCATAATATCTTTCTAGCTAAGTCACCCTTGTTTGTTTCCAAGAAAAAGAAAGTAAACAAGAAAACAACCATGAGATGGTTCGACATGTTCCAATGGAAACCTCGGGATGTTGGGCACAAATTTAAGAATGTGAGTCTGAAAGAAGTGCCAAATTGAGTTAACAAATTCAAAAGTCGAGCTTACCGACTTTAAACAAAGCGCTGCGTGGGAGGCAACCCACTTGTTTTGATTCTAATGTTTTCTTTTTAGTCCATTTTATTTTGCAGGTAATAAAGAGATAGCACGCTCAACGACTTCATAGTTGTGGAAGCTTAGCTATTCAGGTTTTCACTTCCAATCTCACCTTTAGTCGTTGCATTGGGGACAATGCTCGATTTAAGAGTGGGGGAGGAAGCTTTATCGCTTTCCTTTTACTTTTAGTCATTTAGTTTGCATGCATAATAAAACCTTAGGTTAGTTCACTTAAATTGAGTTGATTTTGCGTATTGTTTTTGTTATTGTCTGATTTTCCCATTTCTTGAGCTATACCAAAAATTTTCTTGTGAAAAGCAAAGTGTTGAGTTTTGATGCTTGATATTGATTGTTTGAAAGTATAAAGGTTGTTTGCACTATCTAGGCTATTTTTTGAAATTTGGGTAACGGTTAGATAAAATCAATACCGTTTTAACACCTTAGATTCCCAGAAGTGTGTAAAACTGATTTGAGTACTAGTTTTGACAAAGCTTTGAACTTGAGTTTTAATGAACCCTTAGTAGTTTATTCAGCAGTCGGCACCATCTCAAGGCACAAACTAAGTGGGAATCCGACGAATATAAGTGAATGATCTTGAATATAAATGTTTATGAATACTATTGGTTGATTCTTTGAAATAATTGATGAAAATTCAACAAATGTTGAAACATGCGAAAGGAAAAAAATACCATAGTATAGAAACTCATTAGTAGTTGGTTCAGAGGTGTCTGATTCTGAACTTGGTAGGGCGGGTTACGATCCGATCCCCCGCAACTGCGAAGTGGGTAAAACAAATAGGGGTTACCAAACTTATGTTATCAGCACCCCTCGCTATATGATGATCATAATCACTAACAGGTTTCCTACCATGGGCGTGTACGAGATAATGGGCTTAATGTGATTGCGCTAGAATGAAACGGGTAAATGAAATTTAGGTGAGAGGTAGAGTCAAAAGGAAATGCTTCAGGTCTGTTTTCATACAATGGGAGTCTAGTGTGTCATTACGGTGTTTTTGTTATTTGTATTGTTATTTGATTTTCATGGCTTAGCCGGCAACCACGTATGAGTAGGATGATCGTGTCATGTGTTTTTACTTGTGCCATGCAATTCAATATTCTTTTATGCTTGAGGACAAGCAATGGTTCAAGTGTGGGGGAATTTGATGACACGAAATCATATCGTATTTTTAGCTTAGTTTAGGTGAACTTTAGTTGCATTTTCATATGTTTTTATTTCTTTTATCTGCTTTTATGTTGGTATTTGTTTTGTTTTCAGTAATGTCGAATAAAATAGGTCGGAGAAGAGAATTGAGCAAAAAGGGCCAAAAACGCAGCAAAAAGGAGGTGCAAACAAGCAAAATCAGCCAAGCCTAGAATTTGGCCTGGTGGCGCCCGCCACAGAAGCCCAATTCCAGCAAAACCAATTTCGCGTATCGTGGGCAGAAAGCACGCGTTTGTTCCAAATCAGATGGCTGTTGGATGAGATCAAAAGAGAAGCATATCCTCTCCTAATTTTGAGGATCGTAGAAGCCAAACTCCTCCTATAAATAGAAGACTCAATCTCAGAATTTTACACACCTTATTTTCTTTACTTTTCAATCAGTTTTATTTTCTTGTTATAGTAACTGTAACGGTATTTCCACATCGGGAATCCGTTTTCAGTTCTGTTTTCACTTTCCTGTCAAGAATTCTGTACCGATTATTTCAGTCAAGTTTATTCAGCATTTATTTCCAGGTTTTTTTTATGTCTTTATTTAATTATTTATTTATGCTTTATTTAATTTACTGTTTTTATTTATTTCTTTTACCATGTCTAGCTAAATTCATAGATATCGGTATGTAATTTAATTCTCCGAAGGGGATTTAATGATGATGTAGCGCGCGCACATACTAAACTATTTTTCTGATTTGGGTTTCTAATTTTAAAACTCCTATGCTTTTGAACGAAAGTAAAATAAAGCAATTAAGGTTAAAATCAATAGAGCGAGAGTTTGAGATTTTAACTAGATAGTAGAAACTTGATATTAATTTTTGAATGAGCGAGAGCCACATTAGAATTAATTAGGACTTATTGATTTTCAAAATATACTTTCGAAACTAAGGTGGTAGAAAAGTGACAGTAAAACTCCTAGTCTAGAAAGTATGGTTTTTATAAACAAAACGAGAGTGTGAGGTTTAAACCTTTAAATTGAGAAAGTTCTTCTGAAAAATAAACCCTTTTTAGCGCGCTATTAATTTATTAAATTCCCGATGGTTAATTAGTTACATATCGATATCCCGCTATAATTAATTTATTTCTTCTTTTTAATTTCTTTTATATTCTAAAACAATTCTAAACCATAAATCATCAGCCTTAGATTTACAACGTAACGACAGAATTACGGTAGGTCAACTATTGGTCTCTATGGTTCGATATCTTTTAAAACTCAACGACGAAACTGTGCACTTGCAGTTGATAAATATTTTCGATACACAAATCGTCGATCATTAACTTCTTCAAGCTCTTCCAAAAATGGTTTCTGGCGCGCGCAAACAAATAACTTTCTCATTTGTTATTTGTTTGGTTGATCTTGTAACAAACAATATTTGTTTGGATATATATTTTAAATCTTCCAAAAATAAAAACGCGCCATAACAAACTTACTTGAGAGATATACTTCAACTGGGACGTTGGCGGTTTATTGCTTCATCTCTAAGTAATTTACAAACTGAACTTTGAGGGACTATGACAGTAAATTGAATTTCTAAACTGGTACGTTTTTGTTGAAGCAACATGCCATAGTCCTCTGTTGGGAAGATGTCAAGGCATCTTGCTCAACATGTTGTTTGATCAAAATGTATGACAACATAGGGAACAACAATCTCCCCCTTTGTCAAATTTTGTCAAACAACATTTTTGTTTTGCTGCAATGAATGTCTTGTGTAATGAGCCAGATAAGTCTTCAGAGTTGATTTGCTTTAACCAAATATACAAGATTAGGTAGTTGGTTAACAAATGCACTTAAGCATTATAAAAGCCTCAGAGTGGGCTGCAGCGGATAAATCATTTGGTCCAAATAAAGTACCCAAGGATAAAAATAAAGACTATATCATAGCCAAAATCAATCACCTAGTGATTATAAAAGTGTTTGGCTCATAAGGCCATAAATGCTTGGCATCTAGAGATGCCAAAAAAATAATATTACAGATCATTTAAATGTACTGGTAGTAGAGTAAGAACAGATACAGCAATAGCAGCAGTATGCAAAAATAAGCAAATTTTGTTGTACTCCCCCTGTTTTACACAAATTTGACAAAGATGGAACCATAATACCAACGGGTCTTGCTTTTGCTGTGATTACTCTGATTCAGAGCTGCTTCCCTTATGTTCTTCTTCCTCCACATCTTCATCCTTACTCAAATCATTATTACTTTCAGAGTTTTCTCGTTCATTAATACCAATTGCTTGCTGTTCATCCTCATGCTCACTATGTTCATCATCTTGTCTTTCTTGTGCTTGCAGGGACAATAGCTGATCTCCTAGCATCTTTCTTTCTTGTCTGTTTACTCTGATGTTTTCATTTAGGATAGAACAACTATTAGTGAGTTGAGTAATTACCTTTTTCCTTGTGGTAGCTGATAGGAGTACTCCAGAATCAACAACTTGTGGTGACATGTTTTCCTTCAAATAGTTTGGGACTGAAGGTCAGTGCCGTTGTTTTGCTCCCTCTGTCAATCCTCAGCAAAATGTTGGGATATTGTTGTAGAATGATCCTAGTGATAAGGCAAGGAAAATCTATGGTTAGTTGCTTAGCATAAGAGTCAGCATGCTTTATGGTGTGTTCAAAGACATAAGCTCCAAAATTCCATTTTGCTTTTGTTCCAATAAGATGAAGAAGTCTTCCTTGAGAAACTGACACATTTGATTTGTGGCTTTTGGGAGCCCAATTGTTTGTGGCAACTGTATTTATCATAGCATACTTGACTGAAAGATTTGAGCTGGCAATCTGATGTTTGTTTGTTGGCCATTTCTGGATTTGACCTCCTGTAATTTCTTTGACTATTTCATTTGGAGTTGGAATGTCTGGGGCATCATACTTTGTTTCTCTTCCCAAGTATTTGTTAATGACTGATGGAGAACACTTGATACATTTCCCACGTACATAGACTTTATGATAGTCTTTTGTACCTTCAATTTCACACTCAGCAGATAAATTTACAATGAACTCTTGAACAAGCTTTGGGTAACACTTTCCAAGTTCTGTAACTGTCTTCATTAACCCTGTTTCTTTGAAGAGATTTAATATTTCTTCATACTTCAGAACTTCACTGCTAAGCTCTTTTTCTTGAGCAATTGTTCTTTACACAATATCTTTCCATTTCATGGCATTTGAGCTTTTATGGAAAGAAATGTTGTCAGTAGAGGCATCTGGAACATTCTTTGGGATTTTCTTCCCTTTGATCCTTTTCCCATCAGCAGGCAAGGTGTTAAGAGCATGTTGCTCGACACTTTGTTCTGACTTAGAGTCAGACACAATCATTTTCCTTTTTCTTGTGATTGCTGGTTTTGCTGGTGTCTTCTCAGTCTTCCTTTTCTTAATCGGCGTTTTTAGTTGTGATGTTTTAAGAGGACTGGTGTTTCTTTTCCTCTTGCTTCTGACTCTGCTTGCAATAGAGGTGTTGTTATTCGTTTTGAAGCTCTGCATTGTCTTTTCAAGATCAGAGTCAGTTTCTTCCAGGTCCACTATATTGGTTCTTTTTCTAGTCATTCTCATGGAAAGAGGTTCTTCATCTTCACTGTCTTCAGTCACAGTAACAGGTACAGGAACGATATTCTCTATAAAGGTACAACCAATGGTGCTTTCAGTCATCAATATGTCTGAACAAGAGGGTATAACATCTTGCTGGGGTGTTGACTGATTTGATTCAATGATGAGTTCAAATATTTTCTTCTTCATTTTGTAGGCTTTGTGATGTGGCAATATTTTCCTCAGTTCTCAAAGTCTGGGTCATGGCAAAGTAAGGGTTATGTGACACAATGGCTGAGGGGTTTGTATCATGTGGTCTCAGGAATTTGTGAACTTTGTTGAACATAGGCATGAAGGGTTCTTTGCGTTTAGCCAGAAGGTTATCAGAAATTATAAACCTAGGTTTAGATGATGTTGCTGGCCTAGGGTTTATAAGTCTAGTTCCTTCAGTGTCTAAGTTATGCATATCTAAAGTTGTATCAATAGTACTTACTTGCTCTGTGTTGTCTCTTGGAGCAGGTTTTGTTTGTTTCTCTTTTGATCGGATGACTCTTTTTGCCTTGTTTGTTAGTTTGGATGCTCTGGATTGCTTCGTCTTCTTGATTGGAAGACCCATCATTTTTACTCCATGTCGGTTGGTAACTTGTGTTGGTTCCATTGCTTTGCTTTTGCCGGTGTTTGAGGAAGACATTTTGATTTTTGGAGATGTGTGATTTTCGCAGAGAAACTGATAAGAGATAGTGAAACGTTTTGCTATGAGGTAGTGTTGAAGACATGTGAACCGTTTGTCATCAAGTTGAGTGGTTATAACTTTTGGAGAGAGAAATGTAATGATGAATGTTGGTGGAGTGTATTGGTGTACAATGTATGTATTATGGCCAATGAAAAAATTCTGCATTGCACACCTTTTCATTAATTGCTATTTGTCAACGTGAAAACACATACCAAGAACTCTTCTTAATTTTTCAATTTGATTTGCCTCAAGAGTTTTGGTGAAAGTGTTTGTTAACTATTTCTCCAGATTCACAACTTTGTCTTCAACTAATTTTCTGATGAAGTGATGTCTAATATAAATGTGTTTAGTTCTACTATGTTGAACTGGGTTTTTTGAAACATTAATACCACTTAAGTTGTCATGGCACACTGTCATGACATCTTGCTTGACATCATACTTTTTTTGCATCTGCTTCGTCCATAAGAATTGGATACGACTACTACTAATGCTCTCAACTTCTGAAGTACTTTTTCTATCATCGGTTCCTCTTGCCCAAACAGCATCTTCTAAATTAGGATATGTACAGAGTATCCCACAGTCACATGCACCATACTTGATAGTCAGATGACTAGTTTTGGTCTTTGCTTGATATCTAGCATAAACTTTCTCACCAAATGTGATGTTGGGTTTGGTAGTGAGATGCAATAAGTTCCAAGTCATACTCCTATATTGGTTTTGATCAACATCTTCACCCTTCTCCTTCTTGCTAAGTTTGATTCGAGTTGCAGCTGATGTTCTTTTGTGTGCGACCTTCTCTAATTCAAACTTCTTTTCAATACTTCTGGCATACTTTTTTTGTGAGATAAATATGTCGTCTTCCATATGTTTAACTTGTATCTCAGGAAGGTATGTGAGTTCACCTGCAGAACTCATTTTAGATTCTGATTTCATCTGTTTAACAAAGTGCTTCACTATTTTGTCTGACATTCTTCTAAGCATGTTGTTGTCAATATGGATTTGAGCAATCATCACACTACAACATTTTGGAGCTTAGGCCACAGTTTTTTAAGCTACGTTTTAAAACCGTGCCCTAAAGTGAAAATAGCAACGGTTTTACGTGTGTTGTATAGTTTTTATATCAACGGTCATTAAACCGTGCCTAAAATCAGTATAAGCGACGGGTTACCTGTCGTGCGTATTTCTAATTGCAATAGTATAAAAACCGCACCTGAAAAAATATTATAGGAAACACTTGAAATGTTTTTAATCCCAACAATCAATAAACCGTCCCTAAACATTGGTTAAGCAACGGTGTTGTCACCGTATCCATTTCTGGCACCAACACTCAAAAAACCAAGCCTGTAAAGTTCATAAATGTAAAAATGCCACACTGTAAAACCGTTCCTATAGACATATAAAAAGACGACAAAAAAAATTAGTATGGAAGATGTCGTTCTCAAAAATATTTGGGAATTGTTCAATTGAAAAAAAAAATCAACTCAATTAGTAAAAAAAATAATACTACGCTCTTTTCATATATATAAGAGACAAAATGAAATTTTACTTTGGTTCATTTTATAAGAAACATTCTTTAAAATTAAAGTTTAATATATATATATATATATAGAGAGAGAGAGAGAGTCAGAGCTAGCATTTTGAGTTCTTCTTGTAAGCTTTCTGCAATCTTTCCCTTTTAATCTTAATCAATCTTTGTTACTTCAATCTTTTCACTTCTCTCCTTGATCAGTCCTGCTTAGGCTCTGCCATTGTTCTGATCTTCTTTTATGCTTTGATTTATTTTTACGTAATTTACTTGTTCATGGAAGGCTAAGCCTCCTGTTTATATTCCTTTATATTTTCTTCCTTTACTTTATCTTCTTTATATTTTCTTGTTAAGCAGTATGTCTGCTCTTCTACTTTCCATTTTTTAACCCTTTAATTAACGTTTATCTGCTTCCGATCCCCTTTTGGTATATATATATTTATTGAATAAATAACACAATACTCTTCCAATGCAAGGGTTAACAATTACTCCTTCTGTTCTTTTTATTTGTCGTTTTGAAAAAAAATATCAAATTAGGAAAATATTTTTTGTACCTTATTTTTCTATTATGTCATCTCTTTTTTTAGAATACATATCCCAATTTCAATCCATCAATAATTTTTTTTTTTACACACACTTTCTCTTTTGAAAAAAAATTAAAACCCCCAATTAAAAATTTGTATCAAAATTTATTTATTATTTAAAATAAAATAAAAACAAATTTGTTAAAATAAAAATTAAGAATAAGAGTATAATAGGTAAAATCTAATTTAAATTGTCAAAAAGATAAACAAAAATGAACAAATATTTTTTTAAAACGTTAAATAAAAAGAAGGAGGGAGTAACAAATAAGAGAAACAAAAAGAAAGTTATTCTTCAGACAACAAAGAGGGTCACGTTTGTTCTTCGTCTTCTTGTACCGAGAAAAGGGTTTTCCCGGTTTGTTCTTCGTCTACCCAGAAAAAGGTCTTGAGCTTGTTCAGTTTGTTCACGAAGCTTGGTCTACTCTTTCTTGTGTTTGTTCTTGAAGGTTCTGTATTGCAAAAGGGTTCACGAACACGAAGGGTTCTTCCGCTTATTCAGAAATTGAAGAAATTAGGGTTTCACATTATGGGTTCCTCTCTGATTCCGTTTCTTTCAGGTAATCGCTGTGTTCCTCTCTGGTTCCCTTTTGTTGAAGAAATTAGGGTTCATCTTTGCTCTGCATCAATTTCTGTTTCTTTGTTCTACTGGTGTGGTTAAGTTGATTTTGGTGCTGGTTTGGTTATAACAATTGTGTGTAGTGGCCAGTGGTTCTCCTTTGTGCTGCTAGTATTTGATTTTTTTTTTGTTTTTAATGCAGTAATTCAGTAACATATATAACTGTTATATTAATTGTTTTATTTCATTTGAAATTTTAGTTTTTAATCCATTGATTGTCCTTTTTAAGACCAAATTAAAAACACTTTAGAAGCATAACTGTTATCCATTCAATTAAAACTCTTGAATGTCTTTCTCAAGTGCTGCAAATTGATGGGAGGTAATTATTGTGAATGAAAAATATACATTATCCTTGTTTCCTCTGGTTTATTACACTTGATGTAGTTTGTGCCTGTTAGCTCTTTATATGCGGTTGATTTCTTTTGAATTTTGATGATAGGTTTTTAGAGCTTATCATTTGCGTGGCCAGAATATTCCATGCAATGGGAGAGCTTAGGTATTTATGCAACCATAGCTGTTGATTATTTGTTTTACCTGATTATTTATGCAATTAGTTGTAGATTGAATATTTGTTTTATATGATTGTTTCTTGCTGGGAGCTTTCAGTTGTATTGATGATTGGGTCCATGAATACAATTAACTAGTTTTAGGTACTTAGGAGTTCGTCATGGAGGGAAAACTTCATTTGATTGTTGTTTTTATCTACATTAATTGAATGAGGTCTTATTAGGAAGACAGTTTCAGACTTGTAAATATTGATTGGTTGTAGAATATGTACTTAAATTGGGATTGATTGTAACAGGAAGGCTATAAAAGATTTGACAATGGGGTTGAGCATTGATAGTGCCACATTGAGTCCTTGTATTTACTTAGAAACACTGTAACATATATATATATATAGGCCCTGTTATTTGTCAATGTTTTGAGAAACTGTTTTTTCTCTCTTGACTACAACATCATTATATATAAGATGAACTTTTATCTCTGTGATTCTTCAAGATTCATGTATTTGGTTGGGACTATTGCCATGTCACAACTCACAAACCAAAGTTTTCTTGTATGGGTGTTTTGTTGATTTAGAATAGAGTTCTATAAGTATCATTATCCTTGGACTTGATTATGGTTGACATGTATTTGATACGTTTGCTACGGTTAAAATAATATTGTTTGCCTCTAAATTAGGTACCTCATGTATTTGGTTAATGTTTTCTCCATAAATGTAACAGCACATCGTACAATATAAACACACATTATCGAGGAAGAGTTCAAAAGGACTTACAATTTTTTTTTATAAATGCAAGAAATTCTTCCTCATAAATGTCTGCACGTAATTACTATATTTTTCAGCAATGACTTTTGAAATATAATCAATGACAAAGTTTATGTAAAAACCAGTACTTTTTTATTATTTTGTTAGAAACATAGCATGTCAAACATAGCAATTTTTTTTATTAATTTTGTATGTTTTGGATATCTAAACTTGTAATGTTACGTTATGCAATAATCATATCTATATTATTTAGGCTTTTAAAATTGAGTATGTTTTTTACTTTAAATATATAAATGCAAATTATGTTTTGCCGGTGCGCAAAGTTTTAATAATGTTATCTTTGAAAGTGATTCTAAGACCCTTGTACAATGTGTTACAAACCGACAAATCAAGAGCGGTTTTTCTGATTTTAATAATCTTGTTGCTAGGATTAGACTTGCTCTAGCTAGTGTTCAAAACTTTGTGGTAAAGTTTGTTAGGAGACAAGTAAATATGGCCGCTCACACGTTAGCACGGGCAGCTATGTCTTGGCCTTGTCACCGTTTCTTTGATTATGTACCTCTTTGTATTGCCAATTTGATTAATAATGAAAGTTAAGCCAGTTGATTTCAAAAAAAAAATATGTGTAAAAAACAAAAATAAAAAATTAATTATATTGATAAGCAACGCAAAATAACTGTTGCCTAAAGTAAGCGCAAAACCGTTGTTGTCATGATTTGGCAACCCTTCAATAATTGTTGCTCAGTTTAAAAACCGTTGCCACTATACCAGTCCAAAACCGTTGGCAAAACTTAAGCAACACTCAATAATGGTTGCCAAAAGTCTAAACACTGTTGCCACTAGACCTGACAAAAACCGTTGGCGAAATTCAGAAAATCCGTTGCTTTTAGAAAAGGCCACGGCCGTATGAGTACGCCAAGAAAACCGTCGCTGAACCGTGGCCTAAGGATTTAGGCATGGTTTTATGTCTTTAAGCAACGGTTTTCGAGCGCTCCCTAAACTCGAAAATGTTGTAGTGTCAGTTTTTGAATCAGTGTTTTATGGGTTTTACTTTTGATACTACTGAGAAGATTTTGAGTGAATTCTTCATACCATGCCTTGGAAGCTTGCTTTAATCCATAGAGAGCCTTCTTCAAATTATATATGTAGGTGGGAAAGCTATGATCAGAGAATCCTTTAGCTTGCTTTACATATACATCTTCAACCTGATAATCATTCAAGGGTGTTCCCTTGACATCCACCTGTGTGCATCCTATAGTAACACACAACATTGGAATGATCCGTGTGACCCAAAAAATTTCTTTTGGGATTCATTTTCTTTTTAACAAATTTGTCATTTTTAGAAGGCCTAATTCTAGGCTTGTTAAAAATCTTTTGTGCATCCGCAAAAGTAGTTTTTGGTACAATGGCTTCGTCTAGTTTGGCTTGAAGGGTTTTCACCTTTCCTTGCCAAATACAACAAGCATCACAATCAATTCTAGATGACATATGACCCTTGTCTAATTTGGCTTGAAGGTTTTTCACTTCTCCTTGCCAAATACAACAAGAATCACAATCATTCTTTGATGATTTATTTTCAAAATCATCTTTTGAATTAACTATGGTAAGTTTCAATGCCTCTAATTCATCTTGAAATTTTTTAATTTGTGACTCTAAGTTAGAAATCTCTTTCTTCCTCTTAGCCAATTTCTTAAATGCATTAGCGGCTTCACCATATAGTTTATCAAAATCATTTTGAAGTTCATCATATGAGGGATTATCATTAGAGATAGAGCTAGGATCACTTACTTGACGTTTGCGATGTTTCTTGCCTTTACTAGGTGAACCATTCATGACTACCACATGAGCGCGTTCTTCATCCTCTTCACTTGAGCTCTTGGACCTAGATCCATCTTCACTTGAACTATCCCAAGCAACATAAGCTCTTTTACTCTTGTGATTTTTCTCGGAGGAATTTCCCTTTCGTTTGTTATAGAATGGACATTCCGATTTTAAGTGTCCGGATTTGCCACATTCATAACACACTCTATTAGGCTTGCTATTCTCATTCTCTACATCATCCCTCGATTGCTTTCGTGACTTAGGACCATTTTTCTTTGGAAATTTTATACCATGTGATTTTGCATACTTGTAAAATCTTCGAACAAATATTTCCATTTCTTGGCCATCCCATTCTTCATCACTTGAGCTATCACCACATTGCTCTTTTCCTTTGGATTTGGAACATGAAGTTTTTAGAGCAATTGATTTCATTTCATTCTCTTTTTCTTTCTCCGAATGTTTTTCCTTTTTCAATCCTTTCTCATGCTTCTCTAGATCCATGAGCACATGCTCATGCTCCTCTAGCTTTCCAAAGAGCGTTGTAAGGCTCAATTGTGAAAGGTCATTCGCCTCTTTAATGGCGGTGACCATAGGTTGCCAAATCCTAGACAAGCACCTTAAGATTTTATTAGTAGCAACCTCATTTGCAATAGGATTTCCAAGACCATGCAATTTGTGTGTGATTTTAATGAACCTTTGTTGCATTTGCGCGATGGTTTCACCATCTTGCATGCGAAAAAGCTCAAATTCTTGTGTCAAAGTGTTTATTTTAGATTGCTTGACTTCATTAATCCCCTCAAAGTGGTTGATTAATGTGTCCCACATTTGTTTTGCCGAGTTACAATGCGAAACATGACAGTATTGCTCAATCCCCAAAGAGGAGATCAAGATATTTTGAGCTTTCGCATCGTAACTCACTTTCTTCTTATCATTGTCACTCCATTGTGCCATAGGCTTGTTTGTTACAACACCATTTAAATCGGTATTTGTCGGAACAAAGAGACCGTTTTCAAGTATTCTAAACTTCACAATCAAAAGAATTGATGTGAATCCTCATACTACTTTTCCAATAGTCGAAATGTTCGTCGTTGAATATCGGTGCTCTATTATAAGCCCCCTTTGGTGCAAAATCCATTGTGATCTAATAATTGGCACAAATCCACACAATTTTTGTAAAAATCGAACTGGGATCGTGATACCACTTGTTAGACTACGTGGCTACGCTTAGAGGGGGTGAATAAGCGTTCCAAAATAAAACTAACGATTTTTTGGATTTCAAATACGAGTGCGCGGAAGCTACCTAGATCGGTAGTCTACTTTGCATCAATGGACCAAAGGAAAAATAATATAGCCTTAACGGTGAAACGGTGATAATTCGAATGTAATACCAAATATTCGAATTCAAGCAAATTGTGTTCAAATTAAAGTTCGCTTTGAAAATCTTTCACACACACACACACACACACAATTTATGGTTTGTCTAATGCTATCACAAACAAAGTATCAAAACAATACTTTTGTCGAACACTTGGTGTGCACGACAAAACTATGTTTAGAATTCACAATAAAGCGGAAAGTAAAAGAGATAAGGGTAAGAGATTGCAAACGGAGATGATCAGGGAAGTCCCAGCTTTCATGTCGTCCTTGCGGTCGGCCGGTACGTCTCCCCCCAACTTATCAAACGGATAAGTTGAGATTTTCACTAGTTCTTCGAAAATCTTTACAAATGCACAATTTCACAAATAATACAATACGTGAACGATACAGACTCAATCAACTATCTTCACCGTAGCTTCAATTGTGAATTTGTGCGACATCAACCAAATCTTGGTTTCAACCTCTGATTCCAACAATCGATCCTCACACCTATCTTGACCCAAGATCCTTGTGACGATTGTCCAGCCGATTCCTTCACCAAATTGTGTTGATCATTCAAGCAAGCGATGCCTCTTGAATCCGGATGAGAAACCCTAACCTTCAAGAACAAATCAACCCGGCTGTAATTCTGATTCACCGCGAACTACACCGAACGTTATCTTCCAAACTCTCTAAGAAACCTTAATTGAACCCATATTCAATTTCAATTTGATGGAGATATGAAAGAAGATGATGATCTTGTCTTGAATGCGCTTTGATCCAAAATACTCAGCAATTCTGATCAAAGGAGTGTTTTCCAATTGTTTCTCATCTTTACAACAATGACTCATAAAGTTATTTATAGAGAAAATAGAATTGAGTAGATTTAGGCACAATTTAACAGATTTGTATCAATACATCCATTAGTGTGTATCGATACAAACAATTGACAGCGTTCAGAAAACTGAAGTTTTGTGTGTATGTATCGATACAACCACGATTTTGTATCGATACATACACCAAAAAAACAGAGTGTGACTGATATGTTTCGAAACACACATGTGTGTTTCGAAACACAAGGTTCTCTCTGGTTTCAAGAGAGTCTACATGTGTTTCGATACATACAAGTATGTTTCGAAACACAGAGGCTCTTCTGACTCCAATGAGAACAATTTGTATCAATACAAAAGTGCTATGTATCGATACAAATACGTGGTAATCAGTCTGAACAAGTTTCAGGACATTTGTATCGATACAAGTATATATGTATCGATACAAAACACCTAAAAATGGTTTTTCAAAGTTTCAAAAATGTGTTTCGCTGTCAAGTCAATTTCAATTGTTACCAAAATATATTCTACTCTATTTTCATGTGTTTTGACAATTATTAAAACTCGGAGGGGAACTGGTGTATTACAATGAGTATTACTCTTAATCTATTTTCCACTTATATAAAACCAAAATAAAAAAATATTTAATTCTATTAAAAATAAAAAAATATTTTATTTTAATTTACATTTATAATAATAAAAACGTTTTATTTAATTTTTGATAAAAAAAATGTTTTATTTTTGGCTTAAATAGTCTTTTGATCTCTGTACGTTGGCGTTTTTCTGATTTTAGTCCTTGAATCTTTTTCATTTTGGAATTCTTTCCTGAATATTGAAATCATTTTGATTTTAGTGCCTAAAGTTAATATCCGCAAAAAAAATTGAAAGAAACCTACAGATTTTGAATTTAGGGACTAAAACCAAAATAATTTCAACATTCATGGATGAATTCCATAAAAAAAAAATTAGAGACTAAAAACAAAAATACGCCAACTTACAGGGACTAAAAAATCATTTAAACCTTCCTTCTTTTTTTAATAAAAATATTTTACTTTCATTTTTATTAAATATTTTTTTACCTTTCTAGCATAATTATTTAACTTTAAAATTTAATTCAAAGTTTTGAACTAATAATTAGAAAGAGTGAAGGGTGAGCTTCTAAATATATAAGAGGCAATATGGCTTGTGGGAAGTGGCGCATCGTTGCACCCAACAGCCAAGGAACCCGTCCGAAAACAAGGAACTAGGACAATAGGAGGTTGTGGTTTACAAATTGGCAACAATATATGGATAGAAAAACTAGTAAGAGGACAGAGGTAATACACACAATTATTAAAAAATAAAATAAAAGAGTAATACACACAAGTTATAAAAACTAATTTTAAATTAAGGAGTTAAAATCCATTTTAATTTCTTACAATTTTATTTTTTGACGACTCAGTTCAATATTTAATAAAAATGTGTAGGATACTATAACAAAACGAAGATTATTTTGTTCAAAGTATAAAAAAGTGTAGGGCTTTTTCAAATTTTTTTTGTTACGGATTAAAATGGACTGTCAAAAATTATGAGAGATCTTAGTGAGTCTTCTCTCTAAATTAAATTTGTTAATAATATAACACTAATATTAATTTTTGTTAAAATTTATTATGGTAAACCGCTTTTTTGCTCCTTTTTTTTTGTACAAACTTTTTTGCTCTGTAATTTGTGAGATTATGTTATTGTTATTATAGTCCTTGCTAATATACTCACAAATATATCTTTTCTATTAATTATTTTGATCTTTAAACATATTTTTAGAAGATATATTTAGTCTCCGATTATCTTTGCAATTTTAACTTATTTAGGGATTACTATCGCCTTACACATTCAGGGATAAAATAATTGTCTGCTCAATTAATAATTAAAAGAAATAATAGTCTTTTAATCTTCTCTATATTTTAATACTATGTATTTTTTCAAAATTGATTTTATAATATTTTTTTTGGTTTTTACCACTAGTTTAATTTGGTTCTAAAATCAGTTCTGACATCAAGTGATTCCAGCCTCTTTCCAATTACAATTGCGGGGATCGAACTGTAATCTTCCCTACCAAATTTAGCACCAATATAAGAGACAAAATATTTGATAAATAGATAAAAAAAAATTGACAAAGATAAATAGATCTTATAAATAGATATTACTTTTGTCTCATAATAAGTTTAATATTTTTTTTTGAGGCATTAATATGGATTTCTCAAAAAAAAAATCCAAAGACAAACTATTATTGATTTTAGTAAAATAAAATTATAATAATAATAAAATAAAGAACATTTATAATATTTTATTAAAATTAATTAAAATAGTAAGATGTACATTTGAAACGATTTCATATTGCGACCTATTATTTGTCTAAAAGACAGGAAGATGAAACGTTGCTGCCATGGACGGATTCACTATTGGTCTGTTTGGCAAAAAAAAGTGGATAGTTTATAAGTTAGTTTATAGCAGATTAGTTTATAGTTGATAGTTGATAGCTGACAGTTTATAAGTTATTAAATAGGGCTTATTTTTTTATAATGAGCTTACAAGCTATAAGCTCATTTTAGTGTGTTGCCAAACACACCTATAAGGGCTGTCAGGGCTCTAGCCCGAGTTTTGGTCAGAATTTTTTGGTATTTTAAAGATTAACTTAGGGTAAAAGTAATATTTTTAAAAATTAATATAGGGAGAAATTTTTAAAAAAATTCTTTAAAACTGAGATTTTTCATTGCAAAACAAAAAATTTGGTCTTAGTTAAGAGTAAAATTGAAATCCTTAACGATTAATTTAGGGCAAAACTGAGATTTTGTTTTCAAAACTGAAAATTTTCATTGCAAAACTAAATTTTTTGTTTAAATTTAATATTTTGCCCAAGCTTTATAAATTTTCTGGCTCCATCACTGGTTGCTGCTATAAAGTTTGTTCTGTCTAAATTTATCTGTTCTCCGTAAATTTTCAGTGTTTCTATTGAAAAGGGGGTGATTTTGAATCTCTTTTGAACCAAAATCATCACGAGTGTTTTTTTTTTCTTTCATTCTATTTTAAATAAGTAATTTTCACATTAATTAAAGTTTTTTATTTTGGGTTTATTCAGTGATTTCGTCATCTCAATACGACTTTTGTTTGTTTTTCCGTCTTATACGGTGTTTGTTTGTTTTCCCTTATGTGATGTTTGTTTTTTTTCACATCTTGTTGTGGTGTTCGTTTGATTCATATTGACATATCAACTTTAATCTGTTACTGATTCAAACATTGATCAAGTTTGTCAATGATATAGATCCAGAGACATATGTATTCTTATTATTTTAATTTTATCACAATATTTGTATCTGATGTAATGAATGAATATTTTTTTATTTTTGTAAAAAAATACTATTACTACTATAATATTTAAATGTATTAAAATTATAAATGTATCTATAAAATACTATTACTACTATATTATTTAAATACTATTACTACAATAAACAAATACACTTAAGATTTAAGTTAACTAGCTTAAAAAAAATTTAAAATAAAAATAATTAATAAAAAAGATAATCGTGAATGTGTTTCCACTCTAATATATTTTGGGATTAAAATGGTATATGATTGTTTACCCAAGGCAAATATCAGAACAAGGGAGTTAAGACAAAGTCACTGACTGGGGGAGGTTACTTGTTGAGTTGTGTGGGGTTAATAAACTACAAGGTTGGCCCTTAGGTGATGGCTGGAGTCACCTTGGTATGTGGTGTTTGATCTCACCTCTCTTTATCAGTCTTTCTCAATGTCACTCATCACTTTCTTGAATCTTGGCCATATTTTTTTGTTTGGTAGAAATCTTAGCCATATTTAAAAACTTATTTTTCATAACTTCATTTGCATTTTTGGTTAAGGTGTTTCCTGCCTTAAATTTGGACACCTTTTACTCTAACTTTTTTATTTTTATATTAAAGTCTTTCATCCTATAAAATAAAATGAGATTTTTGGATTTTTATATTAAGTTTTTCTGATTTACTTCCTATAAAATAGAAAGAGATGTTTGGATATTTATAAAATTTTCCAGCGTGTAAGTATATACCCTGTTAAATTCAAATCTATTTTATTTTTTATCAAAAAAATAAAATAAAAATTCAAATCCATTTAATTATCCTTATATTTTTAAACTTTAAATAATTCTTCTACAGAAATATTTAGAACATTCAAAAAGTGATTTTACAAGAAATAGAATTAATTAAATATACATTCACATTCAATAAGAGTAGTTTAAGTAACCCAAGGGGTGTGATTGAGTGGCATGGGGCTCATCCTCATAACCAAGGGTCGAGGGTTCGATCCTCACCTTGGGTATGGAGCAGCTTTAAATCCTTGGGTCAGCTATCCCACCCTTCGAGGTGCCTCCAATCTAGCAAGGGATTAGTCACTATATTCGGCGGTGATACCCCGGTCTCGACCAAAATAAATAAGAGTAGTTTAAGTTTTATTCATATCAAAAAAATGAGATGACATGATAGAATACATAAAAATTACTGATCAATTTTATTTTACACTTATTTTATATATTCCCTTTTCTTATATATTCTTTTTTGATAATTTTTCCTTATATATTCTAAATATATTTCTAAAGTTGTACCAATATACTCTCTCCAGTCATTATTATAAGTAAAAAAATATTTCAAATTTTGGTCACTATTATAAACAAAAGTTAATCACTTTTAAAATAATTAATATTACTATTTCAAATATACTTTCATTTAATTCTATAACTTTTTAGACAATTATTCCACTTTATGTTTTAGTACTTATAATTTAAAAAAACAATATAATAAACTTAATATATATCTTACATTAAACCAATAAAATTAACTACATTTAACTAAATTTCTTAAACTCTACATACGGGTTTATTTTACTTATAATAATAGTGACATAAAAAAAGTATGTGGGAAAGATAAATTTATACGGACAGTTTTTAGCTCAACTAAAATACTCAAGGCTAGGCTTGTGTGGTCACAGCCTGTCCTATTTTTTTCTTCCTCTATATAAGCCTATTCACATCTCACCTTCAAAATGACCCAAATTCATTTTCAGCACTATCCGTAAAAGTGAGAAAGGAAGGAGGAAAGTAGCTACTCTCAGCTTTCCAAAACAAAACCTTTAATTTACTTTCTCCAAAATGGCGGCTTCAATCGACAACCGTCAGTTTCGTAACTTAAACGGCGTGGTTCACCCTTATACCACCAACAATTTGAAACCGGCATTTCTTGTAAACTTAGATTCTTTCAGCAGCGATGATGAAGAAAATGATGACGAATTGAATATCCAAGAACTCATTCGAAAAACCAATGCAGAAGTTGAACCGTCAATTCTAGATCCACGTGATGAAGGGACATTGGATAACTGGGTCACACGTAACGCTTCCATGGTCCGTCTCACAGGAAAACACCCTTTCAATTCAGAACCACCACTCCCTCGTCTCATGCACCATGGTTTCATAACGCCAGTTCCAATCCACTACGTCCGAAACCATGGTGCTGTCCCAAAAGCGCGTTGGAAAGATTGGACAGTCGAAGCAACCGGTCTAGTAAAAAATCCAACCCGGTTCACAATGGACCAACTTGTCCGCGAGTTTCCAAGCCGTGAGTTTCCTGTTACATTAGTCTGCGCTGGTAATCGTCGCAAAGAACAAAACATGGTGAAACAAAGCGTTGGTTTTAATTGGGGTGCTGCCGCGGTTTCAAACTCCGTATGGCGCGGGGTTTCCTTGCGTCAAGTGCTTAAACGCTGTGGAATTTACGCGCGTTCTAAGGGCGCGGTTCATGTATGTTTTTATGGTGCTGAGGATTTACCTGGTGGTGGTGGGTCCAAATATGGAACTAGTATTAAAAGGGAAATTGCGATGGATCCTTCGCGTGATGTTATTCTTGCTTACATGCAAAATGGTGAGACTTTGGCTCCCGATCATGGGTTTCCAGTTCGGGTTATTATACCCGGCTTTATTGGTGGCCGTATGGTGAAATGGCTTAAACGTATTGTTGTTACTTCTGATGAATGTGATGGTCACTATCATTATAAGGATAATAGAGTACTTCCTTCTCATGTTGATGCAGAACAAGCCAATGAAGAAGGTAACTTTATACTCCATCAGTCACATGACACGCCATTACTTTTTTCACATATATTAAGAAAAGTTATACCGTATTTATGTGTATGAATTTTATTAAATTATAATTTTTTATATGTGTATTTTATTTGATTTTTCGTATTTTAATGTAAGTTCTCATAATTAGGAGTAGACAAAAAAAATAATAAATACACTTAATAATTTGTAAATGAACTTATATTTTAAGATTAGGTTCTATACCAAAAAAAATATTTTAAGATTAAATTATTTTTAAAAGAGTGTTTATAATTTGAGAATGAGGAAATACTATATTCATTCAGTGACAATATAGCTGAATTATGACTTTGTGACAAGATAAATATAAAGTAATTTTAATTTTATTTCTTTGTATGTTTGGATGCAGGTTGGTGGTACAAGCCGGAGTATATTATTAACGAACTGAACATAAATTCAGTGATTACGACTCCGTGTCACGATGAGATCTTGCCTATAAACTCATGGACTACGCAGAGGCCTTATACGCTAAAAGGTTATTCATATTCCGGTGAGTTAAATCTATGTCCATAAATAAAAAAGATCGTAGGAGAAATTCTAAGTTGAATTAATCTGTTTAATATATCATTATTTACGATGAATTTTATCGATTTAATTATTCAATTAAAAGTTCTTATTGAATAGATCAACTCTCTATATTTTATTGATTTTTTTTTTTGACAATCCATTTTAATGATTTTTTTTTTAAGAAAAAGACATTTCTACATTAGAGAAGAGAAGAAAGTGTTTTCAATCATTACAACATTTTAATGAAATTTTAAAACCATTTAATACATTATTAAATAATTTTAAAAAATACAAGTAAATATCAATACTTAGATTATGTACGAATTTTAAATTTATATAAAATTGTGTACACTTCATCATTGATATATAATAAAAATAATAATAATAATCAACGTTTGAATTAGTAAAATTCATCATAAATAATAAATTATTAAAAAAAAAAAGACGTTATATTATTTTTTGCGCTTGAAAAGTGACATTGGTTATTTATGTACGAATTGTAGGTGGTGGAAGAAAAGTGACACGAGTTGAGGTAACAATGGACGGTGGAGAAACATGGCAAGTGTGCACATTGGAGCACCCTGAAAAAGCTACTAAATACGGGAAGTATTGGTGCTGGTGCTTTTGGTCTTTAGAAGTAGAGGTACTGGACCTTCTTGGCACCAAGGAGATTGCTGTTCGCGCATGGGATGAGGCACTCAACACCCAACCTCAAAATCTCATTTGGAATGTTATGGTAAATTTTTCTTATATCTAATTATTCGTTTTTCTATTTAAATTAAGATAATCACTTTAGAAGATTTATAGCTCGACTAAAAAAAATGTTAAAATTGTTAGGTTAGATGTTCATGACATATATTCGAACTTCGGTTCTTCCATTTGGTATGTGTGAATTTTCAATTGTTACTTTAAATTGTGTGGAAACGACATATTTTCTTATCCGTTGGTTTATCACCTTTTGAAGTTGAAATGATTTTGCTCGTTATCTCACAACAATCGTTGAACGATCATTTTCTATTATGAAGACTAGATTGTGTAATCAAATCGGGAATAAATTTTGAAAGATTGTCACGTGATTTATGCTTAAAGAGATATGTTCAACAATATAGATAAATAGATAATAAGTTAGTTATTCGGCGATCTCAACAATATAGTAGATAGTTGTGTGTGTGTGTGTATATATATATATATATATATGCATCTCAAGACTAAGGTCCGAGTATCGTCACTGCATGCTCTCTAGAATGGACGTTTTACATATTTCCACTTTTAACTATCATCATTAATTTATATTATTATGTCATTTCAATTCAAAATCATAGAGCTCAGCTATATCAAAGAACTACATTATGTGTATTGTTCTCAATATTTATTTTTGAATTTTAATGCTAATAACTAATGAATTTTTTTGGTGTGTGCAATTTATAGGGCATGATGAACAATTGTTGGTTTAGGGTAAAAACAAACGTGTGTAGGCCCCACAAAGGTGAAATAGGCATAGTATTTGAACACCCAACACAACCAGGTAACCAATCAGGTGGTTGGATGGAAAAAGAAAGACACTTAGAAAGATTACAAGACACTAACCCAATTATGAAAAAGAGTGTCTCTTCTCCGTTCATGAACACATCATCAAAAACATACTCCCTCTCCGAAGTTAAAAAACACAAAACCCTTGATTCTGCTTGGATCATTGTCCACGGTCATGTCTACGATTGCACTCGTTTTCTTAAGGACCATCCTGGTGGTTCTGACAGTATCCTCATTAATGCCGGCACTGATTGTACCGATGAATTTGAAGCTATCCACTCTGACAAAGCCAAAAAATTGCTAGAAGATTATAGAATAGGCGAGTTTGTTACTACTGGTTACACCTCAGATTCATCCTCCCCAAATAACTCCATTCATGGAAATTCTGAATTTACCCATCTTGCACCTATTAAAGAAATCATTGCTCTTAACCCACGAGAGAGAATCCCATGTAAGCTCATTTATAAAACATCAATTTCACATGATGTAAGGCTATTTCGTTTCTCATTACCCTCTGAAGATCAATTATTGGGATTACCTGTTGGGAAACACATTTTCTTATGTGTTACCGTCGAAGGAACATTGATCATGCGAGCTTATACGCCAACAAGCAGCGTGGATGAAATTGGGTATTTTGAGTTAGTTGTCAAAATTTACTTCAAAAATGTGCATCCCAAGTTTCCTAATGGTGGTCTCATGTCTCAATATTTGGACTCACTTACCATTGGGTCTATATTGGAAGTAAAAGGCCCAGTGGGACACATAGAATATCTTGGAAGAGGAAATTTCACGGTTCACGGGAAACAAAGGTTTGCGAAGAAGCTAACATTGTTTGCTGGTGGAACTGGGATCACACCAATTTATCAAGTTGCGAATGCAATTCTAAAAGATGTCGATGATCAAACTGAAATGTATGTTGTTTATGCAAACCGAACGGAAGATGATATATTGTTAAGGGATGAGTTGGATGAGTGGACAAAGATTTATGGTGATAGGTTCAAGATTTGGTATGTTGTGGAAAATGCAAAGGAAGGATGGGGATACAGTGTGGGGTTCATTACGGAGAGTATCATGAGGGAGCATATTCCATTAGCTAGTGAGGATACTTTGGCTTTGGCTTGTGGGCCACCACCTATGATTCAGTTTGCGGTGCAGCCTAATTTGGAGAAAATGGGATATGATATTAAGAATGATTTGCTTGTATTTTAGAGAAGAAAGAAAGTAGATATTAAATTGTATGGTATATGTGTATTATCACGTGCAACTGTATAATCGATTGTTATTGGTTTGAAGTAATATAGTTTATCTCGTTCTTTGTCAGGAAATGATATAAGAAAAAAAATTAAATTTGTAAGAGGTTTTGTTCTTGTTTCATATCAGAATTTGATGTAGTCAAAGCAATAGGTAAGGACTTAGGAAAAGAAATTAAAAACAAGCTCTGCATTGAAAAAACAAAATCAAAATTTAGAGTTTGAGGGTGTTTGATTGTGTACGCAACTTTCAAAAAATATTTCTAATCTATACTCATAATAACGGCGGCAGAGGGTTTTATAAACGACAGTTTTTAGCCTTAGCTCTTCTCTTCTCTTCCTTCATATGCGTGGGCTCCAAGTTACTTCCCTATTTTTTTAAAAGCAATTCATTTTTTTTTTTCATTATTAGATAAAAAAAACAACCACACTTTAAACTTCATTAAATAAAATTAGGAAGGAAAGTATAAATATAATAGATAAAATATAATTTAAATTACCAAAATGACAAATAATTAAAAACAAATATTTTTTTAAAAACCACAAATAAAAAGGAATAGAGGGAATATTAAATAGCCAAAAAATAGTAAATATTGAGTAAAAAAAGAAAAGAAAAAAATACAAAATTTGCGTCAAAAAAAAAGTGTACAATATCTACTCAAAGTGAATATGACCTTTAGTGGAAATATAATCGGTTGAACAATCTGTTTTTTTTTATAGAAGTTTTTTTTGACAAACAATAACTCATTGTCACATTTCCAGTCCTTTTATAAGAAACATTTTGAAAAAAAAAATGGTTCTTTGTATAAAAAACAATATTTAAATTTAAATTCTATTAAATAAAAAATTCTATTTGTACCCTTATTAAATAAAATCAAATAATCAATTCCAATAAAAATGCATTAGTTAAGAGAGACTTATTCCCCATGTTAAAATTTTGAAGGAAATTGTAAGCAGACAAACAGGCACTATATGTATATGGATTAACATCCAATAAATCCAATAAAATCTACAATTCACTTTTCCTTTCTCTTCCATGCATTTTTTCTATATTTCTCACATTAGCATGGGCATGATTCTCATAATTCTAATGAAGATGACTTCAAGTCTCATGGTAGGAAACTGAAAAATCATTTTGATTTGAACAATTTTCTGAAGATTGAAGATTCATTTCAAATTGAAAGTGAGACTATTGAAGATTAACTTGATGCTACTAAAATCGTTGAAGATTTGCTTAATGCTACCAAATTCAGTTTTGACCAAATGATTTGAGCTTTGATGAAATTTCTAAAACCATAAATCTCGTCAAAGTTGATTGACGCAGTACATATTCTACTTGATTAAAAAGCAATAGACATTTTATTGGAGTTTCTGCCAGCATCCTAATACCCTGAAACATGAGAAAGATGGTTGAAACTCAAAATCTCTCCTACAGTAAATTATAGGAGGATGAGGTCTTGTCACAAACTCAATGAAAAGGTCCCGGGAAAAGATGCTCAATCACTCTCTAAGTGCGGACAAAACACCAATTGCATCTTCATTCAACAGAAAGATCCTCAGTCACAATTTCAATGCAATGGTGTCATCAACCATACTTTCATATATTTTTGGAGGATGGAGAGATGCAGCCCCGTGAAGTCTCTGAACAAGCAGTCAATAGAGGCTGCCAGGAGGTATCTTGAAGATAGTCTTGGACACTCAACCATCCTTCAATTTCCAGATTTTCAATAATCGTAAAATGTTTGCTTGCAATTATATCTTCACAAATGACCATGAATAAAAATTGTTTACATTAACATAACATGGATGCTGACAAATTTGTAGCATTAGTCCAAAATTCCATTACAGACTACAACATATGGAAATACCGACATTTGATACAAGACCTAGATACAATATATTTACATATAAATATGTGACAGCTGACTAAACACGTGTATTACATGATGTTCGACCGAAACTGAGTAATCAAACCAGCAAAACTAACTAGTCAAAATCAAAACACCTAAGAAACAAAAACAACTATTGCTTCACTGCCCCACTGATATGCAAGTATCATATAATAATGGCACGCAGAGGAAAATGGTTATGTTATATTTGGATATAAAAAGGAGGCAGTAAGGTATAATCTACAACCGAAGAATAGTTCTAAGTGTGTCAGAGAGATTTTGAATAGTTCGCTGCTCCTGGGTTGCTTGCAACTCCTGCAGTGGCATATCTTCATAACACCTAATAACAAGTAAAGAATTTATGTGAAGAATAATCACATTTACATAGGAATCCAATGCACGACTAAAGAACTGAAAGAATTAATCAGATCAGAAGGAAGGCTCCAGTATTGAGTGCTTTTTTGAAATGTGTACGGAGGTGAAAAATCTATATAGTTCCCGACTACAAGCATTTGCACACATTAAAACTACTAAAATAATTTGCACATAAAGTTGTAAGGAAAAAAAAAGTTGGTGCAAAAGCTGAAGGGGCGTACATTTTATGATAAGCTAAAGCCTGGGCCAAATTCATTAGAGTAGAACTAGACGTCAATCTTTGGCAAATGCTTGGAGGAAGGGGCATCTGCTGCATGAAAGTTAACAAATCAATGTCAGTGACTATAAGAAGGGCACAACACACGAATGTGCATGATGATTGATGAGTACACAAACACACACACGCAAATGTGCAAGATGATTTATGTGTGCAAAAATAAACACACGCATAGTCACCTCATTTATTCCTCTGCGGCCCTTTTTGGACTGGCCATCTCCACTAAAAAGTTCTTGCAATGCTTCTACTGTTCCAGTTCCACCTGTATCCTGTTGCATGCCGCCAAACACATTGTCTGAAAGGAGAGCAATAGGTGATATATCTGTTGCCCTTAAGAATGGTATGGGCACTGTATTACCAGCGGCATAAATCGACCAAAGCTGGAAAAAGAAAAAGTAAACATGATAAATCTTAGACAGTAATCACACATAAAAGAGTACAAAACATAAGGCAATTAATTCAAGAGGAAAATAAGGGCACTTGTCCTAATATACGAATCACAAAAGAGTGACCAACTTAAGTAACCAAAAAACACAACCTTTGCCCAAATAGAGTGAGTACATATGCAAATATTATGCTCAACACAAAATATAAACCAAATTACAAAATTACCTTATCTTGTAAAGCAAATTTGCGGCTGACTGTTTCAGTCTTAAGTGTACTATTCCTTATATCACTACCAATTCCAGCTTGTGCACGATGAGTGCCTTTAGTTTTGAGGTTCTGCTCTGTTGAATTACTAACAGATGGTAAAGACGATTGTAAGGTATCTGTAGTAGGACCAGACACTCTAAAAGAGGCAGCGTTCAATTCGCCAACTTTTAGACTCTCAACCCTAAAATGCACCCACAAAAGAAAGCAAACAATATTAGGACACAGGAGGAATGAGAAGGAAGAGAAGAGTCTAGTAAGCATATAATGTATGTTTTACAAGTTTGCAAAGCTAAGACTGGCTAAATTATGGGTAAGCAAATGACAAATAATTTTTTGGAAAATGAGAGGCAAATGGATATTACATTTTCACAAGACAAAGTCAACTTAGTGCCTCTCTTTTTAAAACCATCAAATAATTTGTGAATGGTTATGAAGAGAAAGGTAAACATAAAATTGACATGTGACTTTATAATGTGAAAATCTAAAGAGGAAATTCATTGTTAGAGTTAAACAGGCAAGTAAGTACCCTGGGTCAGATAATCTTCCTCCTGTGCTGCTGGTGAAAGCAGTTTTATAACTAGCTGAATCAATATCCTTTGTGGTCTTAAATAATTCATCCCGATGGACTATCATCATGCCAAAGTTACCTGCCAATATTCCAAATAATTACATTTCATTAAAAAAATAAACTTTCATTTCTCTAGGAATTTAGAAAATAAAACTAATTAGAATCTAACTAGTTTGTAAGATTAAAAGAAAAGGAAATCAGGGAGGAAATTTTTTTGAAATACAGAGAAAAGATTTGAATTTTTGGGGTTCTGAAGTCTTCCTACTTACTTACTCTATTCATTTTCCTCGTGTGAGTCGTATCTTGATTCGACACAAAATTGAATTGAGTCGAAGCAATCCTTTAGCATGTATCTATTTTTCACATGAATCTCGATTCACTATGATAAATTTTAATCTTAATGGATTCTAATGAATCTCTACCTAAACTTAGTGTAGCCAACCTTTTTTTTTGTCAAGTTTGTATAGTCAGCCACTTCTGTGATTTGATTTTTGACTTGAATCTTGAATTGTTGAGATTACTGGATGATATATTAGCTTATAAGTGTCCTATGTCACTTGTTTTTACTTAAAAATGTCATTTTTATTGGTAATATATCTTACAATTCATAAAAAGATTCGACTCATGATTCAGAAAATCTATGTCTTTTGATTCACAATTTGAATCTAAATTTAAAAACCAAGCATTTGACAACTTATAGTAATCAACACCAAATCAGTCCAGTAGTGGCTAGGTGCAAGTTCTCACAAGTATGCCCGACAAAGAATGTAAAACTCAGTTCAGCCGGGGTTGAGGGCTACAACCTGTGTATGCCAAATTATCTATAAAGTGAAATTTTGATAGAGCTAGAGATAGAACACCAGATCTAGCTGGCCCAATTGTTTGGCCCAGTTTACATGGGCACTACTTCTAGAAGATTGCAGAAGCAAGGGAATGAGTTAGTGAGCAATTTCCTTAATGTTAGGGAATGTTCTGTTATATAAGGGATGGAAGGGTAGTGAGTAAAGCATTTAGTGAGGTTGTTAGAGAATTGGTTAGGAGAGATATCTCTCTGGTTAGGACCATTGTGCTCTGGTAGGAGTGTTCACACTCTGGTTTATCCTTTCATTTTCTATGAATCCACCATTGTAGAGCTCTTGAGCTCATCTTTTCTATTCAACAATATTCAGTTTCATTGTCTTGATTTTACGGGTTCTATCAGCTAGAGCTATCAAGAACTAGAATTGTAGTAGAAAGATAGAGATAAGATATAAAAGATGGAAGAGAGAGAGAGAGAGAGAGAGAGAGAGAGAGAGAGAGAGAGAGAGAACAAAGATTGATAATAGAATTCTGTTATGTTGTTATTACTCCTTCAAAGGGAAACCCCTTTCACAACTGTTAGACAGTTCTATACAAGAATACAAATGAATGAATGAATCCTATCCCCTCTTATTCTCCGATTTATACATTCTCAGTTCTCCTAGTGTACATATGTAAGATAGGAGGGGGCTTAAAGGGAATATTTGGGGTCCTAAAAAATTTGCATGGCCACTTCATTTTAAAAGCCCATTTTCTCCCATCATAGAACGTGAAAGTGAAACACATCCTTCATGTAACAATAAGAACTAATCAACCTTAACGATAATTAAAATCAGGCTAGAGATAAGATGCAAGAACAGCAGACCTTCACTATTGTCAATCTCATCCACCTTTTGCAGCTTCCTCATAGTTCCATGTGATGAGATATAAGCTGCCTCCTCAACACCTAAGTTCTGAGGTCTGGATGGAACAGTATTTCCATATTCGTCATTTAGTATGGAAGCTATCATTGGCTCCTTCAAAATAAGAATGTGTATTACACAAATTATTTTCTGTTTTTTCAAATTAAGAATGTGTATTACACACAAATTATGTGCATGTGTATGTGTGTAAAACCAAAAAAGAGAAGAGGGATGGGAGGGGGAAGTTTTAATCATACCTGATCTCCCGCTGCTTCTGGAGCAAGAGTTTGCACCTGTAAAGCCATCGATGCCCTGACTTGCCTAGCCTTTTCTAGTTTTGGAAACATTGCAGCAGATCCAACTTTCCATTTTTCAAAAAATTTGTGCTAGGCAGGCAGAAAAGAACTTTACTCAATGGAAACACCCAACAGTTGAAGAAAACATGCAATTGTAAACTCAAAAAGCAAGCATAAACAAAATTAGTTTAAAAATTAATAAAGACATACGTTTCAAGTTTGTTCGGACAACCCAATACATGCAATCGAAAAAATAAAAAGCTCATGGATGATCAGTCATCACTCAAAGGATTGCTTAGGTAATTTCGGATAACCAGTGTATGTTATGATGATCAAATGATTTGTTTAACTTACTAATATGTGTTGCAGGAAATTTTAAATATTAAAACACTATATATAACAACAACCAAGCCTTATCCACCAACAATATTGTGAAACTTAATTTTGCCCCTTGCCCTTTTCTTTTTATCATGGATCTAGATGAACTAATTGAACATATCTAAAACTAAGACATGGTGCCATTATGCATGCTATAGCAAATAATATTGTCTTAGTTAAAGAGTTGAGAGAATAAAAATGAAAAGTTTTAGATATGGAGACAAACTATGGAAGAACATAATAAAATATTCAAAAAAAAGTGGGGAAAATAGTTCAGAAAAATGAAGTAATCTCCATCCTCACAAGAACTTAAGAAACTTCATTTAAAACAAAATAATTAAATTGAAGTATATAACAAGCATAAATTAAAATCAATATTCTGACAGTTGAAACAAATATTTTAACCAACTGATATATTAGTGGATATACCTTTCTCTACAATTTCTATAACTACTGTCTTTATTATTTCTTCTAAGAAATCTTCTATAGTTAAAACAAGCGTCTCCAATCCCTCTCAACTTTCCATCTATAGTGCATATAACTTTCTCTACATTAAGTTGTTCCTACTACTATATAATATACAATCAGCTCTGAATGAATTTAAGACTCCTCAGAGTTACTAAATTATAATCCGAAACAATATAACTGAGCATACCTTCAACATCTCAGATGCAGCAGGGCGGAGACGAGGTTCTTTGGTCAGACACTTAGCAACAAAATCATGGAAATATAAAGACCTACAAAAGAAAAATCAAATTTAAAACATTATCATACAGAAAGAGACCGATCAGTAAATTGAGACACACTATCTCAACTCACAAACACCATTAAGTCACTGAAAATGAGATAATAAGAGCAGCACAGTAAGAGTGAGTAATGACTACTAACTAGCAAATAATGGTCCTGTCCATGCACTTATGCTATTGGACAAAGAAAGCAGTAACCTTGTAATTTTTAAATATTGGAATAACAATAAATTTCGTTGAGATAGAGAAGAGAATTACAATGAATTTGGAATACAAGGAGTTCTTCTAACTTAAAAGCACCAACTTAGTATTCTTAACACATGATATTGTCTTACCATCTAAATGAATGTGTTAGATTCATAGAAGTGGAAATCGAACCCTGTTCAGACTATAATCTAGCTTACATAGGTCAACTGATAAAGTTCTTTCCTAACACATACGAGTGAAGATTATGGCAAATCAAGCTCTCACTTTAACTATACATGTGGTTTAAATTTAATGGCATCTTAATATGGGTTCCATTTATCAAAAGATTGCAGTAAAGTATCTGAGAGATTGCATGGTAAGAGTACTGCATAAAGCAGATCATTAGTACTGTCTTTAAAAAGATAAAAACAAACACAAAATGTAACATGGTAAATATCACTTGAATTGGTAAAACAAATAGCATCATGGATCATCAACCAACTGATTCACAAGTTGTGTATAGACTATAGAAACAAACCATTTTTCTTTATCCTCAAGCATTGGAGCTGGTTCAATGGATATCATGAATAAAACCTACAAAGGAAAAAAAACAATTTTATAACTTCCCTCCCCTCAAAATGAAATAAAAATTTGGAATCCAAAAAAGCATAAAAAATTTAAGAATTAGGAACCCCAATGGAATGAATTGATCCCATCAAACAAATGTTACTCTACTACATTTTTTCTTTTACAAAAATCAAATACCAAGTGTTGTTGAGCCTTCCGACAACCATGATTTTTGCATTTCATTTAGACAACTCTCGTCTATTATCAATATTTCATAAAATAGCATAATAGAAAGCACTAATACATATCAATTTCTCAAAGTAAACAAAAATCTAAGTAGCTTCTGCTGACAGAAGGAACTACCTAGAATGTATTTCCTTTCATATTGATTATCATAAACTCGCCTATTGCTAAAGAAACTTTTCATACAGCATATTTTCATGGCAAGGCAAATTGCCGAAAAATATACACTTTGCACATAATTTAGATAAAAAACCATAGGTCTGAATTCTGAAATAACAAGAATTTCGATCCTTTTATGACTAATTAACACCACCGAAAAACTCTCTGATAGGTTTTGTTAGTTAAAGGAGTTTGAACTAGTTAGTTAGTAGTCAGGGACAGAAAATAATTAGAGAAGGCTTGTTGTCAGCAAATAGGAAGAGCGGTGAGGGACATATAATCTGATCAGTTGAAAGAGAGTTAGGCCTAGTATCTCGTGATTGAGTATTTTATATTCTGCAGCCGAGGGAATTTTACCAATTTTTGGTAATATGTTACCACGTTCATATCAACCTAACAACACAGTTAATCAAATTTATACTCAATAATCTCCTTGCATGTCTAATCGTCTAAGTTACTCTTCTGTTTCCCCCTCCTAACACATCTATACATAGATCAAAGTTTCTCCCAATAAAGTGGCGACTAACATGTAATAGTGAATGAAATAATAAATCATCTGAACATTATATAAACATCAATATAAATCACCAGTTAACAATTACATATGAAATAGGGGAAGGAAAACAGATTATGTGTAAATCACTTATCAATAACAACCAGTCAATATCAAAGTTCTATGTGACTAACCCTCATTGGATGCACTGATGATCTTGGAGGAACACCCTGAAAATTAAGATAACAATTAAAAATATAAAGCATAAGGTACTGCAGTAACAAAGAGGGAAGGGGTTATTTAACACAACAATTTCATTTAACTGCATGAGCAGTTACAATAAATAACAGTTTATGGATGACAACCCAACCACATAGAAATAGAATGTATGGAGTGTTTCTCCTCAAAGCGCAAAAGTAAAACTACAATATATGTTTCTTCATGGGAGGAGCAAAAAGAAGGAAAGGGTAACAGAACATAAATCATAAATCAATTGCAAAATATTTTAAAGTTGGGAGCAAAACTGAGGGAAAGAATAGGAAGACTAAAGATCCCATTAGATAAACTAACAGTTCACTTGGAAGACATAGAATTGAAAACATAAGCAATGGATATACCTCGGCCATTTCAATTGCAGACACACCAAGAGCCCAGACATCTACCTGAATATCATAGTTAAATAAAAAAACCTTATCAAATACAAATATGGCCAATAATCTAACTGCAATACAATAGAACTATTTATTCTTTTCATGTTCATGAAATACAAGTGAACTATTTTTGAACTAACATCATAACTAACAGACCTTAACACTAATTTTCATGTGTTCAGTGTTAATACTCCTTTTCATGTGGTTTATGGGAGAAAGCCTCCTACAGTTGTTTGGATTATAGAACGAGAAATAAGCATAAATTGTGACGCACGTCCGTAAAGTGTCAACTCGATGGTAAGAGTTTGACATTGTAACTTCAAGTGACGGAGTTCAAATCCCCTTGGGGACAGTTGTAAAATGGTCATCAGTGCCACAAAATAAATAACCGAAGCTGTGACACGGGACTTGAAGGAAAGATATGAAGCTCTTAATAATGCAGTATCACTTAGCTAGAGCACAGGAGAAGACGAAGCATTGTGCAAATAAGAAAAGAAGGGATCAATAATTTGTGGTCCTTTTAAAATTCTAGAAAAATACAGACCAATTTCCTATAATTTGAAGCTTCCGCTTACATCAAGAGGCCATACAATTTTTCATGTGTATTTTCTTAAGAAGACATTGGATCTAAGACAGTATAACCCTTGGAGCTTCAACTCAATGATGTGATGCAACCAGACAGAATTCTAGACAGCTGAGAAATATTGAAACAGTTTGGAAGATGTACACTAGGCAACATAGGAAATAATTGGTGGCAGAATAGTTTGTCGGCAATTAGTAGGCTATTATGATTAGAAAATAATTTCTAGCAGTTATTTATTAGTATATATGATAGTAGGGCGTCTGTTTTCTGTATGTCAGATTGTTATTCTGTATTTTGGATAGCGATTGTTACTCTGTAGGAGACTTGGTCTCTGGGACAGCAAGTGTATCTCTGTGTTGTATGTGATTTATATCTTTAATATTATTGTCCTTATTTTTATTCAGTAAATATCTGATGCTCTATCAGAAACTCACAAGTGTCAAATTATAAATCCTTTGGGAATTTTTAAATAAAACTATATATGCACATGTATAAGTGATGCACTGTTGTCAGGAATATGGTACTATTACTCTTAAGTCCTAACCTAAGAAGTAAGAACCAACAACTGGAGGAGAAAATTTAAGGCAAATGGAAATAAAGCAAGGAGAAGATGCAGTACAGTGGCGACAAATCGAACATGCACAAGCACAACTAAGAAACGAGGTTAACAGATTCTGAAAAGCGCAATACCTTCCCATCATAGCGACTTTCCTGAATGACTTCCGGAGCCATCCAATGAGGGGTTCCAATAAACTACAAGCACATTAAACAAAACATCAAAAATCCTGCCATGATAAAAAGAATAAATAATATGTCTATTTAAAAAGTGCAGAAAAACCGCAATGCAAGTCATATGCTTTTGATATAACAAGTTGATGTCATATTCAAGAATGCTCAAGGGCTGCTCAAGATTTCAAACATCTCATTAGAAGTAAAATTATTAAGAGAAAATACTTCGAACATAACTGCGAGGAACCTTCAAGAAGTAAATATAATAGGACTAAGAACAACTTCTAAGTCACAATAAGTTGCACACAAAAACTAGGATGGGGAGGTTAATATTGTCTATGGTACAGGTTAATCAGAAATAAAAGTCAATGCCACAGAGAACAATCATATGTATCACAGTTTATGGATGGGAAGAACACATATCTCAATAAACAAACACAAATATATAAATAAGCAACGACAAATGTTTGTTAGCTCGAAGGAAGTCAGATGCATGTTTCATTTTATAGAAATCTAGAGAGAGTAAGTGAAAAACTGAACTTTCATTTCTATTCCAAAATGTAAAAGTTATTACAATCAGTGTCACCGCTTGACTTTTATAGGATGCAAGCTGTGACCCACAATAGCAGGTAACCTCTTAGCTAATTACTTACAGTGTCAGTTTAGGCTAATTACACTTTACTAGATATACACTTAGCCTAATATAACTCTTGTCTCTAATACATTTCATTTACATCTAGCCACAGTTTATTCAAACAAAAAGCATAAAGAAATGCAGTCACCCCCATAATAGGCTGAGAATTTAATTGCACATTTTTACTTTATCTCCAATTTAATATTTGTTTCAAAATTGGAGTACCTTTATGTAAGTAAGAAAAGTTTGTTCCCGACTTTGCTATTGGTATTTAATACAAAATTAACAGTCTTACATCAAACCATAACTTTGTCATCTAAGATTTAAAAACCATGTTCAAACTATTTCATATATTATCTGACACAATAGCATTAAAATAATATTAAAAATAACTACCGTGTTGCGCTTTGACATAGTCCTTGTAAGCTGTGCAGCAACACCAAAATCCCCTGCTCATTGTCAACCAGGAATCTAAATCAGTCTGTTGTTAAAAGTACTAGAATATTAGTTCCTTGGAAATAAATATTTATTACAATATCTTGCTGCTTTATCCAAGAAGTATGCAAAGTAAATTTTATCCTTAATAAGTTCATATGCATGGCTAATGCTTCCATGCACAAGTCCAACATATTGTGCATGGTGCACAAGTACTTGGTTACGTTATAACGAATACGAATTTTACAAAATCCACCGTTGGATAGAAAGTTTATATCATATAGATCATCAATGCAAAATTTTAAAAAAATTGAAAATCATTTGAGATGTTATTGAAACCCATCAAGATTAACGGTTATGGATTTTCATACCGTTAATTTTGACCAGTCTCAATAACATATCAAATGATTTTCAAATTTTTTACAACTTTGCATCAATGATCTATATGATGTAAACTTTCAATCTAACGGTTGATTTTGTAAAATTTGTATTCATTATAGTGAAACCAAGTGCACCATGCACAACATGCATCACTTGTGCATGTTAGAATTAGTCTCATATGCATAATGAAGTCCAGCACTTAAAATGCTTCTGACAACTAAATTGACATGCAACAAACAGACATGAATAGTAATATCATTGAAAAATATCCTTGACTTTACATGTACTATCTTTGCAAAAACAGACTTGAAAATAAAGAATAAAAACAAATATTTAGCGTATTTCCAAAATATACTACCATTGACCATCAAATAATATAGAATTTGTTTTAATGTTGTAGTTTTTGTCAAATGACCGATTATCCCAAAAGCTTAAGCTGTTAGAAAATGCCACATCAATGGTTTTATATTATTTTTAACACGCCCCCTCACGCAAGAGGTCATTGGGTTTGAAGCGTGGATGATGCAAAGGCCCACCTACCATATGCTTAAAATTCCACTTTTTTAATTAGAAAGTGAGGGGAGCGGGAATCGAACTCTAGACCACTTAGTCATAGAGGCTCTGATACCATGTCGGGTGACCGATTATCCCAAAAGCTTAAGCTGTTAGGAAATGTCACATCAATGGTTTTATATTATTTTAACAGTTTTGAAAGATAGAAGAATTCAAATTTAGATGTCTATAACTTTATCTAGTAAGCGATGTTAAAATATGAAAAATTGAATGCCATCAATCTTAGTTTCAGAGAACATTGGAAAAAAATATATGAGTGGAAAAGAGCATTATTGGTTAACTAAATAATATCTAAAATGTCACATTCTTCTTCCTAATGCCTCATATGATGTGTGCATGGCATGCATATAATAGAAGACACAATAACAACAGTAGACTTGAAAGAAGAGGACAGCACAAACACCATGACCAATTCAAGAGTATGCAACCATGTGACGAATATTAGCTTCATTCTTCACTATGATTATAAGGGTGCCAGTTAATTACTTGACGATATCGGTAGTTGCAGTAATCATTTAGAATTTAGAATGGGAATTATTCACAAGCAATCACTCTTTCTTAAAAACAAGATAGCCAACATAATGTATACTACTAGTATTAATCATGATTTACATGTTAAATAAAGGAAACAACAATAATCATCCAGACATCAATAAGTATAATTATTAACTTATTAAATGTTACACAAACATGACTACTGTACTCACCTAGCTTGACATCTCCTTGTTCAGTTAATAAGATATTCCCACCTTTAATGTCTCTATGGACTTTAAAAATTGAGTGTAAATAATCAAGTCCCTATTCATAATTGAGGAAGATATTAGGTAAAATAAACAAAAACAACATTCTTTTTATTTGCATTAAAAATCTTAGTCCGAAACTCCGAATAATTGCATTAAAAGTATTTTATGTGCAACAGTGAAAAACAAATCAACTGAAAACCTTAGTAGAGATTAAAGGATAAATCAAGGTAGAACAACATCAGTAAAAACATGCAGTGCTAATCCATTCAATCAACTATACCTTCAGTGCTTCTCTACAGATATATGCTATTTGACCCTCATCCAGTGCTTCATCAGTCACGTTCATAAGATCAGCAACACTACCACCACCACAATATTCCATCACTATCTGCCAAAATCTTAATCAGAGATTCAGAATTCAGAAACAATACTTTAACAAGCAAAATCAACCATAAGCACAAGGAAAAGCCTAGAAAAGCATGCATCCTTCTAAACAAATCATTAGTGAATCACCATAAGCACAAGGAAAAGCCTATCACAGACAACAAACAAAAAACACTGTTTGAATCTCTTCTTAAAAACAGTTTTTTAGTTTTTAAAAATTAAAAACTAAAAACTTGTTTGGTAATTCAATTTTACAAAAGTGTTTTTAAAAACTGTTTTCTGTTTATCAGTTTTTAAAACTAAAAAAGTAAAACAGGTTCAAGGAGTTTTGCTTTTCTCATTTAAAAAACAGTTTTCTAAAACACATTTATAAAACACATTTTAAAAACTAAAAACCAAAACTATTTCAAACAGGCCCTAAATCTAGAAAGTGTTTCAGAAAAGCAGTGACATACTAACAATAAGTTCAAGTAGGAAAAGTCTTCTTAAATTTTACCCAAAGATACTCTTCTCCTTGATAGCTTCCAAGATAACGGACAACATTAGGATGATTACACTGTTGTAACATCTCAATCTCACCACGAATTTCTTCATATCCCTCCTCCTAATGAACACAAAAATCATCATAATTCATAATTCATTCAAAACAGTTCAAACACAATTCAATAAATTAACCAAATGATCATATTGCAGATAGTTAGATACAAAGATAAACAGAAACTCACCCCTTCAGATAATGATATGACTTTGATAGCAACCATCTCAGAGGTTTTATAATCCCTGGCTTTGTAAACAGCACCATAGGAACCCTTACCTGCAACAAATCCAAACGCAAAAGAATTAGAAATGCATACAAAGCAAAGCAAGAATTAGCATAAGAAACAAGGTGGAATTGAATTTTTTAGCACCTACCAAGTTCATTGAGTAATTCATACTTGGTGGTAGGGTCCTCTCTGATAACACTATCAGGAATCGAACTCATGGAAACCTTGGTAGTTACCGAATGTTGCTTTCCCTCTTCGTTCTGTGAAGATCCACTTCCTTTCCTCTGTTTCCCTAATCCAAACTCTCCTACACCTTGCATACTCGCAATCGCCCTCTCCATCGTCGAACTTCCACCACCACCACCACTGCCACTTGTCCGCCGCAGCATCGTTCCGCTTACAGACTCTCTCTCGCCAGACTTCACGGTAGAACGCATAACGAAAGTTGAAAAAGCACCGCCGTCGTCATCCTCATCATCATCCTCACCGTTCAAAGGATTCGCCTGAGAAAAACTCCCAGTCTTCCAGGTCGAATCTACCGGTGAGGTTAATCCAGAAGAAGACCGATCTCGCTGCTGGCTCCGATCGCTTCTCACGATCATGGTACCGAAATCGCCAGATTCATCATCGTCGTAGTCCATTGACGCTCCGCCACCGAAGTCCTTAGGGAGACGCTTGAGAAGAGGAGGGAGAAAGGAATCATCGTCATCGTGGCCGTTGTCTTTGAAGACCATTGTCGCGTATGGATCTTCCTGAGCTTCAGCGCTGCCGGCTCTCCGGCGACGGTTAGTGTCGGAATCGTCATCGTCGTGAATTACGAAAGTGGAGTAGATATCGGACTTGGGTCGGGTATTCCGGTTTCGCGGGGAGAAAGAACTCCGATCCATTTTTCAGACAAAAAAGAATGTTGGAAGAATGTATATCACTTACAAACATTCACACTTTGGCTTTCATCAGCAGCATCACTGACGAACAATGCATGTGATGTTTGATGGGCTTTCTATGGCCCGTTTTTTATTTTTGGGCTTGGCTGTGGCACCAACGCACGAAAATTGCTCTTCCCGCCCCTCAATATGCTCCCACACCCCCCAATACTGACGAAAATACCCTTCGCATTCTAAAATACGAAATGAAATTGAGTTCGTATTATACAAAACGAAAACACTATAACATACAAAACACATACACCTTGAAAAAATGAAGTGTTTTTTTTTAAACTATGTTGTATGATTTCGCATTTTAAAATGCGAACTGTAAATTGGTTTCGTATTTTAAAATACGAATTAAGTCCAATTCGTATTTTAAAATACGAACTCACTCAATTTCGTACCGCAAAATACGAAGCTCCTGTTATATGACAGTTGCAAGGGCCTGACACGTTCATTGTTCACTCAAACACTCAACCTCACACCATTGCTCGGATTTGCGATTTTTGCGTGTTCAAGCTTGGATTCAACAATTCTTCACTCATTTGGATGATCTTACACCTATTTTGAGTCATATAACAGGTATTGTATGCTTTAACCATTTATTTTTTGAATTTTTATGAAGAAATATGCATACCCATGAAGAAATATGCATATCCATGCATTATTGTTGGTTGCTGAGTTTTCAATCTAGAATACTCAACACCACTCTTTATGAACTAAATACATCTAAATGTTGGATTTTGATATAGATTCTCAACACATATCTATTTGTTTTCACATTACGTAGCTTTTAGCAGTATGCAACCACAATGAATTATTCAAGTAGTTGCAATTCTCTTACACAGCATGTCGAATCAATTTTTTTCTTATATTATTCAAGTGTTTGATTGTACTAATGTTTTGTAATTTGGATTTAAGTTGTGTTTTATTGTGTTTATCGTTGTTGTGCATGTGAAATTTAGTTTCGTTTAAAAAGTTGTACAGGATGGCACGGGCTAATTCGTGGGAAGTTTGCGAAAAAAACCAAAAGTTTCTGTATTCCCAGCAGTTCGTATTTTAAAATACGATTTGGACATAGATTACGTTTATAAAAAAATGAAGGGGACATTCATATTTTGCGGGACGATTTCGAGTAGGGTTTGTATTTCAAAATACGAACTGCACATACTTCGTATTTTAAAATACGAAACCATATCTTAGTTGTATTATATAATACGAAGCCAACATAGCCTAAAAAACACTTGGTTTTTCACGGTGCATACGTTTTGTATGTTATAGTTAGTTCATTTTGTATAATATGAACCAAAATTTATTTCGTATTTTAGGATGTGAAGGATATTTTCGCCAAATTGGGGGGTGTGGGAGCAAATTGAGGGGCCTAAAGAGCAAATTTCCCAACGCACGATACATGTGGGGGGAATTTCTATATTAACCTCGCTCCTCCTTGTGTTTGTTATAGCCCTGTCAGTCTAGGCATTGCAACAGGGCGGGGCAGGGGCAGACGGGCGTAACAAACACCAACCTCAGCCCCACATCCCTTCACCTCCCCCCCGCCCCCCTCCAAATTCAGTTGGGAGTAGGATTTAAACACTCACTCCTGTCCCTAACAGAGAATAGGTTCTCTGCACCCGCACCACCCTCATAAACTATAATAATAAAAAAAATACTTTTTTATTTTATTTTTTGAAAAATATCATGTGTTAAAATTGTTTTTTAAAGAAGATAAATAAATGAATAAACCTAGTCGAACATAAAAAATACTATATTTCATGTTACTATCTTTAAGAAGGATAAATATACAATAATGTTGATAAATATATTGTAATATGATAATTAAATTGGACAGAGCGGGACGGGGGTCTTGTTGCCCTGCTTACCCGTCCAGCACGAGGCACTCTCAATATACCCTCCGAAAATGTAGCTTCTACTTCTTCATTTATACCTGAAGACGGCGTGAAAAAATCACCCTTAATCAGAAGGTGAAGTAGGTTCCCCATACCATCTTGTATAATCTCCATGTTACCTAATTGCAATTGAAATTACCACATCTTAAGATGTCATCTCTCTAAAGTTGGTGTTTATTATCTTCAAATAGGTCCTTTAGAGTGCACTTAATCCAGAACTTTCCCATCAACCATTTACTATAGCAATATATTTTCTTTTTTTCTCCGCGCGCCCCCAACCCCTCCTTATTAATTGTTTTTTTTTACCTTTTTTTGAAGTAAATTTTTTTTATTCTTTTGTAGTACATATTATAAGAATCTATTTTTAATGTTTATATAGCTTTATTTTGTAGTATAATTATTTCATTGTTCTTTTATTTTATTAGAAACCATACCCAATTTTTTTTTGAATTTTTTTTACTTTTTTTTTGAAGTAAATTTGTTTTTATTCTTTTGTAGTAAATATTAGAAGAAACTATTTTCGATGTTTATATAGTTTTATTTTGTAGTATAATTATTTCATTGTTCTTTTATTTTATTAGAAACCATAATATCTTGTATTAATATTTTTGAGGTATCGAAACCATTAGACCATACTAATGGTTTCACTTTATAATATATTGAAATCATTTAACAATATTAATAATTTCAAATATCTATTTTATGATTTCAGTCATAATCATTATTTAAAACCATTTAACAATAATTATTTCATTGTTCTTTTTATTTTATTATAAATCATAACATATTGTCTTAATATTTGACTCAATTTTTTATTATTTTTGGGGTATGGAAACCATTAAATCATACTAATGATTTCACTATATAACATCTTGAAACCACTTAACAATATTAACGGTTTCAAATATTTATTACATAATAGAGTACATGTAATAGTTTATAAAATCATTCCACCCTCAAAATGGTTGTGGTGTAATAATTTATGAAACCATTCCACCCAAAATGGTTTTGGGTATCGAAACCATTAAACCATACTAATGGCTTCACTCTATAACATCTTGAAACCATTTAACAATATTAATAGTTTCAAATATCTATTACATGATTAAGTACATGTAATAGTTTATGAAACCATTCCACCCAAAATGGTTTTGGTGTGATAATTTATGAAATCATCTCACCCCTAAAATGGTTTTGGGGTATGGAAACCATTAAATCATACTAATGATTTCACTATATAACATCTTGAAACCACTTAACAATATTAATGGTTTCAAATATCTATTACATAATTAAGTACATGTAATAATTTATGAAACCATTCCACCCAAAAATGGTTTAAGTGTAATAATTTATGAAACCATCTCACCCCTAAAATGGTTTTGGGGTATCGAAACCATTAAACCATACTAATGGTTTCACTCTATAACATCTTGAAACCATTTAACAATATTAATGGTTTCAAATATCTATTACATAATTAAGTACTTGTAATAGTTTATAAAACCATTCCACCCCCAAAATGGTTTTGGTGTAATAATTTATGAAATCATTCCACCCAAAATGGTTTTGGTGTAATAATTTATGATAATTTACATAATATTATGTAAATTTTCCTTAATCAATAAATTTAATTAAATAAAATAAGACTCCACAAAATGTTTTTTAAAAAATTACCAAAAACAAAAAACTAAAAATGGAGGCCAATGTACTTCAAATAAATAAATAAAAAAGGGTGGCGGGGGGTTGGGGGGCGCGCCCAGCAATTGTAGTTAGCATCCCCTTATATATATATATATATATATATATATCACAATTGTCGCTACGTAGAGTCATGTTTTGAAATCTCTGAATAATCAACTCATTATCTAGACTGTTGAAGACATCTCTTTCAACATAAACCACAAGACAATCGTTCAAAAGATCATCCCCCATTCGATTACGCAGTCCAGTCTTCACAATCTTCATAGCAGAAAACGATCGTTCAATAGTTGATGTGGCAACAGAAAAATCATCGCTAACTTCAAAAGCTGATAAACCAATGGATAGACAAAATGTCTTTTCGTTTCAACCAATTTTTCTGAAAGATCACTTATTCCGTTCAAAGATGCAAATTCAACACTCCTCCGCATATCAATGATATAAGTCTCAAGTTGATTATCAAGCATGATCAAACTAGTTGAACAAAATTCTTTTGGATAAAACTTTGCAAATTCGATCAATTTTTCTTTGTCAAAAGAAGAGAACAAGTTGGTTGGACACAAACAAGTCATACAAATAAGCAACCTGTGAAGATTGACTTAAAAATAATGAAACAAAGATTATGTTTGTTTTTAAACTAGATATGTTTAAAAACAAAGGAAGATTTTGTTTGGTTTTAAATTAAATATATTTCAAACAAATTGAGATTCTGTTTTATTTTAAAGCAGATTTGTTCCTATTTTTAAGTGATATATTTTCTTATAAATAGAGGTTGTTTCTTCATAGAAAAACAAGAGAGCAAAGATGTAGCTCCAAGAAAACAAGTGAAGAAGACAAAAAACAAATATTTGTTTATTCTTCACCTTAGAAACACTATATTAAGTTTCTATATTACGGGAATAAACTTGGGATTAGAGTAGAATTAGGTTGACGGCTAATTCTTGTAACCCTTATTGGTAGTTTTATTGTAACGGTGATACTTTGGAAATAATGGAACGGAGGGGCTGCTCTCTCCCCCAGATTAGGTCGGAATTTGACTGAAATGGGTAAACAAATTATTGTGTCTTTTACTGCTTTCTCTATAATCTCTCTTGTTTCATATTGTTGGATTAATATTCATTGTCTCTATATTCTTTGATACGTGGTTGCTTAATCACTTTGCTCCACACATCAAAATCTTATTGGTGTGACTTTATTCAAAGGAATTCACAACACAACCGACTATTTTCTCGTTAAAACGATTGTTAAGTGCTTGAAGTTGCATGTCCACAACAGTATAAAATAATTTAAAGCGATAATAATTTTCTATTGTAAGAGATTCAGCATTGCCTCCACGTTTTGATTTTCCACGAAAGTATATATCATCCATAGTGGGAATGCGAATTTCATGCTTATTGCAAAATAAATTTACCTCATTCAATAAAGGTTCCCATCCATCATCTCTTAGAGTTTGTAATCGCTCCTTTGTGATGTTAACCAAGTTCATAGCATTTAGAATGTCTTAATCTTTCTTTTGCAAGGCCTGTGACAATTCATTTGAAATACCCAATACATTTTTCATCAAATGCAATGTGAGTGCAAAATCATAAGTAGCCATTGGAATTGAAAGACCATTTACATTTGCTCTTGCATCTTCAGCTGATTCATCTTCTTTCAATATTTCAAGAACATCGTGTTGGGATCAAAGTGAACAATTCAATTACCAAGCTGAACCAACACCAACCGTAATTACAATAAAAAATGAGTAAAAACTATAAATAAAGGACACCTCAACGCGAGAGTAAAAAACCACGAGTCGTCCAGACCAAAGAAATAACTCCACTATAATTAAATATGAAAGTACAATCACCAATGTCAATAAACATATAATAGCCACCAATAGATATGGTAAACTAACAAGAAGAGAGCTAACAACCTCACAACAAGTGGGTATCCCAAACTGACACAAAGAGAAGACAAAACTACCTAGAACAATTTTCTAAGTAACTAACAAAATGACAGAAATAACATACTTTGATTTCAGCCAAAAAGAAGAACGTTTGCCGAACACACTTTGTACCCCAAATCTTCTTCTCTTCGTTATGCTCTCTGTTTCTCAAAACACAGTGGCGGCACTGACACTATTGCTCACGCACTGTTCCCTCAATTGCTCAATATGCAATTCACGTTTTTGTTTGTTGCACTACTTGCCTTATGCAATTATAGGGATTTATATATCCCCCCACACACACAAAAACCACGTGGGCCTATGCCCATTCAATATATATAATTTTTCTTTCAAATCTTTTATATATATATATATATATATATATATATATATATATTATTTATATTTTTGTGCTTAGTCCCACTTGAGGAGGGACCCACCCAACAGATCGGTCACAGAACTATACATCAATATCAAATTCACCAAAGTTGCATAGTGAGAACTCCATCGAGTATCGGCAGGTCGCTTGAGATTAGTTTCTTGATTCAAACCTCTTCCACTAACAATTTCTCCATTTTCCAATGCATCCCTAACCTTGGTTGTTTGACTTTCATGAAGCATGTCATTCCGCTTGCAAGAACCCAAACAACATTTATTAAATTCGATACCAAGTAAAAAGATAGCACCATCATAACCTTGTCTATGAATTCTTGAGGTAGTAAGTCCATGTTGACAAAGTAAATCATCTATGGCCATTTTCAGTGAGATGGATGTTGTACATGTAACATGATACCCAAAAATCGCCCAACAATTCTTCCAAACTTGTTCACATAACGCAAAACAACGGCCATTTGCTATTTACTTGATGTGTCTCTGGATTCATCAACAAGAATAGAAAACAATTCATCTCCAAGCTCATTAATAATAGCTTCACTAGTTTCTTTAGCGGCAACCTTAATAATTTCATTTTAAATTGATGGACAAATCATTTTGTTATTTCCAGGAGCATTCTCCAATATAGCTTGCTTCACTTTCTTTTTTCTGTTAGCATACCATCTAAGCATTTGAAGTAAGTAGCCTTGATTATCATATTCTATTGATTCATCGTGACCCGAAAAGGCAATCCTTGCAACAATAGATAACGAAGACAATCAAGAGAGGCTATCAACCAAATTTGATACAAGTCACGAGCAACATCAGATTGCCTAGATATTAAAACCTCAATATGTTGCTTTTGTTTCATGAAATCTTCACATTTCTTCCAAGCAATATTATGAGCACAATTAGGGCCTCCGCCAACATGAGCGAAATTCACTAAACCAAGAAGAGCAAAATCTTCTTAGTGAATTTCCAAATCTTCTTTGAGGATAATTATGTTGAGTAGGTTGACACGATCCTCTTTGTAAATATGCTCTCTGTATTTTCTCTTGAACATCCGGATGATATGTTGCTATTTTAAGCCGCTTACTGGGATCCGATGGAAAATCTTCCAAATTAAATTGAACATGTTGTTGTTGAGAACTACCTCCTTGCTCATTAGAACTAAATCCTTGCTCATTAGATGACAATCTCCTCTTTAAAAATTTATCCATAATCTTCTGCAACACCAAAATAAACAAAACAAACTAGAAAATTACAAACTTAAAAGCATATAAAACACAACTACTCTATTTGTAAAAAAAAAAAAACATAACTACTGTAATATAATAATAATATATGGTTTGAGTTGAAAAAAAATGCAAGTTAACTTGTTTTTTAAATTATTATATTGCTGCAAACACGCAGACCAAAAGCATTCCTACAAGTCTACAACTACAACAAAAAAAATTAAAGTGCATTACTAAGCATTACTACAACAAGAGGGGGTTGTTAAACAAGTGTTAGCGGAGTTAGTTTTTCAATCATTAAAGACCAAAAGCATTACTACAACCAAAAAATGCAACTACAACCAGACCAAAAGCCACACGATCCCTAGAAAAAATCAAGACCGCTTATTAAGCTAGTATAGCAACACCAGGAATCAAAAACAACACGCAGCACGGCAACACCTATTGAATTGGCTAAAGGGAGACAAGACCAATAAGGTAATAACAACACAAAAATCATATATATATATATATATATATATATAGAAAATTCACAAAGTAAGTGAGTGGTCTTGGACATTAAAACCCCCAATTGAATAATCAATCAAATCAATTTATCATTGAAGTTATTTAAAAAAAACTCAAGTTCTAAAACCCTAAACCATATGTTTTTTTTATACCTTGAGAAGAAGAATGAGTTATGAGAGAAGAAGAAGAAGAAGAAGGAAGGAGATGGTGGCCGCACGGTGAAGATTGTAGAGGAACTGAGATTCTGAGAACGAGAGATTTAATTTCACGTACTTGAGTTGTGGGTGATTGTGTTTGTTGAAAATAAAAAATGAGACATAGTGAATAATTGTTTGGGCTTTTGGATGAATGATGCAAAATAAAAATATCAGGGTACTAAATGCAAAAAAAACAGGAGTATTGGTGAATAAAATTAAAATTCCAGAGGGTGCACCTGCACCCCCTCACTTATGAACAGCCATGCCTCTGCGTATGCCCAAAATGTAGTAAGCCCCAAATCTAAAATTATCCCTAAGTTTTGCATTTATGATTTTCTTTAAAAGGTAGTCAATACATTTTTTTTCTTCTGAAAATACTTTTTTTGTTTTTTCAAAAACCAAAAATAGGATTTTTTTTAAAATGTATTAAAAAAATTATTTTTTCAAGAATTTTGTTTTTAATTTTTTAGGAAGAAACCTGTAAATGGGATGGATGCATCTTATCTGTGCACAAAAATTAATAACACAATGAGGTCGGGCCAAAGAAAAATTATTTCAACAAAGGACTCGTTATGGTGTTTAGTAAGAAAGGTTCTCTTCCCACCCCAACATTCTTTTATTCCTCTCTAAAACTACATTTTTGTCTATTTTTCTTAAAAAAAAAAACTATATTTTTGTCTATGTAAAAAAGTTTGTAACGTATTTTCCGAACTATTTCTAGTTCAAATATTCGTTTATACGGAAAAAAAGTTCAGAAAATGCATTCCGAACTTTATTCGCAACAAAAATGTTAATTTCCGAACAATTGTTCTTGAAATTTAGGCTTTTTGATATCAATCTAATCTCCTCTGTTAGATTCCTTACCAAAAATAAAATCTCTTCTGTTAGATTCGATCTTCATTGATTTGAGAGGAATGTGTTCAATTTCTAGTACTCAACGAGTCAAATAATAATAATGATTATATTTATTGAAAAATATTTCTTGGGAGCTTCTATGGTATATTAAAAAGTTATTTAAATCAAAATTTCATTTTGTGTAAACATTATACCAATTTATTTCACTATAATAACTTATGTCTAACTCTATAAAGCATACATAAATCTGTCAACAGTTCATGACCCATCTTAGCACTCACATAATTAGACATATATATACACAAAAATAGATCATGCATTACAATCTCCAACTGATACACTTAAAAGCTATCATCAACACAATTTTGATCTCCTTTTCAAAACAAAATAAAAACACAATTTTCACCTTATTTAGTAAAACCAAACAACACTATCACTTATCAGTTATCACTCAACATTCTAATGAACATGTTATCAGTTCTTGATCCTTGAACTCTTTCTTGTCATCTATTGAACAAGTTTGATCCTTTTCCACCTTGTATAACTTCTCTTCAGGTGTTATCTGTGGCATTTTCAGTAGCTTAAGTAAAGCCTTAATCCACACAAACATGGAACTTCCCAAACTAACCCAAGATATAGCTTTACCAACCTCATGAGTATAAATCTGTCCAGAAAAACACCAACTTAAAAGCAACACATTTCCATTGAAAAATAAGGAAATGAGTGCTTCAGCAAGTTTCAAAACAATGTCTTGGGAAGAAACTGGCCTAAGTAAAGGATGTTCATAAAAAGTTGAATCTTCCAACTCTGAATTCATCTCAGGGAAAAGAAAAGACAACCCTTTTACTTTAACCTTGTGATCCTTTATCCACTCAATTAAATGATGGATCAATTTTGAGACTAACAAATGTAACACTCCAATAAGAATGTTGAAGAAGCCAGTTTTCATAATTTCAACATTGAATTTCACCACTGTTTCCCAATACCAATCTATTGGGCTGCGAGTTGCACCCCAATAAACTAAAGAGGGTATTCCAATCCCAACACAGATTCCAAAATGAGCATGAACCTCAAGTGCAAATTTGAAGTATAAACTTATTGGAATACTTAGACACATTGACCATGGATCATTCATGAAATTACTAGAGAGTGAGGAAGAACCTTCATTGATGAAAGCAAGGATGCATATAGAGAGGAAATGAACTATCTTTGAAATATCAGGACCTTGCAAACCCATATTTGGTTAATAGGGAAAAATAGGAGGGAAATTGTTTTTTGTTGTTAAGAAATGTTTCAGCTAAAAAGGGTTATTTATAGAACTTGAGAAACTTCCTAGAAATTTCCATCTTCATATACATTTGTAAACTGTTGTCAATGTAGAAACAATAATGTACCTGCAATTCCTTTGTGTATGCCCATCTGTAATTAGTTTCTTGGAGTACTGATGTTTTGTGTTGCTAAGGTAGCTAGAAACTTCAGAGAACTTTCTTCATGATAATTTAGTGTTAAAACAATAGTAGTAGTGATTTTTCTTATAGTTTAATTTTCTAATGCATCCTAAATTTTGTTGATTTGATCAAATTTAGCAGGAAAGTTCTTTTTGTTTACTACTGCAGGTAAGTTCTTATAAGCTTATGGTTTCAATTTTAGATTTATTATGCTGCTGTCTTATTTTAAAAGACAAGAAAAACCATTTTACCCTTCCTTTCCCTATTTTTCCCCTTAAATTAAATTTAAGTACACAGCATGCATGCACAGATAACATAGCTGAGCAGGAAAACGGTATTATGGTCTGAATGCAAACTATGGTGTAAAATTAAATTAACTAGTTTGGCACGGGAATTATATACTTTTTTTATAAATACTTAAAAATATTAAGAAATAGATATGATGCATGTTGACTGCACCGTAGTCGATAAATATTAACCGTTCGATTTTGATTTTAAGTTTAAATTTTAGTTTATTTTTTAAATATAAAATTGAGTTTTAAATTTGGCTATCTGATCTTGCTATGAATTGAATGATCTCAAATTAATTGAATGCAATGCAGCAACTAATCAGTTATTGTACTCAATCTTAGTCCAGAATAATATTATGGGTGTGACAATAAGAATTTAAGTAGATGTTCTTGGGCATCACATGTATATCTCATTTTTGAACAAAATAATTTTAATTTTGTCCTAAACTAACCACTAAAAATGTCAATTTTGAGCTAATTTCAAATAGCTTTTTGACTCTATCAATATCTCAAAAAATATTTCAATGAGTATTTGATTCCTATTATTAAAAAAATTCGTAGGTTTATTAACTAATTGTAAATAAGGTAACTATTTGAGTTATTGATTTCTATTATTAAAAAATTCGTAGGTTTATTACGGCTAGCATTCGAACCCGTGCTTAGCACGGGTATAAATGACTATAAAATAAGTGTGGCAATGGATTTGCCCTCCCCAAACTTAAACTGGTAAAGTTTGGATAACCCATAGTCATTGGGAATTAAAAATAGAACCTCAAACTCAAATCTTGCATGATTGGATATCCCCAATGGATTTCGTGTCTCCCCAAGAAAAAATAGACAAAATGACTTAAGGGAAATAAAATATAATTTTGATATAAGTTGGACGGGTTTGGGGACGGATTTAAGGTGGGTGTCCCCATTACTTGCCTCATACCCGTTGTTTGAAATCGAGGAAATCCTAACCTAAACCCAATTGATTCGGATTTCTCCGTCAAAATTGGCGCAGTTCGGAGGGTACCCATGGGTATGAATTTTATTGTCCTGTCTAAGGTAAAAAACAATATTTTTAATACAAAATTTTTTATGAGTCGGTTATTTTTGAATTTTTTTCTTTACACATTTTTTCTTTTTTTCTTGACACATTTAAAGTGTTTTTGTTATAGTATAAGTCATCGCAATATTATATCCCTAAAATTTTTTAAAATCTTAGTTTTCTGAATTTTTCTTTTGCCATTAAATACAATAGGAAGTGAATGAACAAAAAAATTGTTTGTATTGAGAGTAATAAAAAACAAAAATGGTTTGTATTGAGTAAAAAAAATTGATTATAAGTAAACTGTTTTTTTTATCACCATAGCTTATATAGCATGGATGAGAAGAAACCGTGAAAAATCACAATTGAATCGATTGTTTTATGTTTATGGCAAATGCTAAAAAGTGCACCCGGTGCACTCTTTAAGCCCTTTAAATAATAATTTTTATAGAATTTTTACAAAATTGTTTAAAGTCAATGCATTAGAAATTATGCTATGTAACTTTTTGAATAAATAATTTCTTTAAATAGTATGCTTAAATTGTGCTATGTTTATATAGCCTAAATTTATTGACTTGATTGTTTTCTTCCCTTTTTTTGATAGAATGGTTGTTTTGTTTTTTTGTTGATAAAAGTAGTTTTTACTTTTTATACATAGATGAAATGACAAAGTTATTATAAATCCACACACACAGCAAGTGGAATGACCGGGGATTAAACCTCGATATTAAACGTCAAACCTAACAATTTCGACAATTTTTTGCTAGTTGAGGTAGAACTTCTAGACAGAAAAATTGTTTTCTATCTATTGTGGCTCTAATTGAATCGATTTCATTTATTTAATTGATTGTAGTAATTAAATGTCAAAAGATTTTTTTTATCACAGTAGCTTATATAGCTTAAATTTATTGACTTGATTGTTTTCTTCCTATCTTTTTTCTGGTAGAATGATTGTTTTCTTTCTATTGTGGCTCTAATCGAATCCTTTTTATTTATGTAATTGATTGTAGTAATTAAATGTCAAATTTTTTTTTATTTTATTATTATTATTATCAAATTAATTAAAATTGAAAGACAATGAGAGTTTGACATGTCTGCAAATATAAAATAATATATTAATCAAATTAAAAATAATTGATGAAAATAATATTAAATAATCTTTCTTAGATATATTTTGTGCTTGTATATCCAGTATAAAAATAATGTGTATATATTTAATATTTAGTATTATTATTCGTTTCAAAAAAAATATTTAGTATTATGTATAAACAAATTCGTTAAATTATTAATATTAAAAAATAAGGTTTTTATTGAATAAAAATATATTTATTTATTATTTATGGTTATAATTTTAATTCCACCCACACCACAATAAAGAAGCCAAAAAAAAATACTTTTGAAATATTTGAGACCATTAAAATAAAAACAAATATAGTATTTAGATTAAAAAAATTGTAATACAAAATCACACAGAGTAAAAGTAATCTTCAAATCAAATAACAATAAAAAATGAACCTTTGACCTATAAGTCATTGTAAAAAATATTAAGAGAAAAACAAAGAGGTCGCATATTCATCATCATCGTCAAATTCTACTATTGTATTGGTATTTGATAAACCACACTCCTTTCATCAAATAATTCTTTTGGTATGACTTGACTCCATTTAGTTTTTAAGATCTAAAACCTGAAAATTGAAAAAACAAATCAGCCATTTAGACAAAATATTATAAATTGTAATATATAATCATATATATGGAAGAAGATGAAAGAATACAAAATAAAATCATATATAATAGAAGAGAAGGAAATTAAATTGTGAAACCTACAGAAAAGAAAAAAAAATGAGAAAGAATTTATGGATTAATTGGAAGAAAAGAAAGAAGTAAAAGAGCATAAAATCGTGATATTGAATTTTGAGTTTTGGAAGAAGCCGTAGTGACATATTAAAAAATTAAAGAAATAACAATGACATTGGGTTTATATAGTGGTGTGAGTTATTTAAAATAAGAATTTAATTTATATGCACTGACAGTGTAAAATTATTTTACATGTGCATCCAATTAAATCACGCCATGTAAGCATTTATGGAGGTTTTTTAGGAACTAACCTATAAAAGTGACAATTTCTTGTGTTTTGATTGGATGTATGTGTAAAAAAAGTTTACACCGTCAGTGCATAACAATTAAACTCTTAAAATAATTTATTTAAAAAAACATTCCATATAAAGTATGCACATATTTTTTATTGGCTTGGAAAAAAAGCAATGACCTCCTCAACAATGACCTTAATATATTCCGTTAAAAAAAAAAAAAAGCAATGACCCCAACAATGTTTTTATTAGTTGGCAAAAATATGAGACTGCATTAAATGCCTTAAAAGACTATGATTCTATATTTATTTTTTTGGTAATGACTATGATTCTATATTATTAATTATTAATACTATGCTTTAAATAATAGTCATAATATTAATTGCCAAATGAACCACAACTGAGAATGCGTGAGAGGAGAGTTCTGGTGAGGAGAGAGACTTGAAAAAAATTCTGGCTTATTATATATAAAGATTTGAAAACTGCTAACCCAGTTTTTTTGAAACTTACCTGTGATGCTTCTGTATTCAAGCAGGGCACTCTGGCTGCAAGTGGAGGATGTTCTGTTCTCAATTGAAACTTTTTGAATATTTTTTTTGAAACTTTTTTTGTTTTAGTTTTTTAAGCTTTTTCCAACAAACTGGGTTGATGTTCTATTCTTTGAGCAGAGTAATGGATCCTTCACTGAGCTTCAGGAAAGGGAAGTTTCATGTGATGATTGAATTAGATTCCATGGTAGCAGCTAATTTGACTAACTTGACTAACTGTGGCTGCATTATAACTAAAGTAGGCTAAATGGTGTCATCATCACATTTTGAAGATAGATTAAATGTTTACCTAATTACTATTGTTTTGAATTATGTGTTTCCATGTTAATAATAATCTTAAGCAAGAGCTAGAGGTTTTCACGTGGATTCTGTGCTCAAGCTAAACTCCAGTTTACTGTGCCTGGATTTCAGCTTAAGTCATATGTATCAATAAAACTCGGTGCATGTTCACAAATTAAAATAACTACCAAGTAAATAATACAGAACTTAAAGCAAATGTGCAATTAATAATAGAAACTTGTTTGACAAACACAGCTTTGTAATAGATGTTAAGCACATCTAAAATATAACATTCTTAATCAACTTATCCCAACAACCATAACCTATAATACATCACCCATTTTGTTCACACAACTTGAATTTTAACATATATCATTCTCACGCAAAAGCTTCCCGAACAAGGTATCATTTTCCATCTCCAGGTCCACCAAAAAGATAACCCAAAGAAGAGCCTCCACCAGGTGCAGCATGAACCTTGGTTGAGGGTCGGTCCTACAGCCAAATCATCAAACAAAAATATCAATCAAAATGATTCCAGTGAAATCTAAGCGCGGTCAGAAAAGCTATAGTAAGATATATAGTTTTCGTTCAATTCTTCGATTATTCTGGGAAGTAGTATCTTAACGTAGTAGCAACTTGCAAGATATCAATGTCTAGTATAACAAAAATAACACAAACACTGTTCCGACATGCTACATGCCAGCCACCTACATGCAGGGTTGAGTTCAGTTTACATAACAAGACAGATGCCCTATCACTACTAACATAGAAGTCGTTATGTCAATTTTGATACTACAGTTTAATTATGGTCAAGAATCAATATAAACTGATAGGAAATCAACCTAGCATTACGAAGGAGGAACATACATAGATGAGTGTTGACATCCTGATAACATTTCTAATTTTAGGTATGGAAGAATCAAACTCTTGATCATGATTTATTTTCTTCTTCAACGCATGTGGTGATGGTGACAATAGGGAAAAAAAGGGTCTAGACAAATTTATTTCATTGCAACAAAAAATACTACCAAGTATATTTGGGATACCAAACTACCGTATCTACTATCATAAGTGTGTACCAGATTTAATTCTTCTTGGTGCTTTCATATTCATGATGTTCTAAAGCAGTCCAGTCTTTAAATATCACTCTAATGACTCTTAACATGGAAAAGAAATCATATATACCGTGATGAAGTTGCCGGTGTTCAGGCCATCAATAGAATTACTATTGATACCAGCAGGCTTGCTTGGGTCAATTGCTTTAGGAGCAGCTGCTGGTTTTGAAGGGGGTGCATCATTTACAGGCTGGACTTCAGGTTGGGCATTAGTTGCTGCTGCTGCTGCTGGTTTTGGGGCCTCTCCGCTGCCAAAAAGGTAATCAAGTGAACTTTTACCACCACCACTGCTATTTCCACGACCCATGCCTTTCAAGTTTCAACTGTTTTCTGAAAAGTAAAATCTAGTCCCTGCCATCACATGGGTGAACAAGATTGCAGAAAATTAGAATTATTAGATTAAAATAAATATAACAAGAAAAGGAGGAACTGAACTATGGGAAACTACAAATATTTACTTTTTCATACAACAATCACTGCAAAAAAAAAACCACTGTAAAGTAATCAAATGACTTTGCATTCAAACAATAAGCACATTCTTTTCCATTTCCTTCTTACAAAGGGCACCTAGCCATCAGTAACATTTACAAATTGTGGTGATAATAAATCGGTAAATTTCCTTTAAAAAAAAATCACTAATAAAATGACCAAGTAAAAAATGAACAATACAATCCACATGGCTTATTGACCCTGGTTCTATGTTTAACTACCGTAGATTTCTTAATCTAGTGAACAAGTAATTTGATAGGCCCATAACCAAGGCCTATAGGAGAAGTCCCCATAGACTCATTGATAAAGATAAAGGTCCAAATGTGTTCCAGAAAAATAACAGGGGAGACATCCAGCTAGCAGGTATGACTAGGTGGAGAAAGGAGAGAGAAATAACAGAATGGACCGAGCGGGGATGGGGAAGTATCATGTGGTAATCATTCGAAAATGGAGTCGATTATGAATAAGGGTCTACAGGAGGAGGAGGAGGGGGGCTTGGGCCCTTGGGGTAAAGGAATAGTTTGAGCAAGCCTGAGGTTTGAGGAAGGAGTCCTTCCTCTCTTCTTTCGGTTTTTCTCTCTCTTATTACAAGGGGTTATCACCATTTCTCATAACTCATATCTACTATTTCAATATATCACTATCTTGTTACTATCATATAATTCTATTCCATTATCCCATTCTTGGTCACAATTCCTGACGAACAAAGACATTTTTATCTAACCCCACTCCCACTTCATTACATACTCTACCCTATCATATTTCTAGTGCTCACAAACGAAATAGCAGCTAATAAACTTAGACAAATAGCATTTTGGATGATTAAGAAATATTATAATAAAAAATTTCAGTAGATTCAGAGGGGTGCAACTTCTCTAACTCACACTTCTTTGTTTCATTTACCGCTCCTATATAATCCTCCAAACAAACCACACAACATGCAAATAAACGATACTTACGATCCAATCTTAACCATTTTCATTTTCCTTCCATCTCTCCTTTCTGATACCCTTTCCCATTTCATAATAATACCTCATTTATTTTCTTCTTTCAGGAATCCTTATCCTAAATTCTCTAGACGATTCAATGCATCTCTAATCTATGAACAGTATCATCAATTCATCATTCACATTTCACATCATAAACACAAAGCAATAAATCAAATCAAGACCCAATAAATGTTGATCCGCAAACAAAACCATAAAACCACTCATCTCGAAATCAACAATTCATGCACACAAAGATCATCAAGTAAATTAAGAAAACATAAAAAACGAAGATTAAAAATAGATCTGAACAAATGAGAATAAGCAACGAAATGGATCTCACGTAAACATTGGAAAAAAAAACGAAGATTAAAGGAAATATTGATGGCGTACAAGGAGAAGGGATTTCAGATCCAGAAGGGGATTTTGATGAAAATGGAAGCGAATGAATGATATATAAACCCTAATTTGAAATGGAAAAAGGGGAAGAGAGTTACCTGTTGGAGAAGCAGATCTGGAAAATGGAACGGACAGGGCAGAGTATGAAGAGCTGTATGTGTGTTATATATAGTGCTGTTTCTCTTTCAATAATTACAAATTCAAATATAATTTTTTAATATATCTACTTTGTCCTTAATTATAAAGGACATTAATAAAAATTAAACTATTACTAATTTAAACATTTTTTTCCGTGTGTTTTTATTGAAATAAGTCACAAATAATAAATATGTAAAAATAATTTTTATTGATAATTCATTAAAGAAAAAAGAGGATAAAGAGAAATACATTATTGTTGTTAATGTGTCGTCGCCGTAATCGTTTCCTACTCTCATGGGGGATGACAATGATCAACATTGGGAAACCGTGAGAGGTCGTAATAGAAATAGACAGGGTAATCAGCAGCGTATACCTGATATAGCTATTGCTACGTGATCTAGTAAGGGGACGAACTAAGATATCACAACATATTTTTTACAGCTTTTCCACACCCCTATGGGGCTAAGGCCATGATTAATGCAATTCAATATTACGGGGATATTTTCGAGGTGGTGATTCCAACAAAAAGGGATAGAGGAGGTAGAAGGTTTGGGTTTGCACGTTTTCCCACGTTGTTGATGCTCATCGTTTTGCATCCGATCTGAATAACATCATGTTTGGGAGAGACAAAATCTCAGTCAATTTATCGCATTATCAGCGTTTAGTGGTGACCAAGGAGAAAGTCAATCAACCACTAGGTAGGTGGTGGGATGGAAGTGATCGTCGTGTTGAAGGGCATCGACAGGGTGAGGAGGACCAGTCTCGTTCAAAGCCACACACTTCTCAGCAACAACATCTGCACCACATGAATGACGCAAGGACGTATGCACTAATGGTGAGGAATGTCAATATTGATAATACCTTACCACATGGTTCTAAAATACCACCATCTAGTAGTGAACATAATAAACCAATTCTATCTTATGAGGCAACAAAGGAGGACATGGCGACATTAGAGAAGTCTTTTGTGGGAGAAGTTTTTTAATCGGGAATGTTGTATAATATTCAAGATCCTTTTCTTAGACAAGGTTATTTTGGTGTGAAAGTGACTCCTTTAGGTTTAAACTTAACTTTGTTAAAGGGACAAGAGGTTGGTGAAGTACAAGTGCTCATGGCTGATGCCAAATGATGGTTAGACCAATGGTTCAAAGAGTTAGATGCCGAACGACTCATCTGGTTAAGGGTTTATGGCATTCCCCCCATGCATTGAATGATCGTTTTCTCGCTGAAGTTGCTGAACCTTGGGGAATTTTAATGAAAGCATATGTGGAAACACGGAAGAAAACCATTATGGATGTTGCGAGTCTCTTGATTCGAACTTCGAGTCAAATTATGGTGAATGAGTTTGTGGACGTTCCAGTCAATGGCGAAAATTTTCATTAAAGGTGATCGAAGATTCTTTTGGACCCATGAGGATCTTTCCGACACAGAACTCTGAGGTGAATGACAGAGCAGTTGATGTTTTATCGGAGGAAGTGAAAAAGAGACGAGGACGACGAAGTGGAGGGGAGAGGGGTGTTTGTTATGGATGAGATGGGGGAAAACAATTCCCACGGTGATAATGCAAATCTTTTGGCCATTATATATCCCTTATGTTAAACCTTCTAATGGTCAAGATTACTTTACTATGGTTGTTTTGGAAGGCATTTCAAGTAGTGGGTTAGTGGAGAATGAGTCTTTTCATGCAGAACCAATTATAAATTTGCCTGTTTCACTTGATAAAGAGTCTGTGGATGGGGGTGTGTTACGTGTGGAGTGGAGTGTGGACAATGTGGATAGTAATATGGGGTTGGGTAGAAATTTGTTGGATCAGGAAGATGTAGGAGGTGGTGAATCCCAAAATTCTACCAATAAGCATTGCACTATCAAAGGGGATGTGTGTAGAAGTGTAACCCATTCAATAGCTGTGGAAGTAGTTTATGACAATGTTTTACAAAAGGGAGGTGTTTATAGTGATGGGCCCAAACAGGTTTACAATATTATTCAACAAGGATCCAACTATCAACCAAGGACATTCAGAACTCTTTTTCATCTTCAAGAGTTCATCCACTACCAGCCAATATTAGAAAGCAATGGCATCTTGTTAAGCAACTCAATCTGTGTTTGCCAAATTCAGTGGCTTCCAATTTCGTTCGTAGTGCTTCACCATTAGGTTTGGAGGTGAATTTTGTTAGACTACACTACTATTTCTTTGAAGGGGGGTTGAATAAGCGATCCAAAAACAATTACGAGTTTTTAAAAAATATGGCACGCGGAAGCCCCCCAGATCAGTTGTATACTTTGCACCTCGATACGAATGATGATTAAAAGTGATGTTTTGCGATCAATTACTATGGTAAACCGTTTTAAATTGATTTAACGTATTAACACAACAAGTCAACGGTTACAAGTTTCCAATATCGCAAATCAAGTAATACAATTGAATTTCAACAAACACTTGGTGTGCGTGAAATTCAATGTGTAACAATTTCAATGAATATATGAAATTAAAAGATAGGGGAAGAATGAATACAATACAGAGTGATATGGGAGTTCCCTGGCGTTTTTGTCGTCTTCCCGTTCGGCCGGTACGTCTCCCCCAAATCGATAAAAACACCGATTTGAGATTTTTATTTGAAACCTCTTTGAATCTTTACAACGTGCACAAATATGAACGAATACAATACCAAGACTCTAAAAGACCTAATCTTTATACTCTTGCGTAACTTCACTTCAATTTGCGCACACATCGACGCACACCACAGCTTCAACCTCCGATTACGGTAATTAAACCACACCCTATTCTTCCGCGAAGAAACTCGTGACAATCACCCAGCTGATTGCCTCACTGCTACATCGATACCTTCAAGAACGATACCTTTTTTGTTGTGTTTCCAGGATGTTTCTTCGTTAAATACACGAATCTGCATGACTTTAGTCAAGGTTAAATATGTGACCCACAAGAATGACTTGTTGATTTGTTTACTCTACCACTAAATGATATATTTCTTTGCTTGAGGACAAGCAATGATTCAAGTTTATAGGACTAAAAATGATCAAATGGCTTTAAAAGTGATCAAATGGACTAAAAATGTGACAAACACCAAATGGCCCTAGTGGGCCCACCACACATATGCATGTCTTGCCCACCACACAACAAACACACGTGGCCCATCACTCAACATTACGCCCATCAACCACATTCCTTCAAATGTGGCGTACGCCACAAGGATAGAAACAACACAACAAATTCTTGTGCCGCCCGCCACCAAATTCAATTCATTCCTGTTTTCGTCCGTGCATATCTGTAGCATATTTTGAGGATTCGGTGGTTGCACATATGCCTATAAATATAGTTCTTCATTTCATTTACAAAATGAACTGGTCACAGAGAAAACTTATAATTTTAGTTTTATGCATTTATTTCAAGTCTCAATCAGTGTACTCTGCCGATCCAATTTTAATTCTAGTATGCTTCTTCTCAGGTTCTACTGTTGTATTTATTTACTTATTTATTTTATCTCAATTTATTTTATTGTTTCTTTTATGCTTAATTTAATTATTGTCTATTTAATGTATTTGTCTTTATTTATTAATATGTCTGGATAGATTAATTGATATCAATATGTAAACTTAATTCACCGAAAGGGATTCAGTAATGATTTGACGAGAATTTTCATAAACTATTTTTCTGACTTTAGTTTCTTATTTTAAAACTCGTAGGCTTTTGAACGACAGTAAAACAAAGAAATTAAGGTTAGAGTTAATAGAGCGACAATTTGAGATTTTTAATCAAATAGTAGAAACTAGATTTTAATTTTAAATAAAACAAAAAATTAATTAGATCTTATTGATTTTCAATACTTTATTATGTTTTAGTATTTTTATTTCATATATGTAGTATTATTACGTTTATTTTTACGTATTTTAGATTTTATCTCTGAAATACACTAGAAAGAGAAACGGTGAAAACACTATGCAAAATGGCTTTAAAAGTGATCAAATGGACTAAAAATGTGACAAGCACCAAATGACCCTAGTGGGCCCACCACACATATGCATGTCTTGCCCACCACACAACAAACACACGTGGCCCATCACTCAACATTACGCCCATCAACCACATTCCTTCAAATGTGGCGTATGCCACAAGGATAGAAACAACACAACAAATTCTTGTGCCGCCCGCCACCAAATTCAATTCATTCCTGTTTTCGTCCGTGCATATTTGTAGCATATTTTGAGGATCCGGTGGTTGCACATATGCCTATAAATATAGTTCTTCATTTCATTTACAAAATGAACTGGTCACAGAGAAAACTTATAATTTTAGTTTTATGCATTTATTTCAAGTCTCAATCAGTGTAGTCTGCAGATCCAATTTTAATTCTAGTATGCTTCTTCTCAGGTTCTACTGTTTTATTTATTTATTTATTTACTTATTTATTTTATCTCAGTTTATTTTATTGTTTCTTTTATGCTTAATTTAATTATTGTCTATTTAATGTATTTGTCTTTATTTATTAATATGTCTGGATAGATTAATTGATATCAATATGTAAACTTAATTCACCGAAAGGGACTCAATAATGATTTGACGAGAATTTTCATAAACTATTTTTCTGACTTTAGTTTCTTATTTTAAAACTCGTAGGCTTTTGAACGACAGTAAAACAAAGCAATTAATGTTAGAGTCAATAGAGCGACAATTTGAGATTTTTAATCAGATAGTAGAAACTAGATATTAATTTTAAATAAAACAAAAAATTAATTAGATCTTATTGATTTTCAAAAATTACTTTTAGGTTCTCTCATGGGCTTGAGAGAACAATTGCGCTAGGGGCCATAACTGATTCACTTGTATGTTGTATGTGTGATATGTATGTTGATGCATGAGAGGGACGTTTTGTATTATAAACAAGCCGGTGAGATCAAACTAATTAAAAACCCCTCATGAGACACATAATAAATTAATAAAGAAGATGTAGGTTTCGCCCACCGTGAGGTGCATTTTCTTTACTAATAAAGTATGTGAATATTAAGTTTATATTTTCCAAACATTAGAACTCATCAAGACTAGTTTCGAAGTATGGAGGTTCGCCCACCACGAAGTGCATTCTATATTGATAAGGTGCAATGGGATAATTGTAATATCCAACTTCTAAAGTGAGGGTCAAACTTAATTGAACAAATATAATGAGATTATATGAGTTTAACAAGCATGAGTTGGGAATGATTCATAACATGAATTAGAATAAGGAGTTATTCACCCAATTGATATATTCGAGAATTGTATCAGACGCAATTGGAAGGAGTTCCTACTTAAATAACTAAGTCTTGTGTAATCCGCCCACCGCAGACTTCAAACAAAGTGAAATATGGATCTCAACCCACTAGTAAATCTTCCAACGAGATTTTCCGAATCAAATGAGGAAGGTCATTTTGTTTTGCGTAAAATAGTGGGAGTGTATTTAATTAAAGACTTAATTAAATATAATAAATGATACTTATATTTTCACTTCTTTATGTAGATAACCATGACATCAAACAACATTTTGTGATCAATCCTTGACAAAGAGAAATTGAATGGTTCAAATTTTCTTGATTGACACCGTAATATGAGGATTGTCCTAAAGCATGATAATAAGTTGTATGTCTTAGAGGAACCTGTTCCTGAGGAGAAGCTTGCTCATAATGCTCCTAAGACTAAAAGGGATGCTTACGAGAAGCATGTTGATGATGCAAATGAGGCTGCTTGACTCATGTTGGCTACCATGAATATTGAATTGCAAAAGAAACATGAAAACATAAATGCAATTGAAATGATCGAACATCTGAAAACACTTTATGCGGAGCAAGCCCTTCATGAAATGTTCGAAGTTTCAAAAGCCCTTTTTCAATGCAAATTATCCGAAGGCTCCCCGATAGGTCCTCATTTTCTCAAGATGATTGGGCATGTGGAGAATCTTGAAAGATTGGGGTTTCCTCTCGAAAAGGAGGAAATTATTTCTACTGCGGTAAGACTGGACATTGAAAGAGTTTCTGCTTTTGCTGTAGGGACTTATAGTTTAGCTTTACTTAGTGGTTTAATAATTCAGTTAGAGAACTGCTATTATGTACTTGCCATTAGCAGGAATATTATTTTTCGTTTTTTGTTTGGACAAGTTTAGTTTTTCATTTATAATAAAGAACAGTTGTTGCTCCAATGAACAATGGACCATACATCATTATTCTTGAAATGTCAATCAATAACAATAATAATAAAAGGATGAAACCTAATGAGTTGAATACAAGTTACCTTTGGCATTGTCGCTTAGACCATATAAATGAGAGATGCATCTCCAAACTCCACAAAGATGAACTTTTGGATTCTTTTGATTATCAATCATATGATACATGTAGATCTTGTTTAATTGGGAAGATGACAAAAACCCCATTCATAGGAAAATTTGAAAGAGCTAATGATCTTTGGGCACTCATACATATTGATGTATGTGGACCGTTGAATATACCTGCTAGAGGTTGTTTTTCATACTTCATAACATTTACTAATGATTTCAGTAGATATGGATATTTGTACTTAATGAATCACAAATCTGAATCATTTGAAAAGTTCAAAGAATTTAAGAATGAAGTATAAAACCAACTAGGTAAAAATATTAAAACTATTCGATCAGATCAAGGTGGTGAATATTTGAGCCAATTATTTAATGAAGTATTGTATGAAATATTTAAAACTCTAAAAGAGTGTAGTATTGTATTACAACTAACTTCTCCTAGAACACCACAATGGAATGGTGTATTTGAGTGAAGAAATCGAACCTTGTTAGACATAGTGCGATCCATGATGAGTCGTGCGGATCTTCCAAACTCCTTTTGGGGACATGTTCTATTGACATCAGCTTATACACTTAACCACGTTCCATCCAAAAAGGTTGATAAAACATCATATGAGATATGGAGTGGTAAAAAATAACATATTGTTGAGTTTTGAAGATTGGCTACATTTTGCAAAAACATATATTAGCCAGATGTTTGGTCAGTTGCTTATATGATCACAGATGTTTGGTCAGATGCTGTTGTTGCGGGTTTTTTGAGACATACCCCACTACAATTGATTTTTTCATTTCCAAAAGGAGGGGAAATAATCAAAAACCTAAAGAAAGATTCTAGGTACGGGGGTTAGTTGCGCTCAAGGAAGGTGTATGCACCTCAAGCGCCCATGGTATCTCATGGTAACCTCTTGTAAGCTTTTGTGCTTTAAAAGTATATGCTTTAAGAATGGAGGGAGAGGTTGTATAGAAGAAAGAAAAGAGACTAATGTCATTTTAAGTTTCATTTTTTAAAGATTCGATATAAACACACTAAACCGTTCCCTTTTGTAAAGAGAACGATTGAATTCTTGCAATGTTCATACGGATATTTAAAATTTGAAACTAAGAATGATAAGAGTCTAGTGATTTTATTTAAAATAATAAAGATAAAGAAATTTTCATTTTTGTTATGAAAGTAAAGAAAAGATTGTCGTATGTGTTGTGTTTGCAAAGAAAATGTTGTTGTTGAGAAAAAAAAGTTGTAAATAAAATGTTTGTGAAAGAAATTGTAATTGTTGTGAGTGAGAGGAAAAGATAGAAGTTAAAACATGAATAATTATCATAGTGAAATAACATAGTGACGCAGCGACTAAAATGGACCTACGCTTGTTTTTTTTTTCTTATAAAATATTACGTTTCGGGTTGGGAAGAAAGTTGTCGCAAGAGAACTCGTAATCAATTATAGTTTGATTACAAGCCCTCTCGCTTGGAAATGAGTTCATGGCATTGTGTGTGTTGTGTGAACTAGGAAAGCAATAAAAACGATAAATAAAGTCCTACGCTATTACAACTCAATTGAATAATTAATATTTACAACCATATCGAATTAAGCGAATAAATAATAAATGATATAAATAAATAAATGAGATGCATAAAACTATAAATAAAATAAAATAAAATGCAAGTGCGGAAAATAAATATGAGGATCAAATGCACCTAAACGAACATAAAAAAAAGTAGCATTTAAAAAAAAAAAGTGAAATGTGTGTGAAAATGAGACGGAGGTAGAAAAGAAATTTTTTTCATTTTTTATCATAACAAAAATAAAACATAGGCACAAGCATGCATAATTACCTAAAATTTTCTAACCAAAACATACACACCTAATAAAAAATAAGACACCATTCAAAGCATTCATAGTCACATTAATCATGTCATAATTAAGTGTCATATTCAAGTAGTAACACACTTAGTCAAAAAAACAATTATCAAAACATAAAAGAATTTAGGCCAAAAATGGCCCTTAAATATTAATGCCAATGTTAGCGATAATTTTAATAAATAAAATATTGTTCCTAACGCGCATTTTTTACGGCTAAAAGTTATAACCTAAATGCATGTATGCATGAAAAGTGTGTGTGACATGTTGTGTGAAATTGTAGTGTAGGATATAAATTGTGGTGTAAAATGTAACATGTTAAAAAAAAATGCATGAGCATGCATATGATGAAACTGATTCTATCCCTAATATATGCAAAGAGAAAAGAACATAAGACATATCACATATCATATATAAATAGCAAAGGAAGGAAAGCACTTTGAACATAAATTTTCACTTAGTCAAACCAAAGATAGCATAAAAAATTTAACAAAAATATTTACATGACCAAGCTAGCAAAGTTAACTAAATAAATAAAAGGTCATAGATTCATGAGGTTAGCACAAAGCGAAGATAAAATAAACATATTGCGCAAATATATATAATAACTTAACACTCTCATAGCATAAAAAAAAAAACTAACTCCTTTCAAAGAAACTAAACATATATCAAGAAAACTAACAAGCAAGGCTAAAAAAAACAAACACATCATACCAATATCATATTAAGTCTAAATATATTTTTTCTTGATTTTTTTTATAAAAAAACCCACACATAGTAAAATAAACTAAAGAAAAAAAAAAACAAAGAGGGAAAGTTGCAACCTAACACTAGAAAAGAAAAAAAATGATTTTTTCATAGAATAGATTTATAGCATATGAGAAACTCCCCCTTTTTTTTTTAAAATTTTTTCTAACATAAAGAAAACAAAATAAAGGAAGAATTAAATTTAAAATAAAAACTTTAAAATATTAAAATTGTCATTTAGGCTCAAATAAGGAGAATATCATTTCAAAAATAACACTCACATAGATAAAACTAAAAAAAAAACAAGTCACAAAAGAATAAAATAAAATAATAAAAAAAAGATCAACCAAAAAACGGAGTGGGCTCAATGACCAGGCCCATACACAGATCTGTAGCCAAGCCCGTGGGGGGTGCGCTGAGAAACCCGGGGGGGGGGGGGGGGGGGCGGAGAGAAAAAAATGGAAGGAGTATAAAAGGAAAAATTGTACTGTAAATTTCATTTTTTTATTTTTTTTCTCTCTTTTCTTCTTCGGCCTCCCTCATCCTCTCCCGTTTTCTCTTCTTCTTCTTCTTCTTCTTCTTCATTTCTGAAAAAAGAAAAAAAAATGTTCCTCTTCCTCTCCCCAAACCCAGAAAACCAACCACACAAAACCGAAAAAACATCAACATAAACCTATCCTAAAACCTTGTTCTAAACATGAATCCAACAACAGAATCAACAAACAAACCATAAATTGTCCGAATCGGACTCCAAATGTCCAAAACCCTAACCCCTAATTTTGAAACCCTAACCCCTAAAATCGTTCCAATCATGCAATCAAACATAGGAATAAATAGTATACCACTTCAAATCATTCATACAACAAAACAAATAAACAGATCTTAACCTAGGTTCACGTTTTCATGATGATAGTAAACTAAAGCATGTCGAATGGAAAAAAAAGAAGAAGAAAACTCACAGATTCTGCAGTGTATCTTCAAGTAAGTTTCCTCTTTTCTCCTTCGTCTTCTTTCTTCTCTGGTTCCTCTCTTTTTCCTTCTATGGTTCGGTTCTCCTTCTCTAACCCTTCTTTCTTTTCTCTGCTTGCGAGGTGGCTGATGAAAAACAAATAGAAAAGGATCTTAACAAACCCTTTCACAGTGTATGAAAAGGGTTTGTTGATTTTTGGTTCGGTTTGTTTCTTGTTTTAGTTTTTTCTGTGTTTTGGTTCTCTTTTCTTTCTCTGCCGTTTTTTCTTGATTTTGAACCTTAGGGATCAGTGAGTGACACTGTGAAGGGTTTTTATAGGCTATATGTTAGGGTTTGGGTGTTAGGTTGAAAATTTGTGATTTGATTTGGGGCTGCCATCTGTTTTTCTGTACTGTGATTGTTGTAGTTTTTGTTGTTGTAAAAAAACCTGGACTGTAAATTTTGATTTGTTATTATAAGGTAATTTTTTCTGCTGTGAACGTGGTAAGCTAGCTATGTGCTGAGCTTTGAAACAAAATTGTACAATACTGCTTTCTTTTGTTTTTATGTATTGTACTAGCTTTTTGTTTTTATTATAATGTGGTTTTGAAGCTTTGGATACTGGTTTTGTGTTGAGAGGTGGACCGGTTTTGGTTTTGTATATGGTGTAGTTTTGTTTTTTTTTGAAATGGTACTCCCTTCCTTTCCTTCATTTCCTGCTTTTTCCCCCTTTTTTTTTATTACCTGAAATAGGAGATAGAAGAAAGAAAGAAAAAAACAGGAAAATGACTTTTGGAAAAAAAGTTATCAGTGAAATAATTATAAAAGAAAGAAGAAAGGAAATAGTTAAAATTTAACTAAAGATGTAAAAATGTTTTTTTTTAGATCAGAGAAAAAAGAAAAAGAGAGAGAAGTACAATTTTTTTAGTTACATTTTTTATGATAGAAAATGATAGATAAGTAAAAAAACTTGTGTATAATAAAAGAAAAAAAGAAAGGACGAGAAAAACAAATAATAACATGATAAAAGTGTTACTTTCCTAATGATAATGATAAAAAAAACAATGAGATTGAAATAGAGGACAAATTGAAGATAAGTATCAATGACCTAAGAAATGTGGTTGATAAAAGGTGATAATGTGAATAAATAAAGTACATAATGATTTTTTTAATAAAGAAATAAAATAAAATGGCATGACTAAATGCACTTGAATATTTTAACTTAGTATGTATATGAGGCTATAAACTGCTGGAAGAAGAAACAATGAAAACGTTAGTCATATTAATGAAACGGAAGTGAAAAAAAACAAATGAACCAACTGCGACAAAATTATTATAAGACGAAATAAAAAAAGGAAGCAAAACAACAGCATCAGAAAAATGTATGCCTTAATTTAATTATGAGAATATGCCTGGATTTTAGGTCCAAAATTGGGGTACAACAGCTGTAGCATATGGAACAACATTAAGTAATCAGTAGTTTCGCGCCAGCTAGCGATTTATTATTATATGTAATCTTTTACAAGATTCGCTTGAAGTTTTATTTTAATCTAACTTGCTGACCAAGGCGCGTGTTTCTGATGATGTGTCTAAGGCGGTCTTGCCTTGATATATTTCCAAAGGTGATATTGATATATTTTTGAAGAGGATTTCTTGTGCTAGAAGATTCAAGAGCTGGACCTTACAACGTCCAAGGAATGTCTGAAGCCCAAACCCGTGCTGTCTTAGTAGTATAAATATATGTAATGGCAAACCCTAAAAAGTAAGCTAAAACCGTGTGTGTTCTTAAAGCATGTGTTTAAGGTTTTAGTGTTTTGTTCTTTGTTCTTTATTTGTGAGCCTTGCTTGTATCTTCCTGATTCAAGTTAAGGATTGTGTTTGTTAGAGTTGTAATTGTGGACTTTTCCTAAGCCTTTAGGTACGGAGTAAGTTTGTGTCATAAGAGTGTGTCTCTTGTCCTTAAGAACTTGTGAATTGATAACAACGCTGTCTATGTTGTTGGTTGGAGTTGAGACAGGGTCTCATATCTAGGAGTTTCTAGGTAGGGCTGTCACGGGGTAGGGTCTAGGTGCAAGACAAGTAGTGTGGCCGTTCCACTAGAACTATTATAGTGAGTTCACTCTTGGATTGGTATGCCCCAGACTAGGGTAGTTGCGCCGAACTGGGTTAACAAACTTACTGTGTTATTTACTTTTTCACTGCATTTAGTTCACGTTATATTTGGTTTTAAGTTCTGAGCAAGACACTTGCTCAGACAGTTGTGCATACATTCTTCACAGCGTTTTTCTGTCTGGTGGCCAGAATTTCACATGTCTTACATGAAGGTTTGAGGTTGTGAAATTTATGTAAAGAGACAACTTTCAAATAAGCTTGAATCTAAATCTGACAAATGCCTATTTGTGGGATATCCTAAAGAAACTATAGGATATTACTTCTATAATCCTTGGCAAAGTGCTTGTCGCTCAAACTAGAGTCTTCTTAGAGAAATAATTTATTTCCAAAGGAATAAGTGGGAAGAATGTAGAACTTGAAGAAATTCAAGAACCACAAAATATTGAGCAATCTATGGAGGAACGTATTACTCATGGATCAAGATGAGCCTGTAACCTACCAAGAGGCCATAAATGGTCCTAAATTTGAGAAGTGGCTAGAAGCCATGAAATCTGAAATTGATTCCATGTACACAAACCAAGTTTGGAACTTAGTAGAGCCTCATGTAGGAGTTCATCTTATAGGATGAAAGTGGATCTTCCAAAAGAGGACTGACATGGATGGTAAAGTACATACCTATAAAGCAAGATTGATTGCTAAAGGATATAAACAAATTCATGGGGTCGACTATGATGAACCTTTTTCACTAGTTGCAATGCTTAAATCTGTTCGGATTTTACTTGCTATCGCTGCATATCATGATTATGAAATATGGCAGATGGATGTAAAAATTGCTATCCTTAATAGAAATATCCTTGAAGATGTGTACATGACACAACCTGAATGTTTTGGCATACCAGGTGAAGCTCATAAAATATGCAAGTTACAGTGATCAATTTATGGTTTGAAGCAAGCTTCTAGAAGTTGAAATCTTTGTTTTGATGAAACTATAACAAAGTATGGATTCGTTAAAAATGAAGGTGAGCCTTGTGTCTACAAGAAGGTTAGTGGGAGCATGATCGTTTTCTTGGTGTTATATGTATATGACATATTACTCATTGGAAATGATGTCCCTACCATGCAATAAGTGAAGACTTGGTTAAGGAAGTGCTTTACTATGAAAGACCTCGGTGAAGCAGCCTATATATTAGGAATCAGGATCTATAGAGATATATCAAAAAAGTTGCTTGGCCTAAGCCTGAGTACTTATATATATATATATAAAGTGTTAAAACACTTTAACATACATGACTCCAAGAAAGGATTCTTCCCTATACAACATGGTCTGTGTCTTTCGAAGATACAATCCCTCTCATCTAAAGAAGAAAAGGGAACACATGAATAAAATTTCGTATGCATCAACAACCGGATCTTTTATGTATGCGATGTTATGTACTCGACCAGACCAATCTGATCATGGTGAAGCTCATTGGATAGATGTCAAGAACATCCTTAAGTACTTGAGAAGGACTAAGGACTCAGTCCTGGTATATGGAGGTGTGGAAAAGCTTGCAGTAGTATGGTACACCGATGCTAGCTTCCAAATTGATAAGGATGACTTTAGATCGCTATCTGGTTATGTGTTTTGCTTAAATGGTGGCGTTGTAAGCTGGAAAAGTTCAAAGCAAGAGACAATTATTGATTCTACAACAGAGGTCGAGTATATTGTTGCCTCAAGTGCAGCAAAGGACGTTGTTTGGATCAACAAGTTCATAATTGAAGTCAAAATAATATATAGCATTGTTGATCTCATTAGTCTGTACTGTGATAACAATGATGCGATTGCACAAGCTAAGGAACCTAGATCTCACCAATGATCGAAACACATACTTAAGAGTTCATATCATTCGAGAGATAATAGATAGAGGAGATGTGAAAAAATGTAAAGTACCTACAGTTGACAATATTGCTGACCCGCTAACAAAGCCTTTGACGTAGTTGAAGCATGATGGGCACACTAGGTCTATGGGTTTTAAAAGAATGCTGGATTGTCTCTAGTGCTAGACTACTAGTGGGAGATTGTTGGTGTAAGCACTAGAGGCCAATAGTTTTAGTACTTGTATATCGAATTATTTATTAATAATATAATGTTTTTTTAATAATAAACAAAGGCGTTTTTCTTTATTATGTTTGAAGTTCCAAAATAATGAAGTCCCTAAAATAGAAAGTCTGTTTAATATTAAGTGTACCTTAATGATCAGATTACATTAAACATAAGGACATTATTCTTAAAGTATCCATAGAAAAACTTCAAGGTAAAAGAGATAATCTTAAAGCATAAAGACTATTAAGAAGATAGACTGATTATCGCATCTCATGGATCATAGGATAAGGAGTTATCAAGTCTTGACATAGGTATAAAAATTAAGAGTAATATTTATACTGGATTGACCTGCTATGAGAGTACTATATGGAATGTAATGTAAAGTGTAATAAGTTACTCTCAAGTTGATAATGGTGTGAACCACCCTTAGATCTGAAACCACTTTGTACCCTAGATGTTGAGTCAAGTACTTTTTTGTTGATCTAACATTGTCTGTAACAGGTTAACTATAAAGGCAGTTGATGGGTACTTCATGAAGCATGCAGAGGGACAAAAGTGACCTAGATGAAATTTGTCAATCCTGCATAACAAGGTAAATGTCATGGGCCCAATATTAAACTGGGCAAGGATGACACCATGTATGCCTTGTGTTCAATATAGAAATATGGGCAAAGGGGTAATTATACACAGTTGTATTATCACAAAAGTTATGTTTAGATCACATGTTAATTTCTCGTAACTTGGGTAGAAGTTTATTATAATAAATGCAACATTTAATATAATTGCCAATGTTACAGGGTCACACACATAAGAACAGTCTAATATTGAGATAATTAAAGGAATACCGTAAGGAATGGTGTACCTAAGAGGAATGTGCAATGTGGTAAGGGTATCACGATAATTAAACAAGCAAGTAAACCATATTGTATGGTGGATGAGCGTGCACATGAGTATACACACTCATGAGGGGCCGCATGCCCTAAGCTTTGTTTTTTAGTGTGATTTTGTTTTCTTATTGCCCAAGACAAGAGTTTGTCTTGGTGCACAAGACAAGAGTATCTATAAATAGAGACCTCTTGACAAAGCTCAAAATGTCATCAAGAAGCACTTGAATATTTTAGAGTTGGAAACCCTAAAATAATTCATCTCTCAATAATCTTATAAGCTTTCATACAAATGAGCTAGCACTCTCTTGAAAGTGATTGTTCGTGTCGACTAGCTAGAGGCGTTGGTGTTCTTCTTCAATGCACGTGATCTCATCTTGTTTGTGAATCAAAGGGTTTTCTCTACAAGAGGTAATAACCCTAAAACACATGATCATGCTCATTCGTAAGAATCGCTTAAGGAAATTTTTTGAATTCCGCTGCTTAAATTATCCTAATTTTCCTTCATGATAATCAACACCAAACAACCTAAACATGATAAGGCCTATATTAAATCCCAACCCATGATTAGGAAGTTAAAAAAGGGAGCTTAAGATTTTAAGAATGTGCCCATGGTATGAGCTAAATTTCCTCCCTTCATTAAAATCATCCTAACCCATTTGGTTAAGCAGAAACATCACACTATCTCGGATACATAACTTAGTAATTATAATAGTACCGCATAATAATTTATTTTATAGAATAAAATAAGAACTAATAAGGAATAATATAATAAAAAGAAAATAAAGAAATGACGGATTTTTTTTATAGCAATATGTTTAATGTCGTAAGCTCGACGGTTCAGGAGTGTAAGCATTCATGGTGGCTCTTTCGAGAATGATTTCCCGACCACATTTTAAATAAGCTTTGGTTTCTATGGCCACTTATCAAGCCATCTCACATATTCCTCACCTTTTCTTTTCTTCCTCCTATAGGGTGGTTCAAAATTATTAACGTGTGGCGTTGGTTTTGGATCAATCATGAGTATCAACTTTTCAGGTTTGGGCTTAGTTATTTCATCCATCATCTCAAAGGTTAACCTTACCCTCTTAGCTCTAATGACTTCCCTAGATTCATGGTCCTCAAATTTTCTCTTTTTATGCGGGATCTCAAATAAAGGTGCGTTGGTGTGGATATTTTTTAATACTTCCACATACGTTTCAGATTTGGAGTCTACCTTAACCTCTACTAACCCTTAGGTGACAAGAATCAGTGGGTTATAGGGAGAAGGAAAAACACAAGGTGGTTCCATCTCTACCTCTTCGACAACCTCCATTTCGAGCGGTGTCGGTGAAATTTTCTCAATCTCTACTCTTTTCTCACTAGAACTCTCGTCGACCTCGTTATCATTCTCCTTAGGGATCTCAATTTGTGTTTCACTACTGGTTGCTACAACATCCACATGTCTATCAAGGGAGGGTCTTATAGGTGTCTGTACAAGCTGGGAGATTTGAGTCTACAATAACTTAGAGTGAGTCGCAATGGACTCAACCATATTGTTCAATTGCCTCAAGGTTTCATTAATTTCGAGATATTGTTTTCTAGTCTTTTCATTTTGGAGAGTTTGTGTTTCCACAAACTTCTCCATCATAAGTTCTAAGATAACATTAGTGTTTGTTTCAATGAAATCCTCCATTAATGTTATATTGGGACTCACAGATTATGGGGGTTCATCAAAATATTGGGAATGATAATCATAGAGGGAGTTCGGGTGTTGTCTCTCAAAGTACTGGGAAGTTTGCGGTTGGTAATTATAGAGAAAATTTGGGTTTCGATGGGTACTCAAGATTTTGGGAATAGTCATTATGAAAGAAATTTGAGTGATGCATTAACTTAAGATAATAGAATTTATTCTATTTTAAAATAATATTTTATTTTATTTATTATTATTATTACTATTATTTTTTTTTCGATTTTACATTTTTTTGGAATTCCTCTATTTTTTTTCGAGATTTTAAAATTAAATTTTTTTCTTCTGATTTTTAAATTGTTTTTAATTAATTATATATATATATATATATATATATATATATATATATATTATAGAAAGTTGCCTTAGTCTATACGGTGTAACACTGAAGTTACGATAACGACTTAATTGATCCCCAACAATGGTGCCAAAAACTTGATCGCGAATTTTTATATCTAAATCTAATGACTGCAAATGCACAGTCTTATCGGGTAGTCTTAAAGTGCCTGTTTGGTGCGCAGGTTAGGGGAACAAGATATGTTAAAGTTTTCCAATCTTGTTTTAATCCGTTGTTTGGTGTACTCATAGAAAATGATAAATTTAACTTACCTTTAAGCCTATCCAATTAATCTTTGTTATTTTAATCCTTATTTTCGGTTGAGTATATTAACATGAAAAGAGTATATTACTCTTTGATACAATTTCAATTTTTTTTTGGTACGCAATTTCAATTTTGATCATATATTTTTTTATTGACTTAAATATATTTTTGGTCCCTTTAAATATATCAAATTTTGTTTTTAGTCCCTCTAAAAATTTTCTTTGATTTTAAGTCCCTATATAATTTTCAATCACCACTTTTAGTGTCTATTTTTTATTCAACTCATGTGTAGCCTTTGAATTTTTTTGATAAAATTATGTACAAATTTGTAAAATATTATCAAAATCTCACAATAAAAGAATTGGAATGTTTTAACAAAAGGTAAATTAATTATGAATTTTTAACCACAAAAAATATATAAAAATTATTTTAAATTCCTATTTTGTTAAAAAATTCAAATTTTTTTGCGAGAGATTATTAGTATAATTTTATAAACTTTTCTGCAAAATTTTATTTAAAAATATGAATTCTACATATGAGTTTACTTAGAAGGAGGGACCAAAAGTGAAAATAGTCAATTTTATAGGACTAAAAGTCGAAGAAAATATTTAGAGGGACTAAAAACAAAATTTGGTATATTTATAAGGACCAAAAACATATTTAACCCTTTTTTATTTTATTTTAGTGCTATTTATGCATATATCAATTTTAGTTTTATCGATATATCTTATCATGTCAATATCAAATGTGCATCAAACACAAGATATGATAAATTAATGATAGCATTATTTTTCTTATCATGTGTACACCAAACACATGACATGATATGTGCTAATCATGTCACTATCATATTATATTATTATTCAGTTTTTTATCATACATTGTCTCTATCTATCCTGCGCACCAAACGGGCCCTAAGAGTTTTAAACTAAGAAACTAAAGTCAGAAAAATAGTTTATGAAAATTCGCGCCAAATCATTATTGAATCTCATTCGGTGAATTAAATTTACATACTAATATCAATTAATCTAGTCAGACATATTAATAAATAAAGACAAATGAATTAAATAAATAATAATTAACTTAAGGATAAAAGAAACAATAAAATAAACTGACATAAAATAAATAAATAAATAAAACAATAGAAACATGAGAAGAAACAAAGTGGAATTTAAAATTGGATTTGCATAGTACACAGACTGAGACTTGAAATAAATGCATAAAACTAAAATTATAAGTCTTCTCTAGAACCAGTTCATTTTGTAAATGAAATGAAGAACTATATTTATAGGCATATGTGCAACCACCGAATCCTCAAAATATGCTACAAATATGCACACGCGAAAAAAAGAATGAATTGAATTTGGTGGCGGGCGGCACAAGAATTTGTTGTGTTGTTTCTACCCTTGTGGCGTACGCCACATTTCAAAGAATGTGGTTGGTGGGCGCAATGTTGAGTGATGCGCCACGTGTGTTTGTTGTATGGTGGGCAAGACATGCATATGTGTGGTGGGCCCACTAGGGCCATTTGGTGCTTGTCACATTTTTAGTCCATTTGATCACTTTTAAAGCCATTTTGCATAGTGTTTTTACCGTTTCTCTTTCTAGTGCGATTCAGAGATAAAATCTGAAATACATAAAAATAAATGTAATAATACTACATATATGAAATAAAAATACTAAAACATAATAAAGTATTGCGCTTATTTAACTAAATAAATAGTGTATTTCCGGTGTTATCAAATTGTAACTATAAGGTGTATCTACCCATCATTACATAAGGAGAATTGAACTAAATACATCAAAATAATCTAACTCAAATACACAAATCAGACAATATTCAACGCAATTAAAATTACACCTATACAATTACATCAAAACAATGCCCCAAATCAAAATGCATAACCTCATCAATATTAATACTTTCTCATTGCATAGGATCATCCTCTCAATTGAATTTGGTTCAAGAGGATTAAGAAACGAAGGAACTTTCCAAATTCGAACCACCCGCACTTTGATGTTCCAATTCTCTCTACCGGACAAAACATCGGACAAATCGTCATAGGAAGATTGAGGAGATGAGTTACCCGTTTTGGGTTCTTCAAACTTGTGAATGATCCTTTACCATTCTATATCTATTTAAACATCGGATTTAACAGCAAACCTAATTTGAAATTCAAATCAACTTTCCTTCGATGGAAGGAAATTTGCCACCGAAAAAAAAACCTAAAATAATATGACAACGGAGAAACATGAGAAGAAGAAAGGTTGTACGTGGCAACAATATTTTCTATTTCAATTTAATTAATGACACAAATGACGTGGAATCTACCCATTCATTGGGTTTTTAGATAGCACAGTGCATAAATGGCCTACTTATTGTTAAGATTATGGATAAATATGAAAAGCTATTACAAGAATAATATAATGTATTTGATATTTTTATAAATATTAAATTATAAAAATCATAGATAACAAAATTTTAACTTTAACGATTAGGCAAAATTTATGCAACTCATCCGCTAGAAAAACCACATTTCTAATATAGTACCATGCACTTATAACACACATAAGCTCATCAAAATAATTTCTATTTTTTTTGAGTGGGAGGTAGTCCGGCCGAGCCACCCTTAAATCCGTCAAACTGAGCACATGGGTGCCAATGAGCGACCACTAGCAGAAAGTGAGAAGTGTCAGGAACGACCAACTCGATGCAACACCACCCACGCTAGAAAATGAAGAAGAAGAAGAACAAACACATATTCACACACAATAAAACCAACTTACTACATCCGCAATAAAATATAAGTCGTTTTAAGAGTCCGTTTGGCCTCACTTATTTTCTACTTTACTACTAATTTTAAGAAGAAGTAGGGCCAAACACAATTTTAATAAAGTCATTAAAATAAAAAGTGTCTTTTATATAATGAAGAAAATACACTAGAAGTGATTTATAAAATAAGAAGTTGAAATGAACTTTAGACTGACTTTTACGGAGCTACAATGCATTTGGACCACCCATCGATTCTCATCCATGCCACTTTATATTTTTTTTTTCGGTACTTTTTACACTTTTCCCGCTCTTTTTTTATTTTTTATTTTAGCGCTAAACTTTTGTACCCTATTTTGCACTATTTCTGCAGCTATATATTTCATGTCACATGCTAAAGGCTCATTCACAACTGCCGCCCCTACTTTTCCAGAGTTGCAGGTACGACACAATTTTTACTTTTACATATGTTTAATTCATACTACTAGCTTCTTTTTTGTTGTTTTGTTTGTACTTTGACTTAACATACCTACTAGCAGTATATACGTGACATATGCATACTTCATACTTCAGTTTTGTCTTGTTAATTCTTGATATTTTATCTTGTTCTTTTTTTATCATTTGTTTTTTTATTAGAATACCTATTAATTATCATGTTAAATTTAATTATATTCTTTGTTATGTAAATATATACTTGCATTTTGTTTATATGATTATAATTTTTTTCGTTTATGTTTGATAATAAAGTGGATAAACAATATTAATAGGAGTAGTTTAAACATTATATTATAAAATTGTTTGTTCTTACTTATTTATGATTTTAAAAATATATTACAACAATGGCTACTAAAGAAAACCTTCCATGTAAACCTGGAAATTTTGAAAAAGGAAAGTGGAATATTCCATTGGATACCAAAATGTTACTAGATCTTTGTACGAATGAAATTCGTAAATGTGGAAAGCTGGGAATTGGTTTCAAAAATAAGAAATAGGATGAAATACGTGAAGAATTCAATAAATGTGCTTATAAGAACTATAATCAAAAGCAGTTGAGAAATAGAATGGATACTTTGCGAATTGATTGAACCACCTGGAAACAATTAATTAGTAAAGAAACAGGTTTGGGATGGAATGCTTAGACATGAAATTATTGAATCTGATGATAGTGAATGCAATATTGATGAGGACTTTAGCCCTGTGGAAAATACTAAATCCGAAAAGAAAAGAAAGGTTTTGTCAAATATGGAAGAAAAGGTGACAAAGGGTAAGGCAAAAGTTGGGACAACATCAGATATGAAAAAAACATTTGAACGATTAGTTGAAGTAGCTGAAGATAATAATGAAGTGGAAAAGGCTGGAATTGCTGCCACATCTCATGTCACTGGGCAATACTCTATTTCAGATTGCGTTAAATTATTGAAAAGTGCAAAGGATGAAGGGTTTTTGAATAGACAACAATTTATTTATGCTTTTGAAATGCTTAAAGAAGAACAAAATAGAGTCCTTCTAATATCCTTAAAAGAATCTAAGGATAATTTGGTAGAGTGGATTCTATACAAGTATGCTTCCAAGTCATCATCCAATTAAGAATAGATTTATGTTTGCTAGTTATATTGACATTTAAGCTTTAGGTTTAGATATTGCTCTATGCTTTATCATTTAGTATTTGGAGTATTTGTTATTTGATTTTGTGTTTTCTTTGAAAATTGTATTGATATTTAAGCATTTGAGCTTCTTTAATTTATATCTATTGGCATGTTATATTATTATTGTTTTCAAATTATTTTCAGATGTCTTCTAATCAAATCAATGAGCATTCAAGAAAAGTTAAAAAAAGAAAATGCATGTTTTATAAAATATGTTATGGGGCGGCGATAATTGCATATGACTATTATATGAACTACCTATTGAAGCAAGGTAATAGATTTCTTTATTCTCATGGATGGACTTGGGTTTGAGAAAATCTTAACACCCCAGGTGAAAGTTATAACATGTTCAGAATGGAAACTCATGCTATATTGAAACTTGATAAATTATTAGTGAGTAGGGGTTGGTTACACCCATCTAAGGAAATGACATCATTGGAGGCACTTACTATGTTTCTTTGGAGTTGTGCGCATAGTGAGACTAATCGAAATATTCAAAATAAATTTGGAAAGTCTGGAGAGATAGTGAGTAGGAAGTTTGCTGAAGTTCTAGAAAGTTTTTGTTTACTAGCGAAAGAAAGTGTGAAGCCTCCATATTTTAACTTTGCAGAAATTCCATCAAAAATCAAGGATGATCAAAGGTATTGGCCATATTTTGAAGGATGCATCGGTGCTATAGATGGAACACATATTCCTGCTATTGTTCCCACTAAAGATCAAATTCGCTATATTGGTAGAAATGGATTCCCAACACAGAACATAATGTTAGTGTGTAACTTTGATATCTTAATCACTTTTGTCGTTGTTGGTTGGCCTGGTACTGCACATGACACGCATATTCTTTCGTCAGTTATTGAAGAAATGAAAAGTGTGTTTCCTCATCCTCCTGAAGGTACGACTAATATTTATTTTATAAATATATATATTTTTTCATTTGGATATTTATGAAAATTATTTTTCCGTATAAACTAACAATAAATTTTGTTTTAAATATTCATAGGAAAGTATTATCTAGGTGATGCTGGATATCCAAACATGAAAGGATATTTATCACCATATAAAGGTGAAAGATATCATATTCCTGACTTTAGAGATGACAGTCAAGCTGAAGGCATACGTGAAGTATTCAATCATGCACATTCTTCATTGAGAAATGTCATTGAAAGAACAATTGGTGTTTGGAAGAAAAGGTGGCATATTTTATCAGATATGAGACCATTTCCACTAATCAAACAACAAAAAATCATAGTTGCAACAACATTGTGTTGTGGCAAGTGTGAGTAAGTCCCACATTGCTTAAAAAAGTGGAGGTTGAACACTTTATAAGTAGAAAGACCCATAAAACTTAATGCCTTAAGGTTTTGGGTGAGAGTATGATGTCGACTCACTTGTAACGTGTTCTTTGACCCAATGTGGATGATCCCCCAGCTGCCCCCTCGTGTCCCAACAGTGGTATCAGAGTCGACGGTTAAAGATTGGGCTCCTTGTGTCGAAAGTCTTCCTGACAATGGTGTGGTCAGGCGGCGGGTCCCGTGTGCAAGTGGCAACGGCGGTACAAGTGTTTACGGTTGGAAAAGCTTCCGCTTGAGGGGGAGCATAATGAATGAAGACTCACACTTGAGGGGGAGAATGTTGTGGCAAGTGTGAGTAAGTCTCACATTGCTTAGAAAAGTGGAGGTTGAACACTTTATAAGTAGAAAGACCCATAAACCCAATGCCTTAAGGTTTTGGGTAAGAGTGTGGTGTCCGACACTTATATCGTTGTTCTTGGACCCAATGTGGATGATCCCCCGGCTGCCCCCTCGATGTCCCAACAGTGGTATCAGAGCCGACGGTTAAAGATCGGGCTCCTTGTGTCGAAAGTCTTCCTGACAATGGTGTGGTCAGGCGGCGGGTCCCGTGTGCAAGTGGCAACGGCGGTACAAGTATTTACGGTTGGAAAAGCTTCCGCTTGAGGGGGAGCATAATGTATGAAGACTCACACTTGAGGGGGAGAATGTTGTGGCAAGTGTGAGTAAGTCCCACATTGCTTAAAAAAAGTGGAGGTTGAACACTTTATAAGAGGAAAGACCCATAAACTCAATGCCTTAATGTTTTGGGTAAGAGTGTGGTGTCTACTAACTTGTATCGTGTTCTTGGACCCAATGTGGATGATCCCCCAGCTGCCCCCTCGTGTCCCAACAGTGGTATCAGAGCCGACGGTTAAAGATCGGGCTCCTTGTGTCGAAAGTCTTCCTGACAATGGTGTGGTCAGGTGGCGGGTCCCGTGTGCAAGTGGCAACGGCGGTACAAGTGTTTACGGTTGGAAAAGCTTCCGCTTGAGGGGGAGCATAATGAATGAAGACTCACACTTGAGGGGGAGAATGTTGTGGCAAGTGTTAGTAAGTCCCACATTGCTTAGAAAAGTGGAGGTTGAACACATTATAAGTAGAAAGACCCATAAACCCAATGCCTTAAGGTTTTGGGTAAGAGTGTGGTGTCCGACACTTATATCGTTGTTCTTGGACCCAATGTGGATGATCCCCCGGCTGCCCCCTCGATGTCCTAACACATTGCTCATAACTTCATTCGAATGTGTGGTGTTGAAGATGAGGAATTTAACAAGTGTGATCAGATCCCTGAGTATATATCCGAGCGCGAAGAAGAAAGAAATAATAATGAAGATTTGAGTTCATACAATTTTAGAAGAGTACAAGATGGGAGTTATATGGATAGAGCTAGAAATCAAATAGCCACTAGATTGTTGGAAAGAACAATCGATTAAGTTTGTGATGCTTTATATTTTATGTAATGGCCTATTTTCTAAACTCTTTGAATTTAATTTATGATAATATTTAATATAATAATTTATGAATTTTAGTTGCACTATAAAAAAACACATGTATTTACAAAATATTTTACCAAACGGATTATAATTAAATGTACTAATTAAGTTTAAAAAAAATAATAAATACCAAACAACTTTAACTTTATCTTTAAAGTTTTAATTTTTAACTTTAAGCTAAAAGTAACTTATATGTTAAAAAAAAGTCAGGCCAAACATGCTCTTAGAGTAGTTATTATTGTTGTATGGAAAAAACTCTATCACACAAATTATGAAAAGTAGTTATTGTTGTATGGAAAAGAAAAATTATAAATTACTTTACAAAATTGTCCTTAATTAATGGTATAGAAAATAGAAATTGTAGAAGTAAAATAAGAGAGAGTAATAAATAGTTAAGTGTATAACAAGAAAAATAACATTAAATGTTTCGTTGATATGACTTATATTTTAGTACAAATTGTTTTTGCTCAAAATAACTTATATTTTGCTTACAGAGGGAGTAATAAACAAAGCCGCAATAATATTTATAGAATACTGTTAACATGTGTTGGAATATTTTATGATATTCTAATAATATTATGTGGGAAAATATCTTTGTTAATTATATTAGTTATTTATCAATTAAGAGCCTTAGTTGATTAGTGATCAAATTAAGTAAACGGCTAATTAGATTTTTATTTAGATAATTAATTAATTGATTAATTAGTTGGTATGGGCTCATTTGCAACTGCAGCCTCGTGCTGCTCCTCATGCAACTATTGTTATGTGGAAATCCCCTCGACCACTGTGGTGTAAAGCCAATATGGATGGCTCAGTAGTGGGGAATATGGAAGCGTGTGGTGGAGTTTTTCGGGACCACATGGTTGCTCATCTTGGTAGTTATGCGCAATATTGAGAATGTATCTATTTTATATGCTGAAATTACATGAATTATTATTGCCTTAGAAACTGCCGCTTCTCGTGGTTGACATCATATTTGGGTGGAGAGTGACTCATTGGGCGCATTGGCTTCTTTTGCCATGCCCTCATTAGTTCCATGGGACCTCCAGAACCGTTGGAGCAATGCGATCTCTCTTGGAATGAATATTATCCATTCGCATATCTTTCGTGAAGGAAATAGGTGTGCTGATCGACTTGCAAATCACGACCATAATATTGTTGTAGTTATTTGGTGGGATACCATACCATCTTTTGCTAGAGCGGCTTATCTCCGTGACAAGCTGAGTTTGCATAGCTATTGTTTTACATAATTGTCTTGTCTTGATAATTTTTTGGGGTTTCGGTCTAGTCCCCCCATCTTTGTATTTATTTATATACTATTATGAGATAAATATAGAGGATTAGTTTGTCTAGGGTGTCAACATAGTTGGATGTCTATGCTAGTTCGGATGCCTAGATGCTCTTAATTTATCCAAAAAAGTATGGTCTCAATATGAGTGGATATCGAGATGTTTGGATGGCTCATTAACGGTGTTAGTGTTTTTGTGTTGGCCTCATTTTTGGCAAAACACAATGTGGAGGACAATGTGCGCATATCATGATGTTAAGAATAATGTGTGCACATCATATGAGTCCAGAGCCTTAACACTTATTTACGCGCCACATGTTTCTTGAAAGATTTGTTTTGTTTTTACTTCGCTTGCTTGCAGGCTAAGTCGCACGCGTCTCATGAACCATCAAGGTTACTTGTTAACCTAATTTTATTTGTAAAAAATATTTTCCAATCATTGGAATATTTTATTTAGTTCAAATTTATATTTCTTGGGTAAGAATTATTACAAGGAATTATTTGCTTGAAGCCCAAGACTTATCTGAAGACCTAGAAGATTCTGAAGACTATATATATGTAAGAAGACTAAACCTAATATTCACGCAAGCCAATATTGAAGATTAGAGTTTTGGGGTTTGAGTCTTTTGTTAATTGTTAATTGTTATTTGTGAGCCTTTGCTAGTGTCACCTAGATGCTTGCATAAGGATTGTGTTTATTGAGTTGTAATCCGAAGCTTTTAAGCAAGGAATATTGTTCATCACTCTAGGCTTTGAAGTACGAGTGGTGTTTATTGTTTGGGAATTGTTCTCTAAAATCTGTTGATTGTATTTGTTATAGAGTGGAAGTGAGAAGGGTCTCTCTTACCTATGGGGTACCTAGGTAGAAGTCTAGACGAGTAGTTACAAAGTGAGAAGTGCAAACGGGGAGTTTGACTTTGAATTCGTTTTACTTAGTGGATTTCCTTCCTGGCTTGGTAGCCCCCAGATTAGGTGTGTTTACACTGAACTGGGTTAACAATTTCTTTGTGTTATTTACTGCTTTTGTTATTTGTTTCTTTGTTACGTATTCTGCAAGGTTGATTAATGTGCGCACATCTTACCGCACATTATTCTGTCAGATAATTTATTATAAGTAGTACGCCAGAATTTCAATTGGCATCAGAGCAGGCACCCTGCCTGTTTTTGGGTGAGCTCTAGGGAAGATGAATTCTGGAAATACAGATAAGGAAGGAGGATTTGTCACCAGGCCACCTCTATTGGATGGTACAAACTATGATGGATGGAAACCTAAAATACTAGCGTTTCTTCAATCGTTAGATAACAAATCATGGAAGTCAATTCTGAAGAAGTGGGAACCACCCATGATCATGGACAAGGATGGAAAATCTACTGATATTCCAAAGTCTCCAGAAGACTGGACCAAAGAAGAAGATGAACTCGCATATGGAAATAACAAAACATTGAATGCCCTATTCAATGCAGTAGATAAAAACATGTTCAGACTCATCAAGAAGCAAACTATAGCCAAAGTTGCATGGGATATGCTAAAGACAAATCAAGAAGGTACATCTAAAGTGAAGATGGCTAAGCTGCAGCTTCTAACAACACAATTTGAAAATCTTAAAATGAAGGAAGATGGTAACATATATGATTTTCAAATGGAAGTATTAGATTATGCCAACATGTTTGACTCTCTGGGAGAACCAATAGCTGAAGAAAAATTGTGTAGAAAGATCATCAGATCCCTTCCTTAGAAATTTGACATGAAAGTCACTGCTATTGAAGAAGCTCAAGTCATTTCTAACATGAAGATGGATGAGCTCATAGGTTCTCTTCAAACATTTGAAGGTGCATGCAATGACAAAACTGATAAGAAAACAAAATGTATTGCTTTTGTAGCAAATGAAGGACTTGAGAAAATTGAAGAGAATGAGAGCAATGGTAACACCTCAGATAAGATAGTTTTCCTTGGTAGACAATTCAACAAAATTTTGAAGAAATTTGGAGGAAAACCAAACCAGAATATGCAAACAGAGGTCAGAAGATCAAATTCTCCAAGAAAAACAAATGAAGGCAAATGAGTAAGATGCTTTGAATGTGATGGACATGGACATATCAGACCAGAATGTCCTACCTTCCTCAAAAATCAAAAGAAGAGTCTATCTGCTGCTTGGTCAGATGATGATTCAGAAGATGAAAACAATGGAGGAGAAGCTGCTAAACTTGTCAAGGTCTTAACTGGGATATGTGAAACTCCTGAGCATGAATATTCCAATCGTGTAGTTTCTTATGAAGAACTTGCTGCAAGTTTTAAGGATTTGTGCTATGATACTGAAAGTACTCACAAAAAGCTACATGAAAACGTTCAAACTATTGGTCAAATGATGACTGAGAGGAAAAATCATATATCTCAAATATCAAAATTGAATGAAGGAGTTGTGCAACTTACTTCAAAACTAGAAGACATGAAAAGACAAGTTAGAACGATGAACAATGGTACAGATATGCTAGAAAAGATCCTTGATGAACAACAACCTGGGAAACCTAAAGGGATTGATTTTGAATATCAAGTTATGGATAAGCAACGTCAGAAAAACAATGTCACAAAGTTTGTTGCAGCAAAGGATGTCTATGATCCAACAATGTGTGACACCATGTGGGCACAATCTTCTAAAAACATGTATGCACATCCAAAGATCACATCTCAGAATGTCACCAAAGTTTGGGTTTGCCATCACTGTGGCAAGAAAGGACACATAAGACCTTTTTGCTTCAAGTTGTATGGGTATCCAAATCACCACCCTTCAGAACAGTACTATAATAAATCTGAAACAAAAAGGGAATGGAAACCAAAGGAGAAATGTGTTGGATTAATTGCATCTTTCAGAGCTTCATCAAAAGAAGATTGGTACTTTGACAGTGGCTGTTCAAGGCACATGACAGGGGTGAAAAAATTCATAGCTGACTTAAAACCTCATTCTACTAGCTATGTTACTTTTGGAGATGGTGCAAAAGGTGAAATTAAAGGAGTGGGAAATCTAGTCACCAGTGGACTACCAAAAATAGAAAATGTGCTGTTGGTAAAAGGTTTGACAACAAATCTCATTAGTATCAGCCAACTTTGTGATCAAGGATTCAAGGCTAGTTTCTCCAAAACTGAATGTTTAATCACTGATGATTCAGGAAACATTGTAATGAAAGGATCAAGGTCTAAAGATAACTGCTACATGTGGTCACCTCAGGAAGAGAACACCCTATCAGCAAGTCTCTTAAGCAAGGTTGAAGGAGTAAAACTATGGCACCAGAAATTAGGTCATCTTCATCTAAAAGGGATGAAGAAAGTAATCTCAAAAGAGGCTGTTAGAGGAATACCAAGGCTTGACATTGATGAAGGAAGCATTTGTGGTGATTGTCAGATTGGTAAGCAAACCAAGGTACCACATCCAAAACTTCAGTATCTTGTCATATCAAAAGTATTATAACTATTACACATGGATTTGATGGGACCTATGCAAGTTGAGAGTCTTGGGGGTAAGAAATATGCTTATGTTGTTGTAGATGATTTTTCTAGATTCACATGGATTAACTTCATTAGAGAAAAATCAGACACCTTTGATGTTTTTAAAGATTTGTGTACACAGCTTCAGAGAGAAAAGAATGGAAAAATCATAAGAATTAGGAGTGATCATGGAAGAGAATTTGAAAACTCAAGGTTTATTGAGTACTGTTCATCTGAAGGGATTAAACATGAGTTCTCAGCTCCGATTACACCACAACAAAATGGCATAGTTGAAAGGAAGAACAGGACCATTCAAGAATCTGCAAGGGTTATGTTACATTCCAAGAAACTTCCTCTGAACTTATGGGCTGAAGCCATGAGTACAACATGCTACATACATAATCGAGTAACCCTCAGGTCAGGCACCACTAATACTTTGTATGAACTATGGAAAGACAAAAAACGTACAGTCAAATACTTTCATGTGTTTGGTAGCAAATGTTACATTCTAGCTAACAGAGAACAGAGAAGAAAAATGGATACTAAAAGTGATGAAGGAATTTTTCTGGGATACTCAACAAAAAGCAGAGCATACAGAGTATTCAACTATAGAACAAACACCGTGATGGAGTCTATCAATGTGGTTGTTGATGATATGCCAAGTATACCAGTGGACGATGTGCACTATGATGTGGGCACTTTCTATCAGCAGAATCCAGAACCAGCAGTAAATGATAACAATGAACCAACACCTGACCCTGTGACCATACAAATAGATGATCCTCCTGCTAACAAAGCACCATCTATCAGAGTTCAAAAGAATCATCCTACTGATCTCATCATTGGTGACCTAAATAAGGGAATAACTACTAGAAGATCAAATGACACCATCTCAAACTCTTGTTTTGTATCAAGGATGGAACCAAAGAATGTGAAAGAAGCTTTAACTGATGAATTTTGGATAATGCTATGCAAGAAGAGCTTAGTCAGTTCAGAACAAATGATGTGTGGGACTTGGTTCCTAGACCAAAAGATACAAATGTCATAGGCACAAAATGGGTCTTTAGAAACAAGTCTGATGAAAGTGGTACTGTAACCAGAAATAAAGCAAGGCTTGTTGCTCAAGGATATACACAAATTGAAGGTGTTGACTTTGATGAAACATTTGCACCAGTTGCAAGACTTGAGTCAATAAGACTAATGCTTGGAGTAGCTTGTATTCTGAAGTTCAAATTGTTTCAAATGGATGTTAAAAGTGCATTTCTAAATGGTGAGCTACATGAAGAAGTGTATGTTGAACAACCAAAAGGGTTCCTTGATCACAAGCATCCTGAGTATGTATACAAATTAAAGAAAGCTCTATATGGACTGAAGCAAGCTCCAAGAGCCTGGTATGAGAAACTAACTGAATTTCTCACTACTCATGGTTACAGAAAAGGAGGAAATGACAAGACTTTGTTTGTAAGAGAAAACAGTGGAAACCTAATGATAGCTCAGATCTATGTTGATGATATTGTCTTTGGCGGAATGTGTACACATATGGTTCAACATTTCATCAAACAGATGCAATCCCAATTTGAAATGAGTCACGTTGGAGAATTGACATATTTTCTTGGTTTACAAATTAAGCAGATGGAAGACACTATTTTCGTATCACAAAGCAAATATGCCAAGAGTATTGTCAAAAAGTTTGGACTGGAAATTGCTAGCCACAAGAGAACACCTGCTCCTACACATTTAAAACTCACTAAAGATGAAAAGGGGGTTAGTGTGGATCAAAGTCAGTATAGAAGCATGATAGGCAGTTTATTGTATCTTACAGCAAGCAGGCCTGACATTACATTTGCTATAGGTGTATGTGCTAAATATCAAGATGATCCAAAGGAGAGTCACTTGAATCAGGTTAAAAGAATACTGAAATATGTGAGTGGTACTTCAGACTATGGACTATTGTATACTCACAGTGAAGATTCAAGACTGCTTGGCTACTGTGATGCTGACTGGGCTGAAAGTGCTGATGACAGAAAAAGCACTTCAGGTAGTTGTTTCTTCTTGGGCAATAATCTCATTTCATGGTTCAGCAAGAAATAAAACAATGTCTCCTTATCTGCTGCTGAAGCTGAATATATTGCAGCAGGAAGTAGTTGTACCCAAATGATTTGGATGAAACAAATGCTGAAGGAATACAATGTGCAGCAAGATGTGCTCACATTATATTGTGATAATTTAAGTGCTATAAATATCTCTAAGAATCCTATTCAGCACAGTAGGACCAAACATATAGACATTAGACATCATTATATTTGTGATCTGGTTGAAGAGAAACTTGTCTTGCTTGAGCATGTTGCCACTGAAGAGCAAATTGCAGATATTTTCACAAAGGCCTTAGATGCAGCTTAGTTTGAGAAGTTAAGGGGTAAATTGGGCATTTGCCTAATAGAGCAGCTGTAGCACTCAAATAAAAAACGCGTGTGCAACGACTAAATTCAAATCAATACGTACATGCAAATTATGTGGGAAGCTTCATTAGTCTGCCTAACCATTTTATGTTTTATGCTACCTCTGTAAAATCCTGCTCTACTTTCGCAACATCTCTTGCTAATCACATTTTCTGCAAGATGTGTAAGATGAATCTTATGGTATGCACCCTTATTATCTCCCATGATTTGTTGCTATGCGAATCTGCTAAGCTTATTTGTTCTCTTGCCGATATCTCTCTGATTTTGAAGACCTATTACATGGTATGTTCTGTTTGGCAAAATTTTATGTCTAAAAAGGGGGAGTAGATGTTAGTTGTTAATTGTTGCTAGTTGCAAATTGTTGCTCTGCTTGTTGCTCTGCTGCTATTCTGATGTGAGTTATTAATTCACTACTACTCGTTTATGCCATGAAGATGATATTAAAGTAGTTGTTGGAAGTATGTTATTTGTTTGAAGCTATGATATGCATGAGTCTATGTGTGCATATTATTTGGCATCTGAAGAATGTTAATTTACGGGTGTTGCTTATAAGCTGATTGTTACTCATTATGAGTTGTCTGCACGATGTGCATGAAAATGTTGACACATGGTCGGTGTCACTATGTTACTTGTGAGTATGTTTATTGTATGCATGATCTGAGATATGCATGATTTGAGGGGGAGAAAATCTCTCTTGTGTTTTTATGTGAAGCTACTATAGAGGGGGAGTGTCACTTATATGAAGCTGTATTTTTTTTGGGAGTTTTGACTCTCTTGATTGTTACTTGCTGATTGTGTGCTTGCATGCGAATGTGCTACTTTTAACATGTCAAGCCCTATGTGTGTTTTTTTCTAAAACACCTATGTGAAGACATTTCTATCCTCGGTTTTTCTTGTGTGAGGCCGTCTATTATCCGCTGCTGTGTGCCTCTGATGTTCATTGTTGAAAGCTTATTTGGTAAGCATTTCTATAAGGAATCCACTATATGAATTGTTGATTGTTGATTGTTAATTATACTCCTTCAAAGTCCTTATTCTCTGATCAATATGAAGGAGTTCATCTTTTACATCTCTCTGGCATGTCTATCCGGTTCAAGATTGTTTTAGCCAAAAATTTTCCAAAGGGGGAGATTGTTAGTGTTTTTGTGTTGGCCTCATTTTTGGCAAAACACAATGTGGAGGACAATGTGCGCATATCATGATGTTAAGAACAATGTGTGCACATCATATGAGTCCGGAGCCTTAACACTTATTTACGCGCCACATCTTTCTTGACAGATTTGTTTTGTTTTTACTTCGCTTGCTTGCAGGCTAAGTCGCACGCGTCTCATGAACCATCAAGGTTACTTGTTAACCTAATTTTATTTGTAAAAAATATTTTCCAATCATGGGAATATTTTATTTAGTTCAAATTTATATTTCTTGGGTAAGAATTATTACAAGGAATTATTTGCTTGAAGCCCAAGACTTGTCTGAAGACCTAGAAGATTCTGAAGACTATATATATGTAAGAAGACTAAACCTAATATTCACGCAAGCCAATATTGAAGATTAGAGTTTTAGGGTTTGAGTCTTTTGTTAATTGTTAATTGTTATTTGTGAGCCTTTGCTAGTGTCACCTAGATGCTTGCATAAGGATTGTGTTTATTGAGTTGTAATCCGAAGCTTTTAAGCAAGGAATATTGTTCATCACTCTAGGCTTTGAAGTACGAGTGGTGTTTATTGTTTGGGAATTGTTCTCTAAAATCTGTTGATTGTATTTGTTATAGAGTGGAAGTGAGAAGGGTCTCTCTTACTTATGGGGTACCTAGGTAGAAGTCTAGACGAGTAGTTACAAAGTGAGAAGTGCAAACGGGGAGTTTGACTTTGAATTCGTTTTACTTAGTGGATTTCCTTCCTGGCTTGGTAGCCCCCAGATTAAGTGTGTTTACACTGAGCTGGGTTAACAATTTCCTTGTGTTATTTATTGCTTTTGTTATTTGTTTCTTTGTTACGTATTCTGCAAAGTTGATTAATGTGCGCACATCTTACCGCACATTATTCTGTCAGATAATTTATTATAAGTAGTACGTTAAAATTTCAAACGGAACAATGGGAAACCGTAATGGTCATCCAATATAAAAGAGGCTATGGTCCCCAATACACCGCACATGGAAAAACTCTCTCTTCTCCCCATATGAAGAGAACTTGAGGCATAAAGTTATCGGTTGAGGAAGAACCAAATCAGCCGCCACTAACTATGTAGATGTTGATGTTTGTTCAAGATCACCTATCTTTATTGTTGTTTAATATACATGCTTTTTGCTTCCGCCTAAAGTATGATTATTTGTTTAATCTTTTATTGTCGAACATGTATATGTATTTCTATAAATTAATTCCAACAAGTGATATCAAAGCAGATCTTCATGTTTGATTTATTGAGATACGTTGCAATTTATGCAAATAATTGTCCGTCTTTCCATTTTGTTATTTTTACGTGGAACAAGATTCAGATTCGATCAATTTTTTTTATTTTGGGTTTTGATCGGTGGATGAAACATTTGTGTTTGTCATATAATGGCAATTAAGGTTTACGATTATTAATTTTTTAATCGAATTGGTTAAAGTTCTCTTTGGTACACATAAAAGCTATGCCTTTGAATTCATTCTTAGTGTTACTGTTGAATATCATTCATGACTTATTATTAATTTTGGATATTGATTCTGTTTAATACTCCTATAAACAAAAGGGCAGTAACTCAAATTATGTATAGTCGGTCTTGTTTTTGAAAAGATAGGAGATAATTTAAATTTGACTTAATAATTTTTTATTGTTTCACTTGGCTATTTTGTTTTGAAGCAATTATTTGGCTACTTTTATTCACACAATTTTTTTATTTTTTCTCACTGTATATATCTATCAATTTTGTGGCTTCTTGATTTATGTTGACTTAAATGCAATTTTTGCCATCTTATTTTGACAGATTCGGATTTTCAACCCCCCTATTTTAAATCTCGGAATTTCAACTCTCCTATTTAGATTTTTTCAATTTTTTTTTCACCTTGGCTGATTTTTGCTTACGTGGCAATGATGATGTGTATATTATTTCATTTTTTTGACACATGTGTATTATCTTTATATATTATTTTATTTAAAAATTACTAGAAAATTCTAAAAAATGCCATAAAATTAGGGGGAAAATAATAATAAATCAAGATAAATACTAGAAAAACAAAAAAAAAAAAATCATAAAAGGACATTTAAATATATTGAAAAATTTGTGAATACACTCCAACATACTCCTTAAATAAAAGTGTAGGGGTTGATTGCTTTATCCATTGAAAAATGAGGTGTGAAGATGTCAAAATGAGGGGTTGATTGGGGTAAAATTTTTTTTTTGAAAAATCTAAAATAGGGGGTGAAATTCCGAGTTTTAAAATAGAGGGGTTGAAAATCTAAATGCGTCAAAATAGGATGGCTAAAACTGCATTTAAGCCATTAATGTTTATGCATATTGTAACACCCCGATTTTCATAGCCCAAAAGAGGGTCTTTTTTTTCTTTTTAAAATAAACAAATCATTTGAAATGAAACATTCACGATCGCCCTTAAATTAAATAAGAGTAAACACTTTTCAAAAGAGCAATCGAGATGCAATGCCACTTTTATAAATTGTTTTCACAATAAAAGTTTAAGAATAAAAATCAGACGCTATGTCTAAACATACACAACGTCTCCATTTATTATCAATAAACCATAATACAATTTTCAAAGTACAATTATAGCGGACTATATATAACAGTAAACAAGACTCTAAAACTATCACCCCTAAGCTGATCTTTGAACTCTAACTCAAGACTTCTGGGTGACGATGACCCACAAATAGCTTCAAGCTTCGCCGCTTGTCAATGTGGTACAAGTAAATACCTAAAAATGCTAGTAGAGGGTCACTAACTAAAAAATAACATATAACTAAAAATACGCAGCGCAAGATACACAATACATGACATCATTTACATATTTAATTATATGAATAACAATTTATAGAATTTAAGTGCATGAATAGTCTACCAATCACACACAACAATATTTAAATGCACAATTAGCCTATCATTGCAGATTCTATATGAGTGTGATCACCCTAAGTGGGACTGTTTCACATGCATGAATTCCGGAATTTAACCTCTCCGTAGAGACTCGTAGTCTCATGTGGACGCCACTCATTGGTCGTCGCACACCTACTAAACCCCGCAGGGCAGGTGGAGTCACTCAGACAAGCACCGACTCAATAAAAATCCCGCAGGATTAGGTGAAGTCACTCAGTCTTAACACCCGATGTATAGTCCTCTTGACTTACACGCAAATATGAAAATGCATGAGCATACACGTTCTCTTCATATACTAATGCATCACATATCATAGTAACTCAACATGTATAACTGTCTCAATTATACATAACATGTGCACAAGATATCGATCATGTACATGCACCCACATTTCATATTATTCAATCATATGAAAATTCACAACAACATCTCGGCCATGTGTAAAATATAGCATGTTCTCAACAAATTCTAGTCACGAGAATACATCACATAACAAACATGCTCAAAAATCATATTGCAACACATCAAGTAAATAGATATATTCAAGCAACAGTTACACATGCATAAAAAACACTCGATATTTCGAGGTATATGAAATCGTTAGAAAGTGCCTCTACCTTAGCTAGCTTCCAACACGTTCAATTTACGCTACATGAGCAATATCCGCCCCTCTCGACGAAGTCCCCATTCCAGCTAATACTCTTAACCATTTAAAACACATAACTTGTCTAAGTTAATACCACATTCTAATAAATCACTCAAATAATCCTAGCCTAGCTACTAATGGATCTAGACCTAGGATTGTTCTCTCACAATTAACTAGGCTCAAAACATTTTCAAAACACCTCTTAAAAATATTATAACTTTAATAAATAGTTTTATCCAAAAACTCCGGAAATTAAATTGAAACTATTTTAAAGCTTTTCCAAAAGCAAGAATACCTTTTTGAACAACTTACTCTTTTCTTTATAAAACAAAACAAAACCAAACTACTAAATTAATGGCCATTTCGGCAAACTCTTAAAAATATAAATCCTCGACAAAAGAATTTTCATTTCACTTCACAAATCAATTTCTAAACATTTTTCTCTTTTCATAGGACATAATCTTTATCATTTTGCAACTACTACATTTTAAATCCAAAAACGACGATAAATAGTTACAAACTTGAAACGACAATAACTCGGTCATCCTTCGTCCAATCATTGCAAACCATACGTCCATTTTCATCGTTTTAAAAAGGCAGATCTATTGGTTCACTTCTTAGGATGATTTACCAATTTAAAAAGGGTGAAAATACCCTTTCTTAAATTCGGCCAGTACTAAAATATTATCAAAACCATTGTTTTCAAAAATCAATCTTAGTTTAATGCTTATACAATTACTAATTACTCAAAAACAAACTCAATTTAATTAAGTTCAACACTTTAGCAAAATTTCTTCAAACCTTAGAATCAAAACTAATAAAAATTGGGTATTTTGCTTTCTCACAATTTCTTTCAAAAATTTGAACCATTAAAACAACTAAGGCCAACTTCAATTGCAAGAAAATCATGTCATAATTTTATTTCATACATAAACAAAATTTTCTCTTGTACCTCAGCTACTAACTTCATGGATGGACATGATTTTCAAGTATGGAAATCTATCTATTCTTTTAAATCTAAGTTCAATCATAATAGATAACAAGATTTAAATGCAAAAACTCAAAATCCAACCCCCAACAACACTAATAATTTTGGGCCAGCAAGGAAAGAAGGGAGAGAGATTTTCTTACCACTTTGCTCATGTCAAAAGCTTCATCAAGTTGTGATCTACACTTTCTCTCATGGAACCTTGATCCAATTCTCACTCAAACTCTCACAAAATTAGGATTTTAGGCATACTAACACTTAGGAAAAAAGAAAAGAATTAAAGATGGAGGGGGACAGTTCTCTGCGTAAGAGAGAAGAAGAAATGAGATTGTGATTCAACTCTTCACTCATATATATATATATAAATAGTTTACTAAAATGAATCTTTGCCATTGGATCGAAAGTGCAAACCATGTGATTTAAATCCTAACCATCCATCCAAACTTGGTCACAAGGTTTCTTCCCAAAAATATCTATTCTTGCCACCTCATCTCGCTCAGTTCCCGTAGTCGTTCTTAAACGAGTTGAATCTCACATACCGATAAATTTTACAGAGACAGAAAAATTATACCGTAAACAATTTGATTAAAACAATTCGCAAACTTTCGAATAAATTTTATTATGAAAAAAAATTCGGTCTTAAGCTCGGAAAAATATAACGAGATCAAATCATAACCACTGTCGATATATGAAATCTCCATTTAAATTTTGACGGCAAATAAGAAATCACAAAATTTTCAATCAGCGGATATATTTTTCCCATTTTCTCAAAAACTACTAAAAAAATTATTTTCGAAGTTCTGACGAGACAAAAATATTTCTAAACTCATTTAAAGCTTACAAAACCATTGTGCCAATTTTTCAAATCTTAACTAACGCGCATGCACAATCTCAGCAAAACTTCTGTTAAAACAAATAAAACAAAAAGCAGAATATCATTTAATATTATCCAAAATTTAATATCTGCTATAGTATTTCTACGAATCTAACACATATAACCACATATAATTGACACTTTCAGTTTCAAGTTAGTCATTATTGTTGTAGCATTCGGTTTACAATTTTGCTAATTGCTGCTATATATTTTTTCTTTCTAAGTTTTTTTTGTTGTGACTTAATATGTGTTGAAACTGAAGTTATAGAGGAGAGAGCACCATAGAATAACATTTAGTTTGTTGGTGTGGAATTTTCTCAGCCAATTTTTTCTTGATTTGGATTAATTTGTTGACAAACGGACCACTATGAATCTTTTGGAACTTCAATTTATTTTGAATTATTTTCAAAACCTTTAGTTGAAATCATTCGGTTCAATTTTCATAAAGTTTGGTGTATTGTTATATAAATTAGTCACTATTATATCGAATACATTTTTTTGAAAATAAGATTTTTTTTATATATGAATTTGACAAATATTTTTTTTTTTTTTGGTGATTTGATTTTAAATCAAATATTTTCGGTTGAAATAATTTTCAAATATTGCTATCATATCTTACGATTTGATTTCTATTTAAAATTGAAATTTTGATTTACATAGACTTTGTAGTTAAGGTTTATTTTGAGAAATAAGATGTATTCATTAATGATTATATATATATATTTGGTTATTATATATAATTTACGTAGATTTTTTTTTTAAATAGTAATTGATAACGATTCTCAAAAACATTTTATTCAATTTGGTAGTACAAAAAATAAAGATTTGATCATTCTTTAAATTTTTGACTCTGAAATACTTTCCTCAGTGTTCACCAAAGATGTCCTATTAACCAATCCACCTTCTTTGTCCATTATGCCAGAAATACTTTCCATGGAGCTCACCCCTACAGAACAGGGTGCATGCTCTGATGCCAATTGAAATTCCTGGCAGTCAGTAGTAAGATGATTTAGCAATTGCTACATCATCTACGCACAGAACAGATAACATAAAAACAGTAAAGGACATAAACGTAAATAACACAGGTGTTTGTTAACCCAGTTCAGCGCAACTGCCCTAGTCCGGGGGATACCAATTCAGGAAGGAATCCACTAAAATAGCCATAGTTCAAAGACCTTAGTAAACACCCCGTTTACGTCTCCTCACCTAGCAACTACCCGTGACAACTCAACCTAGGAACTCCTAGATCAAAGGCGCCCCGCCTTACTTCCTCTCAATTTGAAGACTTCCACGCAAACAACCTCTGGTTCACTGATCTTAGCATTGGCCTTAAGTTCAATACAATAATACTCATACGAGAACACTCTCAAACATAGAAACAAAACTCCGTACCTAAAGGCTTAGGAGCAACTTCATAATCAACAATACAAACACCCTACGTCCTTATCATGTATCAACATGATAAAGGGAAGACTCACAAGCTCACTACTTAACACATAAAACAACGCACGCTTTAGTGAACACAAGAACAACCGACTCCGTGCTTCATAGTTTAAGAGTGGTACACAAGAACAACCAACTCCGTACTTCACAGTTTAAGAGTGGTACACAAACAACTCCATACTTAAAAGCTTAGGAGTACACACATTAAAACACAAGGTTTTAACCACGAAACCCTAAAACCCTAAAGACTCCTTTTTGTAAATAATGGCTTCGCAGGACTTTTAGGTTTTGCATCTGAATATATATAGTCTTCACTCAGCTTTCTTGTTCCTAAAGAATAGGAGTCTTCAGAATATATCCAATAAAAATAAACCAATTCCTAAAATATAGGAATTATATTTTAGAATTAAATCTTCACACAAGAGATAACTTGTGACACATGGCACGCTCTGTTATGCCAGCTAAGTTTGGTAAATATATTTTTAAAACAAATCTTTTCAAGATATATTCCAAGAAAATAAAAACGGGCACGCACCAAATAGCTTCAGAGTTCAACATACTCAGATGCTTCAACATTTCCTAGAGCATGTGACAAAATGAGTTTTTGCAAAATTATAGCCAACATACAAAAATGCCAGCACCGACTTTGACTAAAACAAAGAGCTGTAGAAGTAATTATCAATAGCATCCCAGTTCAATCAAACCATTCCATGTGCCTTAAAGTTGACACCTATTTCAAACTCTTTTTCAACCGTAACCTCCAAATCTGGGGTAATTTGATAAACAAAACCCGCCTTCTTGAAGACATCCTTGAGAGGCTTGATAACAGCGTTTGATTCAGAATTCTTTTCAGACACCACAAACCCAGACCCTCTCTATTCTTATTCTCTGGCAACTCAACTTGCTTGCCCCAGCCTGTAGCAGATTGACTCATTAGTACCTGTCGTGCATCCTTCAAGGAGGCCATGCACACCCTTTCCTCCTTAACATTCTTTCCGTCATCAATAGTCAAACATTGGAACTGAGTCCCATCAGCAATATCAGCGCTCGTACAAGAATATGAGGCCAACCGGCTATCCAACAAAGCATGTTGTCCTTCCATGGTCAGGATCCCTCCGTACTTCTCATATTTCAACTTTTTATGTAGGGATGAAGTCACAGCGCCCGCATCATGAATCCAAGGACGACCCAATAAACAAGTGTAGGCATCATTAACATCCATGACTTGGAATGTAATCTGGAAGGTATAGGGCCCAACTGTGAGAGGCAAATCAACTTCCCCTATCATTGTCTTTATTGAAGCATCAAATGCAGTAACCATCCGTCCATTATACCTCACCGGGCATCCTCTGTGATTTATTTGATCAAAAGTGGACCTCGGCATCACATTCACTGCTGAACCAGTATCAATAAGAACATTCCTTGAAACATCAAACTCACAAAACGCTGTTATATACAAAGCAGAGTTGTGATTTCTTCCTTCATTAGGGAGATCATCATCACTGAAGTTCAAACTATTACCAGCTGTGATTTTTCTCACAATATAGTCAAAACGACCAAACGGTATGTCATAATCAACATGAACTTGTCCCAAGACCTTCATCTAGGTATATTTGTGGGCTTTAGAATTCAACACTAGCGATAATATGGAAATCTTGGCAGGAGTTCGAACCATAGATTTTCCAGTACTTCGAGTATCAAACATGCAGTGAGTTCCTTGTATCATGTTGATTTCAGCTGTCCCATGAGGTGACAACGGATCTCTTGCAAAAGCAGGATTACCATCCTTGAATGAAAGCTTGTTGGTCTCAATTAACTTCTGAACTTCATAGTCAAACAATATTCAATGCTATGACCGGGTGCTCCATGATGGAAAACACAAGATAACTCAGATTTATACCACCATGGTAATTTTGCAGGTATCTTAGGCGGCGTCCTAAGCTGGACCAAATTCCTCTTAAGTAAAGTGGGAAGCAGATCTGCATACAACATAGGGATTGGATCAAATTTAGGTTCTCTTGTTGGAGTAGGACTCTGTTTGACTGTCATAAAACTGGTTGGCGAGGCTGGTTTTGAAACTGTGATCGAGACTGTAGTTGAATCTGATGCCTTTGTTGAGCTTTGAAAGGCAGAAACAATTGATCGAGGAGGAGATGGTGGTTATTCTGTGCCACCATTAATGAAGAGAACAAGGCATTTTTCTTTTCCACTTCTGCCCGAAATGCGATGACTTCCTCACAAAGTTGAATTTTTTCTTGCATGATTGCTTCCATTCTTTTCTCTTCACTAACACAAGTGTTGTACTTCTAGTTGACTTTAGACGAGAGCGTCGGACCACTGAGAGAAAGACACGAAGCTTAGACCTTTTGAAGAAGACCATGAATGCAAAAAATGATGCATGACAAAGAAAGTTTTTTGTTTTGATTTCGATTTTCAAAGGATTTTTAGAATATCAATCATGAAGGACCTTATTTTTTTTGTTTGTGAATGATCAAAATAATTTTTTCTTTTCAAAGCAATCCCTTTTTATTTTCAAGGTCCATGATGATTGTGATGTTTGCAACGATAAATAGCCCTTGACGGATGACTTGCGGTTTAATTTATCGTTGTTCCCGAACTTTTAAAAAGTGGAGAAAAGCTTGTTAGTTAAAAAAAGAATAAGGAGGAGCTATTAAGTTCAAATATTTATCGCTTCCGTCTTATTTTATTTTAACTAATTAAATTCAAATAATTGTTAATTGATATTTTTTGAATTAATTCTTGTTTCGATGATTTAATTTTGCACCATTTATAATTGTCCAACATCATTATTATCTGTCATTCATATGCATTTCTATCATCTTCTACCCTTTCTTTTTTTTTCGTTTATCTGAACTAGATTTGTGGAAATCTTTTCTTAAATAATAGAATAAGAATAAACTATGTCCTTGACGGATGACTTGCGACGTTTAGTTTATTTGTGTTCTAAAAATTAAAATACTTATTAATTAAAAAGTAAGAATGAGAAGGAGCTTGACAGATGACTTGCTTCCGTTTATTTTCGCTTTTTAATTAATTCGGTAATGAACTGAATGAAAGAGTAGAGCTTGACGAATGACTTGTCTCTGCTTGGACAACCTTGTCCTTGACGGATGACTTGCGACATCAAGGTTATCCACATTCACTAAACAATATCCTAATCATAAAAATCACTCAACGCACTCAACTTTTTTTCCTGCCCTTAAACAGTCAATTCTTTTTTTCAAACATAAATATTTTCAACTTGTTTTCTCAAAAGGACGATGTTTTATCCATTCCTCTGATACCGATAAACGCTTAAGCCTCAGTTGAGCATACAAGTAATGTTGAGGCAAAATCCCAATTTGATGTTTTAAAGATAACAAACATCTTAATTATATTTTAAGTATAATTTTGGTCATTGTGTTATCTAACAAGTGCTTTTGAGTGATATTAAAAAGATAGGTCTCATTGTGCAAAGCAAATAAATTAATATCAGCTCTGGAGAATGATACAAGAAAGTTAGTCATCATTCTCTCATCATTCTCTGGCTTCAGCGTGTTTGTTCTTCAATGCCAAAGCATCTATTTATTTTAGGTGATAAATGAACAAGACAAAGGAACACTTTTCATGAGAATTTTGCACAAGATCTCTACAGCAACTTATTCCATTATGGCAAGTCAAACTGATTAATATCTTATGGGACTTTCCTTCTTGAGCCATATCACATGGAGCATGTGCAAAGAATGTTCTTTGACCTCAAGGCATAATATATTAATATCTGAAGTCAATATGGAAGAGAAGAACATAGACCAATGAGGAGAAGACAACAACTTTTTCACTATGAGTTGTTATGTATTTGCAAAGGATTATTTAATGATCTTTCTCCAAGAAAGTAGTAGTCCTTTCTCCAACAAAGGCTACACTCTATTTTATATCAAGGTTGTACTTGCAAAGTACTTTTCCAACATCCCTTGATCAGATCACAACTGGTTGCTTGCATAGAAAGTTGTCCCCACATCATTCTCCACTATTCCATGAAGCTTCTCAACACAGTTCTGTGTGAATGTTCTCTCATCATTCTCTCTGAAGCATTGTTCTCATATGACAGCAGAATTCAAAGGCAACGATCACACTTGTTCAGCAAGCAAATGAAAGTACAATGCCAGCTCATCAAGACGCTCCTCTTGGAGAACATTCTCAGAACATTCTCCAGCTTACTCCAAGTTTGTGAGTAACGGCTAGTTCATTGTTCTCTGATTTTTCTACACATTTTCCAAGACTCCAAAGGCTCTCCAAACATCTATAAATAGCATGGAATGCAGCAGGAGCAAAGCAAGAGTTTGAAGCACCATTTGATCATACAATACTTGTCTTTCAAGCACAAGAATCTCACAAACTCTTTTTGATCTCTTTCACTCCAATCTTCAAAATTGCATACTTGGATCATCAATTCTTTTGAGTGATTTTCAGAGAGATTTTTATAGTTACCTAGAAAGCTTTATAAACCTGGTTATGGTTTGTTGTTAAGCTTTAGATCCAAATACCTCTTTGTAAAAAGAAAGAACTTGCTCAAGAATACGTGACTATTTGTTGAGCAACTACCTTAGAAGGAAAGGTAGAGATCACCTTGGTGATAAGGTGGAAGATAAGCTTGTGATAGCTTGACAAAGTTTTGTTCTTGGTTTAAGATCAAAAGAAGAATAGTGGAAACCCTCACTTGGTGTGGGAAACTGGACTAGCCCAATTAAGGGTGAACCAGTATAAACTTCTTGTGTTACACTTTCCTTTATCTCCATACTTATGCAAAACTGACACACCTGCACACACTTTAATATTCTGTGAGAATAATCAAAGAACGTTCTCTGCCATCTTTCATAGATTGATCAGAGAACATTCTCTCAACATTCTCTAAGTCAGTTTTGATTCAATACACTTAACTCACAATAATATTCTGTGAGAATATTCTTTGAACGTTCTCTGCTTTCTTTCATAGACTGACCATAGAACATTCTCTCATCTTTCTCTAAGTCTGTTTTGACTTAATTAATTACATTAAAGTTTGATTTATCATACAACTTATATTACTAACAAATTGAGTTCAATTTTAAAGGGCCACAATTCAAACCCCCCCCCCCCCCCCTTTCTTGTGATAAACTTTGCTACTTCAATTGGTATCAGAGCTCGGTCTCTAAAGACTGAGCATCTAATAAGTGCTAGAGGAAAAGATTCAGGAAGGAAGTAATGGCTAAAGGCGCAAAGTTCATAGGAGAAGGAGGATCATCAAATAGACCACCTCTATTTGAAGGAGAAGACTATTATTATTGGAAAGACAAAATGGAGCTATTCCTTAGATCACAAGACAACTACATGTGGTCAGTCATTGAACATGGAGAATAACAACCAACCATCATAGACAAAGATGTTACAAAGATAAAGACTCAAGATCAAAGGACCACTCAAGAATCAGATAGAGTACTTCTAAACATCAAAGCTAAGTTATTTCTCAAAAGTGCTTTATCTAGAGAAGAATGTGATAGAATCATGGAATGCAAAATAGAAAAGGAAATGTGGGAAACATTACAAACACATCATGAAGGAACAAGTCACGTCAAGGAAACAAGAATTGACATTGGAATAAGGAAATTTGAGCTCTTTGAAATGAAAGAAGATGAAACAGTGGATCAAATGTATGGAAGGTTAACAATCATCATAAATGAGCTAAACTCTCTTGGAAAAACCTACACCACACATGAGAGAGTAAGAAAGATCTTAAGATGCTTGCCAAAGAGTTGGAGACACATTGTCACAGCTATCACAGAGGCAAAGAACCTAAATGAAATGAAATTAGAAAATCTTATTGGATCACTCAGAGCTCATGAATCAATTCTCTTGGAAGACAAACCAATCAAAAAGAAAATGATTGCTTTGGATACACAAGAGATCAAATGTTCACAGAATGATGAAGATGAAAGTGATATTATGCAAGAAGACAATGTGGAAGAATTAGCACTCATCACTAGAAGAATTCAAAGACTAATGATGAGGAAAAATCAACTCATAGGAAGATTCCCATTTAGAAGAAGTGGAATTAAACCTAAGACAGACCTAAGCAAAGTCAAATGCTATGGTTGTGAACAACTTGGACACTACAAGAGTGATTGTCCAAAAGCTAAGAAATCTCCCTTCAAGAAGAAATCATTAATGACTACTTAGGATGAGATAGATGAAGATGAAGAAGAACAAGAAGCCAACATGTGTCTTATGACAAAATCAACATCTGAGGTAATTCTTGATCCTTGTGCATCATGTCAAAAAACTGAACATTTATTTGATAACTTATTTTATGACTCTCAAATCACTGCTCAGAAAAATGATCAACTTAGAAATGAGGTCACTAAGTTAACTTTAGAAAAAGGTAAATATAAGACTGAGGTAGAAAAATTAAAAGAAACCATCATTTGCATGCAAGAACATCATAGGAAAGAAATTGATGATTTTAAATTAAAATCTCTAGAATGTCCTAAACTTCAAGAAGAGAATATCATTTTGAAACAAACTAATTTTGAATTAGAAAATGATATAAGATGTTTTGTAAACTCCACTAAAACTTTTGAAAACATTATGGGTTCACAAGTAGGAGCTTTAGACAAAACTGTAATAGGTTTTAGAAACCATCAAAATCAACAATTATATGAAAAGTTTTTTGTGCCACAAAAGAATCAAAAAGTGGAAAAATACAAATGTACTTTTTGTTATAGAGATGGACATCTTGAAAAATTCTGCTTTAGAAAAAACAGAAAACTGAAATATGAGAGAAGTCTCCAGAGAGAACATTCTCAGAACGTTCTCAGAAGGAATCAACAGAACAGGAGAACATTCTCCAGACATTCTCAACAGGATTATTCCAAGAATAATTAGAGACAATTATATGATAATGAATCCTTTGTTAAGAGTCATCCATATCAAGATGAAACAAGACCTTTCAAAAGGCAAACTAACTCACAAGGACCCAAAAGATTATGGGTACCTAAGACACTATTACAATCAAGTGCAGGAATGTCATCTAGCAGTCAAGAAAAAGCCATGGTACTTGGACAGTGGTTGCTCAAGACATATGACTGGAGATAAACATAAATTCTGATCACTTGATGAAAAGGATGGTGGTACAGTTACTTTTGGAAACAATGAAAAAGCTAGAATAAAAGGTAAAGGTATCATTGGTAAGATTAATTCTAGTAAGATTGAAAATGTGCATTATGTTATTGGACTTAAACATAACTTGTTGAGCATAAGTCAATTATGTGACAATGGTTATGAAGTCATTTTCAAACCTCAAACATGTGAAATTAAAAAATCTTCTTCGAATGATATTTTATTCACTGGTTCAAGAAAAGGAAATATTTATGTTTTCTACTTGGATGAACTTCCTGTTGAATCTTGTTTTGTCTCTCTTGAAAATGACAAATGGATTTGGCATAAAAGGACTCGTCATGTAAGCATGAAAACAATTTCAAAACTTTCCAAACTTGATCTAGTAAGAGGCTTACCGAAAATTAGTTTTGATCTAGATAAAGTGTGTGAATCTTGTACAAGAGGAAAACAAGTTAAAAGTAGTTTTAAACCAAAAGATTTTGTATCAACAAAGAAACCTCTTGAACTACTTCACATGGATTTATTTGGTCCTATCAAAACTACTAGTCTTGGTGGTAAAAATTATGGTTTTGTCATTGTTGATGATTTTTCAAGATTTACTTGGGTATTGTTTTTAAAACATAAGGATGAATCCTTTGAAGCTTTTAAAACTTTTTGTTTGAGAGTTCAAAATGAAAAAGAGTCCAAAATTATTTCAGTGAGAAGTGATCATGGAGGAGAATTTGAAAATTCTTTATTTGAATCATATTTTAATGAAAATGGCATATCTCACAATTTCTCTTGTCCAAGAACTCCTCAACAAAATGGTGTTGTTGAAAGAAAAAATAGAACATTACAAGAAATGGCTAGGACAATGTTGAATGAATCAAATGTGGAGAAATACTTTTGGGCTGAAGCTGTCAACACTGCTTGCTACATTTTGAATAGAGTAACCATTAGAAAAATTCTCAACAAGACACCTTATGAACTTTGGAAAGAGAGGAAACCAAATGTGTCATACTTTCATATCTTTGGATGTTATTGCTACATCTTGAACATCAAAGACAACTTGGGAAAATTTGACTCAAAATCTGACAAGGGAATATTCTTGGGTTATTCTCTCACATCAAAAGCCTATAGAATCTACAACCTTAGAACCCAAACTGTTGAAGAAAGTATGCATGTCAAGTTTGATGAGTTTGAAGAACCAATAAATTCAAGTATCATCATTGAAGATGAAGGTGAGAAAAATCCACAACTTCAAGAAGATCAAGAACATTCAATGAATAATAATCAAGAACCACCACTTGAAGTTGATCAAGAATCATTACCAAATGTTCCTAAAACATGGAGATTAGTCAATCATCATCCACAAGATCAAATTATAGGAAACACTGAAGATGGTGTAAGAACTAGAAGAGCTCTTCAATATTTGGAGAATGATCTCGCAATGATCTCTCAAATTGAACCTAGAACCATAGATGATGCTATTGTTGATGAATCTTGGGTTGGAGCTATGAAAGAAGAATTGCAACAATTTGAAAAGAATAAAGTGTGGAACTTAGTACCAAATCCTCAAAACCATTCAATCATTGGAACAAGGTGGGTGTTCAGAAACAAGCTTGATGAAGATGGTAAGGTAATCAGAAACAAAGCTAGACTTGTAGCACAAGGTTACAATCAACAAGAAGGTATTGACTATGATGAAACTTTTGCTCCAGTTGCTAGGTTAGAAGCAATAAGAATTTTACTTGCATATACATCTCATAAATGTTTCAAACTTTTTCAAATGGATGTAAAAAGTGCTTTTTTAAATGGCTTTCTAAATGAGGAAGTTTATATGCATCAACCTCCTGGTTTTATTGATGAGCATAAACCTAATTATGTTTACAAACTTACCAAGGCTCTTTATGGACTTAAACAAGCTCCAAGAGCATGGTATGATAGGTTAAGCACCTTTTTACTTGAAAATGGTTTTTCTAGAGAAAAAATTGATACTACTCTTTTTATAAAAACCAACAAGGAAGAATTGCTTATTGTTCAAGTATATGTTGATGATATTATCTTTGGTGCTACTAATGAAAAAATGTGTGAAGCTTTCTCTAACCTTATGCAAAGTGAGTTTGAAATGAGCATGATGGGAGAACTTAGATTTTTCCTTGGCTTGCAAATCAAGCAACAAGAAGATGGCATTTTTATTCGTCAAGAAAAATACATCAAGGATTTGCTCAAGAAGTATAAGATGAGTGAAGCCAAAATCATGTCAACTCCTATGCATCCATCAACAAGTCTAGACAAGGATGAAAATGGCAAAAGTGTATCTGAAAAGGAATATAGAAGAATGATTGGATCTCTTCTATATCTAACTGCAAGCAGACTTGACATAGTGTTCTCAGTGGGAATTTGTGCAAGATTTCAAAGTGCTCCCAAAGAATCACATTTAACTGCAGTCAAGAGAATTTTTAGATATTTGGTTGGAACACCAGATGTAGGCATATGGTACAAGAAGGGTACACATTTTGATCTAAAAGCCTATTGTGATGCTGATTATGCTAGTGATAAGTTAGAAAGAAAAAGCACAAGTAGTGCTCGTCAACTCCTTGGTGAAGCTCTAGTCAGTTGGTCATGCAGAAAGCAAAACACCATAGCACTCTCAACAACTGAAGCAGAATATGTCTCTGCAGCAAATTGTTGTTCTCAAGTGATATGGATCAAAAACCAACTTGAAGACTTCTCATTAAGGTACACAAGCATTAAAATTTTATGTGATAATACTAGTGCTATTAACTTATCAAAAAATCCCATTCAGCATTCTAGATCAAAACACATTGAAATCAAGCATCATTTTATACGTAATCATCTTAGTAAAAAGGAAGTTGAATTAGTTTTTGTGGATACTGAAAATCAATTTGCTGACATTTTTACTAAACCATTGGTTGAGGATCGTTTCAATTTTATAAAAGAAAATTTGAAAATTATCAAAAATCCCAATTCCTTGTGAAACACGTTTTTAGGAGAATGATCTGAGAACATTCTCTAAAAATTTTCATGACTTATGTGCTTGCTTGCATTATTCTCGTCTAAGTCTTTTTTTTTTTGAGTGTTTAAGTGTTCAAAATGATAGTACATGATTATTGGGGAATGTAGTTTTTTAGTCCTCTTGTTGTACCTAGTTATCTCCCTATTAATTCTTTTTTATTAGAACAAGGTACCATCATTACCATCATAAATAGTATCCTACCATATCCTTTCCTTCTCACATCATAGGCTAGTATCTCTCTCCTACTAGAAACTACCCACTACCTTTCTCTTTCAACTCAACCGTTTCACTCCTCTCTCTCCACTAAGTCAGTTTCTTCTTCTTCCCAAAACCTTTCTTCTCACAACAATGGCAAGAACAAAGGTCCCTGTTATGCTAAGAAACCGAACAACATCACCTACTCCTTCACCACCTCGTTCTCCATCTCCTCCATCACCACCGTCACCACCACCGTCTGAAAACCATTCAAATTCCTCTCACAGTGATGAAATGGGTCATGAAGATCTTACAAAAGCTCTCATTGTTTTTGTTCCTCAAAATGAAGAAACAATCTCTGATCATTCCCTGAATGTTCCCCAATCACCAAATCAATCATCTCCGCTGCCTAAACCTTCATCCCCAAATGTCACTGTTGACAATAACCCACTTATTTCATCTCCACCAAAATCCCTCTCTCTAGAACCAGTTAATGAGTCTCAATCAAATGTTCATCGTTCCTCATCTCCTAAACCGTCTGTTGAATCACAAACTGATGAACCACATTTAACTCCTAAACCCTTTTCACCTTCACCTAACTCTTCATCTCCAAAATCTTCTTCTTCTCTGAACTTCTCCAGTCCATCATCACCTAGTCATATTGCTGAAGAAAAAGAAAAACAAACACCTCCTGCTGTTTCTAAAGTCAGAAAATCTATATCTTTTGATGCATGCAATGTGAGAAGATCAGCAAGAATTTTATCTGGGTTTGGAACCAAGAAGAATGTGGTGATTAACAACATTGTCATCTCCATCACTGATTCTGATGAGGAAGAAAAAATAGAGGAAACACATGAACCATCTCCACCCATCATCACTCTGAAACGAACCACTTCTTCATCCAAACCAAAACCAACTCCTTCCCCTGCCAAAACTGAGTCTGTCAAGGAAAAGAAGAAAAAAGAAAAGGTGGTTATTGCTGAGAAGAAACCAAGGCTGAGAAATGTGCCTCTAATCCATTCTGAAATAAGGGAAAAGTTCAATGATTATTGGAAAATCAAACCAATCAGTGCTGGCAAGTACTTTGACTTTGATGAGTTGAAGAAAAATGGCATTGACTTGACAAGGTTTACTGATCCAATGAATTGGACTTCCTTTTTCAAAATCAAGGAATCCATTTTTCCATTGTTAATACAAGCCTTCTACTTCAATGCTAAGGTTAGCCCTGCCAAGGATGTGTTAGTGTCTAATCTTAAAGGTGTTGAGATTAAGCTAACCCTAGAGATTATTGGAAGCTTGCTGGGAATACCTTGTGATGGATCAACTCTCTATGGGGGAGTGACCGACGATTTGTGTATAAAAAAGATTTGATCTTGACCGCAAGTGCACAGTCTCGTCGTGTAGTTTTAAAAGATATCGAATCCACAGGGACCAATAGCTGAGTACCGTATTTCTATCGTTACGGTGTAAATCTAAGGCAGATGAATTTAGTTTTAGAATTGTTTTGAAATTAAAAGAGATTTAATTTAAATTAATTAAAGCGGGACATCGGTATGTAACTAATTAACCGTCGGGAATTTAATAAATTAATAGCGCGCAAAAAGGATTTATCTTTCAGAAGGACTTTCTTAATTTAAAGGTTTAAACCTCACACTCTCGTTTTGTTGATAAAAACCATACTAACTAGACTAGGAGTTTTACTGTCACTTTTCTACCACCTTAGTTTCGAAAGTATATTTTGAAAATTAATTAGTCCTAATTAATTCTAACGTGGCTCTTGCTCGTTCAAGAATTAATATCTAGTTTCTACTATCCGGTTAAAATCTCAAACTCTCGCTCTATTGATTTTAACCTTAATTACTTTATTTTACTCTCGTTCAAAAGTATAGGGGTTTTACAATTAGAAACCAAAATCAGAAAAATAGTTTAATAAATGCGCGCGCTACATCATCATTAAATCCCCTTCGGAGAATTAGACTACATACCGATGTCTAGGGATTTAGCTAGACAAGTTAAAGAAAGTAAATAAACAAAAACAGTAAATTAAATAATGCATAAATAAATAATTAAATAAAGACATAAACAAAACCTGGAAAGAATTGCTGAATAAACTTGCTGGAATTAAAGGAAATAAAATTCTTGACAAGGAATTGAAAACAGATTTGAAATCAGATTCCCAGTGTGGAAATACCGACACAGTTTACAAAGCGGGAAATTTAAACTGACTGAAATAAAGAAAGAAAAGGCGTCAAAAAATCTGAATTTGAGCTTCCTATTTATAGAGGAATTTTGACTTCCACGATCCTCAAAAGTAGGAGAGGATAAGCTCACTTTTTGATGTCATCCAGTAACCATACGATTAGGAACCGAACTGATCAGACGCGTGCTTTTCCCCCACGTTACGTGAAATTCAGTTTCAATTGGATCTGAATTGGTGGCGGGCGCCGTGTAACTGGTGGCGGGCGCCACCAGCCCAATTTTGTTGGGTTTTGCTGATTTGCTCGTTTGCACCCCCTTTTTGCTCCGTTTTTTGCCCTTTTTGCTCAATTCTCTTTTCCGGCCCATTTTATTCGACATTACTGAAAAGGAAACAAATACCCACATAAAAAGACATAAATGAATTAAAAACATATGCAAATGCAACTAAAGTTCACCTAAACTAAGCTAAAAATACGATATGATTTCGTGTCATCAAATTCCCCCACACTTGAACCATTGCTTGTCCTCAAGCATGAAAGAATAGTGAATTACATAGTGCAAGTAAAGACACATGACACGATCATCCTACTCGTACGTGGCTGCCGGCTAAGCTATGAAAATCAAACAACAGTACAGATAACAAAAGCACCGTAATGACACACTAGACTCCCATTATATGAAAACAGACCTGAAGCATTTCCTTTTGACTCTACCTCTCACCTAAGTTTCATTTGCCTCTTTCATTCTAGCGCAATCACATTAAGCCCGTTATCTCGTACACGCCCATGGTAGGAAACCTGTTAGTGATTATGATCATTATATAGCGAGGGGTGCTGATAACATAAGTTTGGTAACCCCTATTTTCTTTTACTCACTTCGCAGTTGCGGGGGATCGGATCGTAACCCGCCCTACCAAGTTCAGAATCAGACACCTCTGAACCAACTACTAATGAGTTTCTATACTATGGTATTTTTTTCTTTTCACATGTTTCAACATTTGTTGAATTTTTCATCAATTATTTCAAAGAATCAACCAATAGTATCCATGACATTTGTTTTCAAGATCATTCACTTATATTCATCGGTTTCCCACTTAGTTTGTGCCTTGAGATGGTGCCAACTGCTAGATAAACTACTAAGGGTTCATTAAAACTCAAATTCAAAGCTTTGTCAAAATTGGTACTCAAGTCAATTTACACACTTCCGGGAATCTAAGGTGTCAAAACGGTATTGATTTTATCTAACCATTACCTAAATCTCACAAAATAGCCTAGATAGTGCAAACAACCTATATACTTTCGAACAATCAAAATCAGACATCAAAACTCAACACTTTTGCTTTTCACAGGAAAAAATTTGGTATGGCTCAAGAAATGGGAAAAATAAGACAAAAGCAAAACCAACACGCAAAAACTACTCAATCCAAGTGAACTATCTTAATTTTTATTATGCATGCAAAAATTAAATGACTGAAAGTAAAAGAAAAGCGATAAAGCTTCCTCCCCCACACTTAAATTGAGCATTGTCCCCAATGCGACAACTAAAGGTAGAGAAGGAAGGATAAAACCTGTGTGATTAAACTACTGGCGGCCTGGGCCGCGTCTCCTCGTGCGCCTCTCCTGCTGTGGAGGAACTGCACCCAACTGCTGGAAATAGTCATCATACTCGTCCATGCGGAGAGTCATACCTGCCATGCTATCAAGTAAGCCACGCTGGTCAACCTGGTACTGCTGCATCATCATCATCATCTCAGTCTGCCTGGTCTGGATGTCCTGAACATGCTGGTCTCGTTGGGCATCCAATATAGAGCGCTGCCTCATCTCAAACAGAATAGTATCAAGTGTAGCAGTCTCGCGCTCATGGCCAGCTCCGGAGGAAGTACCTGCAAAATAGCCAAAAGGAGTGTGTGTGGTGGGTGCATCAGCTCCCCGACCCTCGCGCTCATCCTCGTCACTCTCGCCCTCATCGACAGCTGCATTTTGGTTCATGGGTGCAGGTGGGCCGCCATTGTCAGGGAGGAAGCGGAAGTTGGCTGGGTCGTGCACATTTATGCGCGCTGGGTCAGGGAGGATGACGTCGGGGCAAACTCGGTTATCTATCATGAGAATAAATCTACCATCGGCCCTTTGTTTGACAAGTTTCATGCTGCGCACCATGACCAAGTCAATGGTGCGGGGGTCGAGTGGGACTAGAGTGGAAAGCTGTTCCCCATGGTTTAGCATCCGTGCTAAAGTAGTGATAAGCCCCCCAAAAACAATTACTCCTTTGGATTTAACCATAGAAAACATATGGTACATGATGAGACGGGCAAGGTTAACTTTTTCTCTTGAAATAATTGTGAACAACAAGTAAAGCTCTTTTTCGTTCACCTTGTTTGAGTTAGCGCGCCCAAAAATGGTACAAGCTAAAAGTTGGCGAAAATAGCGAAGTGCGGGGTTTGAATTAATGATGCTCGGTTTCCCTCAAAGCTATTTGTTTCTTTCCCGGTCATCCCCCACCAAAAGGTGCGCGCGGCCTCGAGCCACCCCACTTGTGTGGGTAGCTCGTCCTTCACCCCCTCACCGTGTGGAAAATGCCACAACTCGGCCATTTCGTCAAAACTAAAATTATAATCATTGTTAAACAAACGAAATTTGACACGCTCGGGGGTGGGGTTTAGTTCAAGAGAGCTAAGAAATTCGGCGGTAAGTTGCTCATAGACCGGATCCTTGAAAGAAAGCAAATAGTCTAACTTGAAAAGTCTAAGTAAATAGTTAATACTATCGGTTAATCCTAGAGTTTGCATGCAAAGTTCGTCGGCATACCTTGTTGCTTCGAACTCTTTACGGAGGAGGAGCCGATAAAGCTTTGCTTGACCCGCATGTTGGAATTGTATCTCGTATTGCTCTTGATTTGCCATGATCTCAACTTGCAAAACTCAAAGATAAATGGAAAGAAAGGGAGTCTCTGTGATATTTGAAATGGTGTGAAATGAAATGAGTAGTAACATGAGTTTTTATAATGGAAAATGTAGTAATGACTTAGTGTTGTGCAGTTGGAAAATTGAATGATGAAGTGATGGAACGTTGAAGCACAGAGAGAATCAATTCCTTTCCAAGCCTTCAAAGACAAAAATCATTAAAACAAGCTTACTGTAACACGTCAAAAATTTGCCAAAATCATGAAAGACCATTCTGTGGCGCGCGCCACCACCACCACGGCGGCTGCCTGCTGGCCAAAGTGCCCAGAATTTTGACATTTTCGTCCTGTAGCGTGTTGTTGTTCCTTTGATCAATACCTGTACCTGTCTAAAGAAAATTGCACAGCTTGCACACAGTTGATATTAGTTTTAGCAGGTCAAAATTTGCACTAGATGGAGTTCCTAACACTGAGCATTTATCAACAAGAAAATCATATTGGCACACAAGAATATCATAAAGCAAACGGTCTCTCACAGGAGTTTTTATTAATTCATAAACTAGAACAAGTTAAATTAATTATTGCTAATTTTCTTGAAATCGAATTAATACTACTAATAAAGAAAATTCCCTAGGATTTATTATTCGAAAGCAAGTAAAAGAAGATCCTAGGAGTGCGGTTAACGCATCGGGACGGTCTTAGCCACTACGATGGTGCACGACTTCATTCACAACAAAGCCTAGCTCATCCCAAATATTCTCCACTTGCGAGGCGGTTGTGTTCAAGTAAGCATAGAATTCCGCGCGCAAGTTAGTTAGCTCGGCTTCCATTGCATTAGCCTTAGCTTGCAATGCCTCAAACATGGCGACAGTCACGGTCGGTGGCCCCTCCGGGGCAGCAGCAGCAGCATGAATAGGAGTCAAAACTTTAGGAGTAGAAACAGCAGGAGTAGAAGCAGGATACTCACTTGGATCAGACTCAGGTTCAGAGAGATTCATGTCAAGGTCTTCATAGGCTTAGGGTGAAGGAAGAGGTGAAGATGGTGTATAGTCTGGTTCTTCCAAGTCATAAAGCCAGTTGTTTCTGTCATGCACACTAGTTTTCTGGTTAGGCAAGGTAAAATGGGGTAGTACTTTGGAATTGATGAGGAGGTCAAACCGGTCAGGTCCTAGGTTTCCTATAATGTCACGGTTGAAGCAGAAGTTTATGTCCATTAGTCGGATTTCTCCCAAGGGTTGGAGTTGGTTAAGTTGGACTCTCAAGCCTATAGCATCTGCAATCATAGTCACCAATCCGCCAACTACGATGGGTCCTAAGCATTGGAGGGCTATCTTATGCATGCTTTTCATTATAAAGGTAGCCCCATTGACAGGGCGGGACTGTGAAGCACATAACATGATAAAAAGCTCCTCACGGGACACAGAGGTGTTGTTTTCTGCCTTTCCAAAAAGGGTGTGGGCTAGGATTTTGTGGAAGTAGCGGAAGGCTGGATTGTGTATGTTTTCAGAATACATGTTTTCAAAATCAGCATGACCCTCTCCTGAAATTCTTCCCCATAAATAGTCTAGTTCATGGTAAGGAAACACGCTCTCATCAACACATGTGAAAGTATTGGGATCACTTGGGAAACCTAGCAGGTTAGCCATCTCTAGATTGTTGAAGGTATAGTCCATGTTAAACATTCTGAAATTTATTAGGCCACTTCTGAATCCTTTTCCGATCTCAGGGTGATAGGAGAAAGAGCTTAGGAACTCAAGAGTTAGGTTACGGAAAGAGCTGAACCGCCTCCCCAAAGGAAAGCTGGACCAACCAATCTAATTAAGCAAGAACATCACACTTTCTCGAATTCCTAGCTTTTCCATGGTGCGGCTGTCAGGATAGATGGATAGGTGCATATCTCTCTGAGCATGAATTTCATAGTCTTTGACCTGTCCTACTCCTCTGAACTCGATATCATTATTCTCAACTCGATTCATCGTAAAAAAAAAGAGAAAGGTATCTAAAAAAATAGAATTGAAAAACATATACCAAAAATATGAGTGAGAAATAAGATATATAATAGTACCGCTTAATTTCTTTTAAAACATAACATTCCAGAAAAACAAGCAAAAATTAATAAAGACAAAAGTTAGTAACAATTAAAGCAAAAATAAACCTACATGTGGGTTGCCTCCCACCAAGTGCTTTGTTTAGTGTCGGTTAGCTCGACAGCTTAGTGTTCTTATTGCACTTTAGGTTTCCAAGGCCACTTATCAAGTGCTCTCACATACCCCTCACTTTTTCTCTTTTTTCTCCTATAGGGCGTTTCAGCTTCCTTGCCCTTTTCTATTATTTTGCGTTTTGGGAGAAAAGGAGATTTATCGATCTGAGGTGGGGGTTTTGGTTCAATTTCAAGTGTCCTTCTTTCTTTTGTCTTAGGGCTTTCACTCGCCTCTCTGAATGCTACCCTAATCCTTTTCGTAATGACACCTTCCTCAAATTCTCTTTCCCCTAATTTCCTCCTTCTAGTTGCGCCCTCATCCCCATGTGTGTTAATTTCTACATTCTTTTCCTTTTCACATGATTGGGGAGTTGGGTCCACTCTAACCTCTACTATCCCTTGGGGAACAAGGATTGGTGGGTTGTAGGGAGTAGGGGAAACATGCAGTGTTCCCTTCTCTACCGCTTCTACTACCTCACCAGGGAGGAGTATTGGTGATGCTTCTTCGATCTCCACTCTTTCCTCGCTGAAACTCTCAACAACACTATCATCCTCACTAGATCTCTCAATCTCGCTTTCATTAATGTCTGCTACAACGTTTTCTTGTCTCTCGTGAGAGGGTTCTATGGTTGACTGGGAGAACTGGGAGATTAGTGTCTCCATCGACTCTTAGGGAGTCGCTGTTGAGTTAACCATAGCGTCGAGCATCTTTTGGGTTTCGAGATTGCTTAGTCTAAGCTGTTCATTTCTGAGGTCTTGTTTCCTCATCATTTCTCTAACTCGGTGCTCTCGACTAGCATTAGCTGAAGCTTCCATAAACTCATTATATACCGCTAATAGGCTAGGACTAACAGATTCTTCTGGATTGAGGTGTTGAGGATAGTAATTGTATTGAGAGTTAGGGTATTGTCCCTCAAAGTACGGGGACGGTTGAGGCTGGTAGTTATAGAAGTTATTGTTGGGGTAGTTGAAATTTTGAGAATAGTCATTATAAAAGGGATTTGAGTTATACATTTAAGCTCAAAGGACTTATCCTAATTTTTTTCAAAAATTAAAAATCTAAAAATTTAAAATACCTTAGTCTCTACGATGTAACGACGGAGTTACGATATCGACTAAATTGGTCCCCGGCAACGACGCCAAAAACTTGACCGACGATTTGTGTATAAAAAAGATTTGATCTTGACCGCAAGTGCAGAGTCTCGTCGTGTAGTTTTAAAAGATATCGAATCCACAGGGACCAATAGCTGAGTACCGTATTTCTATCGTTACGGTGTAAATCTAAGGCAGATGAATTTAGTTTTAGAATTGTTTTGAAATTAAAAGAGATTTAATTTAAATTAATTAAAGCGGGACATCGGTATGTAACTAATTAACCGTCGGGAATTTAATAAATTAATAGCGCGCAAAAAGGATTAATCTTTCAGAAGGACTTTCTTAATTTAAAGGTTTAAACCTCACACTCTCGTTTTGTTGATAAAAACCATACTAACTAGACTAGGAGTTTTACTGTCACTTTTCTACCACCTTTGTTTCGAAAGTATATTTTGAAAATTAATTAGTCCTAATTAATTCTAACGTGGCTCTCGCTCGTTCAAGAATTAATATCTAGTTTCTACTATCCGGTTAAAATCTCAAACTCTCGCTCTATTGATTTTAACCTTAATTACTTTATTTTACTCTCGTTCAAAAGTATAGGGGTTTTACAATTAGAAACCAGAATCAGAAAAATAGTTTAATAAATGCGCACGCTACATCATCATTAAATCCCCTTCGGAGAATTAGACTACATACCGATGTCTAGGGATTTAGCTAGACAAGTTAAAGAAAGTAAATAAACAAAAACAGTAAATTAAATAATGCATAAATAAATAATTAAATAAAGACATAAACAAAACCTGGAAAGAATTGCTGAATAAACTTGCTGGAATTAAAGGAAATAAAATTCTTGACAAGGAATTGAAAACAGATTTGAAATCGGATTCCCGGTGTGGAAATACCGACACAGTTTACAAAGCGGGAAATTTAAACTGACTGAAATAAAGAAAGAAAAGGCGTCAAAAAATCTGAATTTGAGCTTCCTATTTATAGAGGAATTTTGACTTCCACGATCCTCAAAAGTAGGAGAGGATAAGCTCACTTTTTGATGTCATCCAGTAACCATACGATTAGGAACCAAACTGATCAGACGCGTGCTTTTCCCCCACGTTACGTGAAATTCAGTTTCAATTGGATCTGAATTGGTGGCGGGCGCCGTGTAACTGGTGGCGGGCGCCACCAGCCCAATTTTGTTGGGTTTTGCTGATTTGCTCGTTTGCACCCCCTTTTTGCTCCGTTTTTGGCCCTTTTTGCTCAATTCACTTTCCGGCCCATTTTATTCGACATTACTGAAAAGGAAACAAATACCCGCATAAAAAGACATAAATGAAATAAAAACATATGCAAATGCAACTAAAGTTCACCTAAACTAAGCTAAAAATACGATATGATTTCGTGTCATTAGGGAGATTGGTATTCTGCTCTCAACATTGATAAGGATGAACTGATAGTTGAGATGTTCATTAAGGAAGGTGCTATGATGGCTACACCTACCTCTTCCAAATTACAACATGACTACAAGATGCTGCACAGCTTATGCCTCCATAATATCTTTCCAAAGAGTGGAAGCAAGGACAAGGTTACAGACAATGACTTGCTTGTGATGTATCATCTGTACAAAGGTAAAAGAATATCACTTCCTCACATCATTTTACAACACATGATGCATATTGCTTTGTCTGGAACTAGGAAAGTTGCCCTTCCATATGGTATGTTGTTGAATAGGATATTTGAAGAGTTTAAGGTTGATTTGTCTGGGTATACTAGTGAAAATGCTTGCTCTGTTTTTAATGGTAAAAATCTGAGTCACATGAAGAAGGAGGTAGAGGAGAAAGTTGTGAAAATCACTGGTTTAAAAAGGAAAAGAGAAGCTACTCCTGAGGAGAATGTTGTTGGAGAACAACAGGAGAACATTCCCTCAGAAGAAAATGTTGTAAGAGAACAACCAGCGAACATTCCTCAAGATGAGAATGTTGCTGGAGAACGTCAGGAGAACGTTCTCCCTGAGACTGAGGCTGCAGGAGAACAACCAGAGAACGTTCTCCCTGCTAAGGAAACTGCCTCCACTCTCTTTGGGGTCTCAAGTGACACTCTTCCTTCCTATTGGGACTCCTATCTACACTTTGGGTCACCCTTTACAAACCACCCTCCTAGAACTGGCAAACAGCTTCAAGGTTTCTTCCACTCTTCATCAATGAACTCTACATTGTTCTCTCCTGTAATGAACTCTTCTCAAGGAAGCTTAGAGAACATGTTTAATGCTGATTTTGTGCAAAACTTGCTTAGCCCTGATAATCATTTCCAAGGAGGAAATTCATCCCAATCACTACCTTCCATTCCTTCATCTTTTGGAACTTTGAGTACTTTCATTTCACCTGGTAGCACTGCTTCTGCTGAAGCTTGGGATAAGTTCTTAGGATACTCTCCTAAGTTGATTGGTGGACCATCCTACACTAGGCCTACTAAGTAACAAAAGTTGGAAAAGGAAAATCTTAAGCTTAGGAAAGGTCAGGCCAAGATCATGGTTGCTTTGGAAATTCAGAACAACATGATGCAACACATGATGAACCAACAGATGATAATGAAGAAATGGGCTGAGACTGAAGTTTGTCCAAAGTTTGGCATTGCACCACCCTTTGCTGACCCCATGCCAGAATTTGATTCATTCCCTTCTCCTAGTGAATCATCATCATCATCCTCCTCATCTGAGTTTTAACCCTTTTTACCAAGCCCCTTCTTTTTGATTTCTGACAAAGGGGGAGAATAGTTTAGGTAAACAAGGGGGAGTAGGAAGAAGTTCTAAATAATCAAGTTTTCAAGCTTTTCAAGTCTGCAAGAACATTCCCTGATCATTCTCTGAGTTTGATCTTTTTGAAATAGATATTATAGGAAGTTCTTTTGAACAAAACTTGTTATGAACTTCTAATAGTATGTATTATTATATTTCTTGTCATGAATTCTTTTGTATTAATCCTTGTACTCTGATGATTGTTATTTCTCACTTTTGTGAGTTAATGGATTAATTAATATGTATGATTCATTTTATGTTTCAATTTGCATCATATCAAGTTTTGAAATTTTATTTCATTTATGAATGCTTGAATTGAGGGGGAGCTTGAAAAGATAAAAGCACTAATATTTCATATTACTTTAAGATTTGATTAAACCAAAATTAATCATTTAAAACATAATCAAGAAGTTTGTCATCATCAAAAAGGGGGAGATTGTTGAGGCAAAATCCCAATTTGATGTTTTAAAGATAACAAACATCTTAATTATATTTTAAGTATAATTTTGGTCATTGTGTTATCTAACAAGTGCTTTTGAGTGATATTAAAAAGATAGGTCTCATTGTGCAAAGCAAATAAATTAATATCAGCTCTGGAGAATGATACAAGAAAGTTAGTCATCATTCTCTCATCATTCTCTGGCTTCAGCGTGTTTGTTCTTCAATGCCAAAGCATCTATTTATTTTAGGTGATAAATGAACAAGACAAAGGAACACTTATCATGAGAATATTGCACAAGATCTCTACAACAACTTATTCCATTATGGCAAGTCAAAGCGATTAATATCTTATGGGACTTTCCTTCTTGAGCCATATCACATGGAGCATGTGCAAAGAATGTTCTTTGACCTCAAGGCATAATATATTAATATCTGAAGTCAATATGGAAGAGAAGAACATAGACCAATGAGGAGAAGACAACAACTTTTTCACTATGAGTTGTTATGTACTTGCAAAGGATTATTTAATGATCTTTCTCCAAGAAAGTAGTAGTCCTTTCTCCAACAAAGGCTAAACTCTATTTTATATCAAGGTTGTACTTGCAAAGTACTTTACCAACATCCCTTGATCAGATCACAGCTGGTTGCTTGCATAGAAAGTTGTCCCCACATCATTCTCCACTATTCCATGAAGCTTCTCAACACAGTTCTGTGAGAATGTTCTCTCATCATTCTCCTTGAAGCATTGTTCTCATATGACAGCATAATTCAAAGGCAACGGTCACACTTGTTCAGCAAGCAAATGAAAGTACAATGCCAGCTCATCAAGACGCTCCTCTTGGAGAACATTCTCAGAACATTCTCCAGCTTACTCCAAGTTTGTGAGTAACGGCTAGTTCATTGTTCTCTGATTTTTCTACACCTTCTCCAAGACTCCAAAGGCTCTCCAAACATCTATAAATAGCATGGAATGCAGCTGGAGCAAAGCAAGAGTTTGAAGCACCATTTGATCATACAATACTTGTCTTTCAAGCACAAGAATCTCAGAAACTCTTTTTGATCTCTTTCACTCCAATCTTCAAAATTGCATACTTGGATCAGCAATTCTTTTGAGTGATTTTCAGAGAGATTTTTATAGTTACCTAGAAAGCTTTATAAACCTGGTTATGGTTTGTTGTTAAGCTTTAGATCCAAATACCTCTTTGTAAAAAGAAAGAACTTGCTCAAGAATACGTGACTATTTGTTGAGCAACTACCTTAGAAGGAAAGGTAGAGATCACCTTGGTGATAAGGTGGAAGATAAGCTTGTGATAGCTTGACAAAGTTTTGATCTTGGTTTAAGATCAAAAGAAGAATAGTGGAAACTCTCACTTGGTGTGGGAAACTGGACTAGCCCAATTAAGGGTGAACCAGTATAAACTTCTTGTGTTACACTTTCCTTTATCTCCATACTTATGCAAAACTGACACACTTGCACACACTTGAATATTCTGTGAGAATAATCAAAGAACGTTCTCTGCCATCTTTCATAGATTGATCAGAGAACATTCTCTCAACATTCTCTAAGTCAGTTTTGATTCAATACACTTAACTCACAATAATATTCTGTGAGAATATTCTTTGAACGTTCTCTGCTTTCTTTCATAGACTGACCAGAGAACATTCTCTCATCTTTCTCTAAGTCTGTTTTGACTTAATTAATTACATTTAAGTTTGATTTATCATACAACTTATATTACTAACAAATTGAGTTCAATTTTAAAGGGTCACAATTCAAACCCCCCCCCCCCCCTTTCTTATGATAAACTTTGTTACTTCAAGTAAACTGTCGAATCAGTGGAATCCGACATAAACGTTGTTCATTAAAAACAACCAACAAACAAATTTTTTTCAGGAAGAACTACGTGAGCTTTGAATTTCTCATTGCACATGGGGAATACGTAGGAGCGAGATCGTAATCTCGTCAAGCCAAATAATAACAAACCCTTTTTTTGTTCCTTTTGTTCAGTATGCGGTAATGTATTTCTTTTATGCGGTTATTTTTGTTTATGCAAACCAAATTCCTCAAATGGTTCCCATTGAGTACAACGGATATGAGGGGGTGTTAACGTCTTCCCCTCATGTAACCAACTCCCGAACCCGACTCTTAAAGGTTTTATCATTATTTTCCTTTCCCCTCACGGGATAAATAAAATATGGTGGCGGCTTCATTGCAATATTATTTTGTGCTTGCGCCGGGTGTTACAAGCTTCACCATATAGTTTTTCAAAAGCATTTTGAAGTTCATCATATGAGGGATTATCATTAGAGATAGAGCTAGAATCACTTACTTGACGTTTGTGATGTTTCTTGCCTTTACTAGGTGAATCATTCATGAGTACCACATGAGCGCGTTCTTCATCCTCTTCACTTGAGCTCTTGGACCTAGATCCATCTTCGCTTGAACTATCCCAAGCAACATAAGCTTTCTTACTCTTGTGAATTTTCTCGGAGGTCTTTCCCTTTCGTTTGTTATAGGATGGACATTCCGGTTTTTAGTGTCCCGATTTGCCACATTCATAACACACTCTTTTAGGCTTGCTCTTCTCTTTCTCTATATCATCCCTTGATTGCTTCCGTGACTTGGGATCATTTGTCTTCAAAAATTTTATACCATGTAATTTTGCATAGTTGTAAAATCTTCGAACAAATATATACATTTCTTGTTCATCCCACTCTTCGTCACTTAAGCTATCATCACATTGCTCTTTACCTTTTAATTTGGAACATGAAGTTTTTAGAGCAACTGACTTCATTTCCTTCTCTTTTTGTTTCTCCGCATGCTTTTCCTTTTTAGATCCCTTCTCATCCTTTTCGAGAGCCATGAGCACATGTTCGTGCTCCTCGAGCTTTCCAAATAGAGTTGTAAGGCTCAATTGTGAAAGATCATTCGCCTCTTTGATGGCGGTGACCTTAGGTTGCCAAATCCTAGACAAACATCTTAAGATTTTATTAGTAGCAACCTCATTTTCTATATGATTTCCAAGACCATGCAATTTGTGTGTGATTTTAATAAACCTTTGTTGCATTTGCGCGATGATTTCACCATCTTGCATGCGAAAAAGCTCAAATTCTTGTGTCAAAGTGTTTATTTTAGATTGCTTGATTTTATTAATACCCTCAAAGTGGGTGATTAATGTGTCCTACATTTGTTTTGCCGAGTTACAATGAGAAACATGATACTATTGCTCAATCCCCAAAGAGGAGATCAAGATATTTTGAGCTTTCGCATCGTAACTCACTTTCTTCTTATCATCGTTACTCCATTGTGCCATAGGCTTGTTTGTTACAACACCATTTAAATCGGTATTTGTCGGAACAAAGGGACCGTTTTCAATGGTGTTCCAAACTTCACAATCAAAAGAATTGATGTGAATCCTCATACTACTTTTCCAATAGTCGAAATGTTCGCGTTGAATATCGGTGCTCTATTATAAGCCCCCTTCGGTGCAAAACTCCGTACCTAAAGGCTTAGGAGCAACTTCATAATCAACAATACAAACACCCTACGTCCTTATCATGTGATCTAATAATTGGCAGAAATCCACACAATTTTCGTAAAAATCAAACCTGGATCATGATACCACTTGTTAGACTACGCGGCTACGCTTAGAGGGGGGGTGAATAAGAGTTCCGAAATAAAGCAAACGATTTTTCGGATTTTCAAAAGAGTGCGCGGAAGCTACCTAGATCGGTAGTCTATTTGCACCTCGACCAAAAGGAAAAGTAATATAGTCTTATATGTTGGAACGATGATAAATCGAATGCAATGACAAATATTCGAATACAAGCAAGTTGTGTCAAATAATGTTTTACTTTGAAAATATTGCACACACACACAATTAATGGTTTGAATTATTCTATAACAAACAAAGTATCAAAACAATATTTTTGTCGAACACTTGGCGTGCACGACAAAACTATGTTTGCGATTTCACAATAAAACGGAAAGTAAAGAGATAAGGGTAAGAGATTGCAAACGGAGATGATCAGGGAGTTCCCAGCTTTCGTGTCGTCCTTGCGGTCGGCCGATACGTCTCCCCCCAACTTATCAAAAGGATAAGTTGAGATTTTCACTATTTCTTCGAAAATCTTTACAAATGCACAATTTCACAAATAATACAATACGTGAACGATACAGACTCAATCAACTAGCTTCAATTGTGAATTGCGCGACCTCAACCCAATCTTGGCTTCAACCTCTGATTCCAACAATCAAACCTCACACCTATCTTGAACGAAGAACTTTGTGATGATTGTCCAGCTGATTCCTTCACCAAATTGTGTTGATCATTCAAGCAAGCGATGCCTCTTGAATCCCGATGAGAAACCCTAACCTTCAAGAACAAATCAACCTGGTTGTAATTCTGATTCACCGTGAACTACCCCGAACGTTATCTTTCAAACTCTCTAAGAAACTTTGATTGAACCCATATTCAATTTCAATTTGATGGAGATTTGAAAGAAGATGATGATCTTGTCTTGAATGCTCTTTGATCCAAAATACTCAGCAATTCTGATCAAAGGAGTGTTTTCCAATAGTTTCTCATGTTTACAACAATTATTCATAAAGCTATTTATAGAGAAAATAGAATTGAGTAAATTTAGGCACAATCTAACAGGTTTGTATCGATACATCCATTAGTTTCTATTGATACAAGCAATTGACAACGTTTAGAAAACTGAAGTTTTGTGTGTATGTATCGATACACCCACGATTATGTATCGATACATACACCAAAAAAACAGAGTGTGACTGATATGTTTCGAAACACACAAGTATGTTTCAAAACACAAGGTTATCTCTAGTTTAAAGAGAGTCTGCATGTGTTTCGAAACATATAAGTGTGTTTCGAAACACAGAGGCTCTTCTGACTCCAATGAGAACAATTTGTATCGATACAAAGGTGCTATGTATTGATACAAATGCGTGGTAATCAGTCTGAACAAGTTTCAGGAAATTTGTATCGATAGAAGTATATATATATCGATACAAAACTCCTAAAAATTGGTTTTTCAAAGTTTCAAAAAAAGTGTTTTGCTGTCAAGTCAATTTTAATTGTTACCAAAACATATTCTACTCTATTTCATGTGTTTTGACAATTATTAAAACTCAGAGGGGAACTGGTGCATTTACACAAATTTCATAATCAAGCACAAGTGACAATATACAATAATACGATAAAAGCATAAAATAAAGAAAATAAAAAAAAAACACAATGCAAATAATCTAAACAAAGTGGTTAACACAAGATAATGAATTCAAATGAAGTGAAAATAAATCAAGTAGAGAGTAATAATAAAGTGAAAAAAAAACTGATCATGATATATATATATATATATATATATATATATATATATAAAAAGTAGCGCTCAAACAAAATAATAACAGAGGGGGGTGTACTAAGTAAAATATATAGTATAAAAGTATAAATCAGAAAAGGAGGGGGGTGTTGATAGTGAAGGAATTGTTTGGTCCATTTGTGTTTAGGTCTGTTTTTTGTATGAACAGGGCCGGTTCGGTTCAGGTCCCTTAGTTTGGACCAGACCGAACCAGTTTGCTCATTGTGTGTGTGTGTGTATGGATCCAGTCTGCCCTGAACCAATCATCACCGTCTGATCAGATCTGTCCCAGATCAGACAATTCTGATTCACAAAGACTCTGATGTCTCTGATTGCTTCATCAGATCATGTGATTGAAAATAAAACTAGTAAAAAGAGGTGTATAATATAGGTCTTGTTGTTCTTCAAGCATGAAATAGAAAACGCAGAAGCAGAAATCCTCACATCAAGACCAAAAATCACAAATGAACATTCGATTTTCATCGACTCATCCTACTGATCATGAATTCGCAAGCGAAATTATCAGTTGAGGTCCTGGAGACTAAGATCGAAGTCCAATCTGACGAAACCAAAGGTTCAAAATCAAGCAAATTCGAACGAAAATAAACACAATCAAAGCCAAAATGATAGAAACTAAATCATATAACAGATTATATAAGCGACTGCGAGCACTAATCAACTCGAATCATTTGCAACAGGGTCAGAATCATCCAGAAACGATGACTACCTTTTTTCGGCTTTAATCGTTTTCGATCCCGATTTGGTGTCGACTATCCCACGTTTGTGTTTCGAAATCAAACGAGAACGGTGAATAAGGGTATGAACGTGTTGGAGCGATTGAACAACTTTGTTACTGTTTGCTGGTGTTTTAGGTGGATTTCGTTCGGAGTTTGATAATGGCTTTCAATTTCGGAAGAGTAAAGGATAAAGGTTTTTTGATTTGTTTTTGGATTGAGGGTTGATGAATTTGATGAGTTGATTTGTGATGTAGGGGGATGAATCTGAGAGTGAAGTTTTTGTTGTGTTTTTTAAGAAGGAAGAACAACTCTACGTTCTTTTTTGTTTTTTTTATTCTTTTATATTTTTTTGGCTTTTTGTTTTGATTGTTTTTTGAATGAAGTTTTTTTCTGATTTTTGTAGGGTGAATGAGAGATGATTGAATGTGTGAGTGTGATGTTTCTTATATAGAGATTAATTAGGGCAAAGGCTAAAATGGTAATAAGACAAAAAGAGGAAGGAATTTTGATTTATTTTTGAAAATGAAAATAACTTATGATGAGAGTGGGATGAGGTTGCAAGAGCTTATTGGTCTATGTTGAATATTCCCTTGTGAGGTGGCAAATGCTATTTTTGGTTTTAATTTTTAAAGGAAAAATGTGATAGAAAATAAGAGAAAATGATTTTTTTTCTATTTTTGGCTAACTTTGAGATAGAAATGTGAAGATGAAATAAATTGAAATAAAATGTAATAAAGTGTTAATATTTTGATATTTTCGAAATATGTGAAAATAAAATACAAAACTGGATTAAAAATAATAAAAACTATTTTTTGGACATTTTTAACTTTTTACGCTAATTAAAAGAAAATTTAAATGAAATTAAACTAAAAAGAACAAAATGGTCGTAAAATGAAAAATATGCATGAAATTAAAAATAAAATATGCACGAAAATGATATTATTTTTATGAAGAAGAAATAACATATATATATTTTTTAGAAAAATACAAATATGAAGAAATAATGATAATAACATGAGAAAAATAACAAGAAAAATGCATGAAAAAGGTAAGTCAAAATATGCATGGCAAAACGTGTATAATTTTGTATATTTTTATGCATGAAATGTAAATTGGATTTTATGGTCCAAAATTGGGGTACAACATCTATTATGATAGTCACGACTCTTGTTAGTTATTATAATTTTGGAGCTTTATATGATGGATATCAAGTTAATGTTTCTGTTGGAAATAACATGGAAATGATGACAAAAGAACTTGGTATGAAATGAACACTTAGTTGTGAATTTTGAAAAGTTGTTAAGTCCCACATTGGAAAATCTTAACATCTTATAAGTGTTTATATATTACTACTCCATTACAAGGGTGTGCCCTTGGGGTATAAGAGTTTTGTGAATAGGAGAGAGCGCAATCAATCTTGACCATCACGCGCGCCGCCGCCGTCTGGGCAGCTCGGATCTGGATCTGGGCTTGGGCCTTGGGCTTGCTTGTGTGATGTATTAATTTTTTGGTGGCCGAAAAATTAAGACTTGCGTTTCTGATCCATGCCAATTAATCCTTTGTCTGCAGTTTTTCTTTTCGTTTTTATTGTCCTTGATTGCTAATGATTTAGAAATCAGAATATATTTCAATTCCTCCTTCTTCTTCGACACACAGAAAACAAACAATTCTCTTACACAAAAAAATTCGTTCTTCATTTTTGCTTTTGTTTCAGAATAGAATTGGTACTTTGATGCCAATATTTGAGTGATTGGCTTATCTAATCATAGAGGGTGTAATCTTGACCGAATTCTACAAGTGCAGTGGAATTTCGGTATTTTAATCAATCGAAGCTGTTTTATCCTGGAGGCGTCGGGGTAATTTCGAACTGCTGGCACAATCTTGGCAGTACCCACGAACGTCTTAAAGAAAGCGACCTAGTCCGCGACTCAGCTATTTATTCGGTTGGCAATTTTTCAATTACAGTTTTTTAAAATTTTGCATTTTCTGTAATTTTTTTCAACAGTTTCTTAATGGCGACATTAAGAAATATAATATGGTGCAATGAGATGAAACTTTGTGTTGGTATATTCAAAGTGGATGATTTGCAAACACATAAAGTTCATTTGAGTTACGGAAATTGTCTCATTAATAATACCACAAAACTCTCATAAGGTAATTGCCTCATTTGATTTTGAGATATATTTATTGAGAATTGTGGGTTATAAAAGTTCAGTGGGTTTATGTTTATATTCATAGTTTAAAGTGTCAATTTTATTTTTATTTAGTCAGTGATATATGATTGTTGTGCGAAACTAAGAAAACTCTAATAGAAGTTTAGAGATGAAAGATATTGGGCACACTTCTTTTGTATTAAGTATTTTGATATTTAAAGATTATTCTCAAGGTCTCATTCGGTTATAACAAAAGAAATATATCAATAAAGTCGAAAGTAAAATCGACATGAAAGTCAATAAGGTAAAGGATTGCCCTAATCATAAAGGGAGACTATTTATTCTCAATTATTGTCCAATAGAAAAAATCTGAAAATTTAGAAAATTAAATATTTTCCTATATGTTTCTTTCACCTTTGGAAAAATTATGTATTGTTTTATTTATACACATCAGGAAAATAGTGTATATAATAAGATCATTTGGCAGATACTTGAGCATTTCAAAATTTTGAATTGTTTAAATAAAGCAACCATAAAGATTGTTTAAAGAGAACAAGAAAATTTATGTCCACATCAGAGATCTAGCAATTTTGAGATCATCAGTGTGTTAGACTCTAACTTTTGGATGTTTGTGTATAATAGACATCATAACTTAAGAAATGACTGTAAGTATTTATGTCACATGATTGCATATAATAAAAGATATTGAAAGACCACTTAAGATATATAGTGACATAATTTAGTCATATAGTTATTCAACAACGTTAACTTTATTGTCTTATGGATTATTTGTTGTTGATTGATAGAACAAGTAGCGACAAAGTTTATTCTAGTTGATCTACTAATCAAATACACGTCACATAAGGTCTTTCATATAGTTGATGTGATTGAGGATGTCTTAGATTAGTGAGTGTCTCTTAGTTTATGGTCTATACTTTTATTTTTGATATAAATACAAATTTTCTTAAGGTTTTCAGTAGAAATAAAGTTCATGAGGTTATTATTATAACCATATTTTGTATCATTTGTGCAAATATTGAATTTGCAATTTCAGTTTGATCTCACTAAAGACTTCAGTTGGATCAGTTAGAAATAGGCATGATTTAGAGATCATATTGCATGAAATTTCCATGCCACTCATCCATATCGATCTATGTCATCAAGTACATTGATATGGTGGTCGTCGGGGTTCAGTCACGTTATATGTCAATGACGACAGTCGTGGTGGTCCCATTATTGATGTATGAGGTGGACCAGATTGTAAGGTTGAAATCCAAAGATAAATAACATTCAGATGCGCACATAAAGAATAATGATATAATTATTACGATATATAGCCCAAGTGGGAGATTGTTAGAATATTTTATGATATTCAAATAATATTATGTGGGCAGATATCTTTGTTAATTATATTAGCTATTTATCAATTAAGATTCTTAGTTGATTAGTGATGAAATTAAGTAAAAGACTAATTAGATTTCTATTTAGATAATTAATTAATTGATTAATTAGTTGGTATGTGCTCAATATGAGTGGATTTCCAGATGCTTGGATGGCTGATTAACGGAATAATGGGAAACCCTAATGATCATCCAATATAAAAGAGACTATGGTTCCCAATACACCGTACATGGCAAAACTCTCTCTTCTCGTCATCTGAAGAGAACTTGAGGCATAAAGGTACCTGTTGAGGAAGAACCAAATCACCTGCCACTAATCGTGTAGTTGTTGATGTTTGTTCCAGATCACCTATCTTTATCGTTGTTGTCGAGAGGGTTACCATTAAAACTATATCTAGGTATTCCTAGTACCTAATTGTTAATATCCTATCCTTGATAAATCAAACATGTCGTAGATCTTGTTTTATATACATGCTATCTGCTTCCGTCTAAAGTATGATTATTTGTTTAATCTTTTATTGTCGAACATGTGTATGTATTTCTATAAATTAATTTCAACAACATGTGCCTTTGAGGCATATTTTAAAGAATTAAAAATGGAAATATTCGCCTCAAAAGTCGTAATTTTTCAAAGTTATATTATTATGTTTTTCAATGTAATTTTTTTACTTTTACGGTGTGGTTGGTAGAGAAGAAATAGGCAAGAGAGAAATAGAGTAGAGAGAAATAGAGAAGAAGTTTGATATTTCTCTTGATTGGTAGAGAAGAGAAATAAGAGAGATAGATTAAAAAGTTGTGGGTTCCACCTCTGTTTAATTAACTCTTCACATATTTGAGAACAAAAAGGAAAGAGAAGCTATCTTTGCATGTTATTCCCACTTTACCCTTATCTCCTACCTAACCTCTCATCACATCTCTGACTTGTGGTATTTCTAGTATCATTAGTGCAATGGATTTGGTGAGTGTGTGTATACATGTAGATGGAGAACATGTATTGGGATGAAATTGATGCAATTTGTTTGTGAACATTAATCTTTAATTAAAAGTGATGAGTTGGGCTTTGACGAAAAGCTAAATAGTTAGAAAATAGGCAATAGATACATGCTGGTTTTTCAATTCATATGCAAGTGAAAGTGGAGATGAAGAAGTTAAACTATTTTCCTTGAAGGGGATAATTGTGTGGTGTTTGACAATATGTGAGTGATTTATTTAATATAATGAAACTAGAAAAAAAATTAAATCAAAGTAATATTTCTTAAAATTAATTTTTTCTAAGCAATCCAATTAAACTAATTTAAAAAATATATTAAACAATTTAATCAAATAATTCATGAATTAAAATATAAATTAATTGAATTTTATGGAAAGTTTTTAACTCAAGGGTATTATAGTACTTTTATAATTAATCAATACTTCTCTCTTCTCTATTTCTCTTCTCTTTTTCATGTACCAATCAACACATCAAATTTACTCTATTTCTCTCTTCTCTCATTCTCTCTCACCTATTTCTCTCTACTCAATTTCTCTCACAACCAAACAAACCATTAGTTTCTTTAATGTATGTTTTAAGTCACTAATGCCAAATCTCTATCTCTATATCTATCTCTATCTCTATATAATATATTTACGGATGTCTCTCTCCTGCTATATATCCTATGTGACATCCTCTCCTTTATCAGTTGATTACATGTCATCTTATTAGTGCTTTTTCCAAAAAAACAGGGCAAATAAAAAAGGTACACACTTCGATTCCTACTCATGACACTATTTCAATTATAAAACATTTTATTTTATTTTTTAGATCCTTTTCCATTTAAACAAGTCAAATAAAAAACATACACCATTCGATTCCCACTCATCACACTATTTCATGAGACATTATATTTTATTTTTTCAATATATCAATGAGACACATTTTTTGTATAACTAAGATTAATGAACAATTTTTAAATAAAAACAAACAAAAAATTTAGACAAAAACAAGCAAAACAAATCAAATATATTTCATACAAATAACAACAAAAAAATTGAGATAAATATTTTTATAAAAACTTTTCTTAAATAATGTTTTCATGATGTATTGTATATAACAAAAATTTTAGTTAAAATTCAATTGATTCACAATTAACGTATTGTAACCAAATAATTGTTAGAATTGTTTTTTTTTCGTTTTAAATTTACACGGATAAATATTTATACTGATATATTAATATAAGTGCCTAATTTATTTGTAATTTACATGAGACTTATATTTATACTCATAACAATACAACGTCTATAATTTTTATTTATAATTTGTACGGGGACGAGAGAAAAAATACCATATTGTTGAAAACGAGAAGTAAAAGATCATTTTTAGAGTATTTTATCCTTTTAAAATATCAATTTGTATTATTTTTCATATTTTAATAAAATCAATATAAAATGAATGTCTTCCTAATATAAAAATAAAAATCATATACTTTTTTTTTGGCATGTTAATAAAAAATCATATACTAATACAAAGACTTTTTTTGGTGGTAATTTTACAATAGCATATATTTTTATGATGACCTATATTAGTAGCCATATATTAATATGAAGACAATTTTTAGTAATTTCAATAGAACCTATATTTATACTCATGTACGGGATTTATTAATATGAGACGGAAGATTTTTTTTCTATACACTAATACTAATACAATGACCTTTTGATTTTGTAATTTATAGATCAATATTTATACTCATATATTAATAAAAAGCATTATGTTTTTTGTAATTTCTACGACGGAAAAGAAAATACCATATTGTTGGAAACGGGGAGCGGGAGATTACTATCTACTTTATTTTTTCCCTTTGAAAATTCTTAAATATATTATTTTCTTATTTAAATAATTTAAATATAAATTTAATTTCATAAGTAATTCGTAGATTAAAATTACTTGCCGAAAAAATTCATTAATCAAAAATAAGATTCAAATAATTAATATAAAAGTAAAAAAACTAATATCTCAACAAATCAATTTTAACTTTAATTACATATACTAATATAATTTTGAATATTAATCCATGCATCATTTGAACGGGCCAGTTATACTAGTTTCTACTTATTGTTGAATTCGCCTCAGTGACTTTATCGCTACGCGTCCACTTTTATCCTTCCCTATAAATCAATTTCGACATGTTCCAATTCAACAAGCATGCTCCATATAATCGACACGTGTCCTCACTCATTACAAACACAACTTGCTTGACAGCGACCTCATTCACTAAAGCACAAAAAATTTGCAATGAAAAATCGCGTCACTCTCACCATGTGTTGTTGTTTATACATACCTTCCCATCATCGCCACTTGTATCTTCCTTCAACGCCTTCCTTGTCACATCACAAGGTCATTTTTGGTATTACAAAAATATTATTATTTTTTTTATCAACAAAACAATTTTTATTTATTTATTTATTATTATTATTATTATTATTTTATTTTTTTTGTTTCACTTCATTCTAATTCTTCCGTTTCATCTTCAATCTTTGTTTTCCTCATTTTTTTTTCCGAATTGCATTCATCCTTCAATCTTCTGATTAATTGGAACACCAACTTTTCCTGGATTGTTTCCTATTTCAATGGAATATTATTTGTTTATTTATATTGAAATTATTCAAAATTATTTTCCCATCGATTTCAATGGGATTTTTGTTTCCACTTGAAATGGAACTTTTTTGTGATTTGGGTCTATGGTATTCTTGGGTTTACCGTATTATGTTTCATGGTTTTTGTTTATTCCAATAACCATCTTAAAAAATAAATTCCTGTTATTGTTTACATGCGTCAGGGAATCATTAAAGAATATTGTATATGTATATATATACTTTGACTGATGAAGATGGAGAAGTATCCGAGAGATCTGCTAGAGAGACTCTTTGTATCAACAACAAATACTACTACAACAACAATATCATCATCATCATCACAGATACAGCGAATTCAAAACGCACAGCATCATCATAATCAATATCATCAATATCTTAGTGAGAATCAGCAAGAAGAAGAAGAAGAAGAAGATGATGATGATGATGAGGAGAAGGGATTGAGCATAATCTTGGTTTATCATTAGGTGGTAGATTTGGTGTTGATAAACATGCTAAAAATAAGAAGCTTATGCGATCTTCTTCTGTAGTTGGTACAATGCCTTTACTCAAGGAAGACTTGGATGCAGCTGTCGGAATTGTTTCACCAACTCCGACACATTCAAATCTTGTGAGGTCTTCGTTGCAGACGTTGTGGCGGTTGGAAGCTAAGAGACGGAGGTCGGAGAAGCAAAGAGTTTCTAAGTCGGAGAAAGATTCTGCTGCTTCTGTGACAATCACCGGTGGTGGTAGTTTGGACGAAATTGAGGGTGGAGGTGCAACAATGGGGTTGAATAGGTCAACGGTTGGTGGTGCAACAGGAGAAACTATTGGTTTGCCAAATTGGGCTATGGCAACAAAGCAAGTTGTTCTTGGTGATGTATTGGGAAAAGGGAAAATTGGGATTGGTTTTCAAGGATTGTTTGCACAACCATCTTCTCAAGGTTCAGTAGATTCTCAAAGTGGAAGTTCTTCATCATTGTCTGAAATGGATAGCAAGCCTTTACTAGGTAACTTAATTTACTTTTGAGTTTTAAGTTAGTTATTGATTATCATGGACATGACATCTAATTTATAATTACATTGAATTATATAAAATTTTTCAAATTTTTATCCATGTAAATATCATTTCTGATGTTCGTGTATGTGTTCGACTGTACTTGTGTTTTTTTTTGTTGAGGTTATATTATGTTTTGTTTTGTGTTGGTTTTGGTGTTGTGTGTGGACTGTGTTTGCTTTTGATTGTGTGTGATCATTGATGAGGAATGGACAGGTTCTGTTGTCTATATCTGATGATGTGTTCTTCTATTAATTATAATTTTCTTAATAGGTTACTATCTGTATGGTTTACTTGTTTGAAAGTTGTTATGGATTATGTGAATTGGTAGGTAGCAAGGCTGGTGAAGGAAAGACCACAACTTCTTGATTCCATTCCCATTTGTTCCCACACTGTCGCTCATAAATTTTACATAATACATTGATTGAAATAGTCTTAGGGTGTGTTTATTAGTGTTTATTTACAATCTGCTTAAATTTATTTTATCTTTTGGAATTTCGCCTAAGTGTGTGTGTAAATATATTAGAGAACTTGGGGAAACAAGTTATAAAATGTTAATAAGATGTGTTGAGCTTATTTTAATAAGTTTTACATGATGCCTTATGAAAATAGCTAATAACTTATATAATTGAAGACAAATCTTTTACATGTATTGAATTTCAATTAACTAAAGTTGCTTTACATGTTGGGGTATTCTTTTTTTTGTTGGTATTTTTCCTTGTATTTTGTCATTTTATGTTTGAACTCAAATGATTTAAAACTTGGAGTCATTTTCCACCCCAATTTTGGTCTCTCATTCATATCATATACATTATTAATTAGAAATAAATAAAATCATCTTAAAGCCACAGTATACAGAACAATAAGTTATTTTTGGTATCTGAATCTATATACAAGGCAGATGTGCTATAAATACTCTCCTATGTTTGCATCACTGTTCTAATAAGTTAATAAATAGGCAGGGGAAAAGGCTAATTCAGTACTGATTTTTGAAGGGGAAAAAAACTGCTATATTTTTGTATGTAAGGTTAGTCAAAAGAAAAAAAGGTTAGGATTATGCTGACTGACCTCAGTTTCTAGATTAGGATTATTGGCAAATGTTCTTGTAATGTTCACTTGTTGAAAGTTTTCACACATTGGATGATGTTATGAGACATGTACTTTCTGTTAAATTCTTGGAACCTTTAGCTTGAAATTTTGACAATATACTATTAATATAAGAAAGCAAGATGTTCGTCTAAAGTTTAAACTGTCCTTTTCATTTGAGTTGTCAACTCAGCAAAATTGAGGTTAAAAATGGTTTTGCAACAAAAACTATTATAGTACACTTAAAATATTATGATAGCTTTTTGTACTTTTTATTACTTCTCTTCTTTCTTTTCTTTCAACTTCATTCGTCTCTTTCATGGTTAAAACTTTTATTTATTTGGGGGAGACTGGGAGAAAAAATTGGTTGTAATCAAATTGCTTCAAGCTTTGATTTATTTAATTCAATTGATAGCTTAGTTGATAAAGAGTTCAAAAATGATCTTTTTTTCGATATATGTTCGTGGTGGCCAAAAAATATAAACGTGACAAACTTATAGTTTTTTTTTTAACAAGCAGTTCTTGATGAAAAATTTAAATGTTGTTCAGAAACACAGGAAATAAGTTTTTGTAGTAATTATTATTATTAAAAAGGTTGACTAAAGACACCAAACACGACGAACCGTGCGACCCGTGCGGTGCACGGGTATATTACTAGTTATTCTTACACTTTTGTATACCGATCTCTCGACAAGGAAACATTTGATGACAAGTACCACTTAATTCTTGATCCATTTGGGGGTTCAACTTTTCAAACAGTTTGAAATGTAATACTATAATAAATCTTGACAATTATTTGTTCCGCTGTTTTATGCTATGACAATCTTGACTATATTTGATGAAACTAGAAACTGAAAAAATCATCTTATGCCCGAAGGTTGTGTCTCTACAGCAAGAATCCTTTCTTTATTGATTGTATAAACAAAATAGGACTAATGGGGTAAGTATGAAGAAACAAGATAGGGGTAGGAAAAATGCTGATGGAGCACTTCCTTAGGGAACAAGGGCATTAGTTAACTGTCAATAGATACTTCTCAATTCATTGGTTCTACTATATAAAGGAAAGGTGGTCATTGAGTACTGCACAATCATGTCATTATTTTTCTTCTAGTTTTGCACATCTCTCCATATATATGACTTGGCTCAATACCAAAAGAGAGAGAAATATCCAATTCTCCACATGATAGTGGCTCATTTAGAAAAACACTTTTAAGACATTGTGGTTTAACATATGCCAAGTTTCTAGTTATTGATAGCTGACTCGTTGGAAATGCTTTTAAGGACACAATACAATTTTGGATCAATGGGTTTCTTTCTTTAAATTCTATGTTCGTGCCATTCACTTTCTTTTAATTCATTGATTGTTGTCTAGTGCCCGCCAGTGTCTTCCCTATGGTTTGTAGGGTAACTAACTACCTTTTGAAGAATGAAACGAAACAAAAATTGAAAAAGAGGGAACTAAGGGAAATAAAAAATAACAAATATAATATCCCTTTCTTTGCATTTGATTCGATTGTCATTTTTTTTGTGCTGAACTTTTCTCTAAAACACCACTTTTAGGTTTCTGTTTTATGTTTGAGCTTGCATATCTTTGACTTTAGTATGTTCACTTTTGTGTCTACTTTCAATGATAAGATGCAATTCTATTACTTAGCTGAAAATATATGAGAAAAAGAAGAAAATAAAGAATACACAAATTCAGATGCAATCCAAGAAACACATTTTTGTTAGTATCTGTATTTTAACACGAGTCGTTGCCACTATTCTAAACTATGTTCTACATGACAGGATCAAGTAGTTGTGGTGAAACAAAAAGCCCAGCTAGTAATCAGTCCTTACAGGAAAGAAGCAACCAAGAAGCCGTTGGTTCATCAGGAAGGGCAAAGATAAATGAGAATTTATAAGAACAAGTTCAAGAATTGAGGCAATGGAGAAAGCATCGAAGAAATCCCATGAAATTAGTGGAAAGGAAATTGGTACAAACGCAATGGAAGATATGCCTTGTGTATGCACAAAAGGGGACAATCCTAATGAAAGAATAATAAAAGGATCTTGTACAAATATGGCAAAGGGGAAGAAGTGAGGATAATGTGTGTGTCATGGAAATATTCTGTCTCCAGCTGAATTTGTTAAGCATGCTGGTGGTGGAGATGTTGCACATCCTCTTAGACATATTGTTGTTAACCCTTCTGTTGGTCCTTTTTTGTGATCATAATATATTCATTGATGAAGAGATAGAATATGTTAATTTGTTTCATAGTTTCTTCTTTAGTATGTGTATGTAACTCATCCATTTTGTTTTTTTGGCTAAGGTATTGAGGATTAATGAAACAATGTTTTATTTAGAGTTAATTGATTCCCTTAGGAATAGAATTGAATGTAAGATTTGTCCATTTGATAAAGCATAGAATCAAAATAAGCAATGCACATTTGATATTGCTATGCTTCAATAATAACCACAAATCTTATCTAAAGATGAGATCCTGCAAAACACCATTAGAAGCATAGTGGTTCGGTCATAGCCCAATGGCCAATGGGTCTCCTCATCTTGCATTCATAAAATAAAAAGGGATTGTCTTGCATGCTTTGGTGCAAGCTACTTTGCACTTCCACCGAAACATGCACCTTAGAGGAAAAAATATTACAAAAGAAAATATAACTTAATAAAAAAATCTAGAATCTATTAGAAATAATAAAAAAAGGCTAAATATTATATTTTCCAACACCCCCCCTCAAGTTTGTGCATAGATATCTATCATGCCCAACTTGTCTATCAAGTGCTCAAATGTAGGTCTTGTCAAACTGTTGGTGAAGATATCAGTAGTTTGTTGATTTGAAGTTACAAATGGAAGACATATGATTCCAGCATCCAACTTATCTTTAATGAAATATCGGTCAATCTCAATATGTTTGGTTCTGTCATGTTGAACTGGGTTATGAGCTATGCTAATAGCAGCCTTAGTGTCAGAGTATTATCTTAACGTAAGCTCAATTTTCATCTTAAGTTCTTCTAGGACTCTATGGATCCATAGCCCTTCACAAATACCTTGACCCATAGCTCTAAACTCGGCTTCTGCACTACTTCTTCCTACAACTCCTTGTTTCTTGCTCCTCCATGTCACAAGATTACCCCAAACATAGGTACAATATCAAGAGGTTGATTATCTATAAGTGACTGAACCTGCCCAATCAGCATCTGTAAAGATACATACATTTCTTTCACTAGTCTTCTTAAAAAATAATCCCTTTCCAGGATTTGCCTTCAAATATCTCAGTATCCTATAGACTGTCTGAAGATGTTCCTCAAAAGGAGAATGCATAAATTGATATACCACACTAACTGAGAAGGCGATGTCAGGTCTAGTGTGCGACAAATAAATCAGTTTTCCAACCAATCTCTGGTATCTCCCACTGTCAACAGGATTACTACCCTTTTCCCAAAGTTTTGCATTAGGGTCCATGGGAGTATTTGTTGGTCGACATCCACTCATACCTGTTTCGTTCAATAAATCTAGAATGTATTTTTGCTGGGAAACTACAATACCATCATATGATCGAGCAACCTCCATACCAAGAAAATACCGGATGGATCCTAAGTCCTTGATTTCAAAGTAGATAGCTAATTTCTATTTTACTCTTGCCATTTCAACTGTATCATTTCCATTAAGGATGATATCATCAACATAAACAATCAGGATAGCAATTTTTCCATCTTAAGAGAACTTTATGAACAAGGTCTGGTCAGCCTGTCCTTGAATGTATCCTTGTTTCTTCATGGACTAGGTGAATTTTTCAATCCAAGCTCTAGGAGACTGCTTTAATCCATACAAAGACTTGTTTAGTTTGTATACATTTGTTCCAAACTTAACTTCAAATCCGAGAGGAATGTCCATATATACTTCTTCTTCTAAATCACCATTGAGAAAGGCATTCTTAACGTCCAACTGATCTAGGGGCCAATCCAAGTTCGCAACAAGAGATAAGAGAATCTTGACGGTGTTCAATTTTGCAACAGGAGCAAATGTCTCTGAGTAGTCTATACCATAAGTCTGAGTAAAACCCTTAGCCACCAAGCGGGCTTTATACCTTTCTATTGACCCATATGAATTATATTTCACAGTGAACACCCATTTGCACCCAAATGTCTTCTTGCCATCCGGTAGTGTCATTACACTCCAAGTTTTGTTTATCCCAAGAGCTTTCATCTCTTCAAGTACAGCCTCCCTCCACTTTGGAACTTCTAGAGCAACCTGTACATTTTTGGGAATTTCTACACTAGACAGTTTTGAGGTGAAGGCAGAAAAAGATGAAGACAAATTTGAATATGATATAAAATTGGACATAGGGTGTTTAGTGCAAGTTCTAACCGGTTTTCTAACGGCTATAGGATCATCTATATCAGGATACAAAATATGACTCTCAGAAACAGCGAGGAGATGTGGACTCATCACTTTCTTTGTGGTTCTTTCTCACAAAAACTTGTCCTTCCCAAATCTTGTTTCCTACTTTAAACCTATTTTCTATAGATGACTCCTTATTTTGTGGCATTTCAATTAGATAATCATTATCATTGGTTTCAAAATTCTCATTATTTTCTCTTAGAGAAAATGTAGGTTCGGATTCACTAGGTTCCTTACTCATAATAGGAGTAGGATCACATAAGGAATCATGGCCCTTTTATGGTTGTCCAGAAGTATAAGTCTTAGAAGGTTTTGATAAAGGTAAAGACAAATTATTAGAAAAAGTCATATCCTCAAAAAAAATCATATCCTCAGTTTGAAATGAGTCTTCATTTAAATTCCCTCCCTGAAGATGAGTGTTATTAAAAAAAGGTTGTTTTTCAAAGAATGTAACGTCCATTGTGACAAACATTTTCTTGTTTTTAGGATCAAAACATTTATATCCCTTCTGGGTTGGCGAGTAGCCAATAAAAACACATTTTATAGCACGTGGTTCAAGTATCCAACATTCTTATGTTCATGAACAAAGGCTATGCAACCAAATTTTTTTAATGTCAAATCAGTTGAAACACGAGTACTAGGAAAACATTCTTTGAAATTACTTATTGAAGTTTGAAAGTTAAGGACTTTTGAAGGCATTCTATTAATTAAATATGCAGTAGTTAAAACAGCCTCACCCCACAAGTAGTTTGGTACTTTACTTGAGAAGAGTAAGGCTCTAGCTACCGCTAGTAAATGTCTATTTTTTCTTTCTGCAACTCCATTTTGTTGAGGGGTGTTAGAACATGAACTTTGATGTATAACTCCATTTTTTAGAAAAAAATAATCCAAAGTAGTGTTAAAATATTTTTTGCCATTATCACTTCTAAAGTCTTGAATATTAGTTTGATATTGATTTCGCACCATTTATAAAAAAAACAATTATAGCCTAACAAACATCAGATTTCCCCTTTAACAAGTACACCCAACATACTCTTGAATGGTCATCGATAAATGTGATAAACCACTTTTTGAGAGAAAGCGTACTTGTACGGTTATGGCCCCAAACATCACTGTGGATAATTGAAAAAGGTTTTGATAGTTTATAAGGCTGTATTGAAAAATGAGAACAATGATGTTTAGCAAATTCACATCCTTCACGTTTAAATAAAGAAATATCCTTATTATGAAATAACTTAGGAAACAAATGTTTTAAATAACCAATACTAGGATGACCTAATCGTAAATTTTATAGTATAATATTGTCATCATTATTATTCAAAATAGCAAAAGACTTAAAGCATGAACTTATTGTTTTAAAAGGTAGTTGTGATGTAAATCCAACGTCAAAGTAGTAGAGTCCTCCACTCTCATTAGCGCGTCCAATCTTCTTGCCCGAGTTCAAATCCTGAAAGACACAATGAGACCGGAAAAAAATTAGTATGGCAAGTTTGGAACATGAAGAACATCTTTAAGAGTTAGCATTGGAGACAACACAACTGACCATTTACATGCAATGGCTGAAAAAGAGCCATATGCAATTTTTATTTTTTTGATTACCTGCACATGGACTATATGAAGAGAACACGGTAGATTCACCTATCATGTGATCATATGTACCTGAATCTACTATCCAAGTAGATTGGGTCTGACACTTAGAAACGCAGAGTTACCTTTTTTTTGCTATAGAACAAGAAGGAGTTTGAGACTCAAGGAATTTGAAGAATTTATCTATTTTTTCTAGTTGTTCCAGAGTGATTGAAGGCTAAGTTGAAGAGGATTGCTGCCCCTGATCATAATTACTAGCCTGAAATGCACAACCACCTTTCTTCTTTCAGTTCGAAGGTTTCCAGTTCGGAGGTTTACCTTTGAGCTTCCAACAATTTTCACGCGTATGCCATTTGATCTTGCAGTGATCATAGTAAGGAACTTTGTCTGGATTGTTTTCCTCCTCCAAGGTTATTGTAGCGAGGGCTGAACCTTTAGATTCAGAGCTTCGAGGTGTCTTGCCATTCATAATTCCTTGTCGTTCCTCTTCCCTTTTGATTTCTGCAAAGGTTTCACGCAGAGTTGGCAATGGTACCTTTCCCAAAATTCGACCTCTTACTTCATCAAGATCTTTATTCAGCCCAACAAGAAACATGAAAACACGATCATTTTCTTGCCTCTTGAGGAATATAACACTATCTTCTGTACACTTCCAGTTGTCATCATAACAGAGATCCAATTCTTGCCACAGGGCCACCAACTCATTGTAATAAGATGTTACATTCTTATCACCTTGTTTAGCATGCCATAACTTTGATTTTAATCCAAAGATTTGAGAGGCATATCGGATATCACTGTATGTTTCCTTAACAGTTTCCCACACATCCTTTGCAGAAGGTAAGCACATTAAAGGCTTTCCTATTCCAGGTGCCATAGTGCTTATTAACCACGCAATAATCAAGGAGTTTTCAGACTTTCATCGTTAGTGAAGTGGGTCTGCCTTTTCTTGTTTGGCTTTGGTCCTTGTTAAAAAACCAAGCTTTTGTTTTCCGTCCAAAAACAGGCGAACAGTTTGAGTCCATTCATTATAATTGTCCCCATTCAACTTAGGTATATCGACCTTGAGGGAGGATGAGGAGCCCTCTTGGTCTTTGGAACTTATGTTGAAATCGATATTGCCATTGTCGCCGCCACCATTTTTGTTGCCGCCGTTATTTTTCTTGCCACCATTACTTTTGTTGCCGCCTCTTGCTGGTTGTTCGTCATTGCTAGTGGTGAAAGAGCTGGTGTAGGCTTGTGATAGTGAAGGCCACTTGTTGTGACCACCGACCATGATAGGCTAAACGGGTATGAGAACAACAGGTTTGATAGAAAAAATAAAAAAACAGCACTAGTTGCAACAAATATGTGAATACTTTGATACTTTATTCCTCAGCCTCATGCTGGTTTAAATAGAGAGTACAATATTAATTCTCTCCTTAATTTTAGGATAAAATTATTACAAAAGAAAATATAACTCAATAATAAAAAAATCTAGAATCTATTTGAAATAATAAAAAAAGACTAAATATTATATTTTCCAACAAGAATTAATGAAGCTAAAAGTTTACATTAGACCGAAAATGGTGCTTTTTTCTATTTAGCTTTCATCCTCTAGTTCTTAGGAAAAGGGGTTCTAGTAGTTCAGAATTCGGGATAAGTTATGATATTAAGAGGTTTCAATTTCCTTTCAAATAAAGTAGCAGGATGTTAGACTACGTGGCTATCGCTTAGAAGGGGGGGGGGTTGAATAAGCGATACAAAAACAATTACGAGATTTAAAAATTGTATGCGCGCGGAAGGCCACTTTGCACTTACTTGACTAAAGGAAAATATAGTATACACCACTTAAACGAATGATAATTAAAAGCGAGTTTTTCAAAACAATTTCTACGGTAAACAATTCAAATAATTTAACAAATCAATACAACAAGTTATCGGTTACAAGTTTCCAATATCGCAATCAAATGATCACAATTGAATTTCAACAAACACTTGGTGTGCGCGAAATTCAATGTGTTGCAAATTCAATAAATATACAAAATTAAAAGATAAGGGAAAAAGGAATACAATACAGATTGCTATGGGAGTTTGATGACTCACTAAAAGTGGGGAATTTAGGCCTTTATTCATGAGTTATTTCCTGCCAATGTGGTGAGCAAACCATGTTTTAATTCACTTTCATTAGTTTATTTAGTTTTTGAGTCTAGAATTATGTAATAGGTATAATTATGTAATTTTGGTGAAAAAGAGTTAGTTTAGATGCAATTTATGTCAAGGCATGTTATCTGGTTTTGTATCGTCATCAAAGGTATCTACTGATAATCAATGTCAAGACATTCTGATCCGTACAAGTCAACAAGTCAAGCGCCACAAGCATACAAAATAAGGGTTTGTAGTACAACATCATGAAAGGCATCTCTTTGAGGATAAGGATGATGGCTGGCTTGCCAATTGTTAGCATCACAAATGATTGTACTATGATTAGTTGTCCATGTAAAAGGAATACTCCTTATTCCTTGGGCCTTTTGTCATTCATTTAAGGTTGCACCCGATCCAAGAAGGATATGCCTATAAATACACAACCCTATATCTTTTGTGGGTGTGCTTGAAAACCCTAGAGAGAGGATCTGAAGAAGAAGAGAAGACGAAGCGTCGTTCCAGCTTCCGAAGAGACGACCGGTGATAACGAGAGGCACGGCAGTGACTGTAGGAGTATCTATTGCTTTGTAATGGGTATCACTACTTTACTTGTTATTATTGTTGTTGTTTTCATGCTCAATCTGAGCTAAACTCTTTGTAGCTTGAAATTATGTGAAGTTTAATATAATGAATGAAGTATTTATGTGAATGAATGATTGTTATCTTGTCATCTTTAACTTTATGTTTTTATGAAAATACATTTGTTCTTAGGACTAATCAACTTAGGAATAAATACTAGTTGCATGTGTAGAGACATCTAGCATGTCAATGGAAACTTAAAGTTAATAAGGTTAAGTGAGAGCGGACACGTAACCTCTACTTAATACTGATGCTAGGAGTATTAAGGCCTTAGTGAGATACCAAACAAGCAAGTGTTTTCTGAACTAAAATGGGATTAAAAGTGTACCTCGACAGAGTCAGTCCAATTATACCCTGTTTTAATATCTAATGTTGTAGACATAAACCACAAGGCAAGCTTGCTCACAGATGACATAACAGTAGTTATCATTCACTAGACTTCATTCACATATGTTAAATGGTTCATAATTTCAATCATGTTATTTAATTTATTGAATTAAAAACCAATCATGTTTTGTTACCTTAACAATAACCCTAACACTTTGAATGAACTTGGTATGCATAACCAATAAACTATTCCCTATGGGTTCGACACTCTATTTTTACTTATTACTTGCTACTAATTGACTGTGTATACTTGCACATCAACACACGCTAACAAGTTTTTGGCGCCGTTGCCGGGGAATAGTAAGGTTTTAAGTGCCAAATTTCATTTAATTTAGTTTAGGTTTATTGTCTGTATTTGATCATTTCTATTAAGTTGTATCAAGACAGATGTGCTTGTGACATTGCATGCGTAGACTGATTACTCCAGAATACAGACCTGATCCTGAAATAGAAAGAACATTAAGAATTCGAAGGAAGAACCTGAGAGGCAACCACAGTCAAGACATTGGTGTTAGTCTGGTTTCTGAGAATACAAGTGAAGAAGTTTCTGGCTCTTGTTCAGAAGGAGAGATAGACAACACTATGGCTGAGCAACAACAACAAGTACCACCAGCAGATGGTAATGAATCTGCTAATCCTGATATCATTGGCATTGCTAATGATAGAGGGAGAAGTATTCGTGATTATGCCGTGTTTGACCACAATTCAATGAACACCGGCATAGTTAGAGAAGAGATCACACTGCTGTGTTTGAATTCAAACCTATGATCTTCTAGATGTTACAATCAATTAAACAGTTCAGTGGAGTTGCAAATGATGACCCTCACATGCACTTGAGACAATTTCTTGAGGTAGCAAGCAATTTCAAGATTCTTGGAATTACTGATGACACTTTCAAGCTAAGACTCTTTCCTTACTCATTAAGGGATAAAGCAAATAGTTGGTTGAACTCCCTAGAGCCCAATTCCATTACTACTTGGAATACTCTAGCTGAGAAGTTCTTAGCCAATACTTTCCTCCTGTCAAGAATGCTAGGATGAGAAATGAGATTACTTGATTTAGACAAGGAGAATATGAGACTTTGTTTGATGCATGGAAAAGATTCAAGGAGTTGCTGAGCCAATGTCCACACCATGGTATTCCTGTGTGTATTCAACTTGAGACATTCTACAATGGGTTGGTACCTGCTTCGAGGAATATGCTAGATGCATCTGCTGGAGGATCTTTATTGTCAAAGTCTTTTACTGATGGTTTTGAACTGATTGTAAGCATAACTGCTAACACTTATCAGTGGCCAACTGTGAGAGCTAACCCTCCTGCAACTAAGAAGGCTGCTGGTATGCATGAAGTTAGTGAAACTACTGCCCTTGCTGCTCAGATAGCTGGAATGCATACTATGTTGAAAAATTTGCTAACTTCTGATAAGCCTGCTACTGAGACTGCTAAAGCATTGACTAGTGGAGCTGCTGCTTCATGTGTGTATTGTGCTGGTGCTCATCTGTTTGAAGACTTTCCTGCTAACCCTGCATATGTTAACTATGTGGCTCGGAACAACAACCCATATAGTAACACTTACAATGCTAATTGGAAGAATCATCCCAATTTTTCTTGGTCCAACAATCAACATAAGGCAACGCCTCCAGTTGCCAACAATAATCAACTGGAAGGTATCCTCAAAGCCTTTATGCAAGAGACCAGGAATTTTGCTGCTGAGTGCAAGACTCAAATTATTACCCAAGGGGTAAGTATCAAGAATTTAGAGACTCAAATGGGGTAGATTGCTACTGCCTTAACTTCAAGAGCTAGTGGTTCACTACTGAGTGCCACTGAAACACCTGCTTCTACTTCAAGAGATAAAGGAAAAGAAACCTGCAAGGTTATTTCATTGAGAAGTGGAACAGAGTACGAAGGCCCCAAGATGTCTGGCCTGGCTACTAAAGGCAAGACTCAAATTGCCTCTGAACCTGTGAATGACGATATTCAACAGGCAAGCCAGAAGTTACGTCTTGAAGACACAAGCAAAGAAAAGACCCTTGGAAGACCACAGAAGGGAAAGCCTGATATGACTATGGCTGACATTGATATGACACTGCCACCTGATCCATGTCCTATTGATGTTCAGAAGCTAATGCAAGAGAGACCACCTCCTCCATTTCCTCAGAGGTTGAGAAAAGCTAAAGAAGAGCAACAGTACACTAAGTTCATTGAGATGATGAAGCAACTGCATATCAATATACCACTGATAGAGGTAATACAGCAGATGCCTAATTACTCAAAGTTCATGAAGGATGTGCTAACTAAGAGGAAGAGGATTGGTGAGTTTGAAATTGTGGCACTTACACAAGAGTGTAGTCAAATGGTTCAAGGTAGATTATTACCACCTAAGTTGAAAGATCCTGGTATCTTTACTATACCCTGCACTATTGGTGATGTACATGTAGGTCAAGATTTATGTGACCTAGGAGCAAGCATTAATCTAATGCCCTTATATGTTTTCAACAAGTTGGGTATTGGTGCTACAAGACCAACAACCAGTACACTTCAACTACCTGACAGAAGTATATGCTACCCTCAAGGGAAGATTGAAGATGTATTGGTCAGGGTTGACAAATTTGTTTTCCCTACTGACTTTATCATCATGGATTTCACTGTTGATGAAGAAACCCCCATCTTATTGGGAATACCATTCATTGCCACTAGAAGAACATTAATTGATGTTGATAAAGGAGAAGTGACCATGAGAGTCAACAATCAAGAAGTCAAATTCAATATTCTCAATGCTATGAAGTTTCCTGCTGAGAAATTAGAGGTTGTTTCACAACTGCAAAGTTGGGACTCTCTGATGCAAAGACAATTTGTGAAGGACAATAATCATTTGAAGAACATTCTTTCTCCTCATGAAGAAAAGGAATTGGTACATGAAGAAGTTATACAAGAAAATTTCACTGTCAAATGGACTAGAAGATATGAAGTGTTAGAAATACCACCTGATGCTAAGAAGGAGAATATTCCTCCAGTTCTGAAGCCACCTGCTTTAGAATTGAAACAATTACCCTCACATTTAAAGTATGCGTTTCTAGAGACAAGTCAGTAGTTGTCTGTCATTATTTCTGCTGATTTGACTGGCAGACAGGAGGAATGCCTATTATCTCTGCTGAAAAGATACAAGAGAGTCATAGCTTGGCAAATGGCAGATATTAAAGGTATAAGTCCTACTGTTTGTATGCACAAAATATTGCTTGAAGAGAATTCTAAGAACAGTGTTAAATGTCAAAGAAGATTGAACCCCATTATGAAAGAGGTAGTCAAGAAGGAAATAATCAAATGGTTAGATGCTGGAATTGTTGATCATATCTCTGATAGTGTGTGGGTTAGTCCTGTTCAATGTGTTCCTAAGAAAGGAGGCATGACTGTAGTTACCAATGAGAAGAATGAATTAATCCCCACTAGAGCTGTAACAGGGTGGAGGATATGTATGGACTATAGAAAGCTTAACAAGGCCACAAGGAAAGATCATTGTCCTCTGCCATTCATTGATCAAATGTTGGATAGATTGGCAGTAAGGAATTCTATTGCTTCCTTGATGGATATTCTGGTTATAATCAGATTGCTATAGCCCTTGAAGATCAAGAAAAGACTACTTTCACATGTCCCTATGGTACCTTTGCCTTTAGGAGGATGCCATTTGGATTATGTAAAGCCCCTGCTACTTTTCAAAGATGTATGATGTCTTTATTCTCTGATTTGCTTGAATCTGCTATGGAAGTGTTCATGGATGACTTCTCTGTGTTTGGAGAATCATTTCAAGGATGCTTGAACAATTTGGAATTGGTTTTGACAAGATGTGAAGAGAGTAATATGGTGCTAAACGAGGAGAAATGCCACTTCATGGTGAAGGAAGGAATTGTGTTAGGTCATAGGATTTCTAAAAAAGGATTAAAAGTGGATAAAGCTAAAGTAGAAGTGATTGAGAAGTTGCCTCCACCAACCAATGTCAAAGGAGTTAGAAGTTTTCTAGGACATGCTGGTTTCTATAGAAGGTTTATCAAGGATTTCTCCCAGATTACAAAGCCTTTATGTCAACTGCTGCAGCATGATGTGCCATTTCAATTTTCTGAGGAGTGTCAAGGGGCTTTTGAGACATTGAAGATTTCCCTGATCACAACACCTGTGATTTTGGCTCCTGGCTGGACAAAACCTTTTGGATAATGTGTGATGCAAGTGATTTTGCTATTGGAGCTGTGTTGGGTCAGAGGCATGCCAAAGCTTTCCATTCTATCTACTATGCAAGCAGAACGTTGACAGAGACTCAACTACTATAGAAAAGGAGTTATTAGCAGTTGTGTATGCTTTTGACAAATTCAGATCATATCTTGTTGGTACAAAAGTGGTGGTGTACACTGATCATTCTGCTATCAAGTATCTACTTACAAAGAAGGATGCTAAACCAAGGCTTATAAGGTGGGTATTGCTATTACAAGAGTTTGATCTGGAAATCAGAGACAAGAAGGGTGCTGAGAACCAAGTGGCTGATCATTTATCTAGACTACCTGAAGAAGTGCAAAGCCAAGATAGGTATGTGATTATAGAACAATTCCCTGATGAACAACTCTTAGTGATAACTACTGATAAGACACCTTGGTACGTTGACATTGTAAATTATTTGGTTAGTAAGCACATTCCCCTTGATTTTAACTATCAACAAAGAAAAAGATTTTTGTCTCAATTGAAAAACTATTTTTGGGATGAACCATTTTTATACAAGAAGTGTGATGACCAAATAATGAGAAGATGTGTGGCTGAGGAAGAGGCAAGACATATCTTATCACATTGCCATGCTTCACCTTATGGTGGACATTTTGCAAGTGAAAGGTGTTAATGCACCAGTTCCCCTCCGAGTTTTAATAATTGTCAAAACACATGGAAATAGAGTAGAATATGTTTAGGCAACAATTGAAATTGACTTGACAGCAAAAACACTTTTTGAAACTTTGAAAAATCAAATTTTAGGTGTTTTGTATCGATACATACATACCTGTATTGATACAAATGTCCTGAAACTTGTTCAGGCTGATTATTGCGCATTTGTATCGATACATAGCAGCTTTGTATCGATACAAATTGTTCTCATTGGAGTCAAGAGGACCCTCTGTGTTTCGAAACACACTTTTATGTTTCGAAACACATGAAGACTCTCTTGAAACCAGAGAGAACATTTTGTTTCGAAACATACTTGTGTGTTTCGAAACATATCAGTCAATTTCTGTTTTTCTGATATATGTATCAATACATACACGTGTTTGTATCGATACAACTACACAAACTCTCCTGCTGTCAATTGCTTGTATCGATACACACTGATGCATGTATCGATACAAGTCTGTTAGATTGTGCCTAAATTTGCTCAATTCTATTTTCATTATAAATAGCTTTATGTGTTATTGTTGTAAGTATGAGAAACCAGTATTGAAGAGTTCTTTGATCAAGATTGTTTGAGAGTTTTGCATCAAGGATCATTCAAGAGCAATCATCATCTTCCTTCTTATCTCTATCAAATTGAAGATTGAGTATGGGATCAATTGGAGTTTCTTAGAAGATCTTGAAGGATAACGTTCGGGGAAAATTCGCGGTGAATCAGAATTTGTCATCCGAGTTGATTGGGTCTTGAAGGTTGTGTTTCTCATCCGGATTCAAGTGTTGCTTGAATGTTACAATTCGATTTGGCGAGGGAATTATTCGGACGATCATCACGGGTTCTTGGTTGAAGATAGCGTGGAGAATTGATCGTTGGGAACGATAATTGAAGACAAGATCGAATTGGGGTTTGCGCAATTACAAGACGGGTTTATGTTGAAGATGGTGAAGATCGTGTAATCGAGTCTGTATCTTGCATATTGTGTCGTTGTAATTTGTGCATTGTTAAAGAGATTTTTGAATTAAAGTCTCAACTTATCCTTTTGATAAGTTGGGGGGAGACGTACCGGCCCACTGCGAGGACGACGCGAAAGCTGGGAACTCCCTGATCACTCCTTGTGTATCTCTCTATCCCTTATCTCTTTACATTCTATTTTGTTATTAACTTGCATACATAATTTCGTCATACACGCCACATGTTCGACAAAATTATTGTGTGATCACTTTGTTTGCTATACGAATTTACAATTCCGCAATTTGTGTGTGAGACAATTTTTTAATAGATAAGTGTTATTAGAAAATTGCTTGACTTGTTAATTTGGATTGCATTCCTTGTATCACCTTCATTCCATATCTGCTTTTACCACCTTTCCTTTGGTCGAGGTGCAATAGACTACCAATCTAGGTGCTTCAATGTGGCTACTACTGGCCAACTTTGTTCAAAGATTCATATTATTTTGTGAAGCACTGTGATAGATGTCAAAGAACTGGAAATGTGTCCAATAGACAAGAGATGCCTCTTACAAACATTTTAGAAATTGAATTATTTGATGTTTCGGGTATTGATTTTAGGAGACCATTTCCTCAGTCTTTTGGGAATCTATATATTTTAGTTGTTGTAGACTATGTGTCTAAATGGGTGGAGGCAATTGCTAGTCCCACCAATGATGCTAGAGTGGTAACCAAGTTTTTAAAGAAAAATATCTTCACTAGATTTGGCACTCCTAGAGCAATCATCAGTGATGAAGGCTCTCATTTTTGTAACAAATGTTTTGAGGAGTTCCTGGCCAAATATGGTGTAAGACATAGGATTGCCACTGCTTATCATCCACAAACAAGTGGGCAAGCAGTGTTGTCTAACAGAGAGATCAAAAGAATTTTAGAAAAAATGGTTAATCCATCAAGAAAGAACTGGTCTAAGCTGTTAGATGATGCTCTGTGGGCCTACCGTACTGCTTTTAAAACACCATTAGGAATGTCTCCATATAGACTTGTGTTTGGGAAGGCTTGCCACTTACCAATTGAGCTTCAATGCAAAACTTTTTGGGCTATTAAAAAACTTAATTTTGATTTCAAAAGCTTTGGTAAGGCAAGACTCCTACAACTGTCTGAGATGGATGAACATAGAATGTTTTCATATGAGAATGCTGAGATTTACAAGGAAAAGACTAAGGCCTGGCATGATAAGAAAATTCAAAAAAGAGAGTTGGTAGAAGGACAACTTGTGTTGCTCTACAACTCAAGGCTAAAGTTGTTCCCTGGAAAACTCAAATCAAGGTGGTCTGGCCCATTCAAACTTTTAAAAATTTACCCTTATGGTGTTGTTGAACTCCTTGATAAAACAAATGGTAAAGAATTCAAGGTTAATGGACAAAGAGTTAAGAATTATTTGGGTGATGACTCTAACATGAGAGTCACCACTAATCTTGAAGAACCTTAATCATGATTTAAAAGTCAGGCTGAGGACTTCTTCAAACCAAGCGCTTGCTGGGAGGCAACCCAGTATTCTAATAAATTTTTGTTTTTTTTAGTTGTGTTTATCTACAGGTAATGTGTGAAGAGATGTGTTATTCAGAGGCATGGCACTTGTTTTCTTTAGTTGCCAATGTTGTTGGCTGAGTGATGACAGATTAGGTGATTGGCACCATTCTTTAGCTCTGTGCCAACCAGTGAACTAATTAAAGTTTTGAGGACTTCGCTGAGTCCAAGAAGAAAAAGGCTTGCCAAAGGTTATCAATTGGAAGATGGATTGCTACTAGCAGATGAGTCAGTGATTATCAGACGTTACCACGTGGCAACTGTCAGAACCGGTGAAAACACGCGCCATCTAGCCGTTGCAATGATTTCGCGTGAATCTGTTCGTTTCAACCGTTATCCCACATCATCCTCCATCAGCCATCATTATCCAACGTTCACAAAACCTTTTCATATCTTTCTCATAAATATACAAACCAAAAATATAACAACCCATTACCGACTATATAAACCAACCCTTATCACTCATTAAACACTTTTCCTTCGCAAATTTCTTAACCTACATACTTTATATTCTCTGCAAATCAATTCTATCATCATCTAACCCTACTTTTCAAAACACCAAACCTTAATTTTCAAAAGAATCACGCAATCATGTCAACTAGCAAGAGGCAAATGTCAACTGCTACCATGTCTGAGGCAGATGAAGATTATGATATATTTGTGAACAGTGATGCTACTGAGCGTCACCAGATCTTCACCTCCAAGCAAATCCACACTAAACGTGGGTTTATCTTCAATGCTGATTTTGAACGCTTGGAGATAAGAGAAGAACTTGAGATGGTCATTCATTCTCTCAAGTGGGAGAAGTTCTACGTACACCCCTCCAATTACAAAACTCTATTGGTGAAGGAGTTCTACTCCAACTTGACCAACAATCACCATAAAAAGAGGGAAGTCATGGTGCGTGGCAAAGGAATCCTCTACTCAGAGGCAAACATAAATTGGTGAAGTATCAGAGGATGCCTATTATCATAGCCTGACCGCCATGAAGGAAGATGAAGTGGATGATATTATGGAGAAGCTCATTATTCCTGGGACTCAATGGAACCTGGGAGTATGTGAGAATGAGAAGACCATTCAAAGGATGAACCTGCTGCCTGTACCAAAGTATGGTACGAATTTCTAAAGCACATCATCATCCCCACCACTCACAATGATACTGTGAACAGATCAAGACTTATCTTGCTGCACTACATCACTGCTATAATGCCCATCAACATTGGAAGAATAATCTCTGATGAGATTCAGAAGTGCTCAACCAGGGAAGGTATGTTGTACTTCCCCTGTCTCATCACTGCTCTCTGCAAGAAACAATTAGTTCCCCACCATTTGGGAGATGAAGTAAAGAAGCTTGTGGCTGGTTTTGATGCCAAGGCTATACAAGTGTAGATAAAGGGAAACACTGGGTTTTTGTGTATTGGCCTCATTTTTGCTAAAACACTAACTAGCCAGATGCTGGACTAGATGCTAACTGGCCAGATGCTGGACCAGATGCTCCAGCATGTGCGTACAGCATCAGAACGTACGCGTATTTTTGTGCGAGATCTTTTTAAAGATTTGCTTCAGTTTTATCTCAATTACTTGTGCACTAAGTCGCGCCTTTTTGTGTAGAACCTTCAGGAGGTGGCAGTTTGCCCTGATTGCTTCATAAAATATGTTTCTACATTTATGGAAACATATTATATGGTTCTAAAATATAATTGCAAGATTTCTTTTGGACCAGCTGGATTCTAAAGCCCATGTATCTTGCTCAACACGTTCTTACAGAATATATATATATATTGGAAGATGCAAAACCTAAAGTTAAGCGAAGCCATTATTTACAAAAAGGAGTCTTTAGGGTTTTAGGGTTTCGTGATTAAAGCCTTGTGCTTTAATGTGTGCACTCCTAAGCTTTTAAGTATGGAGTTGCCTTTGTACCGCTCTTAAGCTGTGAAGTACAGAGTCGGTTGTTCTTGTGTTCACTAAAGCGTGTGTTGCTTATATGTTAAGTAGTGAACTTGTGAGCCTTCCTTGTATCTTTCTGATTCAAGTCAAGGACTCTGTGTTTGAGTTGTAATTGTTACTGCTCCTAAGCTTTGAAGTACGGAGTTAGTATGTGTCATTAGAGTGTGTCTCTTGAAACAAAAATATAAACGAAAAGAACAAAGTGTATTTGATAACAGTGCTGTTTGTATTGTTGGTAGGAAGTGAACAGAGGTTCTCATATCTAGGAGTTCCTAGGTAGAGGTCTAGACGGGTAGTTACAAAGTGAGAAGTGCAAACGAGGAGTTTGACTTTGAATTTGTTTTACTTAGTGGATTTCCTTCCTGGATTGGTATCCCCCAGATTAGGACGTTGGGCCGAACTAGGTTAACAAACTCACTGTGTTATTTATCTTTCTGTTGTGATTCGTTTATTTTGTGCTTTGCTACGCTGTGTTATTTTACTGTCATAAGTTCTGAGTTGACAAGTGCTCGGACAGTTGTCCTTACATTGTGCACAGCATTTGTCTGTCAGGTTGCCGGGAATTTCAATTGGTATCAGAGCAGGTCACTCTACTTGTTCTGGTTTTAAAAGGGTGAGATCAAGGGAAGAAATTTTTTGGCAATATGGACAAGGAAGGAGGATTGGTTAATATGACATCTTTTGTGGACCCTGAGGAAAGTATTTTAGATTCAATTCTTGGAAGAAAATTCAAGAAAATTTTTATGAGAATTGAAAGGAAGCAAAGGTCCAATGTCAAGAACTCTGTCATGACAAATGTTGAAGGCACTGTTGATGTTGCTGAAACCCTAGGTTATGATAATCCTAAGGTATCTGACAAATTAGTTGGTGATGGGCTAAATTTCTCTGCTGAACAAGTTATTTTTGTTGCTGCTAATAAGAAAACTGATGTTGATAGTATTGTTGTTGAGAATCCTGTTAATTCTCTTGATAAGCTGAAGGATGCTGTGCCAGATGCTCAGGCATCTCTAACACAATCCAATGAAGAGGCTATTGTGGTTCCAAATACCCCTAACTCTGTGAGTATTCATGATGATGATACACCCAAGTCTCAGGGACAAGAGATTGAGACTCAGCAATCTATGAGTCATGCTAAGACTGCAAATTTGGTACAAGATGATGTTGTTAATATTGATGAAGATGTACTGGAAGAAAGGATTTTGGAGAAGATCCCTGTCACAGGTGTTGCTCGTAGAACAAGGAGCAAATCTCTCAAAAGTGTATCTAATGTTAGTGAAAGTGCCAAAGGGAGGAAGAATAAAACAGCTGATACTGGGAAGAAACCTATGTATGGTCCCCCTAAGGCTTGGAGCAAGATTATGCCCAAATCTGATCAGAAGAAAAAGAATCTCAAGAGGAAAGATCCTCTTACCAGTGATTCTAATTTTGAGGTTGCTAAGACAGATGCTGCCACATCTAGTGAAACATATAGAAAAACCATCAAGGGTATGAAAGTTCCTATAACAATTCCTCCAGCTCCTCTAGATAATGTGTCTTTTCATCTGGAAAGTGGGCCTGCTAGGTGGAAATATATCTATCACAATAGACTTGGGCTGGAAACAAACTTGAAGGAAGATGTGTTCAAATGCCAAGAACTTGTTGATTTTTTGGATTATGCTAGGCTGATGAAGACTGTGAAAAATTTGGGTTTTTGTTATGATAAACTGATCAGAGAGTTTTTGGTCAATATTTCTGAAGACTGTGATGATTCAAGGAACCCTGAATACAGACAAGTATATGTTAGAGGTAGGTGTGTCAATTTCTCTCCTCATGTTATTAATTCTTATATTGGAAGATCTATTGATTACCTTCCTGAGTTAGAAGTAACTGATGACACAATATGCAAGGCTATCACAGGTAATAAGCTCAGACACTGGCCTGGACATTTGTCCGCTGCAAAATTGTCTCCATTGTATCCTGTTTTGAACAAAATTGCTGCTAATAACTGGTCCCCAACTACTCACTCTAATTCTGTTGCAACTGGTTTAGCTAAGCTTATCTATGCAGTTGATACTAAATCTTGATTTGATTTTTTTCTTATATTTATTATGAATTTTTGGAGCATGCTAAGTCGTTTGCTGTTAAGTTCCCCATTGCGTTTACCACTCTGTTGTGTGGCATTATACTCCAACAACATCCTGATATTCTGGTTAGTTCTGATGTGCATGTTAGGAGGCTTAGTCCTTTGGTTTTGGATTGCAAATTATTGTCTCAGCCACATGCTGATGAATTGGATGGCACTTTTGTCTAGTCATCTAGCGTTATGAATAGAAAGTTTATGATTGCTGAGCTTACAGAGATTAGTTTGGATCTGGGTATTAAGAATTCCAAGGTGACTGATGACACCATTTGCAAGGCAATCACAAGGAACAAGGTTAAGCATTTGCCTAGACATTTGTCCTCTTCACAACTCTCTCCATTGTATGTCGTTCTAAACAAGATTTGTGCTCAAAACTGGACTACAACTACTCATTCAAATTATGTTGCTACTGGTTTGGCCAAGTTCATATATGTTGTTGGTACGAAAATGTCTTTTGATTATGGCTCCTACATCAACTATCATGCTCTAGAGCATGCTAAGTCTTATGCTGTCAAGTCTACTATAGTCTTTCCCACTCCCTTGTGTGGTATTTTTCTCCAGCAATATCCAGATATTTTGCTTAGCACTGATGAGCCCTGTAAGAGGCCTGGTCCTTTGTCCTTAGATTGCAGGTTGTTGTATGGATCACATGCTGTTGACTTAGCTGGAACTTCTGTCCAGACAACTGTTGTTCTTAGTAGAAAACAATTGATTGCTGAACTTACTAAGATTAGTATGACACTTGGTGTTAGAAAGATGAAAAGTGATAGGATTATTGCAGCTCAGGCTGAGATTGAGGTTAATGACAATCCCATCTGCAAGATAATCAATAGCAATCAGGTCAAAGTTTGGCCAAAGAATGGCAAGTTGTCATCTAATAAGCTCATGGTGAATTATGCAAATTTTAACAGGAATCGAGCTATCAACTGGATGTTCACTTCTCACCGTTTTGACATAGCTACAGGTCTGGGTAAGTCTCTTCATATGGTTGGTACTAAGACCTCCTATGACTTTAACACTTATATTCTTGATCAATCCATAAAGTATGCTAAGTGTTTGGATGTGAAGATGCTAATAACATTTCCCACGCTGCTCGGAAGTATTATTCTTGATCACCATCTTGATATTTTGATCAGCTCTGATGTTGCCAGTAAGAGGGAATCTCCTTTCAAGTTGCACTATAGAATGTATGAAGGGACACATGTCTTAGATAATGCTGTAACATATGACCATAAAACTTCTAATATCATGACCATAAAAGAGATAATTGCTTATGTGATAGGTCCTTTGAAAGTTGGAAGTCTTGGAAAGAGAAAGGATGAAAATGTGTTTGTAAGGATCATAAGTGACCGTGGAAAGAAATTTGAAGATGTCAAGTTCTCTGATTTTTTGCTCCTCTAAATTAATTACTCTCGGTTACTCTACCTATAGCATATCTTATAAAGTCTTTAATTTCATAATCAATGCTATGATAGAATCCATATATGTAGAAGATTTGAATGAAAAGGATATTGATTCTCCTACTGAGAGTGTACAAGAGTCTTCAACCCTAAGTTTATAAGATACTGAAAAAGCTATTGTTGATGGTGGTGCTGACACAAAGGCCACAGATAGACTGTATTGAAAACAACTCCAGAGAATACTCAAACTACCACCATACCTGAAAGTGGCAATTCTAATGAAGTTGTTAACCTCCCTAGGTCGTGTGCTGCGAAAGACGCTAGAGCATCTGATGATTCAGATTCTCAAACTAATATAGAGGGAAATATGTTTGGTAATACACTTGTGGTCTCTCAAACTGATGCGAGTATGAAGACTACTGAAGTAGAAATAGAGGATCATGGTCTCTCAGACTCAGAAATAGGCACACAACATATTGAAGCTGATGTTGAAATTTTTGATAGAAGATGTTGTTGAAGATGCTGGCACGTCTGACAAGCCAGTAGAAGCATGGAGAAAAAGAGCTTGAAATGTTTCATTTTTTCCCTTGGATAATGTGTCTCTCCATCATGAGAAAAGAGCTTCTAGATGAAAATTTTATTTGTGAAAGAAGCATGTTTAACGAAAATTGTGCACAGTTTAGGGAAAGTGATATGTCAAGCTGGTTAGGGATTTTATTGTGAACATAGGGAATACTGTGATGATCCTATGAGTGCTGAGTACAAGCAGGTTTTTGTTTGAGGTGATTTGGTGAAAGAAGAAAAAGTTGTCAGCAGCTAAGCAAACTACACAGTATGCTCTATTGAACAAAATTGCAGCTGCTAATTGGGTGCTAAATACACTCTCCAATAATGTCTAAAGAGCTTTGAGTAAGTTCATCTATGTTGTAGGTACAGAGTCTATATTTAAGTTTGATGAATATATCTTTTATCAGAATATAGCTCATAGGATATCTAATGCTACAAAACTTCCTATTGTGTTTCCTACCTTGATCTATGATATAATTCTGCATCAATATTCTGAGATATGTAATCAATCTGATGACATTAGTCAACGAGAGTTAGACATTACTTTAGATCCAATGTTTCTTGACAAGTCACATGCTGCAGACATTGCTCTAGCATCTATCTAAGGCACATCTGCCATGCTAAGTAGACAATAAATGATTTATGATCTCAAGATTACGAGTAAAGCTCTAGATGACAATAAATTCTTGGTGGTTCGTGTTATTCAAACTCTGGATGCTGAAGAATTGATTACTCATGACTATAGAAGTGATGATTCGGTGGTGGAAGACTTTGAGGGTAGTGCTGATTTTTGATCTTATGTGTTACTTCTGACCTCTTGCATCAGATGTTATGTTGCTTTTATGGGTTAAGCCCTAGATTTTCTATGCACCTGCATATGCACTTAGTTGCAATATACACCCTGTGGTTATGTCCCTCTGAACATGTTTCCTGCTTATATGTGTATGAAGTGAGGGGAAGTGTTATAAGTTTGATGCATAAAGCTTATATTATATTATTGATGACAACACTGTCTATGTTGTTGGTGTAATGCAAGAAGCTCAGATAGATGCTCTGACATCTGATTTATAGTAGTAAGGGAGTTTATGGTGTATGTATGCAAGTTTTGATGGGGAGCAATTATATTTGATTATCTTCTATTATCTACCTGTTGATTATCTAAGGAGGAGTAGTATGTATCTCTTGCCAATTTATCTGTGAGTGGAGTGCTTGTGCTTGTTTAGAAGGGGAGGATATGCATCTTGTGTGATGATGGATGTTGTGTGATGATGACTAAGTAGAATTATTTTCTACGATACTCTGCTGATTGCATGAATTAAGGGGGAGAAATTTATTTTTCCTAGTCCTTAAGATTGATTTATCTTGAAGCTTCTATTTTCATCCGAGAATCCACTGTGAGTCACTGTGAGTGGTTAATTCTCGCTGTTCATACTCTATGAGGCTAGTTGTTCTTATATCCGTTGTGCATGCCTCTGATATATTGTTGGCCAAAACATTCAAGTAATATCCTATCTTCTTAGTTGTGTATTGATGTTGATTTGAAGATTAATTTATTATGCATGTTGGTCAAAATTGATTTTTGTCAAAGATTTTGGTGTTGAAACTCCTTCTGAATAATATTGATATGTATGATCCTTCCAGAATCTTCATTAGTCTTGTCATTTAAACTGTTGTTAACTCTACAATAGTATATGAAAGATGCTTGACCAAATGTTGTGTCATATGGAACAGCATTATGTGATCAGTGATTTCGTGCCAGCTAGCGCTATATTTCTGTATGCAATCTTCTACAGATTCTTTTGTATTTTTTACCTAAAGTTTTGGTCTATGAAGTGCAAGTATACATGAGAAGTAACATTGTTGGAACATCTAAGCAAGCTGCAGCTGGACCTATGTCAAAAAAGGATATAATAGTTGGGTTGAAAGAAACCTGCAAAGCTTTGGAACTTGAAGAAGCTTATGTTGTGGCTAATCATGAGACTGTTACACTATGGAGTATCTAAAATGACATGGTGTTCTTTGTAAGATATTTCATCTACCCGTTGTATGTTGTTGCTATATGAGAAGATTAGTTGAAAATGAAGGGTCTGAGAAGGAATGGAGGTTCACACTTTATGGTAGGGGTGCCTATAACTTACATATGTAGAATCATAACTCTGCACTTTATGCATTATCCATCCTCTTCTCTATGGTATGATATCTTCTGGTTCTTAGCTATGCGAATTTACTAGCATTCTACTTCTGAGATGTTCTTGTATGACATGCTATGTTTGGCAAGATTACTTCATGATCATGTTAGTTGTTATGATGCTAGTTGTATGATGTGCTTGTTGATGCTGCAGCATGTTACATGGAGTAGGAATGTATTGTGTTGGATTGTGCAGTTGTGGTTATCTGAGTATGTTGATCAATGGAGTTACTATGATAATGTCTCAAGTGTTCTACGGTGCAATGTGAAATTGCAAAGCAGGTTTATGAGCATGATTCCTTTATGTTTTATCTTCTTGTGTTCTTTGGATGTTTATCCTCATATGATGTTTGGCAATATTTATGTCTAAAAAGGGGGAGAAGTTAGCTGATATTGGCTGATATGCATGATGCTCTAATAGATGTTGATACATCTGTCTATATGGTGATATGGAGTAGTTTATGTTTCTCTGCCATGGCAAATATGCATGAGTTGTTTCTTTATTCTTTATGGTATACATGAGATATTGTTCTTAGGGGGAGTACTGATGTTTGCTGATGTTGAAGGAGAATGTTATGCTTATGCTTGCATGAGAATGCTATATCAGATGTTGAAGCATTCGGTTTTGTGTGAAGCACTGTTTGTGATGAAGCGTATTTTCTCTGATGGTTTTATGTGTGATGAAGCGTATTTTCTCTGATGGTTTTATGTGTGAGGCTATTTTCTGTCATCTGCTGCTGTATGCCTTTAATGTTTGTATGTTGAAGCTTATTTGTAAGCACCTTTAATGGAAATCTACTATGAGAAGATGGTTCTTGTTCACCTTCAAAGTTGCTATGTTTTGATTGATTAGAAGGAGTGTCCTATGTATATCTCTCTGGCTTTTATATATGGCTTAAGATTGTTTTAGCCAAAAATTTGCCAAAGGGGGAGATTGTTGGGTTTTTGTGTATTGGCCTCATTTTTGCTAAAACACTAACTAGCCAGATGCTGGACTAGATGCTAACTGGCCAGATGCTGGACCAGATGCTCCAGCATGTGCGTACAGCATCAGGACGTACGCGTATTTTTGTGCGAGATCTTTTTAAAGATTTGCTTCAGTTTTATCTCAATTACTTGTGCACTAAGTCGCGCCTTTTTGTGTAGAACCTTCAGGAGGTGGCAGTTTGCCCTGATTGCTTAATAAAATATGTTTCTACATTTATGGAAACATATTATACGGTTCTAAAATATAATTGCAAGATTTCTTTTCGACCAACTGGATTCTAAAGCCCATGTATCTTGCTCAACACGTTCTTACAGAATATATATATATTGGAAGATGCAAAACCTAAAGTTAAGCGAAGCCATTATTTACAAAAAGGAGTCTTTAGGGTTTTAGGGTTTCGTGATTAAAGCCTTGTGCTTTAATGTGTGCACTCCTAAGCTTTTAAGTATGGAGTTGCCTTTTTACCGCTCTTAAGCTGTGAAGTACAGAGTCGGTTGTTCTTGTGTTCACTAAAGCGTGTGTTGCTTATATGTTAAGTAGTGAACTTGTGAGCCTTCCTTGTATCTTTCTGATTCAAGTCAAGGACTCTGTGTTTGAGTTGTAATTGTTACTGCTCCTAAGCTTTGAAGTACGGAGTTAGTATGTGTCATTAGAGTGTGTCTCTTGAAACAAAAATATAAACGAAAAGAACAAAGTGTATTTGATAACAGTGCTGTTTGTATTGTTGGTAGGAAGTGAACAGAGGTTCTCATATCTAGGAGTTCCTAGGTAGAGGTCTAGACGGGTAGTTACAAAGTGAGAAGTCCAAACGAGGAGTTTGACTTTGAATTTGTTTTACTTAGTGGATTTCCTTCCTGGATTGGTATCCCCCAGATTAGGACGTTGGGCCGAACTGGGTTAACAAACTCACTGTGTTATTTATCTTTCTGTTGTGATTCGTTTATTTTGTGCTTTGCTACGCTGTGTTATTTTACTGTCATAAGTTCTGAGTTGACAAGTGCTCGGACAGTTGTCCTTACATTGTGCACAACATTTGTCTGTCAGGTTGCCAGGAATTTCACGTTGCCTTTCCCTTGTGTCAACAGTGAGGTCACTGTTTAGTTTATTTTTGGGGGAAGGTAACATCAATAAAAACTTTTGGAAATGTTTTAAAATAGATTGCTTTTAATGTGTTTTTGTAAGCATTTTATTGACATGCCATAACTGAGGTTAGAGTTTTTAGATGCATGACCATAGGTTTGTTTGAAATTTTTGGAAATTCTTATTTTTGATGCTTGATATGATAATCTCTGCACCATAATGCACACTGTGAACACTGTCAAACTTAAGAGTGGCTATATAACTCTTTTAAATACATATTCTCTAGACTAAGTTTTCCGAATTGAATATAATGGAGGGTATGGCAAGAACTAAGTTTGGGGGAAGGACTAAAGTATTGAATTGGTGATCATTGCTATATAATTGGAAATAGGAAACTATTGGTGAGCTAAAAAAAAATGAATGAATAAGTTCTTGTGCCAATCTGGAGGAACAAGTGAGTAGGGTGCTTTACTCTGAGTAACAGGTTAGACCTATTACAAGTAGGATCTCGTCAGGTGAAAAGGTGGAGTATCCCTAGATCTAGAGAAAAAAAATGATAAAGAATGAAAATGAAAAAAGCTGCCAATAAGTTATCCTTGTGTAAATTGAAAAAGCTTTGGATCTCTTGAAAAGAAATAGTCCCCCTTAAGCTGAAATTCTAGTTAAATTCAAAGTTATAGGAAAAAGATGATAGCTTAGCATATAGAATGAGTAGTTTGAGAGTGGGATGTAGACATTAATCTGGTTGACATAGTGCTTATCAGTTCACACACACACGCATGGTTATCATTGATGGTTAATTTTATAAGAATTGTGCCAATTTTTGAAAATGAACTTAGGGTCCGAGTCTGATTGCTTAAATGTGCTGTTTATATGTCAATATTGTGAGTAGATTAACATAGTCTTTGCTTTCTACCGTATTACCTGAGGACAGGCAATGATTCAAGTTTGGGGGTGTGATGACTCACTAAAAGTGGGGAGTTTAGGCCTTTATTCATGAGTTATTTCCTGCCAATATGGTGAGCAAACCATGTTTTAATTCACTTTCATTAGTTTATTTAGTTTTTGAGTCTAGAATTATGTAATAGGTATAATTATGTAATTTTGGTGAAAAAAAGTTAGTTTAGAGGCAATTTATGTCAAGACATATTATTTGGTTTTGTATCGTCATCAAAGGTATCTACTGATAATCAATGTCAAGACATTCTGATCCGTACAAGTCAACAAGTCAAGCGCCACAAGCAGACAAAATAAGAGTTTGTAGTACAACATCGTGAAAGGCATCTCTTTGAGGATAAGGACGATGGCTGGCTTGCCAGCTGTCAGCATCACAAATGGTTGTACTATGATTAGTGGTCCATGCAAAAGGAATATTCCTTATTCCTTGGGCCTTATGTCATTCATTTAAGGTTGCACCCGATCCAAGAAGGATATGCCTATAAATACACAACCCTAAATCATTTGTGGGTGTGCTTGAAAACCCTAGAGAGAAGATCTGAAGAAGAAGAGAAGAGGCAGCGCCGTTCCAGCTTCCGAAGAGACGACCAGTGATAATGAGAGGCACGACAGTGTCTATAGGAGTATCTATTGCTTTGTAATGGGTATCACTACTTTACTTGTTATTATTGTTGTTGTTTTCATGCTCAATCTAAGCTAAACTCTTTGTAGCTTGAAATTATGTGAAGTTTAATATAATGAATGAAGTATTTATGTGAATGAATGATTGTTATCTTGTCATCTTTAACTTTATGTTTTTATGAAAATACATTTTTTCTTAGGACTGATCAACTTAGGAATAAATACTAGTTGCATGTGTAGAGACATCTAGCATGTCAATGGAAACTTAAAGTTAATACGGTTAAGTGAGAGCGGACACGTAACCTCTACTTAATATTGATGCTAGGATTATTAAGGCCTTAGTGAGATAGCAAACAAGCAAGTGTTTTCTGAACTAACAATGGGATTAAAAGTGTACCTCGACAGAGTCAGTCTAATTATACTCTATTTTAATATCTAACATTGTAGACATACACCACAAGGCAAGCTTGCTCGCAGATGACATGACAGTAGTTATGATTCACTAGGATTCATTCACATATGTTAAATAGATCATAATTTTAGCAACACCTTTACCTTTGTTTTCAACCATCACCTTAATATTCTTGTTATTTAATTTATTGCATTAAAAACCAATCATGTTTTGTTACCTTAACAATAACCATAACACTTTGAATGAACTTGGTATGCATAACCAATAAACTATTCCATGTGGGTTCGACGCTCTATTTTTACTTATTACTTGCTACTAATTGACTATGTATACTTGCACATCAACACACGCTAACAGAGTTCCTTGGCGTTCGTGTCGTCCTCACAGTCGGCCGGTATGTCTCCCCCAAAATCGATAAAAACATCGATTTGAGATTATTAATTAAAATCCCTTTGAATCTTTACAATAATGCACAAATTTGAATGAATACAATATAAAGACCCTAAAAGACTCCATCTTTAACCTCTTGTGTAACTTCACTTCAAATTGCGCATACACCTCGACGATCACCACAGTTTCAACCTCCGATTGCGGCAATTGAAGCTCACCCTATTCTTCCGCGAAGAAACTTATGACAATTATCCGGCTGATTCCCTCACTGCAATGTCGATATCTTCAAAGATTATACCTCCTTGAATACCCAATGAGAAACCTTCCCTTAAAACCAATTCAACATGAGCACGATCTGATTCACCGCGATCCGTGTCGAATGTTTTCATCCGCTTCAACTCTTACTCTTCAATTGAACCCATATTCAACCTTAGAGAAATTGCAAATTAGGAAGAAGATGATGAACTTGGTTTTAATGCTCTTTGATCCAACAATCCTCACTTGATTCTGATCAAAAGTGTTTTACAATGGTTTCTCACCCTTACAACAAAACCTCATGAAGCTATTTATAGAGAAAATAGAATTGAGCAATTTTAGGCAAAATTTAACTGATATGTATCGATCCAAGTCTTACCTTGTATTGATATAAACACACTTACACTTAAAAAAATATGAAATTTGACTGATATTTATCGATATATATTTAATGTGTATCGATACATAAGAGGTTCTCTGGTTTAATGAGAGTCTGATGTGTATCGAAACATAATGATCTTTCTAGTTCAAGGAGAGACTGATATGTATCGATACCTGCAAGCATGTTTCGATACATAATAGTTCCTTTATCCCTTTGGGATCAGTTTTGTATCGATACAGGCAATACTTGTTCGATACAAAAATCGTGTTTTTCAGCCAGACCAAATTCCAAACCATTTGTATCAATCCAATGGAGTATATATCGATCCAAATGACCTGTAACTTGATTTTTCATAGTTTTAAAATATTTTTCGCTGTCAAAGCAAGTTTAATTCACCCAAAATATATTCTACTCTATTTTCATGTGTTTTGACCATTATTAAAACATGGAGGGGAACTGGTGCACTTACATTCTCCCCCTTTTTGATAATTGTCAAAACATTTGCATAAGCTAACTAAGCTTATATCTTGTTGGGTCTTTGAAGATTGGCTACAATTGTGTCAAAAACATATATTAGCCAGATGTGTGGTCAGTTGCTCATGATCACTGATGATGGGTCAGATGTTGTAGCATATGGAACAACATTCTGTGATCTGCCAGCTCGCGCCAGCTCGGGTTTATTATTTTATGCAATCTTTTACAAGATTCGCTTTGGTTTTTCTTTTAACCATTACTTGGTGATTAAGTCACTTGTTCTGAAGGAGTCTGAGGCGGTCAAGCCTATATATATTTTACAAGGTGATATTGATATATTTTTTAAGAAGATTTCTTGTTCTAGAAGATTCAAGACTTGGACCTTACAACGTCCAAAGGTGTCTGAAGCCCAAACCCTGTGCTACTCAAGTAATGACAGACCCTAAAAGTCAAGCTAAACCGTGTGTGTTCTAAAGCATGTGTTTAAGGTTTAGTCTTCTTTATTGTTATTGGTGTGAGCCTTGCTTGTATCATCGCTGGTCAAGCTAAGGACGTGTTTAGTTGAGTTGTACTTGTGCTTCTCCTAAGCCTTTAGGTACGGAGTTAGTATTGAGTCGGAAGAGTGTGTCTCTTGTCCAAAGAAAACATAACGAAGAAAACAAAAGTAAAAGCAACGCTGAGTGTGTTGTTTAGGTTAGGAGGTGAGACGGTGTCTCATATCTAGGAGTTCCTAGGTAGGGCTGTCACGTGGGTAGTGTCTAGGTGGAAGACAAGTAGTGCGGCTACGTTGGTCCTTGCACTAGATTTATTATAGTAAGTTCACTCCTGCATTGGTATCCCCCAGACTATTATAGTTGCACCGAACTGGGTTAACAAACATACTGTGTTATTTACTTTTCAATACTTTTAATTACGTCTTTAATTGTGTGTTTGTCCTAAGCTAGACACGCGCTCGGACCGTTGTGCTTACATTGTTCAGAGTGTTTGTCTGTCTGGTAGCCAGAATTTCAATTGGCATCAAAGCAGGCATCCTATTCTGTTTAGGGTGAGCTCCAGGGAGGTTTTTCTGGCAAGAATGGACAAGGAAGGAGGACCTATGAATAGGCCACCACTTTTGGTTGGTGACTCTAATTATGACAACTGGAAATCCCGGATGACAACGTTTCTAAAATCCATGGACCACAAAACATGGAGAGCTGTTATAAAAGGTTGGGAACATCTAGTAGTTACTGATAAAGATGGTGCAGCCACCACCACACTCAAGCCTGAGGAAGAATGGAGCAAAGAGGAGGAGGCATTAGCTAATGCAAATTCAAAAGCCTTGAATGCTCTATTTAATGGAGTTAATGTGCATATAATCAAGCTGATCAAAAGATGCACAGTTGCCAAGGAGGCATGGAAGATACTCCAAACTGTTCATGAAGGTACATCCAAGGTGAAAAGCTCAAGATTGCATCTTTTGACTAGTAAGTTTGAGAGCTTAAGAATGAATGATGAAGAAAGTATTCAAGAATTCCAAATGAAGATTCTTGATTATGACAATCAATTTGATGCCCTGGGTGAGAAGATATCTGAAGAAACTTTAGTGAGAAAGATGCTTAGGTCTCTACCTAAGAGATTTGATATGAAGGTCACTATAATAGAGGAGTCCAAAGACATTTCAGATTTGAAGATGGATGAGTTAATTGGCTCTTTACAAACTTTTGAGATGTCAGCCAATGAGAGATCTGAGAAGAAGTCAAAGAGCATTGCTTTTGCTGCTGAAGAGTCTGACTAACAAGATAATATGGAGACTAATGAAAGTATCTCTGAAGCTATGGCAATGTTGGGAAAACAATTCAATAGAGCTTTGAAGATGGACAGACGTCCTAAGACACATGCTCCAAACAACAGTCGCAGCACTAACAAGAATGTCATTAATCAGAAGAAACCCAGAGTTGAGGACAAGATGAATCAAAACAAAGGGGTTCAATGTCATGAATGTGAAGGGTATGGTCATATCATAACTGAGTGTGCGACTTATTTAAAGAAGCAAAAGAAGGGAATGGTTGTCTCCTGGTCAGATGAAGATGAAGAAGAAGAAGATCCTGAAACTGCCAACCATGTTGTTGCTCTGACAGGAGTATGTGCATCTGACAGAGATTTTTTTGATGGAGAGTTATCCCATGAAGAATCACCCGAACTCTATAATGAGTTACTTATCGGAAGTGAAGAGGTGTGTAAGCAAAAAGGAATCATTGCTCTTTTGGAAGCTGATAATAATAGACTACTGCAAGAGAACTCAGATCTCAATGATGAAGTTGCTTTACTCAAATCAAAGATAGATAACATGAACAAGCAACTAAGGATGCTCAACAGAGGTACTGACAAATTAGATGAAATTATGGAGATTGGGCAGAGTTCAAGAAACGTTAAAGGTATAGGCTTTGACTATAGAGTTGTGCCTCATCAGACACAATTTGTACCAGTTGTTAGTACCTATGATCCAACAATGTAAAGACAGATGCCCTTACATCAAGCAAGACAACAAAGGACTAATTACAAGTCTAGACGAAAGGGTATATACTATGAATGGGTATGTCACCACTGTGGAAGAAAGGGACATATTAGGCCCTTCTGTTATGAATTACATGGCTCTCCTAATAGAAATAATTCATCAAGATCTGAGCTTGTTATGAAGAATATCAAGAAGGAATGGAAGAAAAAGGATGATCAATTCACAAGCAATACTGCTAGTGAGACTGCTCAAATCGATCACACATCTCTGAGAGCCTCATCTAGAAGTGATTGGTATTTTGATAGTGGGTGTTCCAGGCACATGATTGGAGTATAACATTTTTTGACAGATGTAGTGCCACATGCTACCAGCTTTGTAACCTTAGGGGATGGAGCCAAGGGAGAAATCAAGGGTATAGGAACACAGGTGAATGGAGATCTACCAAAGCTTGATAAAGTTCTTCATGTAAAAGGACTAACTGCCAATCTGATCAGTGTCAATCAGTTATGTGATCAAGGGTTAAAAGTCAATTTTACAAAGAATGAATGTTTAGTGACAAATGCTGAAGGTGACACCCTGATGAAAGGTTTGAGATCAAAAGACAACTGTTACTTGTGGGTTTCACAAGACAATACTGTGCTATCTGCCTGTTTAATAGCAAAAGTAGATGAAGTGAAACTATGGCATCAAAAACTTGGGCATTTGAATCTGAGAAGCATGAAGAAAGCTATTGCTGAAGGAGCTATCAGAGGTTTAAGAAACCTTCAAATTCAAGAATGAAGTATTTATGGAGAATGTCAGGTGGGAAAACAGACCCAAGTGTCTCACCAGAAGCTGCAACATTTGTCAACATCCAGAGTTCTTGAGTTACTACATATGAATTTGATGGGACCTATGCAAGTTGAAAGCCTAGGTGGTACAAAGTATGCCTTTGTTATTGTTGATGATTTCTCCAGATACACATGGATCACCTTTATTAAAGAAAAGTCTGACACCTTTGAGAAGTTTAAAGATCTTTGTTTACAACTTCAAAGAGATAATGAGTGTAGCATAGTCAGAATCAGAAGTGACCATGGGAAAGAGTTTGAGAATGGTAAGTTCTCTGAGTTTTGCAGTGCTGAAGGAATATTTCATGAGTTTTCTACACCTATTACTCCTCAGCAAAATGGAATAGTTGAAAGGAAGAACAGAACATTGCAAGAATCGGCTAGAGTCATGCTACATGCCAAGAAGCTACCTTTCTATTTTTGGGCTAAATCCATGAACACAGCCTGTTACATCCATAACAAAGTAACATTGAGAAAAGATACATCTACTACCTTATATGAACTATGGAAGGACAAGAAGCCAACAGTAAAACACTTTCATGTGTTTGGTAGTAAGTGTTATATCTTAGCTGATAGAGAACCAAGAAGGAAGATGGATGCTAAAAGTGATGAAGGAATTTTTCTGGGTTATTCAAATAACAACAGAGCCTATAGAGTGTTCAATTCCAGAACTAGAATAATGATGGAGTCTATTAATGTTGTGATAGATGACTGTGGTAAAGATGTTGTGCCACATGATAGCACATCTGACTTAGCAGGTGACACTCAGGGGGAGACAGAAGATGTAGACACAAATATTGAAGAATCTGAAGAGAGCAGTTCAGAAACTACTTCTCCCAACAAAGGGCCATCTATCAGAATACAGAAGAACCATCCTATAGATCAAGTCATTGGAGATCCAAATCAAGGGATCACCACTAGAAGGAGATATAGTGAGGTGTCAAATTCCTGTTTTATATCAAATTTTGAGCCTAAGAATGTCAAGGAGGCTTTGACTGATGAGTTCTGGATAAATGCAATGCAAGAAGAATTAACTCAGTTTAAAAGGAGTGATGTCTGGGATTTAGTTCCTAGACTTGAGAATGTCAATGTCATAGGAACAAAGTGGGTATTCAAGAACAAGTTAGATTAAAATGGTACTATCACAAGGAACAAAGTCAGACTTGTTGCTCAAGGTTATGCTCAGATTGAAGGAGTAGATTTTGGTGAGACTTTTGCACCTGTAGCTAGGTTGGAATCCATAAGGTTGTTATTAGGAATAGCATGCATCCTCAAATTCAAGCTATATCAAATGGATGCTAAGAGTGCATTCCTCAATGGATATTTAAATGAAGTTGTCTATGTGGAGCAGCCTAAAGGTTTCATTGATCCGAGTGGTCCAGATCATGTCTACAAATTGAAGAAAGCTCTATATGGGTTGAAGCAAGCTCCTAGAACTTGGTATGATAGACATACTGAATTCTTGGTGACTCATGGCTACAGAAAGGGAAGCAATGACAAAACTTTGTTTGTGAAAGATGTTAGAGGAAAGCTAATGATTGCCCAAATCTATGTTGATGACAAAGTGTTTGGAGGAATGTCTGACCAGATGGTGGAGCATTTTGTTCAGCAAATGCAATATGAATTTGAGATGAGCCTTGGGTGAGCTAAATTATTTTCTTGGTCTTCAAGTGAAACAGATGGAAGATACTATCTTTATCTCCCAAAGAAAATATGCTAAATGTATTGTCAAGAAATTTGGTATGGAGAATGCTACTCATAAAAGAACTTCTGCTCCTACACATGTGAAGCTTTCAAAGGATGAAAAAGGTGTAGATGTTGATCAAAGTATGTACAGGAGCATGATAGGGAGTCTCCTATATCTCACTGCAAGCAGACCAGACATTACATTTGCAATTGGAGTATGTGTTAGGTACCAAGTTGAACCAAAGATGAGTCATCTGACTCAAGTGAAGAGAATTTTGAAATATGTCAATGGTACTAGTGATTATGGGATTCTATATACCCATGGGAATAATTCCTTGTTGATTGGGTACTGTGATGCTGACTGGGCTAGAAGTGCTGATGATAGGAAGAGTACTTCTGGTGGATGTTTCTTTCTAGGCAACAATCTCATATCAAGGTTTAGTAAGAAGCAAAATTGTGTTTCCTTATCCACAGCTAAGACTGAGTATATAGCTACTGGAAGTAGCTGTGCACAATTAGTTTGGATGAGACAAATGCTGAGTGAGTACAATGTCAAGCAAGATGCTATGACATTATTCTGTGACAACCTGAGTGCAATTAATATTTCTAAAAATCCTATACATTACAGCAGGACTAAGCACATTGACATTAGACATCATTTTATTAGAGATTTAGTTGAAGAAAAGGTGATCACTCTTGAGCATGTTGCAACTGAAGAGCAAGTAGCATATATTTTTACTAAAGCCCTTGATACTACTCAATTTGAAAAATTAAGAGGGAAGTTAGGTATCTGCCAGATTGAAGAATTGTAGCAGTTAATTTATTGGAAGCGTGCAGCAGTTACTTTTCTATATTATAACCGTTTATTGCACACAAGTCAAGGAAGCCACTCTCCAACTTCCTTAAGTGTTACTATTACACATTACAACTTTACTTTTTTATATTATCAACTTTTCAACTCCTCTCTCGCTCGGTTCAGCAATATTCCAAGTTTACTATTCTCTTGCTCACTCAAACAACAAATCATCATCATGTCCGATTCAATTCCACAATGCACGATCAATCTTCAAACGTTCCATCTGATCCTCCTTTTGATTTCGTCGCTCAACCAGAGAGTCAATCGACGGTTATTACTGATGCTCAACCACTCGCCATGACTTCTAGTACCGGTGTGGTCACACGAAGTGCTAAAATACCAGTTTCGAGGAAGAAGAGTGCCAACACAGGCTCTTCGTCTTCTGCATCAAAAAGGGGTTCAAAATCAAAAGGTAAAAAATCAAAACCCTCCCCTACTAACCGTGTAGGTCTAAGCATGCATGACCTTAATGTAAGGAAAATCCTTTTGTTTCAACTGTTGTGGAACCAAGTGCTGATACTTTTGACAATAAATCTGAAGATGCCCTCGGTGAGGGTAATTGTGTTGATTATACTACTGAAACCCTAGGTAGTGATAATCCTAAGGTAGATGACTGTGTAGAGGATGTAAGGTCAAAATCCTCTAATGAAAAGTTTGTTGGAACTGAGACAAGTAATTTTGTTGATAAGGCTGTTGCTGAGAAATCAGTTGAGTTTACTGATGTGCAGACAGTTGCTATGCAGATGCTAATTTTGTTGAGAGTCCTGATAATGCTTGTTTGTTACAAGATGATGTGGTTCTGGTTGAAGATGATAAACCAGAAGATGTTACTATGGAGGAAACTCCTGTTTCTAGTGTTGCTCGTAGAACAAGGAGCAAATCTATTATGAGTACACCTGATACTTGGAAGAAGCCCATGTATGGACTTCCTAAGGGTTGGAGCAATGCTGTGCCCCAATCTGCTATTGGGAAGAAGAATCTTAAGAGGAAGGATCCACCGACAAGTGATTCTGATTTTGAGGTTGCTGAGACAAATGCTGCCACTTCTGGCAAGGCATCTAGGAAGACTATTAAGGGTATGAAAGTACCTTTATCTATACCTCCAGCACCCCTGGACAATGTGTCTTTCCATCTGGAAAGTGTTTCTGCTAGGTGGAAATACATCTACTATAGAAGACTTGGTTTGGAAAGAAATCTGAAGGAGGATGTGTTCAAGTGTCAAGAAATCTGAAGGAGGATGTGTTCAAGTGTCAAGCATTGGCCTAAACATTTGTCCTCTGCTAAGCTCACTCCCTTGTATGCTGTGTTGAACAAGATTGCTGCTTCAAATTGGACTCCAACTACTCATTCCAATTCTATTGCTACTAGGTTGGCCAAGTTTATCTATGTAGTTGGTACTAAGACTGCTTTTGACTATGGAGCTTATGTTTACTATCAAGTTCTGGAACATGCTAAGTCCTATGCTATCAAGTTTCCCACTCTATTGTGTGGTATTATTCTCCAGCAACATCCAGATATTTTGGTTGGGACTGATGAGCTCTGCAAAAGGCTAAGTCCTTTGTCTGTGGATTGCAGGTTGTTGTCTGTGACAGATGCTGCTGCTAAAGTTGATACTTTTGTCCGGTCATCTGGTGTGCTCAGTAGGAAACAAATGATTGTTGATCTAACTAAGACCAGTATGGCTCTTGGGGCCAGAAAGTTGAAGATAGATAGGGTAATTGCAGCCTTGAAGGCTGAAGATGAAGCTGATGGTGTGGATAACCAGGAAGTTCAGGAAGAAGAAGGAGGAAAGGAAAATGCTTCTGCTGCTGGTGACACTGAGGAGATGTCAGATGATTCTGATGAGTCTGACTCTATTTGACTCTGATATTTATTTCTCTGATTTTCTTTTTAATGTTTTATTAAGTCCTGGATTTCTATTGCACCTTTGTGAGCTTATGGTCTGTAACTATGTGATACTACCCTATGTTCTATTTCTGCATTTTATATGCATGATTTATGTTTTCCAGAATTTGTGGCTAAAAAAGGGGAGTCGTTAGTTCGTTTGCTGAAGTGATGCTCTAATACGTAGCTCTATGTAGCTCTGATACGTTTTCTTGAAGATGTGACAAATGCGCTGACGTTTGTCCTATGGTGGTGTGTGTGCGTATCTTGAGGGGGAGTGACTATCTTTATGATATGTTCGCTTGTTTGTACGCATGTTTTGAGCGGGGGTTTATCTAACTCTGCTTGTGAAAATTTATTTTTTCCAAAGGCATTTATTCTCTCTCTATGAACTCACTATGTGAGAGGCTGTTTTCTTTGAGGCTGGACGTATTCTCTTCTGCTGATTGCCTCTGATTCTACGTGTAAGTCATCCTTAATCATAGAGCCGTTCTAAAGTGTTCTCACTATCTACTATGATTTTCTATGCCTATGGTGGTTGAAGGAAGAATTGTTTTTATCTCTCCAAGAACTGGCTTTCAAATGTTTTAGCCAAAATTTTGCCAAAGGGGGAGATTGTTGGGTTTTTGAAGATTGGCTACAATTGTGTCAAAAACATATATTAGCCAGATGTGTGGTCAAATGCTCATGATCATTGATGATGGGTCAGATGTTGTAGCATATGGAACAACATTCCGTGATCTGCCAGCTCGCGTTTATTATTTTATGCAATCTTTTACAAGATTCGCTTTGGTTTTTCTTTTAACCATTACTTGGTGATTAAGTCATGTGTTCTGAAGGAGTCTAAGGCGTTCAAGCCTAGATATATTTTACAAGGTGATATTGATATATTTTTCAAGAAGATTTCTTGTTCTAGAAGATTCAAGACTTGGACCTTACAACGTCCAAAGGTGTCTGAAGCCCAAACCCTGTGCTACTCAAGTAGTATAAATATATGTAATGACAGACCCTAAAAGTCAAGCTAAACTGTGTGTGTTCTAAAGCGTGTGTTTAAGGTTTAGTCTTCTTTATTATTTATTGGTGTGAGCCTTGCTTGTATCATCGCTGGTCAAGCTAAGGACGTGTTTAGTTGAGTTGTACTTGTGCTTCTCCTAAGCCTTTAGGTACGGAGTTAGTATTGAGTCGGATGAATGTGTATCTTGTCCAAAGAAAACATAACGAAGAAAACAAAAGTAAAAGCAACGCTGAGTGTGTTGTTTAGGTTAGGAGGTGAGACGAGGTCTCATATCTAGGAGTTCCTAGGAAGGGCTGTCACGTGGGTAGTGTCTAGGTGGAAGACAAGTAGTGCGGCTACGTTGGTCCTTGCACTAGAACTATTATAGTGAGTTCACTCCTGGATTGGTATCACCCAGACTAGGGCAAGTTGCGCCGAACTGGGTTAACAAACCTACTGTGTTATTTACTTTTCAGTACTTTTAATTACGTCTTTAATTGTGTGTTTGTCCTGAGCTAGACACGCGCTTGGACAGTTGTGCTTACATTGTTCACAGCGTTTGTCTGTCTGGTAGCCAGAACTTCATATCTAATATGCAATAAAATAGCTACATGTTACAGACGCAAACAACAACAAAGCTAACCACTTAGCCTGCTGAGTTGATGCACATTTGCGCTTGAACGGTCGAATCGGTATTCAAAAACTCTTGAGCTTTTTCCATAGCTTATGCTTGCATTCTTAACTTCCCATTTGACAATATCAAAAAGAAGACAAGAACACACGTGAGATGTATAGAAAATTCAAATAAAATTTCAATTGGTCATATCGTGCACTTACATTTGTCAAAATGCACTTTATGATGAAAATCCATATCAAAATAAATACGCAAGATATGCACAAATTATCCAAATGACGAATAACCATAAACCATGACACAAATGGCATGTAGAACAACAAACCAAAACACAAGGCATGAATATTTTAAACATCGACATTTAAGAATATTCAATCACATCAAGATAATACCGACGAATAATTAATATCGCATCATGCATAAACCATCCATACATGAAATAAAGTCATACAAACCAAAGTGAATTATGCCAAAAGCTTGACATAATTAAAAATTATCCGTACAACCAAATTGAAACAAATAAATAGAGATATAACAAGAAAAATTGTTCATGAGTTAAAAGACAAAAAAAAAATTAAAAGATAAATCATGCTTCAAATTCATTCATTCATATTGTCCGGGTTAGTGTTGAAGTAGTTGTTGAATTGAGTCAGGTGGTCATCAAATCGGGTTGTGGTATAGGTTCGGAGGTCATTGACATTGTTGTTGATTTCTTCAATCCTAGCGGTGGCATTCCGGTGGTTTTCAGTGTACTCATTGTAGAAAATAGTTTGTTGCATGCTCATGTTCCTTAGAATCTCCATCATCTCATTCATGTTACAACCTTGTTCATTGTTAGAACCTTGATTACCACCACCATCACCTTGTTGCCTCTGATTATGCCTTGGTCTCCTACCTCTTGGAGCAACATCAGCAATCTCTTCTTCATTGTCAGATACCGGACCATGGTATTGTTAGTCATTATCATTGGTAATGAACCAATGCATTTTTGACATTTGAGTTTCACTGAAAATTTGCCTTTTTCCAGGCTTAGTATAATCAATGACAACGCCACGCCCAATCCTGAAATGATCTAAAATAGCTCCAATCATACTGCAATAACCAAAGGGTTGATCAAGGCTAGAGTGTTTTAAGTCAAACAATCGACTGACAACGTAGTGTGGCCAGTCAACCTGTTTGTCTTCCATTATAAAATAAAGCAAATCAACATCTTTCTTATCCATCCTAGATGCTGCACTTTTAGGACGCAAGATGTGACTCATAATCCAATACATCACTCTTGCATTTTTAGACAATTTACCAGCATCCAACGATTCAGGAATCCTACCACTCCAAGTTATTGAACTCACAAACACATCAAAATCATAATCAATTTGTTCCAAGTCAGTGTACTTCAACAGTGGTTTCATCGGTTTCCATATCAAACAAATTTAGCCACAAATCCTGTGTAAAAGTGTAAACATTTCCACCCATACGAAATTGAAATTCCGAACCATTTCTCTCTTGCAACCCATAATAGAAGATCTTAACCAATGTCTCATTGTATATATCTCTCATATCACAAAATGTTGTAATACCTTCTCTCCTCAGGATATTAACAACATCATTCAAAAACATTTTCTCAAGCTCTTCATCATTAACAATTGTTTGGTGTAAAACATTCTTAGTTCTACATGATTGAGTATAGAGTTAACACAATCATTATGCACAAAATCTTCTTCCCTGAAGGCAATATTGTTCACAGCCGCATTACTACTTTCTGCGGCGTTTCCTTTCATAGTTTTCATCCTAGGTGCCATTTTTAGAGAGAGAGAGAAGAGTAAGTTACATTGTAGTGAAAAAAAAAGAGCTTCGAAAAACACCAAATGAGAACCCACACAAAGAACTAAGCAATCTTATTCCTTTAACACAGTAAGTCACAACACCAGAAGCTCGAATAATTCACTAATTTGCCAAAAGCCAAGAATCTCAATATGAACCCTAGACTTGAATCTTTAATATAAAAGCTTCAAACCCAGAAATTGATGAATGTAGTGTATTGGGTAATGAATTTCGTGGGGTTTAGGTTCAAGAATTGTTTAATTTGATGGAGTTTTGATGGAGATTGAAGAATTTTGGTTATGGGGTTTTTAGAGGAACTCGTGCAGAGAAGAAGTTTATGGGATGAATGAACAAATGAATGAAATTTTAACATAAATCTAAAATTTAACTGGTTTGTATTGATATAACTCGAATTTATATCAATAAAAGTTCGTTTTCTGCGTTTCATGTTTCGATACGTGTTAACAGGTATCGATACATGTTAGAATGTGTATCGATACATATCAGTTGAATTTTAAATGCAGAAACGGTTTATGTATCAATACAAACTTTATTTGGATCGATCCAAAATGCATTATTTTCAACTTTTCTCGAAACTCATTATTTTCAACATATATGTATGAAGAACATATATATACCAAGGTACAAAAAGTATACATGTGACCACAACTATCAAAGCAAATCATCAACATGAGAACACATGTTAATACACATAATGCATGATAAACATTTCACATTTTCAACAAAGGTACCAAGATAACACATTTTACATATTTATGCACAAAAGTATACAAAACCATATACAAACAAGGATATGAACTTAATATGTCATTTGTCATGAATTTTGTCAAATTCCCATTTTTAAGTGTGAGTCTCAACAACTTATCAATATTATTGAGCAAATTTTTGGAAAATGGAGGATTGGACAAATATCATTGCAAATTTTCATATTGAGTTAAAATTATATGTATATGAACAAAGAACCACACAAACAAATATAAGTCAAATTGCAATAAATAAATAAATTACAAAGTCTAAGCTAAATATATTACAACCAAATTGAATAAATAGTGCAATACTCAAAATAAATAAAGGCAGTAAATAAAGAAATATTACAAATAAAGAAAGTGCATAAGGTAAATAAATAAATAAACAATGCACAAAATAAATATTATGACAACCACAATAAAATAAATAAAAAATGCAAAATAAATAACTAAATACACGATGATGATAAATATATATAGATGATATAAGGAAATAAATAAATTAAAAATGCAAATTAAAATGAATGACATAAAAGTAAATTGGGGGGCAGGAGAGAGGGCGTAGGAGTGGCTGCGACAATTATGGGTGTGGGAGGAGGAATTAAACCTATCATCACATGCTTTAGGGGTCAAAATACCTTAAAGCTTAAACCAATTTATTGTTGATGAATATAATAGTTTTTTTATAGGTCCTTAATTATTAATTATTCTAAAATTTTCTATTATCCCTCTAATTCTCAGAGAATGGGGCCCGATAATTCAGAATTTGGCCACGAAGTTTCTAAAGGGAGTTCATTAACCACCTGACCTCAATGTTTATTACTTTAGACCATTACATAATATTCTTAGGTCACTCATTAACATTTCTCATATTTGTAATCGTTTAAACTTCACAAAATCTTGTTTGCACAAAATTAACCTTAACCAATGAAGTAAAAGAGCAATGATAAGCTAATGTTATCTCATGATCTATCTAGGACAAAGTCCACTAATTGTGCAATGTTTGTCTAATAATTCTGCCAAAATTAGTTACAAATTTATTTTTTTATGTCTAGTAGCTTGGTGGTTAGAATTTAGTAGGCATATATCAGCATTCAAATCCCAGATCTTGCATATAATATGCAATGTCTCTATCAACTAAGTTATGATCATGGTGACACTAAAATTATAAGTTATTTCGAATTTTAGAGAATACTAAGAGTATATTCGGTTGTTTGTTCACTGTAATTATATTTATATTTCTATTCTTAAAAAACATATTTATATTTCTAATTAACTAGGTAGCTTGATTTCAGGAAATTTCATTTAAAGGGAAGGATTGACACAATTATAATTATTTATCCAAGATGGAATTTGATCAAATCTTAGTAGCTAAAGAAGATAGTAATTATATGGCAATTGAATTATGTAAAACACATCCCTTAACAACATGTCCCCTTTGAACAAGAAAGCTTACATGTACAAGAAAAGCAATGGAACCAATTACATGTTTTTTTAGATTGGAAAAAATGCCAACAATTGGATGATGAACTGCTAGTTGGCTTTAATTCTTCTTTATATGATTGTTGTCTATGAATATCTCTCCTCTCAAAACTAATCCCATCTCTTTCTGTCAAACTGCAACAATTCCAAACATAGTAAAAAAAAAATGCAAAAATAGAACAAATGATAAGTACTCTCTTTCGGTCACTGTTATAAACAAAACAAAAAAAGCTTTTACCGTGAATAAAAGATTTAATTAAGTGAAATTAATTTTCTAGATTTTATATCAAACTTGTCAAATTTACCAAATTGTTCTTTTTTACATATAATGGAAAACTTGCTCAACTATCTGCATGAATCCTTATTGAATTAAACATTAAACTAATAGTATATTAGAAATAAAAGCATTAAATAGTTTAAAAGTTGTTAACTTAGTAGTGACCAAAGTTTCAAAGCATTTTTTTACTTATAGTAGTGATTTGAATAAGGTAAATTTTATGTAAAAAGAACCATATAACATAGCATAATCCAAAGAGAAGAGCTATAGGTTTTTCAACTTATTACATGACTAAATGTGTCAATTTGATGCATAGTTAAAAAGAAGAAAACATACATAGGAGAGGAATGGCCACCGATGCAACAACTACAAAACAACCAGCTACATGAACACTTGCAGCAGCCTGACCATGTGTAGCAGCAAGTCGGCCAATTACAACAGCTGCAAAATCGTCGTGAACGCTTCCTTCTGCCATGCACAAATGAGAAATTCCTCATTGAGTGGATATACTTGAAAGTTACCATACACAAGATAATGAATATTTGTTTCCTTATAAATTGGTTGCAAAGTTCTTTTATAAACATACATAAGCACTTGACTTCATAATTTCTTAACTAATTGGTTCATATTTATAACAATGTTCTATTGACATGCATGATAATGTTAAATAATGTATATAGATGAAAGAATGATATTGACTTTTCTCAAAAGGAAAAGGAATAAACCAGACTTACAATGGTACAAAACAGTGCCTGATTATTTCACTCTCTTGGGAGAGACTCGTCATACTTGACTTCATAGACACGTTGCTTGCAGCTTTATGAAGAGACTTTATGTCATGTTGGTCTTCATTGAGATTTGGTTTGAAACTGAAAGATTCTTCTAAATCATCAAGGTTCTCTAAGTCATCACTTTTACTTGCAATGTCTATCTCCTCTATTGTTATTGATGGAATTCGGTTTAACGTATTTAGCTCAACAGGTTTGGTCGATTGTTCTAACGTGTGTAATTCACCAAACTTAAATGTATGATCTCTCGAAAAACTACTAGGGCCTACATGAATGCTAAATAATGAGTCATTTGAAGCAAGACTCCATTCCAATGGACTATTATTATTCCTTTCAAAGATCGAAGACGGAATCCTTGTAGAATCAAATCTTCCCGATCGATCCATCATTTGGATAGGAGGACTTGCGGTCGGTGACGTACCTTTTTGGCTAAAGGCCACATTGTAAACTTGATATGTTGGTGTTGGAACAGGACTATTATTGTCAGCCTCATATTTGGCAGAGCCGCCGTCACTACTAGAAATGTCATTTTTATCAGATTTTAATGCAAGCTCAGATGCACCAGAGGTGGTGAACTTCAATTCATCTATTCGAAAGAAATCATCTGATAATGATTCTGATAAAGAGCAAGAACTTGACCTTCTATCAGATGAAGATAAGCTTTTGGTTCCATCGATATTTGTGTTAGGGGAATTATTCTCACCACTTTCATCTCTAGTGAATATATCTATTTGCCTTTCTGAATCACTACTTCTTTCACTTCCATTTACTACCTCAACGCTTATATTTCCAATACTTAGACTTCCATCGATGATAGTTTCAGGATATATTATTTGTACTTCCTTATCTTGAACGCTATGATCAAATGTTTTTGTATACATTTGAACACTTGTAACTTCCCTTCAAATGAGACCATGCACACATGTATTTTTTAACATTTACAACTTAACCTTTCTTGTTCCTCAAAAACTACATATTGACGAAAAACAAAGGTGTTTCAGAATTGTTAAATCATATTCCATAAATAATCAATGAAGGATAAATGAACTCCAAATCCAAACACTGAGAATATGAAATATAATAATTGGCCAAACTCTTAACTAAGAAAACACAAAGGAAACTTAAGAATAACATTAGTACATGTCGGGTATCACGCTGAGTTTGGCGAAAATATGATAAGCGACTACAATTTTATAAAAGCAATGGATTTCACCAAACTCATCGTGATATCAAACATGCACATAAATCTACAGAGCATAACATTATAACACTATATATAAAGCATTTTCCAAATTTACCAACCCTTCTACCGAATAAAAACCACACTAGAAAACCAAAAATTGAAATTTGCAACATACATTTCAACAATTAAATAGTATATCATAATTTTAACATATTCCATTTTAGATTCCCATTTACATTTTTTCTCCTATAGTTCATATCTTATTCCCAACACAATAACTTGCATTAATCATTATAAAATAAAAGAATCTCCAAATGTTAAATACAATAAACCACATAAAAATCTTGAATTTGAAACAAAATTTGAAAATTGTATAAACCCTATGATTTTAGAATTTAAGAAATGTACCTGGAAAAAAAATGATCAAATGACTAAGAAAACAAGTTTGTAACAAGGAACCTTTGTTTTTGGTTTTTGACGTTTTCGATTGCAGCAAAATGAATTGAAACGAGAATTGATTGAATATGAATTGAAAAATGAAATGGAGTTTTGGAATCAGAAATTGAAGCAAAATGAGAAATTGTTGTTTTGTGGGAAATTAGGTAACGAGAAGTGTTGCGATATTATTGGAAAATTTTGATTACATTCTGTTTTATTTTATTTTTTGACTATTTTGATTTACATTCTGTTTTTCTTTTTTATTTACCATTTTGATTACATTCTGTTTTTTTTTTACGAGATTTGGATTAAATTCTGTTAATAACTACGAAAATTATATGGTATAGTAGATAAATAAATTATATTATACCGATACAATATGTTTTAAAATAATAGAACAATGAGTATTTTTTTTTAAAAATTAAAACATTTTATTTTTTAAAATATTATAATAACTAAATTTCATTCATTAAAATTGTCAAAAAAAATAAATTTTGACATTTTTAAATTTTTTATTATTTATAATAGTGAACATTTAAATTTTTTTATGAAAAAATATAAAAATATTAGTATAACATTTATAAAAAATGAAATTGTGATTTTCTTATGAAATTATGTTCTCTAAAATATAAAAGTCAATAAATAACTTTTTAATTGATAAAAATAATTATTTATTTATCATTTTTAAAATCAAGTGTACCGATACAATAGAATTTGTCTATTATACCATAGAAACTCCCTGATAATTATTTATGCATTTACCGCCATATCACTGACTGATCTCACTAATAAACAACTAATGACTTTAGGTGGAAATTAGTTTCTCTACATTCATCGGGATCATGTATTCAAATTTTAACACATTGTTGACCATCATTGTTCACCAAAATTGGTTTTAAGTTAGTTTTAATAATTTAAAAAATTGAGTTTGAATCTTAGGTAGTATTCGATTTTATGAATGAACAGTTGTTGATGTCAAATATATAAAAGTTGGATGGCATGAGAGTTTAGCAAATTTACAGCCTCTTTTATTTATTATTCTTTTTTTGGTCAAGTAGTTTGATGGCTAAAAATTTCACCTTTAATATGGATAAAGGTTATGACCGGGTTCAAACTTAGCCCCCCTACATATATAATGTAGTTTCCTACCAATTGAGTTAAGTTCAGGGGATTATATTATTCTAAATATAATAATTATTTAATATGAATATTTATAGAATTAATTTAATTTGTAAATATTAGTACAATATGTTAGTAAAAGCTATTTCTTTTTAGTGATATTTTGGGTCAGATGAAATTTTCACTAAAATTTTATTTTATATCACTTAAATAGAACAACATCAATAAATTTAATGTTCTCTCTCCAAATTTGGCTCCACATTTTGAAAGAACTCACCTCAATGAAGAATGCAAAATTTCAAACCTTCTACGTAATATTTGTTCTTGCTCTTTATTCCAACTCCTTTAAGTTCCTAATTTCTCTTCAATTTCTTGATTCCCAACTCAATGACAAATATTGTTGTGTAAGCTAGCTCGCTTAGCGAGAAATAGTTGGCTTAACGAGCAAGTTAGTTTAGTTGTTGACCGTTATAATTGTGTTAGTTGTTTGTTATTTCTATTAGTAGTCTACTCTTTATTGGCTAGGATTATGTGCTATATATATAATTTATAATTTATAATATTTATAATATTTAATTAAAAATATTAGTGTTCAAATATATGCATTGGCATACGTAAAGTGGTCAACTGTGTATTGGAGAAGTGAAATTGATTCTTCATTTCATACTTTATTATTGTTACTACACAAGCGTCACAAGATCTAGGATTGAAGCTCACAATATATAGTTTTCAATCCTGCTTTGACTAAGGACACTACAACTTATTAGCTCACTTGCCAGCTTAGTAGTGATTACAAAGATAGTTCTAATACATACATTAATACATTCAGTATACTTATACAAGTATTGGTATACACTATTACTCCCCTTGCAAACTCAAGGTGGTTTGAAGGAAAATACTTTGAGTTTGGAGCAGATAGTAACATATTCGGTAGGGAAGAGAGGCTTGGTTAGAGGTTCGGCCAGTTGATCACAAGCTGGCACATGAAGCACATTCAAGTGCTTAGACAAAACCTTCTCTTTTACAAAATGAATGTTAAGTTCCAGGTGCTTGGTTTTGGAGTGTAGAACTGGATTATGTGAGAGAGATACAACACTAAGATTGTCACAAAGTAAGGTTAGAGTGTAGAATGGAACCTGCACTCTTGTAATAGGGATTGTATCCAAAAGCAGCTCAGCGCAGTGGTATTAGCCAAGCTGCGATATTCTTCCTCCGTGCTAGACCGAGCTACTAATAGTTGATTATTTGAAGCCCATGACACAAGATTGGGTCCAAAATAAATGCAGGAACCTGATACAGAGCGTCGGTCATCCCGATATGTTGCCCATTCGGCATTGCTGTTGGCACAGAGAGAAAAAGGTGGACCTGTAGTAGAAGGATTGATAAGTAAGCCATCATTGAGAGTCCCTTTGAGGTTGTGTAGAATGCATTTCACAACCTTCCAATGAGTATCTAAAGGGTGAGCGATAAACTAACAGACCTTTTTCACACTAAAAGCAATATCAGGTCGAGTCAAGGTTGCATATTGCAGGGCACCCACAACAGATCTGTATAAAGAAGGAATAGTCATTACATTTGTGCCAAACTTGCTGAGACGAAAACTACTTACCATAGGGGACCTAATAGGTTTGGAGTCTTCTCTATCTGCTTTACACAACAAGTCTCTTATATACTTGAACTGGTTAAGCAAGAGAGCTCTAGAAGGTAGGTGATGAACTTCCAAACCTAAGAAATAATCCACTTGGCCAAGTCTTTTCCGAACAAACTGAGCATGAAGTTTGTTGATGAGGTCATTAATGAGTTGAGAAGAGGACCCATATAATGACTTGTGGAGTTTGCATACAAGAGATTTGTAAGAGCTTCAAAACCATATAGTTAAGTCATGTAAACTTCCTCTTGAAGTACACCATTCAAAAAGGCATTGTTAACATCAATTTGCTGGACCTGCCATTTGAAGGTAACTGCCAATGTAAGGATGACTCTAATAGTGACAGGTTTGATGACAGGTGAAAATGTTTCTATAAAGTCAAATCTTTACTTATACTTATTAACTAAGCCATATGGATTCTCTTTGACTCTAAAGATCCACTTACACCCAATGGCTTTTCTGTGTGGTGGCAGTGGCACTAGTGACCATGTCTGATTATCCATGAGAATAAGTGCAGGCTGTATATGGTCAATTAGTGTAGTAGAAGTAGAAGGTTGTATATGGTCACTTAGTTGGTATGTGCAGTAGAGATATGTGTCACAGATGGAGACATTGGTGGAGTAGGATTAAGGTTGGGTGAGTGAGAAATAGACTTAGAGAAGGTGGAATTTGTAGATACAGCAGGAGACTTAGTGAAGCCAGAAGGAAACATGATGTTAGCTGGATAGCTAGAAGAAGATAAGTAAGGAAACACAACATCCTTAGATATAAAAATTCTTCCTATGGAATCAAGACACTTGTGATCTTTGTGTTGAGGGGATATGCCTAGATAGACACAAGGGCTTGACCTGAATTAAAGTTTGTGTTTGTTATAAGGCCTGAGATGAGCAAAACATAGACAATCAAAGACTTTCAATTGAATAAAATTAGGATATTGCTTGTGGAGAGCATGAAATGGTGACTGAAATTGAGGAATAACACTAGAGGGTAGTCTATTGATGAGGTAGACATATTGGGTAAAGTTCTGGTCCCAGAATTTTAAAGGCAAAGAAGCATGGGATAGTAAAGTTAGCCTCATCTCTACAATTTGTTTATGCTTTCTTTTAACAGTCCCATTTTGATGGGAAGTATGTGGACAAGTGAGTCTATGTTGTATTCCTAGTTCATTGAGCATGTTGGTAAATGGACGAAATTCTCCCCCCAAGTCTGACTGAAGAGCTTTAATGGTAGATTGAAATTGGTTTTGAATATGAGCACGAAATTGGGAAAAAGCTTTAAGTGCATCAGCTTTGGTTTTTAGAAAATAAATCCAAGTGTATTTTGTAAATGTATCAACAAAGGTGATGTAGTAGTTGTAGTCATAATAGGACACAAAAAGAGCAGGGGCCCATAGGTCACAATGAATTACTTCAAAGGGTCTAGTGTAGATGGAGGTAGAGAGTGGTGCATGTAGTCTGTGGGATTTGCCCATGCTACAAAAAGTGCATGGCAGATTTGTATGTTTATTAGAGAAAAAGACTTTACACAAATTTAGGATACATTTGACAACATTGATGTGAGCATGCCCCCAACCTAAGGTGCCACATATGAAAAGTATTATCATTGTAAAGCACAACAAAGTTATTATTGCAATGGACAGAATTAGGAAAAGTACAATTTTGACTAGTTATTATCATTGTATAAATCTGATGCAGCTTTATTACAATCAAGAAAATGACTAGAAGTGTTAACTAAGAAACTGTTGTGTAATACAGAAGTGTTGTTGCACTTTACAATATTATTTTGACTACTAAGAGCTGTATTCTTGCTTGAAGAAGAGTTTGAGCTAGCTCCAATGTGACTTAGAAATTTGAAAAGCTGAAACTATTAAAGACCATCAGCACCAACAGTGCCTTCAAGAAGGACTTGATTAGAGCCCTGAGATTTCACAAAACAATGGTATGGGTGAAATTTAAAAATCACATTATTATCTTGAGCAAATTTACTGACATAAAGTAAATTCTTAGAGATATTAGGTACATGTAACATGTCTTTAGGTGTTAATTGCACATTAGTTGTGTGTGGTGAATAAAAGTGAGAGTGACCTAGAGATTGGATAGACACACCTTGGCCATTGCCCATAAGCACCTGATCCTGACCATTGTAGGAACACGATATGCAAGATTATTGGGATTGTAAGTGAGATGGTGAGATGCTCCAGAGTCAGGTTACCAAGCTCCACTTGTGCTTCCTTCCATGTCTGCCATGAAAGCATAAGGCTAAGGTACATCAAAATGAGCTGAAGGACGCATGTAGGCATTGAAATTTTGAGATCTAGGATGTGGTGCACCATTGTAACCATGAGAAGCTTGCTTCATTTCCTATGGATCAAACCTGTACAAGCAACCAATGGCATCATGATTAGGTTTATAACATATTAGGCAAGTGGTTTTACCTTGATTGGAGGCTTGTCCTAGATCTGTCCCGCGCCCTTTGCCACCACGACCCTTACCACGACCTTTTCCTTTCAAAGCCATATCATTGTAGTGTTCAGTTCCAATTTCTTGATTTTCATTTTCAGAATTGGAGTCACTAGCATGTGTTGCAGCGTGTGCAAGGTTAGTTGAAGCACTAGTGTTGCTGAGTTCTTGTTTGAACTTATCAAACTGAACCTCTTGCAGAAGCATTAACATTTCAATATCTTCTAGATTCGGTGACTCAAATGGACTATACACCATCATCACAAAAGAATTAAATTCCTATGGCAAACCTTCAAGAATCGAATCCGCTTGTTATTGCTTGGAAACGGAATCGCCAACAGCAATAAGTGAATTCATGATAGATTTTATGCAAGAAAATTCATTCACAGATTTTGAAAGTTTCTTTGTGTTCTTTAACTCACATTGTAATTGTCTAGCTCTAGATTTGAGAACAGAATTAAAATACTTGTGAATCTTATCCCATACCTCATGAGCGTGTCTGCAATTGAGAACACGAGGAAGAACTCCATCAGAGAGCGTGGAAAGAAGCCATGTGAACATCTTTTGGTCTTTGACTAACCACTGTTGGTACTCGTCGGAGTTTCTTCCGATCGCACGATCTTCCATCGACGCAAATTGCAACGGGATCTACAGTTTGACAACGAAGCAGTGAAGGTTGTGTGTAGTGATTACTCCATTAACCTGTTGACTCCACAACAGAAATTTGTTTTCATCGAGCTTGATCGTCAACGAATGTGTGAGTCCAGATTTTGTTGAATCTTTGGTAGTAATGGCAAGCAACGCTTGAAGATTGAGGGTTGGTTGAGAAATATCTGGAAGGAGCTTGAGTTTTAACTTCCATGGATGAAGATGATGAAGATTCTGTTGCGGAAGCGTAACTAATTTGTAACTAAATCGGTTGGAGGACGAGTGATACCATATTTGAGAAGTGAAATTGATTCTTCATTTCATTCTTTATTATTTTTACTACACAAGCGTCACAGATCTAGGATTGAAGCTCACAATATATAGTCTACAATCCTGCTTTGACTATGGACACTACAACTTGCCAGCTCAGCGTACTTGCCAGCTCAACAGTGATTACAGAGATAGTTCTAATACATACACTTATACAAGTATTGGTATACTCTATTATTATGACAGCTAAAGAAGAACGGAGGAATAATAAACAATGATTCTTTTTAACTTTTTGGCATTAGTTTTTATATTCAAACAAAACTTTCAAATAATTGTGTCCGACTATAATATTAAGCTAGGTCAACTTTTTGTTTACTATAAAAAAGGATTATTGTGGTAGCCATATATTCATAACAATTTTGCCATAATATACTTGAGAAGAATAATGTTAGTTACGAACCAAAATTGGGGTATTATTGGTTAGAACCTAATGTGGCTATTCAATTGGTTTTTTTTTATCAAATGTCATCATTTCAAATAAATAACACCGATCTTTCCATCTTTGAAAAATATATACCGATTTGCCCTACATTTTAAGGGCCTATTGAATTCTACTAAAGCATCCAGCGAAATGGTGAAGGAATGAGAGAGTGTGTGCAGTTGGCGGGTCCCACCATTCCCCTACCTCAAGTAGCGGAATTCTGTTTTTTTTTTTTTTTTGGTTAAATAAATCAAACATAACCCCCAACTCCAAAAAATAAAATGAACTCTTTATCAACTGAACCTCTACATATATAATGTGATATCTCTACCAACTGAGCTATGTTCACAAGAACTTGAAAAATCATATTTATCCATAAGATTTATTATTTATTTTTTGAAATTACATAAAGACAAATAAATTGAAATAACACAACTTTTTTCTAAAATCTCTTTATAATTCGGAGGATGCTTTAGCAAAATTCAATAACTCTTAAAATGTCGGGCAGATCAGTATATACTTTTCAAAGAAGGATAAATTGGTGTTATTTGTTTAAAAGAGGGATATTTGAGTAAGAAAATCTATTCAATTGCTCCCAATGTTTTAAAAATTGGATTGGAGATACCTCAAGTTTCATATATGATAAATATAATGTAAGTGGATAAGTTCTCACCATGTTTTAATAATGTCAAAAATACATTAAAAATAATATAGAAGATATTGGCAAAGATCTAGAAAATACTTGGTAGCAAAAATATTTTGAAAAACTTGAAAAGTCACATTTTTGGAAATCACAGTTTTGGATTTTTGAGTGGACTAAAAAACATTGGCTGAGTCGACGAATACTGCTTCAGAAGTCTGTGTTTACGCATTACCTTGATGAGTCGACGCATGCCTTGTCAATGAGATTCTCCGTGTCGATGCAAACAGGGGATGAGTCGACACATAAATGTGATTTTTTATTTCTTTCTACTCTGTTAATGATGATTCGACGCAAGCTACTGCTATGAGTTGACTTATAGCTTAAAAAATATGATTTTTGCCAAGTTAATTCATTCCATTTTATTTTCTCTATAAATAGCAAACATGTGAACCCATTATGTATGAGAAAACTTTAGATCAAATTTTTAGAGAATTCTTTGGATCAAAGCACAATCCGGTGATAACGTCTGTAATCTTCACCAAAGATCTTCACATTGCAACTCTTTGATTGGGTTAAAGAAAAGTTTGAGGATCAATTCGGTGATAACGTCTATGGTGGTTGTTGGTATACAACTTTTAGGTTGAAGTGTGAAGACTTGGTATCTCATTAAGATCAATGGTTTTAAAGAGAGTTCAAGATTTTTGAGGTTCACAAGATTGGATATAGAATCACCCGTATCATAATCAAAAGTGGGCTCTTCATTCTCAAAGATCAAGGTACTTAGTTGGTGACTGAATCAGAGGTTTTTGTCAAGGGTGAAAATGCACTAGTTTCCCTCCATGTTTTAATAATTGTCAAAACACATGAAAATAGAATATAATACATTTTGGTGATATGATACATTTTGGTGATATGCACTTTATATATATTCTCTATGCCTCTTGGTGACTCGAAGTAATACACAAAGAAAGTGCATCAAAAGGTTACGGTAAAAGGTTACAAAGTATCTCTTCCCTTTCATCTTTTCTTATGTTTGCTTAATCGTGTGTTCTTTCATCAACTTGACATATCATATAGGTTACAAATTTCATATTTTTCTCATTTCCAAAAACTTTGCTTTGAGATAGTAATAATTTCAAAGTCCATAAGTGTTAAATGACAATTTGTTGTAAATGGTAGATTTGGGTAATGTCTAAATTGCTTTAACATGTTGCATATACCTCATCCGTGCATTCATTTCCTCTATGATAAACGGCTATAATATGATGTGGCTACATGAAATTCTTGCATGTATGATAATAGGTGTACATGCTTAATTATTCGTCCATTATCTTGATAGGTTTCATTTTTATAATGTCGATGTTTTGATATCCAAGCTTCTTGTCTTGGCTTGTTGTTCTACATGCCATTTTTGCCATGGTTTAATGTCATTCGTCATTTGAATACATTTTGCATATCTTGCTTTATTTAATTGATATGGATGTTTATCATAAAGTGCATTTCGACAAATGTAAGTGCACGATATTACCATTTGAAAATTGTCTTTGAAATTCGATACTTCTCATATGTGTGTTCTTGTCTTCTTTTTTATATTGTCAAAGGGGGAAAGAAGAATGCATGCATAAGCTACGGATAAAGCTCAAGTGTTTTTGAATACCGATTCGACCGTTCAAGCGCAAGTTGGCATCAACTCAGGGGGAGAATTGCTAGTGGTTAGCTTTGATGTTTGTGTCTGTAACATGTTTCTATTTTATTGCATATTAGGTAGGCTTAGTTACCTTATGCAATTGGTTTTGACAATTATCGAAAAAGGGGAGAATGTAAATGCACCAGATACCCTCCATGTTTTAATAATTGTCAAAACACATGAAAATAGAGTAAAATACATTTTGGTGATATGATACTTGACTTGACAGCAAAAAACCTTCTAAAACTGTGAAAAATCAATTTACAGGTCATTTGTATCGATACAACTTTATTTGGATCGATACAAAAGCTCTGTAAAATGTTCTGGCTGTAAAATACATTTTTGTATCGATACAAATGTGTTCTCAAAGGGACAGAGGAGCTCATGTGTATCGATACGCATTTATATGTATCGATACACATTGGTCTCTCTTTGAAATAGAGAGATCATGGTGTATCGATACATATCATGCAATCTTTAAACCAGAGAGCCTTATATGTATCGATACACATTAAATTTGTATCAATACATATGAGTCAGTTTTCAATTTTTCAATTTGCCTAAGGGGGGTGTATTGGATTGAGATTTCAAAGGATTTTAAAAGACTTTTTTATGATAAAAAAGTATTGTAGTATTCAATCAAGATTTTTATAAAAAGTAAGCAAATCTTATGGTATTCAATTAAGACAATTAAGATTTTTTTTTCAATGCCACGAAATCTGTTGGTATTCAATTGAGATTTCTCACAACTTTTAAAATGTCTATTGGTATTCAAAAGTCTAAAGATTCTGATGGATTCTTTTGTGGAGTGGATTTTGAAAGACTTTTTAGTTGAAAATATAAATAGTTTACACATCCAACAATCCCATCCTAACCCTCAAGACTTTTCATTACCTTCCAAGAATTTTTTGTGACGGCTGGAAAATAACAGGTTTGTTCTTCTTACACATGAACAACATCGTTGCTTTGTTTCTTATGAACAAATTTGTTACACATGAATAACATCGTTACATGTTTCATATGAACAAATTCGTTGCTTACATAATCATTGCTTACATAACCATTGCTTTCATTTACGGCTGGAAAATAGTTTATTCTTCTTGTCATAATGTTTGTTTCTTTAGAAATTGTTGTTTACATATGACCAATCGGTGCTTTTTACTGTTAGCATACAAATAGGTTTGTTCAATCTCTTGTTTTTTTTTATTTATTATTTTATTAATGATACTGTTATTTTATAATTAAAAATAAAATAGTCGCTATACTATTTTGACAACTAAAAAAGAATAATTATTTTTGTTAAATAGCTAATTTTTTATATATACTAACAATCAAATGGGGGATTCACAAGCAAATAACAGAGGAAAGAGTATTAAAGACAAAGATAACTATTAAATGATGCTTTGACAAGGAGAAATGGACTTAATGTGCCACAAGGTAAGCCATTATTTTTTAAAGTATAACTGCGATTTGTTTATTTTTACTATGATAATAATTTTATATGCATTGTTTAAATTTTTTTGGTACATTTATATGCATTGTTTATGTAATTAGGTAAGTATTTTCTGGTGGATTGTGGATTTCCTAATCGGCGCAAATTTTTAGCCCCTTATCGAGGTGTACGATATCATCTACAAGATTTTGCAGGTCATGGTAATGATCCAGAAAATGAAAAAGAATTGTTCAATCTTCGGCATGCATCCTTAAGAAATGTGATTGAGAGGATATTTGGTATTTTTAAATCACGTTCACAATTTTTAAATCAGCACCCCCATTTTTATTTAAGACACAAGTAGAGCTTGTGTTGGCATGTGCAGGACTTCATAATTTTCTTCGTAAAGAATGTCGTTCAGATGAATTCCCAGTTGAACCTATTGACGAGCCTTCATCTTCATCTTCATCTTCAGTGCTACCAAATTACGAAGATAATAATTATGAACCCATTGTTCAAACACAAGAGCAGGAACGAACAGATGCTAATTTATGGAGGACTAGTATAGGTTCAGATATGTGGAGAAATGCTACTATTTAGAAAAAACATGAAGATAGAATCACTTTCTTGTTAAAAGATTTGAAATTTCTATTGTTATTGTTTCATTTTATTCAAAGATTTGATTTTATTTTATTTTGAATTCATTTAATCTTTAGAAATCGTAAAAATCTGTAAAGTACTTTGAAATCTTAAAAGTCTGCATTATAATCTCACAAAATCATGTGTTAAGAATCTTGAATGTAAAAAGTCTTTTAAAAAAAGTCTCTCAAAATCTCACAAAATCAATATAATCCCACAAAGTCTTTTAAAATCTTCAAGACTTTTTTTATTAAAATAATCCTTCAAAATCCCAATCCAATACACCCCCCTAAATTTTCTCCATTCTATTTCCCCTTATAAATAGCATCATGGGGTTAATTTGTAAGTGTGAGAAACTATTGGAAAACAGATTTTGATCAAAATTGAGTGATAATTTTGGATCAAATTGGATTGTTATCAAGTTCTTCATCTTCTTCCAAATCTAAAATTCCTTAAAGTTGATTACTCTTTGAATGGGTCCACCGAAGGGTTTTTAGTTTGATTGGAATATAACGTCCGAGTTCGATCGCGGTGAATCATATCGTGCGGGTAGAATTGGTCGCAAGGGAGTTTCTCAACAGGTATTCAAGAAGGATCGTTTGTTGAAGGTTTCAACGCAACAACGAGGGAATCACCCGAATAACCGTCACGGCGTTCAACGTAACTTAGGTGAGGATCCATTATTGCAATCAGAGGTTGAAGTTGTGGATTGCGTCGAGGTTTACTCAAATTCACCGAAGCTGCGTCAAGTGAAGAAAGGATCGAGGGTCGAGTCTTTTCGTATAGTCTTGCGTATTGTATTCTTTGGAATTTGTGCATTATTGTAGACAACAAAGAGATTTTCAATAAAAATCTCAATCTCGTATTTTGGCGAGATTGGGGGGAAACCATTGCGGATATGCAACAAAGGTTTGTAATGATAACGAACAAGTTACACGGTCTAGGTAAACCAATCGCAAACGATGTTGCTACTAATAAGATTTTGAGATGTTTGAGTAGGAATTGGCAACCAAAGGTGACCGCTATAAAGGAAGCCAACAATCTAGCTCAACTCAATCTCACGACATTATTTGGCAAACTTGAGGAGCATGAACAAGTGCTCATTGAACTCCCATATCAAGCGTTTGTGTCTTTCTTCTCGTTGAACTCTTTAATTTTGCTTTTTAATTCAATCGTTATTCGTTTGCGTTTTGGGTAATTTGAACCGTATAACTTGTTCGATAAGTTTTCTAATTTGAACAATTGCCGTTGTTTTTATCATTGTTCATAAATGATGACACAAAATCATATCGTATTTTTAGCTTAGTTTAGGTGAACTTTAGTTGCATTTGCATATGTTTTTATTTCATTTATGTCTTTTTATGCGGGTATTTGTTTTGTTTTCAATAATGTCAAATAAAATAAGTCGGAGAAGAGAATTGAGCAAAAAGGGCCAAAAACGGAGCAAAAAAGAGGTGCGAACAAGCAAAACCCAACAAATTGGGCTGGTGGCGCCCGCCACCAGCTTCATGGCGCATGCCACACAATCAGATCCAATTAAAACCAATTTTTGCGTAACGTGGGGGAAAAGTACGCGTCTGTTCCTGATCGGATGGATGTGAGATAAGATCAAAAGTGAAGCATATCCTCCCTATTTTTACGGATCGTACGAGGCAAAATTCTTCTATAAATAGAAGACTCAATTCATGATCCGACTACGCCTTATTTTCCTTTATTTCAGTCAGTTTTATTTTCCCGCTTTGTAAACTGTATCGGTATTTCCACACCGGGAATCCGATTTCAGATCCGTTTTCACTTTCCTGTCAAGAATATTATTTCCTTTACTTCCAGCAAGTTTAATTCCAGTTTCCAACAGATTTTATTTCCAGGTTTTTATTCGCTTATTTATTTATTTAATTATTATGTCTTGTTTAATTTACTGTTTTTATTTATTTAATTCCTTTACCATGTCTAGCTAAATTCCTAGATATCGGTATGTAATTTAGTTCTCCGAAGGGGATTTAATGATGATGTAGCGCGCGTACTTATTAAACTATTTTTCTGATTCAAATTCCTAATTTAATTCAAAGCTTTTGAACGAGAGTAAAATAAAGCAACTAAGGTTAAAATCAATAGAGCGAGAGTTTGAGGTTTTAACTAGATAGTAGGAATTGGATATTAATCTTTGAACGAGCGAGAGCCACGTTAGGATTAATTAGAACTAATTGATTTTCAAAATATACTTTCGAAGCTAAGGTGGTAGAAAAGTGACAGTAAAACTCCTAGCTTAGAAAGTATGGTTTTTATCAACAAAACGAGAGTGTGAGGTTTAAACCTTTAAGTTGAGAAAGTTCTTCTGAAAAGTAAACACTTATCCGCGCGCTATTAATTTATTAAATTCCCGAAGGTTAATTAGTTACATACCGATATCCGCTTTAATTAATTTAAATCTTTAATTTAAATTCTTCTTCTTAACTCAAAACCATTTTAAAACTAAACCCATCGCCTTAGATTTACAACGTAACGACAGAATTACGGTAGGTCAACTATTGGTCTCTGTGGTTCGATATCTTTTAAAACTCAACGACGAAACTGTGCACTTGCAGTTATAAATATTTATTGATACACAAATCGTCGATCAATAAATTGGTGTAATACTACTTCTCCTTTGATCAAGGTGCAAATAGACTATCGATTCGGTGGGCTTCCGCGCTAGACTTGATTTTTTGGTAAAATGTTAATTGTATATTGGATCACTTATTCAACCCCCCCCCCCCCCCCCCCCCCTTTCTAAGTGATTAAGCCAAGTAGTCTAACAAGTGGTATCACGATCCCGATTCGATTTTACATTAAATTGTGTGGATTTGTGCCAATTGATATATCAGTATGGCTTTTGCACCAAAGGGGGCGTATAATAGGGCTCTCATATTCAATGGTGAACATTTTGATTATTGGAAAAGTAGTATGTGTATTCACATCAATTCTTTTTATGGAGAAGTGTGGAACACCATTGTGAACGGTCCGTTTGTTCCAACAACGACCGGTCTTATAGTGTGCAAACTATTATTTTATCTCCTCTTTGGGGATTGATCAATTTTATCGTGTTTCACATTGTGGTTCGGCTAAAGAGATGTGGGACACATTGGTAATCTCCTTTGGAGGAACCGATGAGGTCAAGCAATCTAAGATTAACACTTTGACTCAAGAATATGAATTGTTTCATATGTGTGATGGTGAAACCATTGCGGTTATACAACAAAGATTTGTAATGATAACGAACAAGTTACACGGTCTAGGTAAACCAATCGCAAACGATGTTGCTACTAATAAGATTTTGAGATGTTTGAATAGGAATTGGCAACCAAATGTGACCGCTATAAAGGTAGCCAACTATCTAACTCAACTCAATCTCACGACATTATTTGGCAAACTTTAAGCATGAGAAAGGGTCAAAGAAGGAAAAAACATTCCGAGAAAGAAAAAGAGAAGGATAAAAGGTCAATTGCTCTAAAAGCCTCTATATCCAAGTCCAAAAGAATTGACCAAGAAGATAGTTGCTCAAGTGATGAAGACTCTGATGATGAGGAAATAAGTCTCTTCATCAAGCGCTACAATCGGTATGTGAGGAAGAATGGAATTAAGCACTCCGACGATAACCTTAAAAAGTTTAGGAGACAAAGTGGTTACCGAAAGAATGAAGGTGAAAGGAACTCTAAAGGGGCGTGCTATGAATGTGGTCAAGTGGGCCATTATAAGCCGAATTTCCCTAAGCTTAAGAGAAAAGCGAAAGAGCCACCATCATTCAAGAAAGGAGGTAAAGGGAAGAAAGCTTATGTTGCATGGGAGAGTAGTATCTCATCCTCCTCTTCGGCATCAAACTCGAGTTCAAGTGATGAGAGCAAGTTAGCAAATGTGTGCTTTACAACTCGACATCACCAAAAGAAATATCCTAAAAAGGTAAAACAAAATACCTCAAGGTCATATACTATACTGGAGTATCATGATTTACAAATGGCATTTGAAAAATGGCATAGTGAAACTAAGAAAACTTCCAAACGGTTAAAGGAACTTTTAAAAATTAACAAACATCTTGAAACCAAAGTATTGGAAACCGAGAAAGAGTTGAAAGCTTTCAAGTTATCTATGTTGACTAAGCCAATTGTAAATAGTGATACTCATGGACATGATGAGACCGGTTGCGATGGATGCATTCAATTATCTAGAGATATTAAGATTCTCCAAGACAAATTGAATACTCCACCAAAACCAAAGATTGTTTGCTCTATTGATCCACCAAAAATCAACAAATCTTAAAAATCAAAACATCAAAAGCATAAAATTGTTGAAGTGGATCAAAAGAAAAACAATCCTCATCTTATATGTCATTATTGTTGTACTAAAGGTCATGCCATTGCAAAATGCCTAACAAGAAAAATTTTGGTTCCAAAAGGCATTATGAAATGGTTGCCTAAGCCCAACAAATTATGTTTTCCTCACCATATAGGGCCCAATGAAAATTGGGGACCTCCCTCTTATGTTTAATTGTTGTAGGAAAAGTGTCTTGGCAATCTAGAAAGAAGATAGTTTCTAGATAGTGGATGCTCAAGACACATGACCGGTGACGCCTCACTTTTCATTGAATTTAAATCCAAGGAGAAGGGCTTCATCACCTACGGAGACAACAACAAAGGAAATATTCTTGGTGTAGGAACTATTGGTAATCCATCTACTCTTACCATATCAAATATTATATTAGTCCATATAGTCTTAAACACAACTTATTGAATGTTGCCTAACTTTGTGACAAAGGTTTTATAATCAATTTCAAACATAACTTTTGCACAACTCAAAGCAACACGGATAAGATGGTTTTGCATAAAGCTATTAGACACGGTAATGTCTATATGCTTGATCTAGAAGATGTTAGTCTATCCAGTGCTAAATGTCTTATTACTAAAAATGATGACTCTTGGTTATGGCATAGGCGTTTAGCTCACTTAAATTTTGATTTTCTAAACAAAATATTTCCAAAGACCTAGTAGTCGGTATTCCAAAAATAAAATTTTCTAAAGACCATTTATGTGATGCATGCCAAATGGTTAAGCCAATAAAGATTTCTTTCAAGTCGAAAAAGGTAATTTCGACTTCAAGACCTTTGGAACTTATCCATATGGATCATTTTGGTCCATCAAGAACTAAAAGCCTTGGTGGAATCTATTACGGTCTTGTGATTGTTGACAACTACTCTAGATATTGTTGGACACTTTTCTTGTCTAGCAAAAGTGATACCTTATCCACTTTTAAGAAAATTGCCAAAATGATACAATTTAAGTTTAACCTTAAGATTGGTACTATACGTAGTGATCACGGGGGAGAGTTTGATAATCACCATTTTTGACAAATATTGTTCAAAATATGGCATTGATCATAATTTCTCCGCTCCACGTACTCCGCAACAAAATGGGGTAGTGGAGAGGAAAAATAGAGTGCTTGAAGAGCTTGCAAGAACAATGCTTAATGAATCCTCCTTACCTAAATACTTTTGGGCGGATGCTATTAGCACCGCGTGTTATGTCTTGAATAGGGCGATTATTCGACCTATTCTAGATAAAACTCCTTATGAAATTCTTAAGGGAAGGAAACCTAACATTAGTCACTTGCATGTTTTTGGATGTAAATGTTTTATTTTGAACAATGGGAAAGAAAATCTTGGCAAGTTTGATGCGAAGTCAGATGAAGGAATCTTTTTAGGCTATTCATTGTCTAGTAAAGCATATAGAGTGTATAACAAGAGATTGCAAATAGTTGAAGAGTCCGTACATGTCAATTTTGAATCTTTACCGGAAGAAAACAGGAAAAGGTCTTCTATTGGAGTAGGTGTTGATACGAAGGTGTAATACCCTAATTTTTTCACTTTTTAAAATAAATATTTTATTCTGAAAATTACTTCTTATATTATAGAAAATATAAAAAATTTAGAAAAAAATTAACGTGCGTGCATTTCATTTGTTTTCTTATATATAGTTTTTATTAATGCAAAATTACTCCTTTTTACGAACAAAAATTATCAAAATTAGTTTTCATTTTTTTTTTAGTTGGTTTTATTTTTATTCCACCTTTTATATTTTTTGTTTGCTCTTTTCACTATTTTATTAATTTTACTTACATTTTTGTAAGCCATTTGTGAGTTTTTTTTCTCTCTTTTGTGACCAATCAAGCGTTGCCACCTCACCCTTTTTCCTTCATACAACATTTTCCCTTTTAAAAATTAATTAGTTTTTTACCCTATTTTTCTGTTTTACATTTTACCCCACAAAAATCAGAAATATCACAAAATACCCCAACCAATTGGTGGTATTATAAAAGGCAGTCTTCACTCAAACCCTAGGGGGGAGGAATCACTGTTCACAGAAAAATTCATTTCCCTTCTCTTCTTTCTCCTCTGCACCGTTTGCTCATTTCTCCCTCACTCAAACCCTAAAAAATTTCAAACCAAAATCAAATCCAAATCAAAGCAAGAATTATGAAATCTACTTGAATCTAAGTGTTCTAAACGTTTCCCCCCGTTCAAATCATCTTCGATCGCGACTGAGAAGGTCAAAAACACTCTTCAAGAGCTCGAAACCGAAACCCAGTCTTGAGAAGGTTTTAGACTTTGATTTCGACTGGTTTTTCGTAGCTTTGTAATCGTTTTGATCTGTATATACCTGTGTAATCATGTTTTTTTTTCGCGATAATAGTGACTGAACTATGCATTTCGGTTTTTATCCCTTTCGTTTTCTTTGTTCGATCTGTGTTTGGTAAGCTTTATTTGCGAAAATTGACATCGAATTTGGAATCTACGAATTGAATCGCGTCGGATAATGTCTTGTTTACGCGTTTCTGTTCTGTTTAGAAGCTCAGGCGGCGGCGACGCCTACTGGTTGGCTTGAGGCTCATCGGAAGTGATGAGGGTGTACGATATACCCTCTCACTGGTTCGATCTATTCCGAGCCGTTAGATTCGTCTGGATTATCATATCAGACGACCAGATCTGCTGGTTGATGGTGCGCACGCATAGAGCTGCTGCACAAGATCTGTGACTGGGTTTGGGTAGGCCCATGGGTCAACCCGACCCAGTCTGTGTGGGAAACGGGTTTGGGTTTTTTTAGGCCCATTTTCTCATTTTTTTGCTTTTACCTGTTTCTGCACCCCCTCTGCTAATTAAACTTAATTAATGTTAAAATGCTATTGTTTTAAACTTCTAAAATTTATATTCGGAATAAAAAATAAACCGGACCATTATGTACGTCTCGTGTCCTCGATTTATTTTTTAATTCGAATGATTTAAATGCGATAATTAAAGTAAATAAGAGCCTGTCGAACGTAACGTAAAGTGTCTTGAATTTATTTTTATTTCATTTAAAATAATTAATGTTGAACGTAGAAATATGTGAGAGCCTGTCGAACGACTCGTCTCAAATTTATTTTTACGTTTGCTTAATTCACTTCGTTGCTTGACAGTTTGTTTCGTGCCTGTTTATTTAATTGCTTGTTTATTATGTATATTCGCATATTTATTTCGAGCATTATTTAATTACCGCATTATTTATATTGTCATCATATTATACTGTCATTATCATTCATCGTGCATTTGCATTTCTCTCATCTTCTACCCTTTCTTTTTTCTTTTCTGACCTGATTATTAGTTTGTGGAAAACTTATCTTTGAAAATGGAATGAGAACAAACCGGTCCCTGTCGAACGACTCGTGACTTTGAGTTATTCTCATACCAATTAAAATGGAGCTTTTTTTAATTAAATGAAATAAGAAGGAGCTTGACTAACGACTCGCCTTAGGCTTATTTTACTTTAATTAATAAAGTTCAATTAATAAACTGAATGGAAAAGGGGGAGCCTGACGAACGACTCGTCTCTGCCTGAATGATCCGGTCCCAGTCGAACGACTCGTGATTTGGGGTCATTCTCATTCTCAAAACAATTTAATAAAATCATAAAAGACATTCAACTCACGCAACTGTTTTTCCTGCCCTTGCGCAGTCAACTCTTTTTTTCAACTGCTTCGCGCGGTCAAACTTTTTAACTTTTCTTTTCTTAAACGGATGATATTTTATCCTTTCCCCTGATACATACAAATGATTAAGCCTCTGTTGAGCACACAAGCATATTGTTGTATCAGTGGAATGCGACCTAAGCATTGTACATTAAAATCAATCAACAAACAAAACCTTTTTCAGGAAGAACTACGTGAGCTTTGACTTCCTCATTGTACTTGGGGGATACGTAGGAGCGAGAGCCTCTCTCATCAAGCCAAATAATAAAAAACTATTTTTTCTCTTTTATGTTCAGTATGCGGTAATCTTTTCTTGTATGCAGCTAATTTCTGCTTATGCAAACCAAATTCCTCAAATGGTTCCCGTTGAGTACAACAGATATGAGGGGGTGTTAACGTCTTCCCCTCATGTAACCAACTCCCAAACCCGACTCTCAAATGTTTTATCATTATTTTCCTTTCCCCTCACGGGATAAATAAAATATGAAGGCACGGCTAGTTGCACAAGGTTATAATCAAGAGGAAGACATTGACTATGAGGAAACTTATGTGTCGGTTGCCCGCCTCGAAGCTATAAGACTGTTGCTTGCATATGCATGTAACATGAATTTTAAGCTTTATCAAATGGACGTTAAAAGTGTTTTCCTTAACGGCTACATTAATGAGGAAGTGTATGTGGCACAACCTCCCGACATTGAAAATTATGAGTATCCAAGTTATGTTTATAAATTGAAACGAGCACCATATGGCCTCCAACAAGCTCCTAGAGCTTGGTATGAACGTCTTAGCAAGTTCTTAATCAAAAATGGATACTCTAGAGGGAAGATTGACACTACCCTCTTCATTAAACAAAAAGGAAAGGACATTTTACTAGTTTAAATCTATGTTGATGACATTATATTTGGGTTGACTAACCCCTCTCTTGTGAAGAATTTTTCTAGTTTAATGCAGGGAGTTTCGAGATGGGTATGAAGCAATTGGGTATGGAGAATTTTTCTTGACATACTTCCTAGGACTTCATATTAAGCAATTGGATGAAGAAACCTTCATCTATCAAACAAAGTATTGTCTTGAAGTGCTAAAGAAATTTGGCATGTCCGACTCAAAAGAAATTGACACACCAATGGTATCGAATTGCTCTCTAGAAAAGGATGAAGATGGTAAAGATGTTGAGATCACTAAATATAAAGGTATAATCGGATCCTTACTCTACTTAACGGCATCGAGGCCGGATATTATGTTTAGTGTATGCATGTGTGCCGGGTATCAATCGTGTCCCAAGGAATCCCAAATGAAAGTCGTTAAAAGGATTTTGAACTACTTAAAAGAAACATCACATTTTGGCTTGTGGTATTCTAAGGGAAATGGTTGCTCTTTGGTAGGTTATACCAATTCTGATTTTGCCGGTTGCAAATTGGACGGAATAGCACTAGTGGCAAATGTCATTTTTTTTGCAAGTTTCCGTAGCTTTATCAACCACCGAAGCGGAATACGTTGCCACCGGTAATTGTTGTTCCCAAATTCTTTGGTTAAAACAACAATTACTTGACTATGATTTGAAACTACAACATATTCCAATATTGTGTGATAACACTAGCGCCATTAACCTTACTAAAAATAGGACTAAACATATAGAGATTCGTCACCATTTTCTTCGCGATCATGTTGAAAAAGGTGATGTGGCCTTTTAGCATCTTGAGTCTATAAATCAACTTGCGGACATTTTCACAAAACCACTTGCCACGGATCCTTTTGTCTACATTCGAGGAGAATTGGGAATCCTCGACATATGTAACCTAGACTAGATTGCCTTTTTATATGCACTTTATATATATTCTCTATGCCTCTTGGTGACTCGAAGCATTACACAAAGAAAGTGCATCAAAAGGTTACGGTAAAAGGTTACAAAGTATCTCTTCCCTCTCATCTTTTCTTATTTTTGCTTAATTGTGTGTTCTTTCATCAACTTGACATATCATATAGGTTACAAATTTCATATTTTTCTCATTTCCAAAAACATTGCTTTGAGATAGTAATAACTTTCAAATTCCATAAGTGTTAAATGACAATTTGTTGTAAATGGTAGCTTTGGGTAATGTCTAAATTACTTTAACATGTTGCATATACCTCATCCGTGCATTCATTTCCTCTATGATAAACGACTATAATATGATGTGGCTACATGAAATTCTTGCATGTATGATAATAGGTGTACATGCTTAATTATTCGTCCATTATCTTGATAGGTTTCATTTTTATAATGTCGATGTTTTGATATCCAAGCTTCTTGTCTTGGCTTGTTGTTCTACATGCCATTTTTGCCATGGTTTAATGTCATTCGTCATATGAATACATTTTGCATATCTTGCTTTATTTAATTGATATGGATGTTTATCATAAAGTGCATTTCGACAAATGTAAGTGCACGATATGACCATTTGAAAATTGTCTTTGAAATTCGATACTTCTCATATGTGTGTTCTTGTCTTCTTTTTTATATTGTCAAAGGGGGAAAAAAGAATGCATGCATAAGCTACGGATAAAGCTCAAGTGTTTTTGAATACCGATTCGACCGTTCTAGCGCAAGTTGGCTTCAACTCAGAGGGAGCATTGCTAGTGGTTAGCTTTGAGGTTTGTGTCTGTAACATGTTTCTATTTTATTTCATATTAGGTAGGCTTAGTTGAAATAGCAAAGTTAATCACAAGAAAGGGGGGGGGGGGGGGGGGGTGGGTTTGAATTGTGACCCTTTAAAATTGAACTCAATTTGTTAGTAGTATAAGTTGTATGATAATACAAACTTATATGAAAAGAAATAAGTCAAAATAGAATTAGAGAAAGGTGAGATAATGTTCTCTGATCAGTCTATGAAAGAAGGTAGAGAACGTTCAAAGAATATTCTCACAGAATATTGTTGTGTGTATAAGTGTATTGAATCAAAACTGACTTAGAGAATGTTCTCTGATCAATCTATGAAAGATGGCAGAGAACGTTCTTGATTATTCTCACAGAATATTCAAGTGTGTGCAAGTGTGTCAGTTTTGCATAAGTATGAAGATAAAGAGAAGTATAACACAAAGAGTTTATACTGGTTCACCCCTAATTGGGCTAGTCCAGTTTCCCACACCAAGTGAGGGTTTCCACTATTCTGTTTTGATCTTAAACCAAGACCAAAACTTTGTCAAGCTATCACAAGCTTATCTTCCACCTTATCACCAAGGTGATCTCTACCTTTCCTTCTAAGGTAGTTGCTCAACCAATAGTTACATATTCTTGAGCAAGTTCTTTCTTATTACAGAGAGTTGTTTGGATCTAAAGCTTAACAACAAACCAAACTAGGTTTATAAAGCTTTCTAAGTAACTATAAAAATCTCTCTGAAAATCACTCTAAAGAATTGCTGATCCAAGTATGCAATTGTGAAGATTGGAGTGAAAGAGATCAAAAAGCGTTTGTGAGATTCTTGTGCTTGAAAGACAAGTATTGTATGATCAGTGGTGCTTCAAACTCTTGCTTTGCTCCTGCTGTATTCCATGCTATTTATAGATGTTGGAGAGCCTTTGGAGTCTTGGAGAATGAGTGACAAAATCATAGAACAATGAACTAGCCGTTACTCACAAACTTGGAGTAAGCTGAAGAATGTTCTGAGAATGTTCTCCAAGATGAGTTTCTTGATGAGCTGACATTGTACTTTCATTACTTGATGAACAAGTGTGACCGTTGTAGTTGAAATGTGCTGTCATATGAGAACAATGCTTCAGGGAGAATGATGAAAGAACATTCTCACAGAACTGTGTTGAGAAGCTTCATGGAATAGTGGAGAATGATGTGGGGACAGCTTTCTATGCAAGCAACCAGCTGTGATCTGATCAAGGACTATTTGAAAAGTACTTTGCAAGTACAACCTTGATAGAAAATAGAGTGTAGCCTTTGTTGGAGAAAGGACTACTACTTCTTGGAGAAAGATCATTAAATAATCCTTTGCAAGTACATAACAACTCATAGTTAGAAAGTTGTGGTCTATGTTCTTCTCTTCCATATTGAATTCAAATGATATTTTATTGTGTCTTGAGGTCAAAGAACATTCTTTGCACATGCTCCATGTGATATGGCTTAAGAAGGAAAGTCCCATAAGATATTAATCACTTTGACTTGCCATAATGGAATAAGTTGCTGTAGAGATCTTGTGCAATATTCTCATGAAAAGTGTTCCTTTGTCTTGTTCATTTATCACCTAAAATAAATAGGTGCTTTGGCAATGAAGAACAAACACGCTAGAGCCAGAGAATGATGAGAGAATGATGACTGACTTTCTTGTATCATTCTCATGAGCTGATATTAATTTATTTGCTTTGCACAATGAAACATATCTTTTTAATATCACTCAAAAGCACTTGTTAGATAACACAATGACCAAAATTATACTTAAAATATAATTAAGATGTTTGTTATCTTTAAAACATCAAATTGGGATTTTGCCTCAACATTAGTTACCTTATGCAATTGGTTTTGACAATTATCGAAAAAGGGGAGAATGTAAAATGCACCAGTTACCCTCCATGTTTTAATAATTGTCAAAACACATGAAATAGAGTAAAATACATTTTGATGATATGATACTTGACTTGACAGCTAAAAACCTTCTAAAACTATGAAAAATCAATTTACAGGTCATTTGTATCGATACAACTTTATTTGGATCGATACAAAAGCTCTGTAAAATATTCTGGCTAAACAACACATTTTTGTATCGATACAACCTTACTTGTATCGATACAAACATGTTCTCAAAGGTACAGAGGAGCTATTGTGTACAGTCTCTCTTTGAAACAGAGAGAACATGGTGTATCGATACATAGGTATTTGTATCGATACATATCAAGCAATCTTTAAACTTGAGAGCCTTATATGTATCAATACACATTAAATTTGTATCGATACATATCAGTTAGTTTTCAATTTTTTCACGCTGTTAAGTGTTTGTATCAATACAAACTTAAGTTTGTATCGATACATAGCAGTTAAAATTGCCTAAATTTACTCCATTCTATTTTCCCTTATAAATAGAATCATGGGGTTAATTTGTAAGTGTGAGAAACTATTGGAAAACAAATTTTGATCAAAACTGAGGGATAATTTTGGATCAATAGGATTGCGATTAAGTTCTTCATCTTCTTCCAATTCTCAAATTCTTGAAAGTTGATTACTCTTTGAAAGGGTCCAACGAAGGGGTTTTAGTTCGACTGGAAGATAACGTCCGAGTTCGATCGCGGTGAATCACCACGAGGTTCTTGGTAGAAGAACAAGGTGAGGATCGATTATTGCAATAGGAGGTTGAAGTTGTGGATTGCGTCGAGGTTCGCTCAAATTCACTGAAGCTGCGTCAGGTGAAGAAAGGATCGAGGGTCGAGTATTTTAGTATAGTCTTGCGTATTGTATTGTTTTGAATTTGTGCATTATTGTAAACAACAAAGAGCTTTTCAATAAAAATCTCAATCTCGTATTTTGGTGAGATTGGGAGGAGACGTACCTGCCGAACGGGAGGATGACACTAAAGCAAGGGAACTTCCATATCAAGCGTTTGCGTCTTTCTTCTCCTTGAACTCTTTAATTTCGCTTTTTAATTCAATTGTTATTCATTTTCGTTTTGGGTAATTTGAACTGTATAACTTGTTCGATAAGTTTTCTAAACCATTAATCTTTTTAATTCAATTGTCGTTGTTTTTATCATTGTTCGTAAATTGGTGTAATACTACTTCTCCTTTGATCAAGGTGCAAATAGACTACCGATCTGGTGGGCTTCCGCGCTAAACTCGATTTTTTGGAAAAACTTTAATTATATATTGGATAACTTATTCAACCCCCCTTCTAAGTGATTAAGCCAATTAGTCTAACATGAAGTTCACACAAGTTGGTGAATAGCGTTCTGGATTGAAGCGTAGTCTTAGTACTCGATTCGCATTGTATTCTAAACTTTGTGCACTTTTGTTATATTCAACTTTGAAATAAATTTCTCAATTCCATATTTGGGAATTGTGAGCGAGGGAGACGTATCAGGCCATAGCGAGGATGAGAAAACCGGAAGACATATTGTGTATTCTTTTATCGTTTTATTGCTTTTACCGCATTTTAATTCAATAGAATTTTGTGAATTGTGTTGTTGTGTGTGAAATTCTATTATTGTGAAAAGTGCACACCAAGTGTTTGACAAAAACAATTAGTGAGTTTTTCACAAACAATTTCAAAGGAAAACTTTGGAATTCAACACACACCAAGTAATCGACAAAATTAAGTGTTTGAGTTTTTAATTGTGATAGACTTTCATGCAATTCAACCTTTAATCGAGTGCATGGTAGACTTCAAACAAATTGTCTTCCGCTCGCTTTAAAAATAATCGATTTTCAAAATCTGGGGTTTCTTATTCACCCCCCTCTAAGTGTTAAACTTTAAATTTAACAGATATTGCCGGAAATAAATTTATAAAGTGTGACACCATTTAATAGAAAAATATACTAGATAATCTTGAAAAGAAACCTTATAGTTTTTCAATAATTTTCTTTATATGTTAAAAATTCTCAAAATAATTTACCGGGTATATGCTTATGATAAACCCCTGCAAATTGTGCGAAAAAGAAATTCTCAAATCCTTTGTATCTAATTGAAGGCCCAGTAAACTTACGCTTAATGAAGCCCATCATTCACTAAAGAAAAAAATATGAAGAAAAAAAAATTAAAACAGAAATGGAAATGAAAACGTAAAAGAATAAAGGATTTATCCAATCAAATTTGCAATTTCTTTTTTTAGTTTTCATCCTCTTGTTTTTTGGAAGAAGGGACTCTATTAATCCATAATACGATGTGAATTCTGACATTAAATTGTTATAGTTCTTAATCAAACACAGTTGTACTGTGATCCTCCATACAAAGTTCACGCTAATCATCACTTAACCAATTAATATTTAGTTAAGTAGTTTAAAATACTAATTTATCCGTACTAAATTATATAACGCTTTGAAAAAAACGTTAAATGCATTTTTTCCTTTTATAGGAGGAATACTACTCCTTCAATTATTTGTTTTTCTTTCTTCTTTCAATTGTATGATTTATCTTTCTTATATCATTAATGAAGGATAATTTTGTAAAAACTCATAATTTCCCTTTTGCATATAACATTAATTACATTTCTTAATTTATGTGATATGATCAAAACGACATATATTTTGATATTGAGATAGTAGTAACACTGTATTAGAATTTGCATATTGTATAATAAAAATATATGTTTTTAATAAATAATTATTATTTTTAAGAAAAATTTACCATTTTTACTTACTTTTAATGTCTTAACATGTACACAAACCCAAAAATAAATAAAATAGGAATAAAATACAAAATTCCTCTTGAAATTTAAAAATTTGTCAAATATCTCAATGAAATTTAGTCATTAATTTTGTAAATTTTAGTCAATTATCCATCACGTGACGTGTATCCTAATCAATTACACTTCCATCATGTGATGTGGCGCTTTGTTAAAAATTGTCACATATACATTTAACGATCATGTCATCGAAATAGAGAGTAAATGGAGATATTTATTCGACATTTTACAATTTCAATGAAATACTCCCTCGAGCCTTTATTAAAAACAAAATTGACTTTTTAGATACATTGAATAACTAATGTATCTAGACTACATATTTAATAATTATATTTCTAATCAACCAAATGATGGCGATGATATTAATGGGTGAGGAAATCAAAACCTTTCTTATGCTCCGATCATTTTCCTCACGTTTTTCTTGTAGATCTTCTCAACCCTCTTCTTCTATAAGTGAACCTCAATCTCAATCTAACAAAGTCTTCAAAGAAGAAATTCACTTTGAAGACATTAATCAAGAGTTAGATAATTGGGAGATACCCATAATATCTCCCAAAGAACTCTACAAACCTGATGGATCTTTCTTCCATAGATCTGACTATATAATTAGGACTGTTGAACAAAAATTTAAACTAAAATCTGACATTTTGATGATTCACTCCTACGAACGGTAGAATCCAGTCTTAGTCATGGACCAATCGTTTTCAATTGTTTTCCTGACTTAACTATAAGTTTAGATGACAAAAATATTTTAGATGTTCTTTTTCTAAATGTCAAACTTCATGGTTATGACATGAAAGAAAGATATGTCCTTATCACCTTAGTTTATAGAGTTCAATATAAAGTTATGAATTCTATACGATCTAATTTCCTTAAAACAAAATGCGACAAAGCTGGAGAAACAACCTTGTTTCTCACAGATGAGAGTAAAGCCAATGTTATTGTACCAAAAACAATTCAATCGAGTGAAATCACTCTTCCTGAAAGATGGGCTTTGGATAGGGAAACACCAGCCCAGCCTCGTATTACCCCTGATTTTCAAGATATAATTCAACATCAAATGGGAAGGGTAGAATTAGTTTTCAACAGAAGAAATTCCTTCTCTATGTCCAGATCTGTTAGATCTAATAATCTAACAATGGAAGAGTTTAGGTCAGCTGTTTCTAAAAGGTCTTTTTCTATTCCTAGATCCATCCGTACTGAACCTACCCATGATGGGTCAACAATTCATTTACAAGGCCTTGAAACAACTACCCCGATAAGGCCTACTTATCAAATAGAAGAAGACGACCAAAGAACGGTCCAATCCCCAACATTTTCCTCCCATAATGAACCTTATGATGTTATATAAGTTCATTATAGATAAGGAATCCCTTAAGAAAGAATTCTATTCTGAGGAATGGTCTCCTCATTGAGAATGGTTCTTTCAAAATTATAAGGGCAACAAAAGGGTGTCTATACAAGAAGAATTTTATAAATTCTTAAACAAAGTTGAACTTAACATTCCTTTCTTTGATTGGTTTCATGCTTATACCATAAAGAAGAATATAGACTATCATTTTCAAACTGATATAATGGGTGAAAAAACTACCAATGTCATAACTATTTGGCATTTAAAAAATGGAGAAATTATCCAATCCGACTTTCCTCTTAACACTCCTTTTAAACTTAATCTCAAAAGTAATAAAATTTCTATCATGGCTTCTCCATTCAAATCTAAAGTTGATAATGAACCTGTTAACTTCAACGATATTAAGAACCTTATTAAACAATCATATTATACTAATAAATATCTCCAAGCCTTAGGAGAAAATTTAGGAAAGAAATCCATAGTTGACAACCTCAACCAAGCATCAAAATCCTCTAGCCCTATTGAGAAACCTTTGTTTAAGCCATATAAAATGTCTAAACAGATTAAGAGAGATTTACAAACTTCTATCTCAAACAAAAAAATAAAGGAAGAAGTTAAGAGTGAACTCCTTGATATTGTTAACGAGAAATTATAATTTCTCAATGCTATTGTTCCCGATAGTCCTTCTCCAGGAACTAAAACAATAAACATGATAGGACAACATAGCACCTCTGATTGTAGTGAAGATTCTGATATTAGTATCAATCCTGTTATAATTGGCCCTAAGCTCAATTGGGAGAAACAAACCAAGCTTTATTATCCTAGAGCAACTGCACCTGATCTCTTACTAGAAGAAAATGAATAAAACTTTAAGAGTTTTAGTGCTAATAATGTCTATGAATGGAACATAGATGGTCAAAATGAATATGGCATAACTATGATTCTTCAAAATATGACAATGGTGGCTACTGCCTATGAAACAACAAATGATTGTCCTAAAACTGTAATTGTTGAAATCTTAGTTGCTGGTTTTTCAGGTCAGTTGAAAGGTCTCGCATTAAAGATCTCGCATTAAAGATAGGTCTGGTGAGCTCTTAACCAATCTCAAGTGCAGAACTCTAGGAGATTTTAGGTGGTACAAAGATACTTTTCTTACTAGGGTTTACACTACAGATGATAGTCATCAACCTTCTTGGAAAGAAAAATTCCTTGCAGGACTTCCCAAATCCTTAGGAGACAAAGTTAGAGAGAAACTTAGGGGTCAAAACCCCAATGGTGATATCCCTTATGACAAGCTATGGACAATTAATAGCTTACATACAAAAGGTAGCTCTCAAGATTTGCCAAGATGACAAAATTCAAAAACAACTTGCTAAAGAAAAATCCATAAACCATAAAGATATGGGAACCTTTTGTGAACAATTTGGCTTACCTTGTCTGAAGAAACCAAAATCAAGACCCAATCATGGTCCTCCTAAGCCAAAGTTCTATAAGAAAAAACCCCATAGACCTTATAGAAAACCACCTCACCATGAGGTTAAACTAGAAAATCATGTTCCTTTCAAGAATAACTTTCCTAGAAAAGCTAGGTCTCCTATAGTTTGCTATAATTGCAATAAGCCTGGTCACGTCAGTAAATATTGTAGATTAAAGGGTAAATTCAAATCTTTAAATCTTGATCAAGAATTAGAAGAACCTATTAATAATCTGTTAATTGAAACATCTGACGATGACTCTATTCCTAGTTCTTCTGATGATTAATTTAAATCAAGTTCAGAATGATGACTTAGCCAAAGATGAGTCTGGTTCTTCTAGCCAAATTAATGTTCTAACAAAGGAACAAGATCTCCTTTTTGAAGTTATAAATGCTATAACTGATCCTCATGTTAAGAAAGTTTATCTTGAGAAATTGAAATCTTCTCTTGTTACTAAACCAACTAGAAATCCTCTAGTAGCCAACATGAGATAAATACTCTTAAAGTAAAAATAAGAGAGTTAAAGCAGACTCAAGATAGTCATCACTTAATCTTAGACCAATTACAACAATATGAAGAAGTAAATGATAATCTGACTGAAGATTATCCGACCAATCCTACTAACCATGTTAGTACCCAGTATCAGGGATGAAATTCTTGGCACTCAGTAGTAAGATGCTTTAGCAATTGCTACAACGTCTACTCGCAATACAGACAGTAATAAAAACGATAAAGAACAAAATATAAATAACACAAGAGTTTGTTGACCCAGTTCGGCGCAAACTTGCCCTAATCTGGGGGATACCAATCCAGGAGGAATCCACTATTATAGCCCTAGTTCCAAGACACCAGTAAACGACCCGTTCACTGCTCTAACCTAGCAACTACCTTGTGCAACTCAACCTAGGAACTCATAGGCCTAAGGCGCCCCGCCTTACTCCTTACTAACAACACGGACAGCGTTGTTCACAATCAACAAACAAACATATAATGGTGAGAACACACTCGAACAAACCGATCAACTCCGTATCTAAAGGCTTAAGAGTAATCACACAAATAACACAAGACAATAGCCTATGTCTTTAGCAAGTATCAACGTGATACAAGAAAAGACTCACAAGGTTCACTAGGAAAAATAAACAACACACGCTTTAGTGAACACAATAAAATTCCCACAACCTAAACTAGGTTTTACACAAGTATATATAGAGTCTTCAGCGCAGCTTTACTTGTTCCTTAAGAAAAGGAGTCTTCAAAAATATATCCAATAAAAATAAACCAAATCCTAAAATATGGGAATTATATTTTAGAATTAAATCTTCACATAAGAGATAACTTCTGACCCAAGGCGCGTTCTGTTATGCCAGCTTGCATGATAAAATATATTTTTAAAACAAATCTTTCCAAGATATATTTCAAAAATAAAAACGTGCGCGTCCAAACAGCTTCAGGGCTTAACATACTCAGATGCTTCAACATGTCCTAGAGCATGTGACAAAATGGGTTTTTGCAAAATTATAGCCAACATACAAAAACGCCAACAATCTCCCCCTTTGGCAAATTTTGGCTAAAACACTTTTTGATCAGCATGCATAAAAAATAATTCTTCAAATCAACTTCAACACATAACTTGAGAAGAATAGGACATTACTTGAACGAATAGGCTAACCATGTATCAGAGGCATGCAGCGGATATGAAATTCAACTAGCCTCAAAGAGTATGATCAGAGAGACTTAATCTCTCAAGTGGATTCCAGAAAAAATCAACAGCTTCAAAAAGCATCAACAGAATTTAAGGATTAGGAAAAATAATTTCCTCCCCCTCAATTTATGCAATCAGGATTAGGAAAATTAAATTCCTCCCCCTTAATGCATACAATCAATAATACTCCACTTCAATGGAAAAATAAATTTCCACACATACATACTGCTCCCCTTGTCTTCATGCATTGCTAAACATATCATAGAAAAGCAACACACTGTAGTAGTGCATCAACATCAACACTAATAATACTCCCCCTTTTTAGCCAAAGATATTGACCAAAGAGAAAGAACATCATATTGTCAGAACATCAAATAAGTAAGGAATAGAACCACATAGTACTTATTACAGACCAGATAGCACACATAGGTGCATAGAAAATCCAGGGCTTCACCCATAAAACAAAAACATCAGAAAACAAAGAAAATGGATTATTAAAAATCAGCACTTCCTTCAGAATCCTCCACCACTAGAGCTTCATCATGGGCAGCCAGCTCTTCAGCTTCCAAGTTTTGAATCACACGATCAACCAAGAACTTCTTATCATCCAGTGCCTTACTCACAACCTTCAAATCAGCAATCATTTGGTGTCTACTGAGCATAGCAGATTTGCCTTTGGCAGATGCTAGAGCAATATCTGCAGCATGTGATTTTTCCAAAAACCTAGAGTCTAAAGTAATTTCTGACTCTCTCTTAGCAGGCTCATCAGTAGGAAAACACAGCTCAGGAAATTGTTGCAGTATGATATCACAGAGTAAAGTGGGAAAAGCAATAGGAATTTTTGTTGCATTGGTCTTTCTATGAGCTATAGTTTGATAATAGATAAAATCACCAAAGTTAAAAACAGATTTTGTACCTATAGCATAGATGAAGTTGCTCAGCCCTCTGGACACAACATTAGAATGGGTAGTTGGCACCCAATTAGCAGCTGCAATTTTGTTCAGAATAGCATATTTAGTGGACAGCTTAGCAGCAGACAAGTTGCTCTTCATAGGCCACTCCTTGACCAGATCACCTGTGAGGGTTTTGCAGATCTGATTCTGAGTTACCTCCAACTCAGGTACATCTTCAACACTCCTGCCCAAGTATTCATTGATCACTGCAGGTGAGAATTTAACACATTTTCCACGCACAAATACCTGCCTATATTCAGGACTTATAGGATCATCACAGTCAGTTCCTATGTTCACAATGAATTCTCTGACCAGCTTCACAAAGCATTTACCCAACCCTTTCACAGTCTTTAATAAACCAGTTGTTTCAATAACCTCCATGAGCTCTTGGAGATTCAATAGATCATGATGCAAGTTCCTTTCCACAACTACCCTTCTTTCACAGATAAACTTCCACCTAGATGCACCTTCCTCATGATGGAATGACACATTGTCAAGAGGTACAGATGGAACACTCTTAGCTCTTTTCTTCCCTGTATCAACTGGCTTGTCAGATGTGCCAGCATCCTCTACAGCATCTTCTTCAACAGCAAAGTCACTGTCAGATGACTCATGCTTTCTCTTCAGAACCTTCTTCTTAGGCTCAGCATTTGGAATGTGTTTGCTCTTTGATCTGCCAGGACCATACCTCACTGGCTTCAAACCATCAGCAGCTTTAGATTTCTTTGTTGGCTTTGGTGGTGGTGTAGGTTCTCTTTTAGATCTACTCCTTAACCTCCCAGCAATGCTAGGTCCAGGAGCCTTCTCCACCATTTTGTCCACAGCTGACAAAATCTCAACATCAGGTTCTTTGTTCAGTGAACCTGTTTGGGGATCAGACAGAGTGTCATCCTCCACTTCCACTTCATTAGTCTTCAAGCTCTCATCATTCTGAGAGACCTAAATAGTATCACCAGACACAACATCATCTTCCTTTGCAGTGTTTGAGACATCAGATGCTCTAGCATCTGGTACAGCATCAGCTTTATCAGGAAGGTTAGTACCTTCATGATCTTCAACCTTTTCAGAGGCAACAACAGTTGGATCATCTTCCTGAGTTGTCTCCAGCACAACATCCTCTGTGGCCTTAGTGTTAGCACCACCATCATCATTCAAATCACCAGAATCATCTAATCCTAGGGTTTCAGACTCTTGAACTACCCTGCTAGAAGATTCAACATTTTTGCCATCTAAATCATCAAGATACAGTTCTTGCATAGTATGAGTTTTACTAGACTTGGATTTAGACTTAGATTTCTTCTTCTTCCCTTTTGATTTCACAGATTCAGGAGAAAGAACACTTACCGACTTCTTCTTCTTCGTTGATTTTTCTTTCTTTGATTTTGCGGTAGTGTTCGGAACAACAATGGATATAGGATCTGCGATAGCAATCAACGTTGCAGGTCCGACAGGTGGTGGTGAATTTGGAGAGGTTTCTGTGACCGGTGAAGTAACCGGAGTAGACATGATTAATTTTGTGAAAAATAGCGAAGAGAAATATTGGAAGTCTGAGAGTTGTTAAGTAGCAGACGAAAACAATGATGCAGAAAATAGAGTGATCGTTTGAGTTTATGAGAAGTGAAGCAATGATCACGGCAAAAGAAGTGAATAGAAAAGAAAATTGTTCCTTGATATGCGTGCACCCTAACTTGATAGGAGGGAGAAACAGTTGCACGCCTTTTAAAATATAACTGCTATTGGCTTTCTAATAGGAAAATTCCCAATTTGCCCCTCAACTTCTCAAATTGTGTTGCATCCAATGCCTTTGTGAAGATATCAGCAAGTTGTTCATTAATTGCTACATGCTCAAGTGTGACAATCTTTTCTTCAACAAGATCTCTAATAAAATGGTGCCTTATATCAATATGCTTAGTCCTACTATGTTGAATAGGATTTTTAGAGATGTTTATGGCACGCAAGTTGTCACAGTATAATGTCATAGCATTTTGTACCACATTGTACTCCTTCAACATTTGCTTCATCCAAACTAATTGAGAACAACTACTACCAGCTGCAATATATTCTGCCTCTGCAGTTGATAGAGACACACAATTTTGTTTCTTACTAAACCAAGATATGAGATTATTACCTAGGAAGAAACATGCTCCTGAAGTGCTTTTCCTATCATCCACACTTCCTGCCCAATCAGCATCACAGTAACCTACTAACATAGAATTATCACTATGACAATACAAGATTCCATAGTCACATGTCCCATTCACATATTTTAAGATTCTTTTGACTTCTGTGAGGTGACTCATCTTAGGTTCAGCTTGATATCTTGCACATACTCTACAGCAAAAGTAATATCAGGTCTGCTTGCTGTAAGATACAATAAGCTTCCAATCATACTTCTGTAAAGACTTTGATCAACACTGATCCCTTTCTCATCTTTGGTAAGCTTCAAATGTGTTGCTGCAGGTGTTCTTTTGGTGCTAGCACTCTCCATACCAAACTTTTTCACAATATTTCTTGCATACTTACTTTGAGACACAAAGATAGTATCCTCCATTTGTTTGACTTGGAGGCCAAGAAAGAAAGTTAGTTCACCAACTAGACTCATCTCAAATTCTGACTGCATATGCTGCACAAATTGCTGGACCATCTGATCTGACATTCCACCAAAGACTATATCATCCACATAAACTTGTGCTATCGTCACTTTATCTTTCTCTTCTCTCACAAACAGAGTCTTGTCATTGCCACCCTTTCTGTACCCATGAGTAACAAGAAATTCATTCAACCTTTCATACCAAGCCCTAGGAGCTTGCTTTAGACCATACAAGGCCTTTTTCAATCTGTAGACATGATCTGGAAAGCTAGGATCAACAAATCCCTTAGGCTGTTCAACATAGACTTCTTCATTCAAGTACCCATTGAGGAAGGCACTTTTCACATCCATTTGAAACAGCTTGAACTTCAATATACATGCAATCCCTAAGAGAAGTCTTATGGATTCAAGACGTGCTACAGGAGCAAATGTCTCATCAAAGTCTATCCCTTCAATTTGAGCATAGCCTTGAGCTACCAGTCTAGCCTTGTTTCTATTTATGTTCCCACTCTCATCAGATTTGTTCTTGAAGACCCATTTTGTACCAATTACATTCACACCTTTAGGTCTAGGCACAAGATCCCATACCTCATTCCTCTTGAATTGTTCATATTCTTCCTGCATGGCATTAATCCAGAAATCATCAGTAAGAGCTTCCTTCACATTCTTGGGTTCAATCTTTGAAACAAAACATGAATTAGATACTGCATCTCTTGTTCTTCTTGTAACAATGCCTTGGTTAAGATCTCCAATGATAAGCTCTTTTGGATGATTCTTCTGAACTCTTGTAGATGGACCTTTGTTGGGTTCAGTACTACTTGATTCAGAGTCAACATCTTCCTTTTCAGTTTCAAATACCTCTTCCTGCTGATCAGATGCTATAGGTATTGCTGGGGCATCAGACCTCTTATCTTCACTTGAGTCATCTACAACAACATTAAAAGATTCCATCATGACTTTGGTACTGGAGTTGAACACTCTATAAGCTCTGCTGTTGGTAGAGTATCCTAAGAATATGCCTTCATCACTCTTGGAGTCCAATTTCCTTCGTTGTTCCCTATCAGCCAAAATATAACATTTGCTTCCAAAGACATGGAAGTACTTGACAGTTGGTTTCTTACTCTTCCACAGCTCATATAAGGTAACTTTTGTGCCAGTTCTCAGAGTGACTCTATTATGTATATAACAAGCAGTATTCATAGCTTCTGCCCAAAAATGATATGGGAGATTTTTGGCATGTAACATAACTCTAGCTGACTCTTGCAAAGTTCTATTCTTTCTCTCAACCACACCGTTTTGTTGTGGTGTAATTGGTGAAGAAAATTCATGTGCTATCCCTTCAGCTGTACAGAACTCAGAGAACTTGAAATTCTCAAACTCTTTGCCATGATCACTTCTTATCTTCAAGACCGTACTATCTTTTTCTCTTTGTATTTGAACACATAACTCCTTGAAGACATCAAAAGTATCAGATTTCTCTCTAATGAATTTGATCCATGTGTACCTTGAGAAGTCATCTACCATTACAAACGCATATCTTTTACCACCTAAGCTTTCAACTTGCATAGGACCCATCAAATCCATGTGTAACAGCTCAAGTATTCTGGAAGTTGTCAGATGTTGTACCTGATGATGAGGCTTCTTTGTTTGTTTCCCAATCTGACACTCACCACATATGTTCCCTTCTTCAATTTTGAGCTTGGGCAGACCTCTGATTGCTTCTTCAGCTATGGCATTCTTTATACTCCTTAGGTTCAGATGACCTAACTTTTGGTGCCATAATGTTACTTCATCTTCCTTAGAAAGCAAGCAAGTTGACAAGCCAACTTCCTCTTGTGGTTCCCATAAGTAACAATTATCTTTTGACCTTACACCCTTCATTATGACTTCTCCTACTTGATTAGTGACAAGACATTCAGCTTTTGTAAAGTTAACCAACAATCCTTGATCACATAGCAGACTGATACTGATTAGATTAGCCGTCAAACCTTTCACAAACAGGACTTTTGTAAGTTTAGGTAGACCCTTTCTTTCCAAGTTTCCTATCCCCTTGATTTCACCTTTAGATCCATCACCAAAAGTGACAAAGCTTGTTGAATAGGACTTAATATCAACCAGAAAATTCTCAATTCCATTCATGTGTCTGGAGCAGCCACTGTCAAAGTACCAATCTTCCCTAGATGTTGCTTTTAGAGATGTGTGAGCAATGAGTGAAACAAGCTTCTTTCTAGGTTTCCATTCTTTCTTGACAGACTTTCTGGACTTTGCTTGCTGCATCTTATTGGGGGGTCCATGGAGTAAGAAACAATAAGGTTTTATATGACCCTTTTTGCCACAGTAGTGACATATCCAAGGTTGAGATTTTTCTTTCACTTCCAGATGCTGCACAGATTGCTGAGGCAACTGACTTGGCCTTGTAGAAAATGTTTCTTTGAGAGGTGGATACATGGTGTTCTAAATATACTCATTCTTCTTGTTAAACTTCTCATAGTTAAATCAACCACCTTTTGGCCTACCTGAGATTTGTTGAGTCAGTAGATCATCTAATTTCTCAGTGTCATTAGTCATCATAGAAACAAATTTCTTTTGCTCTTTGATTTGTGAATTCAGCACAGTCACTTCGTCTTGGAGATCAAGAATAATTGATAAGTATTTTTCTTTTCCACTCTGGAGCTGGGATATGATCTCCTTCTGTTGCTCATTAATTCTGGATTCTTCAGCACTTTTGATACATAACTCCTTATAAGCAGCTGCTAGTGCATCATAGGTTAAATATTCATCACATGATCCTCCATCAGATAGACATATTCTTGTTAGTGTAGTGATGTTCTTCATCTGACCAAGTTGCACTCATACCTTTCTTCTGCTTCTTCAGATATGTTGCACATTCAGTTCTAATGTGACCATAACCTTCACATTCATGACACTGAACACATTTGCCTTGAGCAGGTTTATCATCAGTTCTTGGGCTCTTTTGAGAAGCAGTGTTTCTGTTGAGTTCATATGATTTACCCTGCGTAGATGTTCTAGCATTTCCTCCAGCAAGTCTCAATCTGGGTCTTCTATCCATAGATTTCAGTACCTTTTTAAACTGTTTTCCAAGCATTGCCACAGCATTTGATAAGCCTTCATCAGGATCTATGGAACTCTCCACATCATCTTCATCAATGTTCGAGGCAAGAGCTATACTTTTATTTTTCTTTTCTACCCTCTCATTGATTTTCAACTCAAAAGTTTGAAGGGAGCCAATGAGCTCATCAACTTTCATATCACTAATGTCTTGTACTTCCTCTATTGCACACACTTTCATATCAAATCTTTTGGGTAAAGATCTTAGGATTTTGCCTACTAATTTTTCATCAGATATCTTTTCTCCCAAGGATTCAAATGAGTTAGCATACTCTAGTACATTCATATGAAAGTCACGAACACTTTCTTCTTCCTTCATCTTGAGATTCTCAAACTGAGTTGTTAGAAGTTGAAGTTTTGACTTCTTTACCCTCTGAGTACCTTCATGAGCAGTCTTCAAGATATTCCAAGCATCCTTGGCAACAGTACATTGGTTGATCAGTCTAAACATGTTTGGATCCACTCCATTAAATAAGGCGTTTAGAGCTTTGGAGTTTCCAACTGCAGCAGTGTCTTCAGCTTGAGTCCATTCTTCTTCAGGTTAGAGTTCATCAGTATCATTATTATCAGCGTCTTTCACTTTGGGATGATCCCATCCTTTGAGTACAGCCTTCCAAGCCCTGCTATCTAGTGATTTCAAGAAAGCCGTCATGCGAGACTTCCAAATATCATAGTTAGACCCATTCAGCAGGGGTGGCCTGTTCACCATTCCTCCTTCTTTATCCATTATGCCAGAAATAGTTCCCTAGAGCTCACCCAAACAAGCAGGATGCCTGCTCTGATGCCAATTGAAATTCCTGGCACTCAGTAGTAAGATGCTTTAGCAATTGCTATAGTGTCTACTCGCAATATAGATAGTAATAAAAACGATAAAGAACAGAATATAAATAACACAAGAGTTTGTTGACCCAGTTCGGCGCAAACTTGCCCTAATCTAGGGGATACCAATCCAGGAGGAATCCACTATTATAGCCCTAGTTCCAAGACACCAGTAAACGACCCGTTCTCTGCTCTAACCTAGCAACTACCTTGTGCAACTCAACCTAGGAACTCCTAGGCCTAAGGCGCCCCGCCTTACTCCTTACTAACAACACGGACAGCGTTGTTCACAATCAACAAACAAACATATAACGGTGAGAACACACTCGAACAAACCGATCAACTTCGTACCTAAAGGCTTAAGAGTAATCACACAACTAACACACCACAACAGCCTATGTCTTTAGCAAGTATCAACGTGATACAAGAAAAGACTCACAAGGTTCACTAGGAAAAATAAACAACACACGCTTTAGTGAACACAATAAAATTCCCACAACCTAAACTAGGTTTTACACAAATATATATAGAGTCTTCAGCGCAGCTTTACTTGTTCCTTAAGAAAAGGAGTCTTCAAAAATATATCCAATAAAAATAAACCAAATCCTAAAATATGGGAATTATATTTTAGAATTAAATCTTCACATAAGAGATAACTTCTGACCCAAGGCGCGTTTTGTTATGCCAGCTTGCATGATAAAATATATTTTTAAAACAAATCTTTCCAAGATATATTTCAAAAATAAAAACGCGCGCGTCCAAACAGCTTCAGGGCTTAACATACTCAGATGCTTCAGCATGTCCTAGAGCATGTGACAAAATGGGTTTTTGCAAAATTATAGCCAACATACAAAGGGAAACCAAGAAGAGGAAAATTTCTTAGGCTTAATCAACTAACTTAAAATTCAAAAAATTTACATAAATATCAAAATTATTATAAAAGAATTTATACTTGAAACTACAGCTCTTTTTGACACTGGGTTGATTCTAACTGTATTTTAGAAGGTCTTATCCCTACAAAGTATTTTGAGAAAACCTCCGAACAACTTAGCACTGCTAGTGGTTCCAAACTAAAGATCAATTATAAATTATCTACGACTATAATTGAAAATCAAAACCTCAAGATTGAGACTCCCTTTTTATTAGTCAAAAATCTTAAAAATAAGATGATCTTAGGAACTCCTTTTATAAGATCTCTTTTTCCTTTACAAATAACTAACAAAGGAATTATCACTCAGCATTTCGGTCAATCTATTATTTTTAGATTTATTAGGAAACCTATCATTAGAGATTTAAACCCAATTCATTACAAACAAAATCAAATTAACTTTTTAAAAGAAGAAATTTCTCTTAAAAATATCGAAAAATAGATTCAACAACCAAATATCAAACAAAGAATCCAGATTCTCTTGGATCAAATACAATCTACAATTTGTTCAGATATTCCTAATGTTTTTTGGGAAAGAAAACAGCACATCGTTGATCTTCCTTATGAAAAGGATTTCCAAGAAAAACTTATACCTACTAAAGTTAGACCTATTCAAATGAATAATGAACTCCTTCAGATTTGTCAAAAGGAAATAAAAGATCTTTTAACAAAAGGATTCATTAGAAAGAGCAAAAGTCCTTGGTCTTACTCAACCTTTTTATGTTAATAAACAAGCTGAGATTGAAAGAGGTGTTCCTCGCCTTGTCATATATTACAAACCTCTTAATTAAGCTTTAAGCTGGATCCATTATCCTATCCCAAATAAAAAGGACCTTTTGAATCGTCTACATGACGCTAAAATCTTCTCTAAATTTGATATGAAGTCAGGATTTTGGCAAATTCAGATTAAAGAGGAAGATCGCTATAAAACAGCGTTCACTGTTTCTTTTGGGCAATATGAATGGAATATCATGTCTTTTGGTCTAAAGAATGCTCCTTCTGAGTTTCAAAAAATTATGAATGACATATTTAATCCTTTCTCAAAGTTTACCATAGTCTATATCGATGATGTTTTAATATTTTCCCAATCCTTGGATGAACATTTTAAGCACATCAATATATTTATCTTCACTATTAAGAAAAATGGTCTTGCTGTTTATAAGATAAAAATTAATCTTTTTCAAAAAAAAATCAGATTCCTTGGTCACAATATACATCAAGACACCATTATCGCTATCCATCGAGCAATTGAGTTTGCCAATAAATTTCCAAACCAAATCATTGATAAAACCCAACTACAACGTTTCTTAGGTTGTTTAAATTATGTTTCTTACTTCTTCCCTCAACTCACTAATATTATTAAACCACTTCATGATAGACTTAAAAAGGAACCTCCTCCCTGGACTGATATTCACACCAATGTGGTTAAGACAATAAAAAAACAAGTTAAACACCTCCCGTGTCTTTACCTTCCTATTCCTCAAGCATTTAAAATTGTTGAGACTGATGCTTCTGATATTGGTTACGCTGGTATCCTAAAACAAAAGAATTCCAACAAAGAACAAGTTATTGCTTTTATATCAAAACATTGGAACCCTGCAAAGCAAAAATATTCTACTGTTAAAAAAGAAGTTTTAGCTATTGTTTTATCTATTTCAAAATTCCAATTTGATTTACTCAATCAAATTATTGAAGACCTAAAAAGTAAAGCCATACAAGTCAATCTCAAACCTCCTAGTCAATTAGTGACTTAACAAGAAGTGACTAGCGTATTACATTTCCAAAACCATTCAAATAATCAAAATCCTCAAACTAACTATATTCCCAAATCCAAATATTGGTCATTAATCCAAATGGAACCTGAATATTGGGACCTGAACCCAAACAAAGTTCCTCCTAAGATATTCCCACCAGGATTCCATTTCCAACCTTTATCAATTAATAAATCCCAAAAATTTTATGAATTCATCTTAGTTGACACAGATTCCATAACAATCAAACACTATAAAGATCCTAAAGATGCGTCAAATATTACGCATTCCACATTCCAAATTCTTAAGGTCATGACCCCAAAATCTTTTGGACAAAACCCAAACAAAACAAGAACATTCTCTCAAGCCTTTGATCCTATTGGTTACAATTATGGGACTATGTCAATGCTTAGACATATGTCTTTTGGAAACAAAACAAAACAAACAAGCACTCATAGCTTGTTTACTTCAAAACGGGAGTTAATTATACATTCCCAAACTGGTTTCTTCGTTGTTGGGATTATTTTGGTCCCGTCATCCAAATCCTTCCATTAGATGTCCAAGATGGATTTCAAGTTTTTGACAAAAGGTTCAATAGAGATTTTGACAACCTCCCAATCGAATTGAATTTCTTTACAAAACTTTCATTAACCTGAATTTTTCCTGGCAATATAAGTACGGGCAAAATCCCAATCCAAAAGTCTTGCCTATACTTCAAAAACAAGCTTATGTCAAGTGGTGGCTTATGTCAAAACTAATCCAAAATTTTTGCAGATTGCAGACCCCCAAAATTGTTTGTTCCTCAATCCGAAAGCTTGCATCACAGCAGCTTTAGCGGCCTCATTATCTGGAGATGAAATGGTAGAAAATCTACAAGGAGTCCTCAAACTATTGGCCCAAGAACAAGAAAAGAAGAAAGAGAAGCATGATCTTCCATCCTCTCCATCATCATCAGCATCAATCCCTAGTGAAGACGTTTTTGCAGAATATTCGCTGATAGACTTCTCACAAGGATGAAGAAATTAAAAAAAATTATCAAAATTATCATGTTGTAATCATCAATTATTTGTATTTTTTTTTTGAAATGGCAAATTTTATTATAATATATCACAACTCAAGAACAAGAGGTACAAGAGAAGCGAAACAAAAAAGAAACAACGGCCAACGGCCTAACGACAAACGAATAAGACAAAAACCCCTATAACTCCTAGCCAAGCCAAATTGCAACCGACTCAAACCAACAGCAACTAACCACGGGATATGCAATCTCCCGGATCCCATCTCCACTCATAATACAAACACGGGGGCATCTTCAATCTAACCAAGCTCCACTTCCAACTCAAGACTTTAATGGCCTCAACCACCTCATTCGGATCAAAAGAACTATTCGCGAAAATAGTATCATTCCTAGCCTTCCAAATACACCATAAAGTCGTAGGCCATGCCATTAAAAAAACCTTTCCAAGCCTTGATATTTCTAGAAGAACAAAACACCATATCAAAGAGCACAAAAAGATTTTGGGGGATAATATTATGTACCCCTAGCCACGAAAAAATCTTATACCAAATCAAAATGATATTTGGACAATGAAGAAAGAGATGCGTTGGAGATTCCAAGCCTCCCACACAACCAACACAATTCTTCGAGGCATCGGAAGCAAGAACATTACGGTAAGCAAGGTTATCTCTAGTGGGAATCTTACCATAAAGCAATTGCCAAGAAAAAGCAATTACCTTTAGAGGGGCCGGGCTCTCCCAAATTTGATCAAAGACCCTCAATCTTCCATACCAAGCTCCTCATTTGTATGTTTCAATTATGTAGCAAGATTCTTTAACTTAAAAAAAAAAGAATCTTTCTCCTGTATAAACAGTTCCGGTTACAATCTGTTCTGTAGCAACAGTAACTTTTAATTTTTCTATTTATAGGAATGCCTTGCAGCGTTGTAGAGGCACCCTTAGTTACCATAAACATAGAGAGTTTTAGAGAGAGTCAGAGCTAGCATTCTGAGTTCTTCTTGAAAGCTTTCTGCAATCTTTCCTTTTCAATCTTAATCAATCTTTGTTACTTCAATCTTTTCTCTTCTCTCCTTGATCAATCCTGCTTAGGCTCTGCCATCGTTCTGATCTTCTTTTATTTTTTATTTTTTATTTTTACGTAATTTACTTGTTCATGGAAGGCTAAGCCTCCTGTTTATATCTCTTTATATTTTCTATCTTTATTTTATCTTCTTTATATTTCCTTGTTAAGTAGTCTGTCTGCTCTTCTACTTTCCATTTTTTAACACTTAATTAACGTTTATCTGCTTCCGAACCCCTCTTGGTATCAGAGCCATTATTGTCTAGATACATTAGTTATTCAATATATTTAAAAAATAGTTTTTGCTTATAATAAAGATCAAAGGAAGTATTTACTTATCTTAAAATTTCAAGGAGATATTTATCTTGATTGAATACCACAAAATTTATAATAAAAAATATTATAAAAATCTTAATTATCTTTATTGAATACCACAAAATTTATTTAAATATTTTTAAAATCCTGATTGAATACTACGAAACTATTTCATCAATAAAAAGCTTGTTAAAATCCTTTCAAATCTCAATCCAATACACTCTTAAAAGAGGTGATATCAACCTAAATTGTTAAAACGATAAGTAAAAAAGAACAAATATTTTTTTTTAAAACGATAAGTAAAAAGAAACGAAGGTAATATATACTCGATAAAAGGGTAAACAATAAATTCAAGTAAACAGCTACATCATGAAGCTGGAGTGAACTACTCAACTTCCCGGAAAACAGTTCCGCCATAGCCACCGCTACAAAACATAATTACGTCGCATCTCGATTCTCGAGTAACACTCACTTCACCCGAATGAAATTGGATATGTGACTGACAAGGTCTGTGCTTTATAAACGAGGTTTCAAAAACCCGAATGAAATTGGATATTTGAACCAAAAGATGATTATCCATAACTGCTTCTTTTTCTATCTTCAACCTTCAATTTCACTCAAAACTCACACAAAACCCTTTTTCCCTATTCACTCATCCAAAACCCCATCTTCATCACTATCCCTTTCTCTAAACTCTTCAACTAACCCCATTTTTCTCCCATTTCTAGAACAACAGAATGAAGACGAAGAAATTGAACAACCCTGTGACTCAGATGATCCTATCTACAAATTCTTCAAAACACGAACTATGGTTTCATCTAAAAACCCTGAAAAACAAGGAAAATTGTCTCTTCAGAACAATCGTCGTACATCATGGCATCTTGCTTCAGAAGAAGAATTTGAAATGGGTATGGAGGAAATCCCTTTATTGGTTGAAGACAATGAAGAAATGGGGTTACAACAGAAGGAAACACCATTGCCTGAAGGTGTTGTTGGAGAAATTGTTCATCTTGCAAGGAATTTATCACAAAATTTGACTCTAGAGGAGGCTTTGAGTGAGTATGAAAAAAGGGTCAATGAGAAAGAGTGTTTAGAGGTTATGGAAATGCTTGGGAAAGAAAACCTTGTGGTGTGTTGTTTGTATTTTTTTCAATGGATGAGATCTCAGGAACCATCACTTGTTACACCAAGGGCTTTTACTTTGTTGTTTCCTTTGTTGGGAAGAGCAAGGATGAGTGGTAAGTTGATGGTTTTGTTTAGAAACTTGCCGTCTAGCAAGGAATTCCGAAATGTTCGTGTTTATAATGCTGCTATTTCAGGCCTTCTATCTGATGACAGGTAGCTACTTATATGACGACAACTAACACCGACACATATAGTCCGCATTCAATCATTTCTATAATTTTCAAATTCATTACTGGTATCTACATGTTAGTGTTTAGTTCTTAGTTTGTCTAGGAGCAGGAGTAATAAGTCATGGTGTATGTATCTGTGGTTTAGGTAGACATACATAATCAATTTGGTTGCTTGTTTTCTCTCTTGCTAATTTGGTTACAACTAGACTAGGGAGGTTAACATGAGTAACAAAGGTAAATGCTAATAACTTGTTCATTCTCATTTGTATGTCTTAACTCTTAACAACACCGGTAATGAATGAAACATCGGAAAAAAAAATTACTTGCAATTCTGATCAATTCACATTTTGAATGTTGAGCAAATATTAAACAAGACAATGTTATGACATGATGTCAAAAAATGATGTTATGACATGGAATTTCACTGTTCTGATGTGGTTGTCCAAATACTTTGACACTTTATAAGTTCTCTTAATAGCCTGGCCTGGCCTGGCCTGACCTTCGGAATAGGCGTGTCCCGGTGTCCGACACGGCACCAACACTTACGTAGTTACATTTACATTGAAATATATCATTTTCTCAAAAAAAATTATCCGTGTCGACGTGTCCGTGTCGTGTCCCGTGTCCGTGCTATTAATAATATTTTAGAAAACATCATTGCCTCAATAGTGAAACTGCAAGTATATTGTTTCTTACATGTCTTTATTTATTTTTAAATGTTTTATGTATTTATGCCATAGATGTCCAATTGTTGAAATATTGTTTTATTTTAGAAAATATATTGATTGAATATAGGTCCCTAGAATTTTTAATTTGGGATTAAGTAATAATTACCAAGTTGTTGGTTATTGCAGTCCAGGTATTGCAGTAAATCATAAACAAGTCTTTTCATACCAATATAGTTTTCCCATATTGGAAGATAGTATTCCTAATTGTTTACTTGTTGAAATTGTTTTAACTTTGGATTTGTTGGTTATTAAGAAGCCTATGAAGTATGAACAACTTTCGACTTACAAAACTTCTGTTTTTGTTTTGGCATCCAAACAAAACATTCATTAGCTACTTGTAATAATCTTAAGCTATTCCAAATAACCTCACTTGTTAGGTTCTCTTATCTACGTGCTGCTTCCAAACTTGAAACTATACAAAATTACAAAAGTTTCAACTATAATCAAGATATTTATTTCCTATCTCTGACGTAGATCTAAAAATATTTCTTTCACGTCTCTTTATTTTGACAAATATTCCTATATTGTTTAGAGGGCAAATTTTTTTACCCTTTAGAATACCGCATAATATTAGAGTTCATTATTAATGTCTATCTGGTTGTGTTCATTAGGTATGAAGATGCTTGGAAGGTTTACGAGTCAATGGAAACCGATAATGTTCTTCCAGATCATGTGACATGCTCTATTATGATTATTGTTATGAGAAAACTTGGGCATAGCGCAAAAGATGCATGGCAGTTTTTTGAGAAAATGAACAGAAAAGGAGTCAAATGGGGTGAAGAAGTCCTTGGTGCTTTGATAAAGTCATTCTGTGTTGAGGGTTTGCTGAGTGAAGCTCTCATCATCCAATCCGAAATGGAGAAGAAAGGGATTTCTTCAAATGCAATTGTGTACAACACTCTGATGGACGCATATTGTAAATCGAATCGCGTAGAGGAAGCCGAAGGCCTTTTTGTTGAGATGAAGGCTAAAAGGATTAAACCAACCGCAGTTACCTTCAACATTCTAATGCATGCATACAGCCGAAGAATGCAACCAAAGATTGTAGAGAATCTGCTTGAAGAAATGCATGAATTTGGCTTGAAGCCAAATGCGAATTCGTATACCTGTCTTATCAGTGCGTATGGGAGGCAGAAAGATATGAGCGACATTGCTGCAAACGCATTCTTGAAGATGAAGAAAGTCGGTATAACACCCACTTCACATTCCTATACAGCGCTGATCCATGCATATTCGGTTAGTGGCTGGCACGAGAAAGCTTATGTGGCATTTGAGAACATGATAAGGGAAGGTATCCAACCTTCAATAGAAACCTACACCACTTTACTAGATGCGTTCAGACGCTCCGGTGACACTGAAACATTGATGAAACTATGGAAACTGATGATGAACCAGAAAGTTAAAGGAACACAGGTTACATTCAACATTCTTGTTGATGGCTTTGCCAAACAAGGTCTCTTCATGGAAGCAAGAGATGTGATCTCTGAATTCGGGAAGATTGGATTGCAACCAACAGTGATGACATATAATATGCTGATGAATGCATATGCACGAGGAGGGCTAGACTCGAAGCTTCCGCAGTTGTTGAAAGAGATGGAAGCTCTTAAATTAAGACCAGATTCTGTGACATATTCAACTATGATATACGCTTTTGTCCGCGTTCGAGACTATAAGAGGGCGTTTTATTATCACAAGCAGATGGTCAAGAGTGGGCAGGTGATGGATATGAGTTCTTACCGGAAGCTTCGTGATATCCTCGACGTCAAAGCAGCAGACAAGAACAGGAGTGATAAGGTAGCCTTGCTTGGTATAGTTAAGAAAAAGATGGGTATTATGAAAAATAAGAGGAAAAAAGATGAGTTTTGGAAGTACAAGACAGGACATGTAATAAAATCATAGTTCTTCTGATGTTGATGTATAGCAAAGCTAACAGTCCAATGCCTTGTAAGTTCAATTTTGATCCATCTTGAGTTTCTTCATCTTAACTTTGAACAATGTGTCATATATGTTACTTCTTGAATCAACAATATATGTGTATCCAATCCACTACGCATCCATTTCATTCATCACTTGAAAAACAATGATGAACGAAACAAATTAATGAAGTTTGTATGCTTATAATCTCCACTATTTTATCATAAAATTCTGGCAATTTGAGTTAATTGCAAACATGTGATGTGTGTTTGCTGACAAACCACTACTCCTCCTTTCATTAATAGGGTTCTTTGGAGTGTTGGTGTTTGTTGTAAATTTGATGGTACTCGTTATATAGGCAACTTAACTTGTATACAAAAATATATTTTAAACACCACAAAATTTGACAGTTGTGACAAATGGTTAATGACTTTTAAAATCTTGGTTAATATCGTGTTGAGTTTAGTTTGGTTAATGAGTATACCTGTCACTATTGGTTAATGACGTTTGAAATCATAGTTGATGTTGCAAGATAAACTATGAATTGCCATTGTTGTTTGAACAATTTCCTTTATCTGTGTCAGTGTAAGAGCAATTTTAATGACTATTATTGTACTACTTACTTCGCTAAATTTGGTGGTATGAGGATAATCATTTTGGACAGTTTGAAATGTCATGCCATAAATAAATCATCTTGTGTCCTTACTAATATTGCAAGATCACTATGAATATCCATTGTTGTTTGAACAATTTCCTTTATCCTTTTATTTATTCTGCTGTTTCTTTGAATATTTTCCTTATCAATTACATAAGTAACTATCTTCCTTAACTCTATCTATGCCTAATAAAGTGTCCCATAGAACTTTTTCCATAGAAATAAGTGTATGGTTTTTTAGTTATGAAAGGCGATGGAGCTACTTCTTAGTTCTACCATATAAAGGGAATTAGGTGATCATTGTGCTAGAATATTGTGCAGGCATTTCATTATATGTCGCTCGGTTTTGATACATATGTTATTTGAGCGGGAGTAATCAAGAATGCATGTGTTTTTGATATAGTTTATTATCTTCTAAGTTCATGCCATTTGCTTTGAAAAAAATCATTGATTATTGTTTAATGTCTGTCATTGTATTTGCCAAGGATTCGCAGGGTAACTACCTTTTAGCAAATAAAACAAAGCATAAATTGAAAAGGTTGAATTGATTGCCACTGTCTTCTTAGTACTATACTCTGTTCCTTGTATTCCAATTTGAATGTTACTTTTTCTGCGCTCGACTTTTGTTTAAAATCATCACCTGTGTTTCTTTTTATGTTAGGGGCTGCATATCTTTGACTTTATTATGCTCACTTTTATGTCTGTACTTTTTTAAAAGATATAATTTGTATGCAGTTCTATTATCACTGCTAGTCTTAAGTTTGTATTGTATTTCATTCTGCCAGTTGATCCTGCAATAGGGGCTGAAATATGGGTATCTCGAAATTGCATTGTTTGAACAAATGATGCATTTGATGATTATGTTTGCTTACAGTATATTTGAAATACTATGCATGCTGGTTTTTTTTATTAATCTTTGGTGATTTGTTTTGTGGAGAAAGAAAGGGGCATATATCAGAACACCTTACTACTTCTCCTCCATGTGATTTTGTCTGTTTGGAACAACGCATCTCGGCGGAATCAGGGATAAAAACAACTCTGTACTAAAAACTATCTAAATTTGGGAACATTAAATTATCAACTTAGGCTAGCACTGAGTCTCGTAATACCACATGTCTCATATGAAAGTAGCTTCTTCCTCACATATTACCTAGTAGCTCTCTGAATGTTGTTTTTGCTTCTCCCTATTAACAATAGGCTTACCTAGTAGTTTCCACCGAGAAAATTGCTTTTTAGGCCCCCCAATATGCTCCCAGACCCCCCAAAAATCCGAAAAACCCTCAACTTAGTCAAATAATAGTTTTGGAAGTTAGTATACGAAGATGTTTTAACGTAAAACCATTTTGGAAGTTAGGATCCGAACACAGCGTGATTTTGGAACTTACGATCCAAAGCTGTGTAATATATTTGAAAGTTGCAGAAAAACAGTAACATTTGCAATTTTTGGGTTTTTGAGAAAGGGAAAATGAGGGAGTGGCATTGCATACGTGAATCACCTACTTCAACCATTCTTTGTGTCTCCACTTGCATCAAAACAGCATTAATACTACAATTAAGTAATTTTATACAAATACAAGCCTTAATTTCTTAAATTTGAGTGCATGGTTTGGAAATTGGTACTTTTTTAAGGTTTAGATTGAAAAACGAAATTGATGAGATTAGGTTTGGAAATTGATTTGTTTAGGTTTAGTTTCTTACAAGATTGAGCTTTGTTTTGCAATTTCATAGTTGTTGGTTAGTTAACATGCTAGTGTTATTGAATTTGTGCGATATTAGTTTTGTCAAAGCTACTGCTAGTATCTTTAACTTGTTTCTGTGGTTTGGATATTAGTTTAGTTAGCAAGGAAGGTTTCGGAATTGGGTTTTTTGAGTCTAACTCAGCTTTTGAGACCATCTTCTAGTACTTTAGGTGCTGCAGCTTTGGCTTTACACTATTCCAATTTGATTATAGTGTTGGAGAAGATGATAAAGACACCTCATTTGACTGGTTTCGATGAAAGAGATGATTTGAATGGAATGTTACCTAGTAGCATAAGGTCTAGTTTAAGGGCTAGGTTGAAAGGAATTGGATTCTGTGCAAGTGATCCTGTTCTTGCTGGTGAATGGAAAGATGCTTTGCGGAGGATATTAGGGTGGTTGTCACACCTTTGGCACATGACATGATCAAGTGGCAGAGTGATGGAAGCTTTGAGCAGCAAAATTTGAGGCTGCTATAACAGACTTGCTTGTTGGGTTGAATTATATTTGGAGGTTTGAGAGGGAAATGATGGCTAAGCCTTTTTTTGAATATGCCAATTTCAATGGTTTTGTTAAATCTGCAAAATCATAGTTAATTAATGAAGTTGATTGGTTTTCTACTTTATTGTCCTTTTCTTTTTCTTCCTATGAATTCTTGTTAATTCCATAATAGGGGTTTTAAGTTTTAACTATAAATTATCTAAACTAAAGAATGTTATAGAATGTCTCAAGAACATTTTGTCGAGAAAATTTGGCTTTTATGATTCTAAACCGGTAAGTACTCCTTATAATGGTAGTTTACATTTGAAAAAGAATAATGGGAGTATAGCGTATCACAAACTCAATAAGCTCAAATTATTGGTAGTCTTATGTAATTAGCGAATTGTTTAAGACCTGATATTGCATATGCTGTAAATAGATTGAGTAGATATACTCGTAATCCGGATAAGGATCTTTGGAATGCCTTATAGATACTATAGTTTCTCCTGAAAGACCCTAAACCCTAAAGACCGCTTATCTTCTTGCATTGGATGAATTCCTAGTCTTTTTGCTCTTGATTTGAGAATATAAATCTGAACGTCTGTAAAATTTGTCTGTAAAAATTGAATTTTACTCTAAAAAATAATCTATACTTATAAAGTGTTACTATATCACTTATTCAATCTACTAATTAACAATGAGAAACGCATCTATAGAAACTTACAAAACCACACAACTTTATTGCTTCCACCCATTTCTTCTCTCTGTTGTGGCAAGTGTGGAGTGAGAGAAGTCTCATCTTCTTTAGAAATTTGAAGGTTGAACACTTTATAGGTGTAAGATTTAAATGTCTTAAGGTTTTAGGTAAAAGTATGATGTCCAACTCATTTTAGAAGTTTTGAGAAATCTCAATCGAACATTTGTAGATTTCTTGTCTTGAAAAAAAATCTTAATTTTTTTAATTGAATACCATAAAATTGTTTTATGATGAAATTTTTTTTTAAAATCATTTGAAATTTTAATTGAATAATTTTTGTTCCCACCAAACATTCTTTCTTGTTGGAGACTAGAGTATCTTTTTAACTTCCTCACCACAGCACCAACTATTATAGTATTATCTTTGTCCCTAATTATAAGACTCATTGACTAAATAACAAAAATTAAAAAAGTAGATAGTGATAATATATTTATTGATAGTGAATGTTGTTTTTACAAGTTTCTCCTTTAAAAGAGATAAATTCAATAGGCTTATGTATGTAAAGAAATAACAAATATGGTTAAAAATTGAAATATAATCTTATAAAAAATGACAAAAAAAATTCTCAATAGAGTCTTATAATTAAGAATAGATGTAGATGTAGATGTAGCAATAAATCTTTTTACCCTTCAACAAACAAACAAATTCAGTTACTTAATTAACCAAGTCTACAAGTCTTTCACTAAGTCTTTTGGCAAGTCTTTCATGGTGCACAAGTCACGATAACACTATAACAAATATTACGAACATTATAAAATTCACTGTTGGATCAAAAATTTATAACATCTGGATCATCCATGTTAAATTTAAAAGAAATTGAAAATCATTCGATATGTTATTAAGATCCATCAAGATTAACAGTATTCAATAAAAACTTATAAATTGTTAATCTTGATGAATCTCAATACCATATCAAATGAATTTTCAATTTTTGTAGAATTTGACATGGACCAGTATGATATAAAATTGAATATCACGGTTAATTTTATAAAATTTGTATGCATTATAAGTGTTACTCACTACTTGTGCACCGCGCCCAGTACTTGATTAACTACATTGGACTAGCTAGTGAACTGTTTTAACATTTTAGTTTATTTGCATACTCCATAATCCACTCTTACCCACCCCTACCGTTATTGTTTGGATTGAAGAAACAGAGTAACATATATGCAAATTTTCTCTATCTTAAGATACATAAATAAATAAATACATATATAGTGTGTAACTAATCAGAACAATATCATTCTTAAACATCAAGCAGAAATGGGTAAATCCAAAATTATATTCTTGGAATTACTACTAGTTTGTTCAGTGCTTCAAAGGGTAATATGGTCACACGGTGATCAGCCTCTGTCAAAAGTTGCTATTCATAAAGCAACTTTATCACTTCTTGACCTTGCTCACATCAAACCATCTCCATCACTTCTTGGACTACAAGTAAGTTTCAACTCTTTTGTGAATTGTAACTTCTCTTGTTCATTAATAGTATAAATATAATTTGTAACTTGTTGAATATTTTCTTATTGATTTGATTCTTTTTGTAGGGGCAAACTTCAGAATGGGTAACTGTAGAATACACTTCTCCAATTCCTTCAATTGATGATTGGATTGGAGTGTTTTCTCCTGCAAACTTTAGGTCTAATTCAAAATCTCTACATAACTATAGTTTAGGTAGAAAAATTGGCCCCAAAATTATAGTGTTTTTTTGTTGGTCTTGTAGCCTGATGGCTAAAATTCCACGTTATAAGGTGAATAAGCGGACGTATCAGAGTTCGAAACCCGTTCCCTACCAACGGAGCTATGCTCACGAGGACTAACAATTATAGTGTTTTTTAACATAGCAGAACTTGAACAAATTGTTATTGTTCCGCGATACACCACTTTTTTTTAGAAGCGCTACGGTCGCTACTTAGTACAAAATGTTGTCAAATAATTGCTATTGCTCCACTATTAAACAGTAACATAGCAGAACTATTTTTAAAAATAAAATCTGTTATTTTCATATCTGCGATTGACAACACTGCAATCAAACTTGATTTATATCACCAACCATAGTTTTTCCTGTTTTGTACATTTCAGTGCTTCTACATGTCCAAAAGAAAATGGTAGGGTTTATCCACCACTATTGTGTTCTGCACCCATTAAGGTACATGTTTGGATGTGACCACTAACCTCGACTAAATTCTTGTAGTGAATTTACCAAAATCATTTATCTCAGTTGCTTTTCTTGAAGTTTAAGATTCAAAAATTATAGTGATGGTCTAATGCATGTGTTTTCCACTATGCAGTTTCAATATGCAAGTTACTTGAATCCCCAGTACAATATAACTGGTAAAGGGTTTCTAAAGCTTCAGCTGATTAATCAGAGATCAGATTTCTCATTTGGCCTGTTTTCTGGTGGCCTATCAAATGTAAGTCCATCATTGGTTTCAACTTGCATAACCACATTGATGCTAATGTTCTATGATTAAATCACAAATCAAATTGTATCTGCTAATTATTTTGAACATGACTAGGTCTATTAGAAATTATTTGCGTCTTTCTATGTTTTCGGTTTTTGGTCACTTCCACTTCGATTTTAAAATAATTCATACTCTATAGCTGACTATGTTTAAAATAATTCATACTTCGATTTTAAAATAATTCATATGGAAAATTGGCAATATTGCACCCTACTTATTTTAATCAGGCAACTGATCCAATGTGTTTTCGAATTACTGATCTTGTAATTTCCTGAATATATAATATAAATTGAATTGCTATTGTTGGACTACCTCTCCCCTACCGAAAATTAGGATTCTAATCATAGCTCTTATCTCTGAATTGTGTTATACATCGCTACTTGCTTTGAAGTTGATAAGCATAATGTTATCATTGTAGTTTTGTATATCCCTTAGAAAGAAAATTATTGTGCTGGCAAGCTTTCGTGTTATGGTGTTCGCCATCCTAGCTTCTCACTTGGTAGTAGAATTTAATTCCCAATGAACATGCATAGAACAAAAACCAAATATACAGGTCATGCTAATAAACATTTTACATATATTTTCTGACTCGCCTAATTTACAACCTTTGAATTCTGGTATCATGGCTGACATACTTTTCTTTTGGATTTTCCTATATTTGTATAATAATCCTCTAATCTGTAATTTGGATATGATTCTCCAATTCTACAATGCTTTTAATTCCTTCAGAAACTTCTAATTTTCACATCTATCATAATATAACTAAAAGGAAATCTCATAATTGATTCTATTTACCTTTTGATAGCCAAAGCTAGTGGCAGTGTCCAATAAAATAGCTTTTGCAAATCCAAATGCACCAGTTTACCCTCGTCTAGCACTAGGAAAGTCATGGAATGAGGTAAGTTCAGCTTCTTCTATCCTAGACTGAATACAATTTGCACACTTGGTGTCCCATGTTTGCGGAAGTTCCCTACATGAGCAAATGGTATGTGAGGAAAGATGACTGTAACATTTATTCAAATTAAAATATAATCATTTATTACTTTAATAGATGACTGTAACATGGACAAGTGGATATGGGATCAGTGATGCTGAACCTTTAGTCGAATGGGGTTCAAAAGGACGGGATCGTGTACATTCACCTGCTGGGACACTGACATTTACTCGTGATAGCCTATGCGGTAAGCCAAGTTTGAACTTATAGCATTGAGGTATATCCTGTGATGAACTTTTCTTACACGTCCTAATTCTTGTCAGACACGTTTCTGATATAGGCATGATGTCTTTGTCTATGTTCGAGGTATCCTTTAACAAGTTCTTAGGCTACCAATAGGATCTCAGTTTTAATGAACATGTTTTGTTTAGTGAAAATATTTTCCAACAATGTTTCTCATTACTCACTAACACTACCAATTTATAAACAGGTCCACCAGCAATATCAGTAGGATGGCGTGACCCTGGATACATACACACCAGTTATCTGAAAGAACTGTGGCCCAACAGAATGTATGTTATTTCTTCATCATTGATTATCCTTCTCATTTATTTTGATAACTTCATTCTGAAGTCATCATTTTTTCTCTGATATTGTTATGTATAGACGCAACAAATCCACTTACTCGGGATAAGGCTTAGCTATTGCTCTTTTTGTTGTGTCATATTTTCTATTTAGTAAAAATGTGATTTCTATAATTATGTCATGATATATGTTCAATTGAACAGAATCAATGTTGATGGTGCTTTCTGTGAAATGTGCAGATACGAGTACAAGATAGGACACAAACTCAAGAATGGAACATACATTTGGAGTAAACAGTATCAGTTTAGATCAGCTCCTTTTCCTGGGCAGAAATCTTTACAACGTGTAGCCATATTTGGTGATATGGGGAAGGTTTGAACTTTGAACTGTTATGATTAACTTAAATGCATATATTAGATAGATAATGAGTTGCACATATGATCTATGTTAGTTTAAAGTCAACTATTTAGATTGTAATTATTTTCCTGCAAGATATATCAAATGCCTTTGTTTCAACATGCTTATGAGATTCTATTGTGCTTAGATGTGAACTGTAATCAAGTTCATATATACTGTTATGCAGGAGGAAGTTGATGGTTCCAATGAATACAACAATTTCCAGCATGGTTCAATTAACACTACCAAACAACTTATCCAAGATTTAGAAAACATTGACATGGTTTTCCATATTGGAGATATAAGTTATGCAAATGGATATCTTTCTCAGTGGGATCAATTTACAGCACAGGTGGAGCCAATTGCGTCAGTTGTGCCTTACATGATTGCAAGGTCTTTTTTATGGCATTCACCAAAAACTAGTCAAGGAAGTACTTTTGTTTTAATAACAAAATGAATTTATTAGTGTTGTTTTCCAGTGGGAACCATGAGCGCGACTGGCCGGGGTCAGGATCCTTTTATGGGAAGATGGATTCTGGAGGAGAATGTGGTGTGTTGGCAGAGACTATGTTCTATGTCCCTGCTTCAAATAGGGCTAAATTCTGGTATGGCTGAGACTATTTTACCTTGTTCATTTTAGAGACTGTTTGGTTTTATATTGAATTGATTTCGCCTTTTGTCAAATATGCTTTCAGTAAAAAATACAAGTGTTGGTTTCTATTTCACAAAATTTATTGTCTATAAACTTCGTTTTGAATGGAAAAGTTGTCGCGTTGAGTTTAAAAATAACCAAACACGAATCACTTCATATTAAGCTCAATTATAACTGGATTTTACAAAGGCCAATCCAAAGACACATGCTATACTTTCATAAAAAACCTTACTAATGCTTTTGGTTTCATAGTTTTAGGCTGAGAATGCTCAACTAACTTGATCACTTGTTTGGAACATGTTACATTTTTCTACTCTTATCAGGTATTTAATTGACTATGGCATGTTCCGCTTCTGTGTTGCTGACACCGAACATGATTGGAGAGAAGGAACAGAACAATACAAGTTCATCGAGCATTGTTTGGCATCGGTTGACCGACAAAAACAACCGTGGCTAATCTTCCTTGCACATCGCGTACTTGGTTACTCTTCTTGTATCTGTTATGCAGAAGAGGGATCATTTGCTGAACCAATGGGGAGAGAGAGCCTTCAAAAGCTGTGGCAGAAATACAAGGTGGACATTGCCATCTATGGCCATGTGCACAATTATGAGAGAACATGTCCCATATACCAGGTTTCTTCAACTTTCTGCAATTCATCCATCCTTCCTAAATTTGGTTAATATATAATAAAGCTGTAATAAAGTGCACCAAAATTAAGCTGTCACAAAGAGCATAATTTTAAACATGCAATTAAGTGTGAATATTCATATTCTATCCACTAAAGAGTGCTTGTGTTTTTCTCTATCTTTGACATGTTGATACAGAATATCTGCACTAGTGAAGAGAAACACAACTACAAGGGAACTTTAAATGGGACAATACATATTGTTGCTGGTGGTGGTGGGGCAAGCCTTTCAACATTTACTTCTCTCAAAACAAAATGGAGCATCTTTAAAGACTATGATCACGGATTTGTAAAACTAACTGCATTTGATCATTCAAATTTGTTGTTCGAGTACAAGAAGAGCAGAGATGGGAAGGTTTACGACTCATTCAAAATATCACGGGATTATAGAGACATCTTGGCCTGCGCCATGGATAGTTGTCCAAGTACAGCGATGGCATCATGATTGATGAAATGGCGACAACTTCAATGGATCTAGCCACGTGAAAGAAACACCTAGATTATCGTCCACAAACAGATAAATATGTAAATAATATATTGGTGTTGAATTATTATTCTGGAAGCACTTTTTTGTATCTAAAATAGAATAGTAAGGCAAAATACAATGCCACACAAGCAATTCCAGTAATTGCTAAAACCAAATTGAATCCAGATGAGTAATCAAAAACTGAGGTTTCAAAATTCATTCCAAATACTCCTGCCACGGCGGCAAATATTGCAGCTACCAATGTGGCTGCTGTAAGAAGCATCTCAAATTTTATAAGAAGGTTTTGAATATTTCCCTGTAATATAGAGTGAAAAGTGAGATCTATGGTTTACATAGTTCAGAATATCTCAAAAAAAAATTACAGAAGAATGTAGCTAATAGTTAATCTTGGCTTACCAATTTTATGTTGAGAAAATCTTCTGTGTCGTCGATGTATTCTTTGAGCTGCATTATCAGCAAGAGTATTATCAATGAAGATAAGCAATGTGGTTAAAGTCTAAAAATGCATACAACTCTGAATAAAGTCAAACTTCCCATACCGACGATAATGTGTTGAGAGTATTATCGATGACAATAAAGTACGCTTCCAACAACATCTCCAGCGGCTGAATCCTTTCTTCATTATCAGATGAGCCCGTTGAACTACCATATTTACTTGAGTTTCCAATGCCGCTGAAAGTCCTTGGCAACATCTGAAGCCCACTAACTGACCGCTCTGGTGAAGTAGGGGCTGATTTTGAACGAGTTTGAAAACAATCATTTGAAAGTGAAGCATCGGATCTTCTCCTTTTCTCAGTCAGGCACATCTCAGCCATGTCACCATCATCATCCATGAGATGTTCTATTTCATCACGAACCTGATAGCTAAATATAAGTTACTAGTTGCAGGTCATAGAAAGCTTGGTAAAGAAAAAAGAATGATAAATAAGGATGAAAATTCCATGTTGATCAACCTTCTGAACACGCTGAGTTAAAGCAAGGAGGTGGCCTTTAAATCTTCGAACACGTTCTAGAAGGAGGGTACTGATAGATGAGGCTAATTCATCTAGCACAGGATATATTTCCAATTCTAGTTCATTTACCTATCAAAACAAGATCCTTCTTAATATAACAGATTTAAGATGACATCTTTCTTATGCACATATGTCTAATAGCTTAATCAATGTTTTCTTATGCATATAACAAGCTAAATATTGTGGTACTCCGAAACATAAAAACATGCAATTACCTAAATTCAAAAATTAATATCATTTTGTTATAACAAGTTTGTAGCAGTTGAATTTTATTAAATACACAACCTAATAGCAATTTGCTAAAAAAGACCAGCCCTCTTTTATCTTAGAGTTTCAGATGCCCTGAACATTATATTTTCTCCCTACGAAACTAACAATAGAGGTTTTAGCAGCCTTCATTTAGTTTGAAGGTTATAGTGTAAAAGATTGCAGACAGTCTATTAAGTGTACTCGCCATTTTGTGAATTGTCTGAAATTCCAGGAAAGGGCATAAGATATTTATGTAAAAATTGTGGTAAATGGAAAGAGTAAAATTTTGAATGAAAAATTTGTGGAGGATTTCCCATAATAGTACAGTTTGTGGTCAATTAATACCTGAGCATCTAAAGATGTGCATGTCAATTCCAGAGCTAACTCCAGTGCCCTAAATTCAAAGGGAAGATCATCTGTTCAAAAAATGAAACACAGTAAGCAATTCTATACAGTACATCGGGCTCGATCAAAAATCATTAAAAAATAAGAATATTATAAAGCAAAATAATATTTCCTGCAAGAAATAAACCACAACAGCTATTGAAAGCTGAAGAAGTATCGTTCAATTTAAGCTTTCAAATTGTTCCTAAGAAAAGACGTACATTTCACAGCACTCAATACCTTCGCCTCATTATTCTTCATCTATTCCTATTTCCTTATAGTGTTGCAACTCAGATAAAAATATTTGATATGCTTATACAGCCAGAATGAACCTAAATTTATTATAATTAAACAGCACAAAGAGGAGGAATCCTTACCAGATTTTTCTCTCCGGAGCCGATTGCATAATTGTGACCTGTAGCGACCAACAGTACCATCCAGTGAATTCATCAGGATGACTTCGTCGGCAGTGATTATACACCGGATTTGCTCAAGGTTGACTACAATAGCCATCTCTCTTCCTAATATTGAAGAAGGATAAATGAACTTTGGATCCAATAGTCGAAGATCTCTAGAAGGCAAAGAACAATGTCTCATAATAGTAGCCTTGTCAAGTGTCACAATCTCAGAATTTCCATCCTGATTAATTTTTATCCAAGAGCGACTTCCATGACCTCTCTGCTTCAGGTCTGTTATACCAGCCCTGCGATTCGCTTGCCTATTAAAATCAGACTCAGGTGGACTGGAAATGTAATGCTGGCCATGTCTTTCTTCCATTGCATTGTTTATTTTTCTCACTTGCAGTTCTGATGCAATACTTTTTCAGATGAGGTAGTCTCTATCACCCTTTACTAATCAATTATTCATTCACAACCTTTAATCGATAAAAAGGGAAACAATCAATAATAAAAAAAGGAAACATATATAAAACGAAAAAATACCAACCAAAGCTGAATTAATTACAGAAGCGGATCGTCCCCACGACAGACTTTCTACACAGTTCAATCTCAACCGTTATATTAATCGAACGACTGAGAAGTTAAAAGCAAAAAAAAAAGTAGGTGAAAGCTGTCTCTCCTGGGGTTCCATCGGTGAGTGATGATCCGAGTCTAATTTGATTTAAAATTTTGAGATGAATTATGAGGTGTCTGGGCTTTTCGTTTACTACATGGGAGAAATCTGGGTCTTTTAACCTCATAGATGTGACTTCTAAGGCAAATGTTATGAGGAACCCATTATCATCTAGTTCAGAAGCGGCAAGCCGGCAACCCAAAGTCTATGGCAAATATTCAGAGGCACAATGATTCGCTTGTTGGATTAGTTAGGACCCCAGAGCTACCACTTGACTGACAAGTTCAGCGGCAATGACGGATGCTGCAGGACCGACGGGTACTGCAACAATGGCGGATGTATGATTGGATGCTTCTAGCGGGTGCTACAATAACAATAAACAATTGATTGTATGTAGTAGTTTGACTAGTTTCTTCCTTACCTATATTTCTTTTACTACAGATTGTCTTTTGCTTAAATATCAATAGCACTATTATTTCTACGTCTTGTTATGTATTCTGGAGGAATATAGAAATAATTCAGTGCGAGTAAACCCCCAACTTTTCCCCACATGTATCACATTACTCCCTAATGAATGCCTTATGTTTGTGGTCACTGGAGCTGGTTTCGTTAGAAGCTGAGAAAATTATACTCATTGTGCAAAGTTTAATTTGCAGGATATGCTCATATGATGCTATAGTCAATCATGGATTTCATTTAAAGGAAGACATGCACATAATATATTCTTTGGAACACAGTGGTAGTAGGTATCAATGTGCAAGCTAAGCATCAAACACAAAGGTCCATCAAATATTTATAAGGGATATGTGCATATATTGAAGGGGAACTAAAATCTACCTACCTTTTGCATTCTTCTACATAAATTATACAGTATACAGTATGTAACGTTGAGAGATTGGTGTAGACAATTGGTGGACACCGGAGAGGTTCTGGATTCGTTAAATTACTACTACCTCCGTTCTTTTTAATAAGAGACAATGCATTTGTTAGATTAATTAAAAAAACTGATGCATCTGGTCTATTTATAGACCAGATGCATGAATTTTTCAATGAATCTAAAAAGTTTATTGTCTCTTATAAATAGGAACGGAGGTAGTAATATTTAGAATCCGAGTCTTTATATTACAACAACAAAGATTAGCCATCAAACTAAACCAAAATGCAATAGCTGAATTTCAAGAATTAGTCTTTAAATCTATTCACAAAAGAACCCACAAGAGTAAAAGAAAATTGCTAGTGTTGTGTGAAAGTAAGAGTCTAGAATAAGGACTTAAACCCAACTGAGAAACAATATATAATAGTTGAATTCAACATTATTGAAGTATAAATATGACTAAAAAAATCTCAACTTTATTTAATATCTTCTATAATAATCATTTTCACTACCTATATAATAGAACCTTTTGAATACATAGCACTACACACCCCAATTAATTAATATTTGTATAAAGGAATATGAAAACGCAGGAAATAATTGTGAAAAAATTGGAAACCCGAAAAGAAAGAAACCTGAAGAAGATGTTGGAGTGTTGAGACGACAAGACAAGACTGGATTTCCCTTGTCGCAGAGCAGAAACGTTAAAGACTATCGATTCGGTGAATAACCATAAGCTTGTGAGATTATAAGCTTGGTGTTTTAAGGTAGAATGTTTTGTTTTTTATTTCATTTCATAAGAAATTTTAAATAAACATATGATTTTATAAATATTTTAAGAAAGTATCTATATGCAATTATTTACTACTCTACCATTTTAAGTGTCACAGTTAACGAAATCACACACTTTAAAAAAAGAAATAATATAATTTTTACTAAAATACATTTCTTTTTATTGATAGTAGACATAGAATATTAAAAAGTAGATAATTGAGTGTACTTTTTCTTTCATCTAATAATTGTTTTAGATATAAAATAGAAAAAATCAATGTTATAAATAGTATAAGACATTTATTTTGGGACAAACAAATTTGACAAGCAGGACATTTATTTTGGGATGGAGGGCGTATCAATTAATTTCTTATTGAATGTTAGTTAATGTTGTGATAATTAACGTTAGACTTGATGGAGAGGATCACTATTTAATCATGCAACTATGATTGGAAGGAGACTAAAATTACTTAATGTTAGAACTCGCCACAAATTCTATTAGTCGGTTTAATAGACCTGATACAAAAGGTAAAAACCAAAAACTTTTTATAATATTTTAAAGGGCTAAATATGTGTTTAGTCTCTATAAATATCTCGATTTTTATTTTTAGTTTCTATAAAAATTTCATCAACTTTTGGTCCTTCAAATATTTTCTGTAACAATTTTTGGTCCCTACTTTTAAATCAATTTTTGTATACTTTCACATTTTTGAGTGCTTTTTTGTATCCATGTTTATAATATTATAAGAATCTCTCACAAAAATTTAGAATATTTTAATATAAAGATGAATTATTTATAAAATTTTAAACGCAAAAAATTCAAAAGTTCATATTAAATTAATTTATTGGTAAAAAAAATATCAAATTTTGTAATAGAGATCCCTATAATTTACTAACATGTGAGCGGAAAAATAATAATTTTTTTTTAATGATATACTCGAGTCGAATGAAAAACAAGGACAAAAAATCATGATAGAAAATATTTGAGAGACCAAAATTTGTTGAAAATTTTTATATAGACTAAAACTGAAATTTGGTTTTTTTGGTTTTCACCCTCTAGTTCTTAGAGGAAGGGGGCCTAGTAGTTCAAAGTTCTGCCGCGAGGTAAGTAAAATTTGGCCAAGAAATTGTTCTACCCAAGAATCGAACATGAATTCTCCCGAAATCCGTTCTTTGGTGAAGCTCATTAACCACTTGAGCCCAATGACTTGGTTTAAGATATAATATGTATCTTCTGTCAAAAAAAATATATAATATTTATCTTAAGTCAAAATCACATTTTAGATACATTGAATAATTAACGTAATTAAACCTATAATAATTACTATATACATGAATTATTCAATTTATCTAAAAAGTAATTTTTACTTATAATTAAGTCAGAAGGAGTACATATAAGGCTTATAATTAGTTTGTGTTTATAACATATTGATCATTTATCTTTTTGTTTGTAATAAGTTTGTCCTTTATTTTTTTTGGTCAACTGTCCTTTATCTTTTATATGTGTAATATTTTGGTCATTTATCTTTTGTTGGTAACAAATTGATCTTTTATCTTTTATAACATATACATATAAACTCATTTTCTCAATTTTTTATTAAAAAAAATTATAATTTTATTTTTGAGAATATTTTTTTCTCATATGAATATTTATATTTTATTAAAAAAATATTTTCAAAACAAAAAGTGAAATTCTAGGTCCCCTGTGGACAAGTTGTTAAGCAAGATGCTTCGACAACTTGCTTAGTTATATGCCACGACAGTATATGAATAATGGAGTGCAGAAAGCTATTAAAAGAACACAAGTAATTGTTTGCCCAGTTCAGTGTCAAAACACCTAATTTGGGGGATACCAATCCAGGAGAATTTCCTTCACTATACCGTAGTTACTAGTCTCTAGATCTTATTTGAATAGCCCCTATTCAAGGTCTCTCACTAAAACTACCCGAATGAAATTATTTAGGACTCCCCCTAAAAATGTGTCTAATCTGGTGTAAACATAACCTTTTGTGATAATATACGCGTGTAGAATTACCCCTTTGCCCTTATGTCTATATTGAACACAAGGCATACTTGGTGTCATCTTTGTCCAGTTCAATATTGGTACCAATACATTTATCCCGTTATGCAGGATTGGCAAATTCCATCTAGGTCACTATTGTCCCTTCAACATGCTTGGTGAAGTACCGATAAACTGCCTTTATGATTATCCAATTACGGACAACGTTAGATCAACAACAAAGTACTTGACTCCACATCTAGGGTACATAGTGGTTTCAGGTCTAAGGGAGGTTTACACCATTATCACCATGAGAGTAACTTATGACACTTTAGCATAACATTCTATGTAGTACTCTCATAGCGGGTCAATCCGGTATAAATATTACTCCTAATATTTATTACACCTATGTCAAGACTTGATAACTCCTTATCCTATGATCCATGAGATGCAATCATCAGTCTATCTTCATAATAGTCTTTATGCTTTAAGGTTATCCCATTTCACCATAAAGCTCGACTACGGATACTTTAAGAATAATGTCCTTATGTTTAATAGAATCTCATGATTAAGTCGCACTTAATATTTCTTTAAGCGGACTATCTATTCTAGAGACTTCATTATTTTGGACTCCTACAAACATAATAAAGAAATGTCATATTTATATTCAAAGTCCTAAAGCAAATACTATGAAATTAGATTGGCTCTTAGGGTTTAGTCCAACAATCTTCCACTAGCACTAAGGCCATTATCATCATGAGAGTTGTTAAGCAAGATGCTTCGACAACTTGCTTAGTTATATGCCACGACAGTATATGAATAATGGAGTGCAGAAAGCTATTAAAAGAACACAAGTAATTGTTTGCCCAGTTCAGTGTCAAAACACCTAATTTGGGGGATACCAATCCAGGAGAATTTCCTTCACTATACCGTAGTTACTAGTCTCTAGATCTTATTTGAATAGCCCCTATTCAAGGTCTCTCACTAAAACTACCCGAATGAAATTATTTAGGACTCCCCCTAAAAATGTGTCTAATCTGGTGTAAACATAACCTTTTGTGATAATATACGCGTGTAGAATTACCCCTTTGCCCTTATGTCTATGTTGAACACAAAGCATACTTGGTGTCATCCTTGTCTAGTTCAATATTGGTACCAAGACATTTATCATGTTATGCAGGATTGGCAAATTCCATCTAGGTCATTATTGTCCCTCAACATGCTTTGTGAAGTACCCATAAACTACCTTTATGATTATTCTGTTACGGACAACGTTAGATCAACAACAAAAAACTTGACTACAACTCTAGGTACATAGTGGTTTCAGGTCTAAGAGCGGTTTACACCATTATCATCATGAGAGTAACTTATGACACTTTAGCATAACATTCTATGTAGTACTCTCATAGCGGGTCAATCCGGTATAAATATTACTCCTAATATTTATTATACCTATGTCAAGACTTGATAACTCCTTATCCTATGATCCATGAGATGCGATCATCAGTCTATCTTCATAATAGTCTTATGCTTTAAGGTTATCCCATTTCACCATAAAGCTCGACTATAGATACTTTAAGAATAGTGTTCTTATGTTTAATAGAATCTCATGATTAAGTCGCACTTAATATTTCTTTAAACGGGCTATCTATTCTAGGGACTTCATTATTTTGGACTCCTACAAACATAATAAAGAAATGTCATATTTATATTCAAAGTCCTAAAGCAAATACTATGAAATTAGATTGGCTCTTAGGGTTTAGTCCAACAATCTTCCACTAGCACTAAGGCCAATCAAGTATTCTCTAATACCTATAACATAGTATGCCCATCACGCTTCAACTGCGCAAGAGGCTTTGTAAGTGGATAAGGAACAACTTCCTATGTTGGTATCTTACGTATCTTCCAACGTTCTATTTCGATCTCTATCGAAATATTGAAGTGTCTAAGTATATTCATGATTCGTCGGTGAGATCTACTCTCAAGTGTTCTTGCAAGATTAAACCATTAACACACTAATGTGATTAATCTGACTTGCAACACTAGAAACATAGTTTTAGCTCAACCTTGAGCTAAACAATCCAAACTTAACTACTTTAACTTCTAAAACTGAAATAAACATACTATAAAGCTTATCTTTATAGCCTTCAATGCTTATATTCAAGCATGATATACAATACATTGGTATGGAAACTAGCCATGATTATAACTTCTTTATAATGATCCTTCCCATGCCTATTTATTTCAAGAAAAAGTCCTTAGTTCCTTTGAGGTCTTTAGGGGATATTCTTGAAGGTCAGTTAGTATCACACACTAATTTCAATTTAGGTACTTAATTGATTGTCTTACAATCATGTGGTGTATCAGATTTAGCACATATTGAAATTTCTGGTGCACTAGTAAAAGATGTGGTGCATGATGTGCACACATCTTACTAGCGAAAAACACAATGAACAAGTAAAAAAATAAATGACAGCAAGGTAAAGTACACAAGTGATTTGTTAACCCAGTTCGGCCCAACGTCCTAATCTGGGGGCATACCAAGCCAGGAAGTAAATCCACTAGCGTAACGTTATTCCTAAGTTATCCGGCTTACTCCTCGGTTTACAACTTCAAGAACTCACTAATTACCTGTATTATATTTCTACCCAGGTACCCCATGGGTAAGAGAAACCCATCTCACTTCCTATCTAAACACAGACCAATGTTATCTTTGAAAACGATTAAATTTGGAGACTCCACTCCAATGGAAATAACCTCACTCATACCTAGAGGCTTAGAGTGACTTACAGAAAAGACTCCTTGCTTAAAAGCTTCGGAGTACAGGAGTTTACAACTCAATACCTAGTCCTTATGGAAGCATCAAGGTGACACAAGCAAAGACTCACAATAGACAAGACCAAAACCCTAGATTTATCATTAGGCACTTGACGATTTTAGTCCGTGAGTTCTCAGGTTCTGAATCTTCCTTTAAATAGCTTGAGATTCGTGGGCTTTCTTGATAAACAAGTTTCAGACCCAACAAATATATTTTAGAACCATATAATATGTTTCCATAAATAGAGAAAATAGAGAAACATATTTTACAAAGCAATCAGGGCAAAACGCCACTTCCTGAAGGTTCTAGATAAAAAGGCGAGATTTGGTGCACAATTAATGAAGATAAAACCGAACCAAATCTTTAAAAAGATCTCGCCCAGAAATACGCGTGCATCCTCAAGATGTGCCCACATTATCCTGCACATCTTTTTCCTCATTATGTTTTACCAAAAATGAAGCCAACACCAAAAACACCAACACATATCATGATGTTCATGATTAATCTTATCTTCCAAAGCATGTGGATTATTTTCACGTGCCATTTTCTCATCCAATGAGATATGATATTGTGCTTTAAACAAAATCAATCATGTGACATGCAATAATTTCACACATTAAGTGTCTCAACACTTCGCTAATATATGTACATAGGCTACTCCTGACTCTTTATGAATCCTCGTCTAAATACATAGGCTATTCCTAACTCCTTAAGAATTATTGTCTAAGTATTTTATCAAGAGTTATTTCCTTAACCATGTCTCACATGTATAAGGAAAATTGTTTTGATGATTAATATGTCATCCACATATAACACCAGTTTTATTTTTATTATTACTCCCACTAAATTCTTGTGTGCACAAGATTTATATTCGTCCTTCATTAATTTGTTTTCATAAAACTTTATTAAAGGAACAAATATTTATACTTATTTAATCTAATCTAAGTTAGATAGTTTTGTCCTTATTAATTTGTTTTCTTAAAACTTCATAAAAGGAACAAATAATAATTATTTTCTAAGAACTCTATCTAATCAAAATTAAATAGCTATAAGTTGTATACATTTCTAGCATCCTTTGGATCAACAAAACCTTACATATATGTCTAGTACATATATATTAGGCCATTCCGATTAAGGAATGCAACTTTGTTATCCATCCACCAAAACATGTAGTACAACATTTAGTAAAACAATCAAATAAATCTTAAGTTTTACTATTAATTACATTTAGGGTTTCATCATAATTTGCATTGTGATTTTGTGTGAAACCTTTAATGATCAATCAAATATTAAAAGATATTCTTAATACCATCCATATCAATATTCAATAAGAATACTAACTTTCATCGTATGAGTCTTACTCATCTTGATGACATAACCATTATCTACATAAGGTTAGTGTATATGGTTTCTATTTTAAGATTTCATGGAATTTAACCACTTCTCAAAATTTAGACCGTCTTACGATCTTTTAGAAAGTCAAAGATTCATCTATCATGAAAAACCATATCACCTTGTTGAGTCATGATCCAATCATACTCTTTATCCATGTGATATGTTAGACTTATCTAAGGTTTTGTGCAACTCAAATCAATGGTCCTTCAACAACCTTGAGGAAACAGTTTGTGTTCTCTTTCTAATAAATATGTTTTATGGAACCTGACCCTTTTCAAGTTCTATATCACTCCCACTGTCTCTATTAGAGACGCTCCCACTAGAGGAATGCTTCCAGCAACAAAACAAATTTTGTCCTTAAGAGTGATATAATAGTAGTATCCCTTAGAATACTTCCACATATTTATTCATTCAATTTGGAATTTAATTTATCTAATAAATATTCAATCCAAAATTCGCATAAAGACAAACTTGGTTCTCTTACCTCCATATCGCATATGGTGTCTTTATGATTATCTTAAAAGGGTGGACTATTTGTGGGGTGAAGAATTACTATAAGTAAAGAGATTTTAAGAGTCAATATAATTAATCTATCTTAAATCATGTCAAACATGATGTGATAAAATAGTTATTATACTCCTTTAATTAAGTATTTACTGATATGACTCATTCATATGACTTAAATACTTTTGTCGAATTCTATTTTCTTCATTGTTGAACTTCCATTGACAAATTCAAAGATTTCTAATTTGTGTCACGCACATATCCACATTTAATGATTTTAATTATCACTATAAATGAAGTAAAATAAACTTAATATATCAAGTTTGTTTAGTGGTCATTATACATCTCATGTATATTGTTCAAATAGGTCATGTGTCATCTACACTTTTCAGTTAGTAATCGACACATCAAATATTTGTACTAAGCAATAAAATTCTTGATATATATACAAGGTCCAAATCTTATTTGGTTCTTGTCATAACTGTTATAGAATAATCTTATCAAGATCATGGAACCCTAGTCTATTACTTGACTTTGAGCAACAGTATAGAAGACTTTGTTTAAATGATAGGACAATTGCTTGTCTTATTATTTAAAACTACAATTCATATCTTGTCATTACAAGATATAATTAATACTTCTATCACTATATGAAATTCAATAACAATTATTGTGCTCCATTTCAAATTCGATTTTAAGTCATAGCCTAAGCTTTCGATTGTCAATGAAACAATTTTCATTCTAGACATAAGTTACTTTTTGTTTGGCCTGACTTTTTGTTTCTCTATAAGTTACTTTTAGCTTAAAGTTAAAAAATAAAACTTTAAAGATAAAGTTAAAGTTGTTTGGTATTTATTATTTTTTTCAACTTAATTAGTACTTTTAAGTTAAAATTTGTTTGATAAAATGTTTTGTCAAGACATGATTTTTTCAACGTAAGAATAAAATTCATAAATTAATTTATTTTTTACTAACATAAATTATTATATTAAATACTATCATAAATTAAACTCAAAGAGTTATAGTTTATAACATAAAATATAAATCATCATGAATAAAATTTTTTTTCCAACAATCTTGTGGCTATTTGATATCTAGTTCTATTCATATTATTGCGTTTTCCGCTTAATTAGTACTTTTAAGTTAAAATCTATTTGATAAAATATTTTTATAAAAGTTATGATATTTTAATAAAAATTTATCAAAAATAAAATAAAATTGTAAACAATTTTTTTATAGTGTGAAATGTATTTTATAAATGATTATCTTTTTAAGGTTAAATATTTAATAAAAAAATTAAATTTATTATTTTACTGTATATTTATATAATATTAATATTTAATAAAAAATTATTGTTTATAATTTGAATATCCAAAAACTAATTTAAATTAAACCGCATTAATTTGAATTGGATCGGCTTTTTTAATCGGTCATCCAAGATCCGAATTAAACCGACCAATATAAAGTAAGCAAAGATTAAGGAACAAAAGGGTAAAAAACTACTAACGAAGTAGATAGCAACATAATAATAATCTCTACAATATATAAAGAGAAGAAATCAATTTGGGATGGCTTTTTCCTTTCCATAATTACCCTCAACTTCCACTTCAAAATTCAAATTCATATAACTTCCTTTACCCTCTAACTATCTATATCTATCCTATTTTATAAAAAAAAATGTCTATTCTTTTTTTTCTTTTCAAATTGTCTCTCTCTTTCAATAAGGCACCGCTTCACTTTGCCATTTTATAAAAACCATGTTTCAATATATCAAAAAAACAAATAAAAAAAACAACACAAAAATCATGCTCTTTTCTTACCCATTAACTAACTTTTGGTTTCATATATTTAAGAAAACAAAAAGTGACTACCAAATAAATTAAAACAAACGTAGCAATTTGGGACGAATATAATCAACTTCAACATGAAGATAAAGAAATGAGAAGGAAGGAATGAGGAAGCATGCAACCACAAAAATGCTCTATTCTTGATTGATTTTTTTGTTCTATTTCAAATTTTTTGTGTGGTGTTTTCAATTCCATAGTAAGAGATAATTAAATTTTTAGGATTAAATCAAAGCATTTGATTCCCATGGATCAATGTATAATTTTTTGGTGGCTTGGTAAAGTTAATTTAGATATGATTTTTATCAATCACTTTTTCTTTTTTTTTCATTTATGCTTTATTGTATTGCATGTATTATTTTTGTGTCAATTTGTGTCTACCTTTTTTTTTCATAAACTAATAGAATAGTTTGTTTCTAATCTGCAGGTATACGTTTCTTCATTAACATAGAGATATTCTTCTTATAGTTTCATATTTATATTTTTAGAGAAGAAAAGGTACTTAGAAGCGGTGGAGATAAGGAAAAAATGGTGCTGCAAAAGTTTTTACATAGTTTCACAAGTCACAACAGTGAAATGATGACGTATCGCTAAAAACCATTTACAATGGTTTGTTTTTCTTTTCGGTGGTCAAATCATCAACTTCAACGGTAACTATAATGATTTTTACATACAATTTGAATTCATGTATGTTATATCTAAAACCATGTATATATGTTACTCCAATCAGTTTATTCTTTCATATTCATTACTCTCATTTCACGCATCTTCTTATAATTTGTACATTTGATTATATCATTAGGGGTATCATATAAACACAAGAAAAAAATTTAGGGAGAGAAAAGAGAGTAAGACAAAATGGTTCGAGATTCATGTTACTCAATAATGATTGTCGAAACATAGAGTCCAATCACACCATATGTTATTCAAGGTTTAATAACATTTCATGTTATCAATTTTAATAGGATTGCCGATAGATGTTTAGAGAATACATTTTTCGTTAATTGAATGAAACAAATTCATATTTAAAATACACCAATTATATATAAATTACACACATTAGCGCAATAAAAAAAAGAAGATATACGGAAATTAGTCCATGTAATGAGATGTCAACATTTTCACTTAGTGGTTTCTTACATTTAATTGAATGTCGTCTCTATATGAATGAATTTGTTGTTTTTCAAAAGCTAACTATTTATAAAAAAATAGATATATGAAAAACTTAGAATAATCTTTAATATAAATTAATAAAATAGAAAATGTGGTTCATACAAACGGGCACGAAACGTGCCTGTTTGGCGCGCTAATAATAATAATAATAATAATAATAATATAGCAAGAGGCACTGTGCAAAATTGGGTAGGAAAATATAGTGGCATGGTAACTGCAACTTCTGCAAGTGAAGCAGAAACGGTGAAAATAATAATAAAATTATAAAATGGCATTCATGAGAATCGATAGGTGGACTTAGTAACATAAAGTACCGAAAAGTTGGTTTAAAGTTGGTTTTTTCTTCTTTTTTTTAAAGTCACTTAAATCTAGTTTTCTTCATGATAAAAAAGACACTTTTTATTTTAATGACTTTATTAAAATTATGTTTGACCTTACTTTTCCTTAAAAGAAAGAGAGAAGTAAAAAATAAGTGAGGCCAAACACTACCTATACAAGGTCGAAATCTTATTTGGTTCTTGTCATAACTGTTATAGAATAATCTTATCAAGATCATGGAACCCTAGTCCATTACTTGACTTTGAGCAACAGTATAGAAGACTTTGTTTAAATGATATGACAATTGCTTGTCTTATTATTTAAAACTACAATTCATATATTGTCATTACAAGATATAATTAGTACTTCTATCACTATATGGAATTCAATAACAATTATTGTGCTCCATTTCAAATTCGATTTTAAGTCATAGCATAAGCTTTCATTGTCAATGAAACAATTTTCATTCTAGACATAAGTTGACTTAATCTTATAGTCAATGTTTTAATTCTTTTTTTTTTGGACAAACCAATGTTCTAATTCTTTAAACATCTTTATTTTCGTAAAATTGAGTTTTCAACATCTTTGTATCATATACCTTTGATGAAATAGAAATTTTGACTTTCTATAACAATATGTATAATATTGAAGTCTTACTTCATTCTTTTTATTTTGACTCTTTCAAGAACTATTTACGACATTCTCATTTCAATCAATGGTCTAACCATTTTGAAATAGCCGTTCTCGTTTGGCAACCATTTTTGTTCTATTCAAATAAGAGGAATATAAATCTCATTTACATTTCCATTCATTGATAGTGCAAATTATTTCTCATTCAACTCAACAAATTTCGGTAGATATAGAAATTCATAATTTATCTATATCTATCAATTATAATTTGTTTAGATTGAACCTATGACCAACTCCTTGATCTATTGAGAAATTTATCATACTTTGAAGTTCTTTCAAAAGAATCTTACTTGATTTTAAATGATCACATCATTCATTCTTTAAAAGTATGATACATTCTATATCTAGATGTGAACTTAATACTTTTAACAAGCATCCATCTCCAATCTAGTTATAGTAGGTTGTTTAGAATATAGTTCAAGCTCTTATAGTTTTTCTTGCATTTGAGAACAATTCTCATTTGTGTACCAATTCATAAACTGTTTTCTGAAATCCTTGTCCTTCATAAGGACAATATATTTTGTATTGTATTTTAATTTTAAAGACATGTAAAATATTTGTATTATTATTAAATCTTTTAATAAGGACTTTTATTAAAAGGTTTTCACTATTTTACTCAAAACAAATGACCCTCATCATTTGATTCGGAAAATCCTGTTAGAAGATTTTCTAGTGGATCGAGATCCATATTTCACTTTGTTCTAAGTCCGCAGTGGGTGGATTACACAAAACTCAGTTATTTAGGTAGAAACTCTTTCAAATTGCATCTATACAATTATCGAATATTTCAGTTGGGTGAATAACTCTTTATTCTAATTCATCATATGAATCATTCCCAACTCTTGCTTCTAAACTTATATAATCTCATTATATTTAATTTGTTCAGTTAAGTTTAACCCTCACTTTAGAAGTTGGATATTGCAATTATCCCATCGCACCTTACCAATATAGAATATGCACTTCGCGGTGGGCGAACCTACATAGTTCAAGACTAGTCTTGATGAGTTCTAAAGTTTGAAAATCATAAACTTAATATTCACATACTTTATTAGTAAAGAGAATGCACCTCGCGGTGGGCGAACCTACATCTTCTTTAATAATTTCTTATGTGTCTCTTGAGGGGTTTTTAATTAGTTTGATCTCACCGGCTTATTTATCATATAAATCGTTCTCACATACAACAACATCCATACACATGCATCAACATACATAAACATGAAACAATTATGGTCTCCTAACGCAATTGTTCTCTCAAGCCAATGAGAGAACCTAGACTAACCTAATAACGATCTAATCTTCTTCAAGCTAGATCTCCAAGGTTGTCCTCCCTTTGTTCTTATGTTCTTACTACTCTTCATACAATTATATTACATCAAGGAATACTCGTTTACATACGAGGGAGTGATATGAAAAGTTTACATCAAGAGAATATAAGAAAGGCACGACACGCGGGCCGTATTTAAATCCATATAAACAAAATAGTAAACTAAGGCCATAACTGATCACCACAACAGAATAATAACAAATATACTTTATTATCATCTTTGGTTCAAGTCCTGTTACTTAAAATTAAATTTCTGCAACTGATCATGCTGATCTCATCAGCCAACATCGTGTTACGATTTCACAAATTGTGTCACGATTGCACATATCAGCCAAAATCGTGACACAATTTCACAAATCGTGACACGATTTGACAGCACCAGCATAGGAAAAAAATTCAGAATTTTGCGCCTTCCTTACTGTGACCAAATCTTGTCATAATTTCACAAATCGTGTCACGATTTTGGAGGTCATAAAACAGAATATCAGCATAACACAACCCTTGTTTTGTCTTGAACCCTAATGCATCAATTTCATTCCATAAAAATTCACCATGAACGAATATCAGTTTGATTCATCACCACATCAATGTTTCACCAATCGTAGGTTCCGAAACAATTAACATGGATCGTTCAATACCAATAACGACTACGTGATTTTAACAGATGAAATCTAGTATATTAAATATAATCTACTTGCATCTTGTTCCCTTATATCTCATACAAGACCTGATCAATTAAAATTTAATTCCTCAATTTTATCTTGTTTAAGTTTAAATCAAATTAAAACATAATATAAACAAACATCATAATCATGGTTTCGTAAGTGGCTCTGATACCACTGAAGGAAAATCGTGACAGTTTAAGCAGCGGAATATAAAATTTTTCTTTAAGAGATCCTTACGAATGAGCATGATCATGTGTTTAAGGTTTACCTCTTGAAGAGAATAACCTTTGATTCATGAAAGGAGGATGATCATGAGCGTTGATGACGAAGAACAACGCCTCTAGCCAGTCCACAGAGTGCTATCCCTTTATATGAAGGCTTATATGAGTAGAGAGGGAGGAATATAATTTCAGGGTTTGCAACTCTTGCAACTCTAAAATTATCAAGAGTTTCTTTCTTGTGCAATAATTGTATTTTCAAATGTTTCTTGTTGTATTTTCTAATGTATGTTAAATTCTAGTATAACAATTCTATTTATAGAACTCCTTGTCTTGTGCACCAAGACAAACAATTCTCTTAGGTAACAAGAAAACAAAAGTCCATTAAACAAACCCTAGAGCGTGCGCGCCCCACATGAGTGCAAGCTCATGTGCGCGCACGTCCACCATACCTTACGGTGTGCTTGGTTAGCTTGTTTAATTACCATGATACCCTTATCACATTCCATATTCCTCTTGGGTACACTGTACCTTACGGTGTTCCTTAATTATTTCAATCTCATATTAGATTGTCCTTATGTGTGTGACCATGTAGGTTTCTGTAACGTTGATAATTATATTAAATCTTATATTTAATATAATAAACATTGAGCGGTATCTAGCAACACATCAATGCTACCCAAGTTACAAGAAATAACATGTGATCTAAACATAACCTTTTGTGATAATATACGCGTGTAGAATTACCCCTTTGCCCCTATGTCTATATTGAACACAAGGCATACTTGGTGTCATCTTTGTCCAGTTCAATATTGGTACCAATACATTTATCCCGTTATGCAGGATTGGCAAATTCCATCTAGGTCACTATTGTCCCTTCAACATGCTTGGTGAAGTACCGATAAACTGCCTTTATGATTATCCAATTACGGACAACGTTAGATCAACAACAAAGTACTTGACTCCACATCTAGGGTACATAGTGGTTTCAGGTCTAAGGGAGGTTTACACCATTATCACCATGAGAGTAACTTATGACACTTTAGCATAACATTCTATGTAGTACTCTCATAGCGGGTCAATCCGGTATAAATATTACTCCTAATATTTATTACACCTATGTCAAGACTTGATAACTCCTTATCCTATGATCCATGAGATGCAATCATCAGTCTATCTTCATAATAGTCTTTATGCTTTAAGGTTATCCCATTTCACCATAAAGCTCGACTACGGATACTTTAAGAATAATGTCCTTATGTTTAATAGAATCTCATGATTAAGTCGCACTTAATATTTCTTTAAACGGACTATCTATTCTAGAGACTTCATTATTTTGGACTCCTACAAACATAATAAAGAAATGTCATATTTATATTCAAAGTTATAAAGCAAATACTATGAAATTAGATTGGATCTTAGGACTTACTCCATTTCTCTGCCGTTAAAGCTTGATTCACCATATCTCTGTCGTTCCAGCGCGTGTTCCTCTTCCATTCCTCCGCTGTTCCAACTCTTGTTCTTCTCAGTTTCACATTCCTCACTAAATATATATAGTGAATACTATATGCCACCATATTCTCGACTTTATAGTCAAAATTGAAAAAGTGTATGTCTATGACATAAATTGGTATGTGTTTGCTTTCAAAAGTTGTCCTTTTTTTATGGATATATACAAGAAATTAATTTCTTGACAGTTTTATGTTATGAGTCATTAATTTGAGCAATTAATACTTCATACACGTATTAAGTATTCCTAAAAGGGACTTACAACAGAATAGTGCCTCTCTATAAGCTTTGTTGAGTTAAGGTATAGAACTCATGGCTGCATGTCCTTTGCAATTATATCTTTGCAATATTACAACAAAATAGTGCCTCTTTATAAGCTTTGTATTTGTATTATTATCTTACTAGCGCGCCAAACAGGCACGTTCCGTGCCCGTTTGTATGAACCACATTTTCTATTTTATTAATTTATATTAAAGATTATTCTAAGTTTTTCATATATTTATTTTTTTATAAATAGATAGCTTTTGAAAAACAAAAAATTCATTCATATAGAGATGACATTCAATTAAATGTAAGAAACCACTAAGTGAAAATGTTGACATCTCATTACATGGACTAATTTCTGTATATCTGCTTTTTTTTATTGCGCTAATGTGTGTAATTTATATATAATTGGTGTATTTTAAATATGAATTTGTTTCATTCAATTAACGAAAAATGTATTCTCTAAAAATCTATCGGCAATCCTATTAAAATTGATAACATGAAATGTTATTAAACCTTGAATAACATATGGTGTGATTGGACTCTATGTTTCGACAATCATTATTGAGTAACATGAATCTCGAACCATTTTGTCTTACTCTCTTTTCTCTCCCTATAATTTTTTCTTGTGTTTATATGATACCCCTAATGATATAATCAAATGTACAAATTATAAGAAGATGCGTGAAATTATTGAGTAATGAATTTTTTCTTGTGTTTAGATATTACATACATGAATTAAAATTGTATGTAAAAATCATTATAGTAATCGTTGAAGTTGATGATTTGACCACCGAAAAGAAAAACACACCATTGTAAATGGTTTTTAGCGATACGTCATCATTTCACTGTTGTGACTTGTGAAACTATGTAAAAACTTTTGCAGCACCATTTTTTCCTTATCTCCACCGCTTCTAAGTACCTTTTCTTCTCTAAAAATATAAATATGAAACTATAAGAAGAATATCTCTATGTTAATGAAGAAACGTATACCTGCAGATTAGAAACAAACTATTCTATTAGTTTATGAAAAAAAAAGGTAGACACAAATTGACACAAAAATAATACATGCAATACAATAAAGCATAAATGAAAAAAAAATAAAAAGTGATTGATAAAAATCATATCTAAATTAACTTTACCAAGCCACCAAAAAATTATACATTGATCCATGGGAATCAAATGCTTTGATTTAATCCTAAAAATTTAATTATCTTTTACTATGGAATTGAAAACACGCACACAAAAAATTTGAAATAGAACAAAAAAATCAATCAAGAATAGAGCATTTTTGTGGTTGCATGCTTCCTCATTCCTTCCTTCTCATTTCTTTATCTTCATGTTGAAGTTGATTATATTCGTCCCAAATTGCTACGTTTGTTTTAATTTATTTGGTAGTCACTTTTTGTTTTCTTAAATATATGAAACCAAAAGTTAGTTGATGGGTAAGAAAAGAGCATGATTTTTGTGTTGTTTTTTTTCTTTGTTTTTTTGATATATTGAAACATGGTTTTTATAAAATGGCAAAGTGAAGCGGTGCCTTATTGAAAGAGAGAGACAATTTGAAAAGAAAAAAAAGAATAGACATTTTTTTTTATAAAATAGGATGGATATAGATAGTTAGAGGGTAAAGGAAGTTATATGAATTTGAATTTTGAAGTGGAAGTTGAGGGTAATTATGGAAAGGAAAAAGCCATCTCAAATTGATGTATTCTCTTTATATATTGTAGAGATGTAAAAAGTGTTGGTTTTAACTCATTTTATAAATAGTAATTATTTTATTAAGTGCACATTTTAGTAACCGTTCATTAAGTGATCTTAATGATAGTAACAACCCATTAAGTTGTAGTGGACTTTTGCACGTTAAATTATTTCTGTGGAGGATATAAGTTATAAAATGACGTGCAATTCATTTGTTTTAGTTCCCTAAGCCTATTAGTCTCATTTAGAAAAATTACACCATCAAAGTGAGACTCTTAAAGGTTTAGAAGAGTCTCAACAATCAAAGAAATGGTGATCTTCAACCAAGATGAATCATTCAAGCAAGAGAAATGGCTGGAGGTATTTTGACTATGTAATTTTATTTACGTTTCTGCTGTTTAGAATAGAATTTCGTTTCGGAGCATAGAAATTCTAACATTTGGTATTAGAGCAAATTTGCCTCTGCCTTGCAATTTCCGTGTTTTGATCTGGGACTTTGGGCTTAAATCTGAAAATCTGTTGAATCATAAGGAATTAAATTCAATTCATGATTCTGTAATTTTATTTTGCCTATTAAAAAGATTGTGAAATCGAAATTTTAACCTAGTTTTATGGTTTTTAGTTTCAACAGGGTCGTGAGACCATTCAGAGGTTGAAAGTAAGGTTTGGCAATTTTGAATAATAAACAATAGTTTGTTATTGGTGCTGCATAAGGTGAAAATGTGAACCATGTTTTATGAATTGACAAAGACAGTGGAATAACAACTTTATTGCTTTATAACTTAGTATTGTATTTAAGTATTGTATAGACCAATTTGATTTTGCACTTCAATATCAATTATTGATGTATAATTGTAAATTGATTTGCAAATATAAGTGTGGTGTGGTTGATTAGTTCCACCTGTATTAGTACAGTATGACTCATGCTTTCTATTTAATTTGTAGGCTTAAATATATTTTTGGTCCTTTAAATATTTTCAAGGTTTCACTTTGGTCCTTTAACTATTTTTCGTTCCGTTTTGGTCCTTTAACTATTTTTTCGTTCTGTTTTGGTTCTTTAACTTTCATTATGTTAATCTATTTGGTCTTAATTATCGTTAGAAAAATGGCAAAAACGTTAATTTTGCGTAAGTGGCACTTAAGGACTTGGTGGCTTTGGTGTGAGATCAAATAGGAAAACGCCACGTGGCCATAGACCTTCTTCTTTCTTTTTCTTCATCGCGTACGGAGCTTCCTCCTTCACCGTCTCCATCCACATCACTGGTGATCTTTCCAGTCATGAAAACTTACGAAACAATAAAGACTTCTACCTCTCGTTTTTGACATTTTTCTAATGGTTAGGACCAAGTAGGTTAACGAAATGAAAGTTAGAGGACCAAAACAGAACAAAAAATAATTAAAGGACCAAAGTGAAACCGTGAATATACTTAGAGGATCAAAAGTGTGTTTAAGCCAAATTAATATTGTGTTTGGTACTGTAATTTTGTACTATTTTATGAACTTAATCATCCAATAATGAAGTTTCTATTGGTTTTAAATTAATTTCCTACAGTATATATGCAATTTAATTATTTTGGACTAAATGTCAAAATGATTTATATAATTTTAATTAATTAGGGAGTAGCCACAACATCTTTCATTATGCAAAATTATATATATTAAGTTTTTGAAATCATGTTTGTAACATTGATGGTAATTAGTTATATTGGACGTAGTAATCTTATCCTACAAGAATTTTATTATGTTTATATATAATTAATTAGGATAAAATATCGATTTATATTTTCTAATTTACCCACAGGAATTAGGAAAAGGAACATAATTTGGTAATATTATCATTCAGTTATATGAATCTAATTGAATAAGACTTTAGCCTACAAATAAGCTTTATTTCACTACGTTCATTGTTGGAACATGATTTACGTTCGTAAAACATGATATTTGTTTAGTAGTTTCAATCTTAATTACAAGTTGTACGTTTAAATTTGCAGATATACAGCCTATGAATTTTTCTGATTTTAAGTGTGAAATCCCCGAACTAAGGGGTGAAAACTATAAGGTGTGGAAGGAGAGAATTCTTCTTCAATTAGGGTGGATGGATTTTGATTATGCTATTCGGAAAGACGAACCACCTAGCTATTATAGAAACTTGCCTTCAGGAAGATGTTGATCTTTATGAAATGTGGGAGCAATCTAATCGTCTCAATGTGATGTTCATAAAGACCAACATCTCTGCTAGCATTTGTGGTTTTGTTGACCAAAACGATAATGTTCGTGCATTACTTAAGGCCATTGATGATCAATTTAAAACATTCGATAAGGCACTTGCTAGCACCTTAATAATGAAGTTTTCATCCATGAAGCTTATCACTGTTAATGGCGTGCGTGAGCACATAATGCAAATAAGACACTTAGCAATACAACTAAAGACTCTTGAGGTTGATATGTATGATTCTTTCCTTGTGCACTATATTTTGAACTCTCTTCCACCTGAATATGTACCTTTCAAAAGTTCCTATAATACACATAAAGACAAATGGTCAATTAATGAACTCGTGGCCATGTGTGTTCAAGAGGAAGTAAGGTTGACGATGGAAATAAAGTGAGTGTGTCTTTGTGGCTACTGAAAGAAAGAACACAAATCAAGCTAAGAAAAATGGGAAAGGAGAAATACCACCTCAAGGTGGAATTAAGAAAGAATCCAAGTGTTTCTTCTGTAAAAAGATGAGACACATGAAGAAGGATTGTTCCAAATTTCAAAGATGGCTTGAAAAGAAAGGTAAATCAATCTCATTTGTCAATTATGAGTCTAATATGATTAATGTTATTTATAACATATGGTGGATTCATTATAGTTTTAAAATTCATGTTTTGAATATGACAAGCCTAAGGAAACCACTTTAAAGTGAGCAAGACATCTATTCAAGGTTCATGATGTTTTCTCATGTGGTGGCTATTATAACATGCAATTAGTTTTAAGTAGTGGCTTCGTTTTTAAATTTGGAAAAGACATTTTAAGTTCCAAATCTTTTTAGAAATTTAATTTTGTTTCATAACTTGTACCATTTAGATACTCTTTTAATTTTATGAAACATTTTCAGTTTTATTTTATAAATTTAAATTTGTTGGAAATGATGTATTATCTGATGGTCTTTTCTCAATTAATTTTCAAAATTACGCCACTAATAATGATATTCAAGTTCAAGTTAGAAAAAACCAGCGTGTTATAAATAATGAGAAATCCTCTATTTTCTGGCACCAGAGACTATGACATATCTCCATTCAGAAAATCAAAATACTAGTGAATGATGTAGTACTTTGATACCTTAAATTTCACTAATTTTGATACGTGTATAAAATGCATCAAGGGAAAGCAGACTAAAACGTATAAGAAAGGTGCAATGAGGAGTAATGAAATATTAGAAATCATATATTCAGAAATATGTTGTCCATATACGGACATACAATGTCCAAAACACTTCATCTTCTTCATTGATAATTACTCACAATATGTGTATGTCTACTTGCTTTATAATAACACTACAAGAAATTTGCCATATACCAACAGAGACATTTAGTGACGGCATATAAAACCGTGGGTACAAGTATGAAAAACGGTGGGTATAGAGTTCAGTGAATTTTACAAATTATCATCACATGAATGCGGTTGGTATAGATTTTTAAAGATTTCCCACTATAGGGATTTCATTCTCCCTCTCTTAGGGAAATTAACGATCAAACATCACCGTCTCTTAGGTTCTTCTCATAAGGAAATTTCATCATCGTCTTCTTCGTTTGCGAGTCCCGCCGCCGTCTCTCACTGCCCTGTCGTCGCCTTCGTTTCTCACTGCCACCGTCTCCTTCGAATCTCACTGTCTAGTCTCTCCTTCGTCCAACTGTTTTTGTTTCCTATCTAGATTCTCACTGCCGCCATCTTCTTCGTTTCTCACTGTCGTCGTCTCCTTCGTTTGTTGTGTTCGTCTCCTTTAGTCAACGCTTTCTTTCCTCATCAGGTACTCTCTTTTTACATCAATTCATCTTAATCGATTTGTAAAGCACTTTTCTGTGATGCAAATTTACTGTTAAGTTTTGTCAATTAAATTGCGTAATTAGGTATTCCTCTCAATAAGGTTTGTATTCTAATCCCTCTCAAATCCCTCGTAAAAACCCCAATTGATTTTGTGGTTCCTTACATATGTGGTTAGCTTTAATTGCAATTGTGTGTTGTTCTTCAAATACCAAATAAAAATTCTGATCGATTTTGTTGTTCTTTAAATTTATTATTAGCTTTAGTTTCCAGTGTTCCTCAATTTTAGTTTGATTTGTGTAGCTGGAAATCCTTGATTGTATCTAACCCTTTTTCTAATTGTTAGTTGGAAATTTCTTATAAAGCTAGGATTTAGACTAAGAGTTCTTTAAAGTGCATTACACACAAACCATTAAAAATGTAAAGCCTTAGATAACAATGTACAACAACTTCTTACTTATGATTACAACAACAGAGTTTGAATAAAATTCCATTACATTACACCTTCGTGTTTTCATTAATGATAGTTGCATCTTGTAATCAAAAGTAGCGTGAGAGATAAAACAATGTAATAGTTCAAACTGTGCATGCTATAATATCAAATTAAATTTTCACTTCCAATTTTCAACTTAAAATTTCAAGTGAGAAAGCATGAATAAGTGAAGAAAATAAAATTGCAAATTTAAATAAAAGAGTGATAATGCATGTTTTGAGGTTAAAAATAAATTCAATCTATCAGGACAATGGTACATTTGATTGAGTGAAATGTGTTTGAACAGGGGTCCACCTAGATTTGACGGAGAAAGGAGATTCGGTGGTGATTGTGATGGATATCGTGGTGAATTTGGAGGAGACAAGGACGGAGCTCCAGCTGATTACAGACCTTCTTTTGGGGTAATCTTATTGCTTAATAATTTGTTCATTTGAATGGAGTTTGAATGTTGTGTTTCTCTTGTTAATGTGTGTAGTGGCAATGATTCTGTTATTTTCCTTTAATTATGTGGTTATGGGTTGGTAAATGTTGATATTATTATATTGTTATCTTCAATATTATCTTTGATCATGGAGAGAAGAAAATTGTTAAGGCGAAAAACAAAAAGGAAATTATCTACCTTCATCAGAAACTTTACACATTCAAATCACAAGAAGGGAAGGAAATTGTTAAGGCCAAAAACGAAAAGCGAAAAGCACAGGATAACGTTTTTTACTGGTAAATGATACGATACAATGCTAACTAAAATCATGGCGTGAATGGTTTAGTTTGTTCCAAAAACTATTGATTAATTCTTATCTTGTTTTATTTCTTGTAGGTTTCTTTTCTGGATGCTTTGTTGCTCTACTAGTTGCTACAATATTAAGAATAGTATCGCAACATTTAATGCAGAAAAAAGTAGGCGCATTTTACATGGAAACATTTTCCCATTATACAGGTAACACTATTTTTCCGAACTTTGTTTTCATTTCTATTGGTATACTGATAAAAAATTTCTTTATTTCTGTGATAGTCTTTCTTTGTCAGACTGTTTGAAAGAGCTTATGGAAACAACTTATTTCATCTTATAGCTTATAGAAAAACAATTGGACATTATTTTATTGTGAAACACTTATTATGATATGCGCTTCTATCTATGCTTTATTGAAGATTGTAGCATTTTCTTGCAGTCTATTTGGATATATCACTTTACATATGCTAATGTATCCCGAGAATACATATTTTTGGAGGCAATATCAGATCAACTATCCACTAAGCTATATATGTTTATAACTTATTTGAGCTTATGGAACTATCAAATACATATGCTTAAGTATAATCACTTGTGAAACTGTTTGTGAAGAGCTTATGGAAACAATTTCGGATGTATCCATATGATGATTTAGGCTTATTTCTATAAGCTCTCCATGATATATATAGCTTTTAAAAAATAGTTTGTATCATTGTTTGATTGCCAGTTTTCCTCTTTACTATGCTTTTTATCTAGTTCTCACTGTCAAGTAATGTAGTGTTGAACTCAATTAATGGTATTTAATTATCATGTTGCCATGATCAATTTTTATTCTCGGGATTCTATTTCAGAGTCATGGAGGAAGACCAACTAGTTCAGGTGGTTTTGGAGCACCAACTAGTTCAAATGATGCTTAAATGTAATGATTTTCTGTTCCAGCTCATGCAGTTTTCGATGTCATTGGATTCTATAGTATTTCCCCTCTACTAAAGTTGTGACATTTTATTTTAATATTCAGTTATTCATGCAATTAGTATTTTGAACTGAGTGTTTTTATTTGATAGGTTGATAATTATTTTGTTGATGTTTGGATGACGAATCATGTGTGGTTTTGTTAAAAATGGAAGTTGTATGGATGATAATGGACACTAATAAAGCTTTAGGAGCCAAATAAGAGGAAGCACATCTCAACTTTCTGAGAAGGTAGTTTTTTTGATCTCCAAAGTTCCAATTCTTTGTTATACTTTGTTGTTTTGATTCTTAAGAAATGCTAATAGTGATATAAATGTTTTGTGATGTTAACTTATTGATTCTTAAGATAGAATTTCCTTGTCTTATTCTGAACTACAAGCTCTGTTTGCATGTTCATTGATAAAAAAAAGTAATTTTTTTTCTTGTAGATAAGAAAGATTTCCTATACAATCTACATAATTCATCAACTAGTGATATGGTTTGTTTGGAATGTTTTACAAAAGGTGTGGTGAGTAGCCATGCTATTCATATTTGATTCTTCATACTTTTTGTGAGTGTTAATGTGAAAATAAAGTATAAGTGACTAAGTTTTTTGGCCCTCCTTGTTTATTCATGTGTAAGAGTGTTCCATTGAATTTAATATTTAATTAAGACTATTCACCTTTCAAGTTTCATTAAAATAGTCAATGTAGTTATATACCATCTCAATCGGTGCAAGAGATACAAAGTCATATGCTTTGGAAGAATGACTCAATGGGTTCTCTAATTAAGTCCAGACACCAACGAAGATTGAAGAGAGAGATTAAAAGTAACAGACACCAATGGGTTCTCTAATTTTTAGAGTTGTAATTTTGTGATGGATTCAAAGTAAACAATGGTTGTCATTTTGCTTTCAAGTTTGTACCAGTTTTGTTCTGCTCCAAGTTATTTCGTGCGATTTCAATTTTGGGAGATTTAGCTAGGTGAAATTGTTAGTATTTTAATGTACTTTGTTGGTTTGAGATTTTTGTAACACTTATTAATTTTTTAATATAATTGAAATTCTTTTTAATAATTATAGATGACTTGATGTGTACAAAAGATGCATATTGGCAAATTATTATTGTTTAGAAAGTATGTACAATGTGTAAAAATTACGAGAAAAAAAAACATACCTATACCAACGGACAAATCCGTGGGTAAAGTGATTACAATAGTTGGTAATGTCCGTGGGTATAGCTATTAGATATTGTCCAACGGCTGAAAAATCCGTAGCTATAGGCTATTGCAACGGAAACTTCCGTTGGTACTGCATACATAAAGTCCACGGAACAAAACTGGGGACGGTATAAGTTTTTCGGCTTATACCCACGGTTTTTGGACCCTTACCAACCGATTTTGTCTGCGGCTATATGTCGAATTTGTTGTAGTGTAATTATAAAGTATTGACAGCCTTTAAAGTTTTCTAAGGCTGAAGTAGAAAAACAAATTAAGATTATGAGAATTGATGAAGAATATTATGGTAGATATACTTTGATGGACATGGTTAAGAGTATGCATAGCAACTCTGAACTTCTAAAGTCTTTGTGGAACGAAGCTCTTAAAACGACAGTGTATATATTTAATGTTTGTGTCATATATACGTTTGAGGATGTTCGTATAAAGTAAGAGTTTCCAATCCACAAGAAAAAGACCCTAGGACTATAAGTCGGTATTTCATTGAATATGCCGAAAAATCTAAAGGGTATTTGTTCTATTGTCCATCTAATAGCACTAGAATTGTGGAATCAAGAAATACAAAGTTTCTTGAAAATAACTTGATTAGTGGGAGCAATATATTCCAGAACATTAATTATGATAAAAGCCATATTGATGTTGAACCTTCTATTTCAAGTGGTCAATTGATTGTCATTAGAAGTACCCTTCAAGTTCAAAGGGGTATTAGATAACCAATTATTAAAGTTCCACAAGCAACTGACAATAATCTAGTATATCAAGATGATCAAGAATTTCCTGAAATTATTGAATGGAAATTGTTGAACCAATATTAAGAAAATCTACTAGAAACAGAAAGTCAGCAATAACTAGTGACTATGTAGTATATTTATAAGAATTGGACTACAATATTGGTGCTGAAAATGGCATTTTGAATGAAAATCTAGAAGAAGGGGTTAACATGAAATAGCCATAAGGAACTTTTTCTAGTTGTGATGAGCATTTGGTACGCAAGCGTAAGAAATCCATACATGGACTCAAACAAGCTTCCCATCAATGGTATTTGAAATTTCATAATTGATGACTCACTAAAAGTAGGGAATTTAGGCCTTTATTCATGAGTTATTTCCTGCCAATATGGTGATCAAACCATGTTTTAATTCACTTTCATTAGTTTTATTAGTTTTGAGTCTAGAATTATGTAATAAGAATAATTATGTAATTTTGGTGAATAAAGAGTTAGTTTAGAGGCAATTTATGTCAAGGCATGTTATCTGGTTTTGGATCGTCATCAAAAGCATCTACTGGTAATAACTGTCAAGGCATTCTCATCCATACAAGTCAACAAGTCAAACGCCACTAGCAGACAAAATAAGGGATTGTAGTACAACATCATTGGAGGTATCTTTTAAGGATATGGGTGACGGTTGGCTTGCCAGTTGTCAGCATCACAAATGATTGTACTATGATTAAGTGGTCCTTGCAAAAGGAATATTCTTTATTCCTTGGGCCAAATGTCATCATTTAAGGTTGCACCCGATCCAAGAAGGATATGCCTATAAATACACAACCCTAATTCATATTTTGGGGTGCTTGAAAACCTTAAAGAATGATCTGAAGAAGAAGAAGAAGATAGGTAGCGCCGTACGGCTACTCAAGTGACAACCGGTGATAACGAGAGGCATGACAGTGTCTGTAGGAGTATCTATTGCTTTGTAATGGGTATTACTACTTTATTTGTTATTATTGTTGTTGTTTCCATGCTTACTCTGAGCTAAACTCTTTTGTAGTTGAAAGGCTTAAACATCATTTTGGTTCTTGTATGTACACTCAATTTTGGTTTTGGTCCCTGTATGTGAATTTTTGACAAAATAGTACCTGTATCGCACATTTTTGTTTGGCGTTAGTCACTGAATGCAAATTCCATCCAAATATGTCCAAGTGGCAAACGTTTAGCCACCTGGACCTGCCACGTGTCACTGTAGATGTGGATGACTAAGTATGTTGACTAGATTAAGTGTGGGAGAGGGACCAAAACCAAAAATTTACACAATTACATGGGACCAAATTCAAAAATTCTAAATTTTGCAAATTCTTATGAAAATCTAATTTTGCAATATGGAGTTATGCAATGAACGGAGGGATCGATCTCCTTCCTTTTACAGGAGCAGCCATGTTGAAAATTTCTCAGAAAAATATTACAATTATGCTAGGTTCGTTTTACAGGAGCCAGATTTAATTTCTCAGAAAAATATTACAGTTATGCTAGGTTCGTTAAGAATCTTAATTTTTTCTTTCTTTCTGAAGTGCTGTAGATATCACATTATAAAGTCAAATTAAATCTAACAAGTCAAGACAATCCACTGAGGAACATAAATCACATTTGTTCTCTTTTATAAGGTTCAAGCTATAACATTACATTCGTAGCTCAATAGCATAAATAAGAAGAAATAGAAAGAAAAAAAAATGGTTATTAAGAAGGAAAGCCAAGGCATCAAGTTGTAAGTTCACTGAGAAATCATTGTAAGGTATATTATGTACTAGCATTGAAAGACCAATTTAACAGAAAAGAACTCCGTAGTGGCATATGGTATTTTCCCCTTACAGCAATAATTTATTGAGAAAATGGAAGGAGATCGATCCCTCCGTTCATTGCATAACTCCATATTGCAAAATTAGATTTTCACAAGAATTTGCAAAATTTAGAATTTTTGGATTTGGTCCCATGTAATTGTGTAAATTTTTGGTTTTGGTCCCTCTTCACACTTAATCTAGTCACATCTTCAGTGACACGTGGCAGGTTTAGGTGGCAAAACGTTTGCCACTTGGACATATTTGGACAGAATTTGCATTCAGGGACTAACGCCAAACAAATATGTGCGATACAGGGACTATTTTGTCAAAAAATTACATACAGGGACTAAAACCAAAATTGGGTGTACATACAAGGACCAAAATGAAGTTTAAGCCTAGTTGAAATTATGTGAAGTTTAATATAATGAATGAAGAATTTATGTGAATGAATGATTGTTATTGTGTCATCTTTAACTTTATGCTTTTATGAAAATATATTTATTTCTTTGACTGATCATCTTAGATTTATATACAAGTTGCATGTGTAGAGACATCTAGCATGTTAATGGAAAATATAAAGTTAATAAGGTTAAGTGAGAGAGGACATGTAAACTCTACCTTTTCTTATGGATAAGTTGAGGGCCTTAATGAGACACCAAACAAGCAAGTGTTTTTCTGAACTTTAATGGGATTAATAGTGACCTAGACATAGCCAGTTCATTATACCCTGTTTTAATATATAACGTTGTAGACATACACCACAAGGCAAGCTTGCTCACAGATGGCACGACATTAGTTATCATTCACTATGCTTCGTTCATGTATTAAATGGATCATGATTTCAGCTACCCTTTTATCTTTGTTTTCAACCATCACTTTATATAACTGTTATTTAATTTATTGTATCAAAAACCAATCATGTTTTGTTTGTTGGAACAAAAGTGGTTCTAACTAAGTCCTTAAGTTTTGATGATAACAAAGTATTAATGAACAATAGGGTATTTTAATATTTTATCTAAGTGTGCAGGATAAAAAGTATATTATAATCAAACTTGATATAAGAAGCTCTGATGAAACAAGCGCCAAAAGTGATATCAGAAGCATTGATATCAGAGGCAATGACATCAGAAGCAACATTGGTCAGAAGTTACTCCAAAGTCAGAAGTTGGTTAACTCAGAAGGTATGTTGAGTCTGAAGGTCATGTATTTTTCAGAAGCTAAGGAATCAGAAGTTATGTTGGGTACATAAATTCTAAATGACATGCCAGAAAACGACAGTGTTAACTTGTAGTGATTCAATGATTGGAAATCATTTGAATTTAAAGGCTGTGATTGATTGTGAAATCATAGTACTACATCCTTATCATCAGGATAGTGACGTTAATATTATTTTACTCCATAAGGGCGAATATTCTCATACAAAAGGAATGAATGGATAAGCATTACCAGAAATGGCAAATATCCCATGTTACCTTTGTCCTTACACAACTGGCGTGAAAATGACCTCTGCAACGGTTAGTATTCTCAAACGTCTCTATTCTCTCTCTCATATAAATAGAGAACAAAGTTTTGAAGATATAGAGAGACACACGCGCAAATACAAAAGCTACAACACTTACTCTGTTTTTCATACAAGACTGCAAGCACTGCTTCTGAACTTATCTGCTTGTGCTTCTGACATTTTGTTTTCTTAGGAATCAATTGTTAGAGTCTTATAGTTGTGTTGTATTGTTTTTGTGAACTTTTGATTTTAATATCAAGTGTTCAAAACTTATATTTATCTTTTGTTTTGTGTTAGGAAGTCTCTTGCTTGAGAGCTTGAGCATTAGGAAGTCTCTTACTATTGTGTTTGAGCAATTTTGTAATCTAAGTGATTTTAGTGAAATCCCTTGGAAGTGCAAGGGGACTGGACTACTCTCGGTTTGTGAGAGGAACCAGTATAAAATTGCTTGTCTTCTCTCTCTCTCTCTTTCTCTCACTCTTTTTATCTCTGCTTCTGACTGTACGCGCTGATTGTGTTTGTTTTATCTGCTGGTGATTCTGATAAGTTCTCTGAACTTAGAAGAAGTTTTAAAAATACCAAAACACAATGACTGAAGTTTCTGAGGTTACTAAGAAGACTGAAATTCCCTATGACTACAACTATGAGAAAGGTGAGAAATCTGGTAGTGTTTATAGCAAAGCACCTAAGTTCAATGGTGATCAATCAACCTTTACTTGGTGGAAATACAAGATATATCCACACATTATAGCTGAAGATGAAGGTTTGTGGGATATCATTGAAGAACGTGTTAGCTTTCAAGAACACCTTGATGAAGATGGCAAAACTACTGCAGCTGTTAAGAAGACATTCACAGCTGAACAAAAGAAAGAGTGGAAAAGACATAATAGAGCTATATCTATTCTTGCTGAATGTATCACTCATGATGAGTTTTTGAAACTTGGAAACAGATCTAGTGCTAAAGGTATTTATGACTCTTTGTGTGCTACCTATGAAGGGAACCAACAAGTGAAAGAAGCAAAAGCAAATCTTCTAGTCCATCAGTAATAAATGTTTAAGATGAAAGACACTGAAAACATTGAAGAAATGTATGCAAGGTTTAAAATCCTAGTTTCAGGTCTTGGAGTCTTAAAGAAGAGTTATACAACTTCTGATCATGTAAAGAAGATTCTGAGGTGTTTACCACCTAAGTGGAGACCAAAAGTCACTGCTATTCAAGAAGCAAAAGATCTCAATACTTTAAGCCTAGAAGAGTTAACTAGTTCACTCATAAGTCACGAGATGGAACTAGCATCTGATGAGCCGAAGAAGAAATCAAAGTCATTGGCTTTGCCAGCAACTTTGAAGTCTCCTAAGGCTCTAAAGGCAAAAATTATTGAATCTGATGTTGAGGAATCTTCTGTAGATGAACAGGAGGATGGATAAGATGAGGAACTTTTTGCTTTAATTTCAAAGTTCAGAAAATGGAAAAAATATAAGAACAACAAAGCTTCTGGGAAGAGTTCTGGTTCAAAGAGTTATGGAAACAAAAATTCAAGTTTGAAAGACAAGAAAGACAGCTCTAAGAATAGTTGCTTCAACTGCAAAAAGACTGGTCATTTCATTGCTGATTGTCCTGAGTTAAGCTCAAATGATAAAGGGTAAAATGGCAGTTTCAAAAACAGAATGAAGAAAAGTCTTATGGCAACTTTTGAAGATCTTGAGAAGTTATCAGATGAAGATGATGATGATGAAGAGGCTAACATAGCTCTAATGGCTACAACATCTTCTGATAATGAATCTGACATGGATGATGAATTTGATATTGATGATATTGATGAGGTAATTTCTAAACTTCCTCATGATAAGCTTCTGATAGCTCTTAAAGACACTATGAAGCAATACATAAACAAGTCAAATGATTTCAAAAGTCTAAAAACTAAAATTGACTTGCTTATAGAGAAATCTAACCAACTTCAAACTCAATACAATGAATCTCTTTTGAAAATCAAAGAACTTGAAGAAGGTTGTGTTGCTTGTAACAAATCACATGATAAGCACGAAGTTGCTCTTCATGAATTTGTGAAACAGAATGTCAATAAGAGTAAAGTTGCTTCCATGATTTATAGTGTTAGCAAAAACAAAGGTTATGGGCTTGGTTATTCTGCATCTTCTGATAAAGAAAAATCAACTCAATCTGTTTGTTTAAGCAAAACACCTCCTCCTCTCTATTCAACTTTTGTATCAGAATCAGAAAACTCTAAGAAAGTTTCACAAACTGATGTTTTGAATAAGGGTAAGTCAAAAGTTTTAGAAGGTAAAACTTCAGAAGCAAAGACTAACTCTAATTCAAAAATGAGATATTCAGAAGTTAAGATTCTGAAGAGACAAGTTCTTAAGGAAACTAAGGTTCTGAGAACTTCAGAAGCTAGTACCTCTAACACAAAGTCTGTGAAACCTATTAGTAGTTTTGGCATGAAGAAGTATGCTTCTCAAACAGGTTTTCAAAAATCATACTTCTGCAAAGTTTACACTAACCAACCAGGACCCAACAAGTTGTGGGTACCAAAATCTGAAATAGTTTATGTGACAGGTTTGCACTCAAAGAAAGAAAAAGGAAAGTACTTGGTACTTGGACAGTGGTTGCTCACGACACATGACAGGAGAAAATGATTTGTTCCTCACCCTAAAAGAGAGAGGGAATGTAGGATTTGGTGGGAACCAAAAAGGAAGAATAGTTGATACTGGTACAGTAGGTAACTCTTTTTCAACTATTTCTGATGTTTTGTTAGTTGATGGATTATTTCATAATCTTCTGAGCATAAGCCAATTATGTGACAGTGGTTATGAAGTGGTGTTTAATAAGAACACATGTACTGTAAACAAAGACTCTGGTAAGTCTATTGTTTTCAAAGGAAAGAGGAAAGGCAATGTTTATAAAATCATCCTTTTTGAACTAAAGGAACAAGATGTTGTTTGTTTATTGACTTTGAGTGATGAAAAATGGGTCTGGCACAAGAGATTGGGTCATGCTAACTAGAGATTAATCTCTAAGCTTAGTACACAAAATCTTGTGAGAGGCTTACCAATTTTAAAATATCACTCAGATTCAGTTTGTGGTTCTTGTAAAAAAGGGAAGCTTTTCAAAAGTTCTTTTAAAGATAAAAACATTGTTTCTACTTCTAAACCTTTGGAACTACTTCACATTGATTTATTTGGACCAGTTAGCACTGCTTCAATAAATGGTAAGAAGTATGGACTTGTCATAGTTGATGATTATAGTAGATGGACTTGGGTTAAATTCCTTAGATCCAAGGATGATACATATTATGTGTTTAGTACTTTCTGCACTCAAATACAAGTTGAAAAAGATTTGAAAATTGTTAAGGTCAGAAGTGATCATGGTGGTGAATTTGAAAATGAACCTTTTGAAATCATTTGTGAAAATCATGGAATTCTTCATGAATTCTCTTCTCCTAGAACTCCTCAACAAAATGGAGTTGTAGAGAGAAAGGCCACGGCCGTATAGGGTACGCCAACAAAACTGTGGCAAAACTGTCGTCTAAGGTTTTAGGCAAGGTTTTATGGCTTTAAGCAACAGTTTTCACTACAAGAAATTTGTCACTTTGCGACACTTCAATTGCGACCTTTAAAAATAAATGTTGCAATGTGATTTTTTATTGTCATTTGCGACGGTATTTGCAGCCGTTTTGGCAACTATCGCAAAGTTTTGTTTTAAAACTGCAAAAATTTCACGAAAATTTCTCTTTCGCCCCCCCTCACTTCTCTAAAACCCCCCTAAAACTTCAAAATGCCCTTGAATTTGGGCAAAGAAAGCAATTCGGGACATACGTCCCGAACCCTAGTTCGTGACATACGTCCCGAACCATGGGCGTTGACCCCCCATCGCGCGCGTGCTATGGTTCGTGACCTATACACCGAACTGGGGTTCGGGATATACGTCACGAACTGACCCCTAAAGCCCCCCATAAGACTTACTTCGTGAGATAGGTCACGAAGCCCTGTTCGGTATCTAAAACCCGAACTGAGTTATGAAACCGTTTTATGCAAAATAAGTTGATTTTATACAAAATGAATTATGAACCAAATTAACCTAAGATTTTTTCTCATCCCACCCCCAAAAACTCTCTTTCCCCCCCCCCAAAAAAATGGTTTTTGTATGAGGGTAAAAACTTTTTTTCTAGGGGGGGGAAAGAGAGTTTTTGGGGGTGGGATGAGAAAAAATCTTAGGTTAATTTTGTTCATAACTCATTTTGTATAAAATCAACCTATTTTGTATAAAACGGTTTCATAGCTCATTTTTCACCAGAGTATTTCGTGATCTATTTCCAGAACTGCATTTCGGGGAATAGCTCACGAAATGAGCAAGGGGGAGGGGGGGCAGGAAAAAATTGGTCACTTCGTGATGTATTCCTCGAACTCCAGTTCGGGTTATACGTCACAAAGTGCAGGCATGGAGGGGCAAAGTTGAATAATTTCGGGACGTACAACCCGAACTGGAATTCAAGAAATACATCACAAATTTTTATTTATAAGAGTAAAAGAAATAGTTAGGGGGGAAAAAGAAATTTGAGAGGGCGATTGAGCAATTTTCAAATTTCACTTTAGCGCCTTGTGAAAATATATGTTCCCTATATTAAAAAAAGAAAACATTAAATAAAGTATTTTTAATAAACACAGACAAAAAGGAACACCTCACACTTCACTAAATATGCAAAATCAAAATCCAACACTCATACAAACCCTTCATCGCCGCATCGCCGGTCCTTCATCGCCGCAGCGCCGTCCTTCATCGTCGGTCCTTCATTGTTGTTCCTTCATCGCACTATGGAGTTCGTCTTACTTCAAATCCCTAACTCAGTTCCAAATCCCTAACTAGCCCCAAATTAATCACTCTAGATCCAAACCCCTAACTTGTTCATCATCCAATCGATTCCTAATCAGTAAATCTCTGTCGAAGCTTCTGTTTCTCTCGTTGAGCAGAGTTCGTTCTTTTCATCTTAGGTTCATTGTTCTCTCGTTGAGCAGAGTTCCTTGTTTTCAATTCAGTCTCGCATCTAAGTTCGTTGTTTTCATTTTGTTTCATATTATTTCTGCAAACATTTAGACTGTTTGATGTTATTTTTCTTGTTTTCATTTCATTTGATACTCTTGAAGGGATTATTGGTAATCATAGCTTTGCTTTGGATCTATTATAGCTTAAGTATTTCCAAGAAAAAGGGAAATAAAGAATGTGATAGCTTAAAAATTCTGTTGTTGCAAACACTGCAATTAATTAATCTTAATCTGATACTATAAGTTTAGATTCATTAAGAAGCCATTATTCAAAACCATATGTCATTTTAGTATAAGTAAAGTAATTAGAAGTTGGATTATTGTTAAACTATTGTTAAAGTGGAAGATCTTTATAGCTTATGGATTATAATATAGTATATTCTTTAATCTTTACAAGGGCATTCCAGAACTAAATAATTCAGTACAGAGGTTTGAGTTCAATTTCTTTTGAGCTAATACATACTTTGGCATTTGATTCATACTGTTTAGTCACATATACATTAATTAGTTACCAGAGGCTACTTAATGCTTTTACTTTTTTATTTATTCCTTTTAAATCAATTAGTAGTATTATTTGGGGTTAATTACATTTTACCCCCCTGTAAAATATACCAAAGTTGCTTTACCCCCCTGTAATTTTTTTTGTTGCTTTATCCCCCTGTAATATAAGATTGTGTGTTTTACCCCCTTGACTCAAGTCAACCATAATATAATTTGAGGCGGTTTTATTTTGTGGTGGTTTAAAACCCTCGCTAAAATTATATTTTGCGGCGGTTTTTTTAAAAATCGGTTTAAATCCCTCGTTAAAATGATTTTTTTGCGGCGGTTGACTTGAGTCAAGGGGGTTAAAACACAAAATCTTATATTACAGGGGGTAAAGCAACAAAAATATTTTACAAGGGGGTAAAACAACTTTGACATATATTACAGGGGGTAATATGTAATTAACCCTATTATTTTTCAATACATTTTACGTTTTGAATTTCCGCACATTCTTTACCTTCTTGTTTGTTTTTATACAAAATTTTATCTCTCTATTTCTTTCTTGCAGTGAGTAAAGAACTATATATGTGGGGAAAAATACAACTATGAAGCTTGGACATGGAAAAGTAAGAACTGGACCTTGTTTTGACATTTAATAAGTTAAAGAGCTGTTTTTTTTCTTCCTTGAAACTGATATTAAATGATTTATAAAAATGGATACTCTTGGTAATAGGAGCTAACAAAGCTGGTAAGAAAGGTTGGCTAGTGGAAGCTACTTTAGGCATAATGTCTTTTTAATGAAATGCAGGGGCTACCATCTAAACTGGAATACTCGGATGGAATCACCATTAAATTTACATACGGCTCAAACCAGTGGCTATTACTAGTGGTAGTATGCAATAAACAATCACATGAGGTACTGTGAGGAAGAATCAATAACCAAGATGTTTATATTTGCATATTGCTCAAATTGAAGCTTTTTTGTTGCACCTACCTACATGGTAATGTTTTTTGTGAGTTCAAACAAGCTCAATATTTATACTACTTCTATGTAGATTTTAAACAGATTGATTAATTAAATTTTTTCACTTCGTTTCAGATTCAAAGCTTCATGGTTATGTATGTTTCCTTGTGAGTTTCACATTTGTTGTAGAGACATTTGAATTTTCGGGGCTGTTTAATTTTATTAATAGAATATGAATGACCAAAATTTATTTCCCTTAATTTATTTAGATGTACTTTTGAATGCAGAGAAGGGAAGGGTATTCCTCTTGGCAGGGTAATCAAGGTTTGGTTGATAAACGTTTGGAGAGTATTCTTTTTCGCAGGTTGTTGTCTTCTTCCCTTGCTTAATTTAGTAGTAGATCACTTAAGTATCTACCACTAGCAATTCAATGAAAAATGGATCACTGACTTTAATTTATTCTTCAAATGATTTTAAAAATGGATCATTGACATGATATGCACAGTAGCTCACATGTTTTTTCTTTATGAAAACTTGACAATCATTCAAGTAATATATAGTAACTTGTTTCTTTTGATTAAGCAAGGTCATTCTCATATCAACTCTCTTTGATTGTTTTTTTCAAATGATGCATAGGTACATGGTGAAAGAAATTGGCATTTCTCGGTTCCATTTGTGTATGTCACTTTCTCCATTTTGTCTCTATTCTAGACTGATATTTATAACTAATTATCTATGTCAATGATATGCACAAATGGTTGGAATGACCTAATCTCTTGCATCCTTATATGATTATTATGTATACTTAATTTTTAACTGATATATGGTTCTTTAGTTTTGGGTGTTTATTTTTGCCTATATGTTGCTCTGTGTTTGAGGTTCAAGGCCCTTTTGTTTTTGCATGTATCTTTTGCAATTTTTTGTATCTTGTTGTTGTGTTAAATGTGAGGTGTGTATTATGATAGTAAGACCAGTAGCTAATTTTAATTAGGTATTAAATGCATTATAAGGGGTATCGTAGCATGGTGTAGGTAATGAATTGGTTGAGAATTTTCGTTAGTCCAATACAAAAGTGTGGGCTATTTGATTTAGACTTGGTTTGTTTGATTCTGCACATGAGTGAAAAGGAAGGGGGAAAAAGAGAGGAGTGTTGGTTTTATCTTGGTGTAAGAGTTAGAATCCTTTCTAGTTTTGATTGATCTTGTTACATACAATTGTAAGAAAATTATATTGATTCTAATCATCTTTTATTTTATGGATTTATGGCTCTTGACTCTTATTATTATGTTATAAGGAACCTATTATATTTGATTGCTCAAGTATCCTTATATATACTGTATATATATTTTTTCAGGCAGCAGAGTTAGAAGAGCCAAGAGATGGTAGGCATTCATGAGTCTATCTAGCCGTGAGTATCATGAAGGAACATCACTAGGGAATATTTAGATATCTTTGTGAACTTCTAATCTTGATGTAGTGTTTTTATATGTTCATCAACTACACTGTTGTTTCAGTTTTTTAATGTTTAGAATATTTTAGTTATTCTTTTAATTTTAATGTATGGATGTTGTTACTCTTGAAGGGATTAAATGAATGAGATGGAGTCATTTATATTTATATAGCTGTGCGTTTTAATTTTGTGTAGTTGTGGATTTTAATGTTGCTAGTCTTGTATGGATATTTTAATTAATCATTTATTCTATCAAAATTAAGGTGAAATATTTTTAAATTAATATTGTAAGAAAAAAAGAATGTTTGCGACGGTTTTCAACTGTTGTAGTCTTAGTGCCTACAACAATAGAGCTATGCACAAAATCATGCATATAGCGACGGTTTGTAACCGTTGCAAACCCAGCTGCGACCATTGCTATGACAGTTTAATCGACCATCGCAAAATAGAGTTGCGACATGCAAATCATCGACGGTTGGATAACTGTAGCAGATGCACAATTGTGACGGTTGGAACCGTCGCAAACTGCAAATTTAACTGTCGCAAACTGCTTTTTTTCTGGTAAAAAAAATATATAATGTAGTGTTTGGACCGCGCCTTAAACGCAAAAATGTTGTAGTGGCACCTACAATATATCAACATTAAACATTTTTTTGGTTGACTAAATCGACATTAAACTATATTTTTTTGATAAAGACATTAAACTATCTTAAAAGTTTATCTTTGAGCAAAATTAAACAAATTTTTACAAAACCTTTCTAGTTTTTATGAACTTTTTAATTCCTTATAAGCTGCATGATCATTTACGCACGGTGGCCAGATGATGCCATGAGAATAGCTACAGCAACAATGAACATAAACAACATGCTCCCAAGTAGTGTATATGTTCTCTTTGATGATTTTCTATACTCTCCAAACAAAACAATGCCCCAAAAAGTGCTTACAAGTGGAAGTGCCTGTAGAAAAAAATACTTAAAGAGTCAAGATACACCATGAAGTTAGTTATAGGATTGATTCATGCTCAATTTTAAATGTTAAGATGTAAGTAATGATGATTTTCATAACAAAGTGGAGAACTTCTTTTACCGGTGTACATAACAAATTTGTTGAAATATGATGAACATTTCAATATATTTCTAGAATGTATTAATAATTTATATCGGCGAATATAATACATATGTTTAATATTTTTTAGAATACTTAAGGTATCTGTCATACAAAAAAGAATACTTTAGGTAGTGCCTAGACTATATTAATACCACATACATATTAGAAGATGTCATGAAAATTCTAAAATATAATATCATGATATATCTCTTATATCCATAAATAGATAAACTAATTAATTATATTTAAACCTTTGAGATGCAGTGACAATAATATTAAAGGTTTCACATTAATATATATTTTCTAAGTAAATTACAATGTGTTACTCATCATCTTAGTTGACAGCAATACTATATATTTTTGCTCCAAGTCCTCACACTACTTGCTAGTAGTTGCCACTATCTTCCAACTATCAAGTAAAGTCATGAACACTATCCAAGTAATTTCTAAACTGACAATACCACCTCAACTACAAACAAAATTTAACAATGTTCGACAAAATTTTACTTATCTTACAAAAAGTCTTACTTGACCATTACAAAATGTAATGTGCCATAACATGAGAAAGAAAAGTAAAACTCACTTGAACAGCATCTGCAGCTGCATATCCAGCAGCTTGACCACCCATAAATTGAAATCCATTCCCAAATCCACAAAGAAGACCTGCCAACAAGGCCCAACCTCTTCCATTCCAATCTCCCAAATAAGCCTTCAATGATGACTTAGGTAAATTCAAGACAGGGTGGTAAAGAAATGTGATGTTTAGAATGATTGCAACAACAAAACAAGAGACTGAGAAATAGAAAAAGGTGGTGTAAACACTCAAATGAGGAACCCCTTTCTTCAAAGTGTGCCATTGGTCATTAGTTGCCAAATTGAATGATGGTGAGAATATTGAGAAGGAAATTCCTCCAAAGAAAGTTAAAGCCACGCCAATGAAAGTACTCTTTCCAAACACCTATAAATGGTTTAACACAAGAATGTTATCATAACATCGTTTTTCATTGTCTAAATCATAGTTTTAAGTCTTTGTCCGCAAACGCAAATGCTTCCAGAATTAAAATATTCAAACCTTACACCATAACATCGCAACTTCGATGGCAGTCGTGTTTGTTTGAGTTATTCTATACTCCCTTCGGCCTTATTTATCAACAAAAATTACTTTTGAATTCATTGAACAACGGCATGTATTTAGCTTAAATATAGGCTAGATACATCAGTTGTTGAATGAATCTAAAAAATTATTTTTTCTTATAAATAAGGCTATAAGGAGTAATGTGTTATGCATTATGCAGAGAAATTGTGTTCGCATTCTTTAGGTCTCATTTTTCCACAGTAAAGTGAATTGTTTTGTGAAAATTTTGAAGAGGCATAATCACTTGCCTTAATGGATCTTGTTTTCTCAAGTTCTATTAGATAAATTGCAGTTCCTGCTTTAACTTTGTATGTAAGACTAGGATCACTTCCATTTTCTAGATCCTTTGAGTCAACTGTTTTTGTAATAAAAAAGATGAAAAAGATCCACATTTATTACATAAGAAAATCCCACAATGTATGAAACAAAAAAAATTGTTACCTTCACTTGCTTTTTTCAATGTGGATAAATTAGTTTCCCTGGCAAAAGAATAAATATTTGATGTAAAATCAACATAGTATGTACTATCAAGTTTTGATTGAAAAAATAAGACATTTGATAATCATAATTCAAGACGAACAAAACATACTGAGGTAGATCTTTGTAATAAGTTTCAAACTTCTTGAGCTTAGCTTGATCATCAGCAATGTTTGATAAGTGAACAATAAAGCCAAGACAAACTGCAATAAAAAAACAAGCAACTCCTGGGAAAAGAATCTCAGCTTTATTGATTTTATCATCCAAATAGTAATTCAATGTTGTTCCTGTTACATCAGAACAGAAAAAAGTTCAATAAAATTCTATATAAGAATAGAGCTATAATTAAGAGGGGTATATATGATGAGAATGAGAACCTATAACAACAATTATGCTTGATGTGATAACTCCAGCAACTGATAAACCAACAAAAGCCCAAACATATTGAGAGGACAAGTTTCCAATGCTGAGGACAACCCCACCAGACATTGCAAATAGAACAGAAGGCAAGTTATCCTGCATCAAACGCCAAACCCACAGTAAAAATTTAGTTGTTTCTAATATAAGTAAATTACACATGAATGAAAGGTAAACGGCCAAAAAGTTGTTCTGCTACTCTTTTTGAATTTTAAAATCTATTCTCTTAAAAACTACATGCATAAACCTTTAAAACGTTTTGATATATTATTGAAGCATATTGAATTTAGCGGTTTATTAATTTTTATTGAATACCGTTAATTTTGATGGGTCTCAAAAACATATCAAATTATTTTCAATATTTTAAAATTTTTGCATGGATTCGAACCAACGATGGATTTTGTAAAATTTGTGTTGGTTATAAATTATAATGTAACAAATGACTTGCGCACCATGCACAATATGCACAAATGGATTTATAAAATCTGGTAATGACACTATTTTCTCTTATTTTAATATATTATTTATTTATTTATTTTGCCAAAATACAACCAAACACATACTTAAACCTCATAAAACTAAGAGTAAACATTAGAAACAAAACGCAAAACTAAGGCCGTATTATTCTTTTGTTTCTTGTTTTCATTTCCAATAAAAAATAAATTAGAGAAGAATTATATCATTGAATCATGTTAAAATGTATTTTAAATCTTTCCTATTAGTAGCTACTTAAAAAAGTTGATTATAAGGATGAACATTTTAATGTAACTTAAAATCTAAAATATCTTTTTTTTTTTTACCATCAGTATCTGACTTGAGATAGAACAGGAGACACAGATGATACAACACACCAACCTGAGAAAGCTGAGACAAAAAGTTTGGATCATCAGTACCTAGTTGACCAAAGGTGAAAGCAATGATAACAGCAGCTAAGAGATTGGAGATTGTGTAATCAAGATATGTGTGCTGAGGAAGACGACCTCTCCTTTCCAATAGATTCATCACAGCAGGCCATGTTCCCAAGAACAACAAGGATAACAACATGCACACTATGGCGCCTCCCTTGCTTTCCACCACATACATTTTTCAACTCACTACTACCCCAATATTTAGCTCTCACATAATTATAAAATCAACACAATGAAGATATTTATGTATACACACCAAAGCCAAATGAATTAATTCTATATTAAATTTATTTAATAAATAAATATAACCTAGTATGCAAACGCCCATTCGTGTATTTTAAGCAACAAATGTTAATATCACATCACATTTTATAACATTTAGTAAACAATATTCTTGTCATTTTAGTTCAATTTGATTATAAGGGTGGTTATAAAACAAATCATGAAGAATGGAAATTTATGATATGATGTAGTACAATTTTAGAATAAAAATTTGAATTAGGGATGTCAACGGAGCGGGGAATGTGCGGATGTTGTTTCCCCGTTCCCCGCCCCGCCCCCCAAACATATCCCCGTCCCCGTCCCCGATCCCCGCCGCGGGGGAAAATTTCCCTCCATCCCCATCCCCACAGATCTCCACAGTTTTTACGGAGCTCCACGGATATAAAAAATAAACAAAGTTGTTATACATTTTAATCAAAAGCACGACACTAATATTTTTTTTCTTCGTTTTTCTAAAAAAATAAAATATTTTGTATCTTTCATTTTTTAAAAATTAAATTACATTTTACATCAATAACAAAAAAATGCAAAAACACTTTCTAATATTTCTTATTGTCAAAAAAATAAATATCCAATTGCACTTGTTGTTACCATGCATCTTTATAACATATTAATTATTATTATTTTTATAAAAAAATACACATAAAGTTATATAATTATATGTTATATATATAATTTAAATAATATAATCGGGGTCGGGGAATCCGCGGTGGCGGAGGTACATTCCCTGTTCCCCGCCCCGAATTATCCACGGGGGGATTTTTCCCTCCATCCCCGTCCCCGCGGGGAAAAAAATCCGCCTCTTCGATTCTCCGTACAGATAATCCCCACAGATAATTCGTTAACAGATACAAATTGACATCCCTAATTTAAATGTGAAATAAAATAAATTGTGAAGTTCCACAAAGAATTATAAAACACTTACAAATTAAGTCATACATATTTTAGTAAGAGAAATATTGAGACACACCATTAGACACTCTTTAAACACACTCCAATAAATTCAAGCCATGACATCAACTCATTTTTAAAATTTAACAGCAATCGGAATGTACAAGTTGAGAGTTGAAACAACACTTTGGTAAAAAAAAAGACTTAAACAAGTTAAATCCAAATGAGCATTGTTGAAGAGTTAGCGTTAAATCTGAATAATAATAATAATAATAAAATATAAATTAAATTAGTGTCGTGTGAAGTACTAACTAGTGTCTTTCAGGGTTCGGGCACTAGTTAATGAAATGAAAAAGATAAGTTTTACATTGAAAAAAGTAATTTTTATAATTTTAAAATTTTTACTATTCAAATCTCTAAACACTTTTACTATATTTAGTTTCTTTAATTTAATAAATGGTTATAAGGGCGAAATGGGTAAGAAGTAACAAATTTATTAAAACAAAATGACATGTCGACGTCTTCGATCTAGTGGATGTGTCTAAAGAGTATGCTAGAAAGTATGAAAGTATTTCTCATTTTAATAATCAACTATGGTCATATATAATTTACTGCATGAAATAATTTTATATATAATTTAGTGTAAGAATTAAGATTGCGGTCAATCTGGCTTCTGCAACATGCATTGCGGCTCTTACAGCATGAAATGAATTTTATTTTTCACAACTTATATTAAGGGGTACCACTAGGCCACTACATAATTTATCCACCATAGTAGAGTTTTAGTATTTGCTCCGTAAATACTAATTGAGAGGTGGTTGAAATAGAAAGTTGATAAATGGTTAAAAGTAAGATTTTCATTAAATCTTTATATTTTAGTAGTTGGGATTCTAAAATTATATATTTTTGTGAGAAAATTTTACCTAACATATTAGGAATTGTATGATGTGGCTCCTCTTGATGTTTTTAAATAAACTCACACACCCAAATTATAGTTTTAGTATTTGCAATTACGGTGTGTTTTTCAATAAACTCACACACTTAAAGTGGAGGGATCATGGATCGAACCTCAGTCATGAATGTTCGGTCAAATAATTTCGACATTTTCTGCCAGTTGAGCTACAACTTTTGGACATTGTGTTTTAATTAGGTCAGATGTGACGAAATTTAGAGTTGTCAAAATAAGCGGCTCGGCCCGTTTCAGGCTAGCCCGGACAGGTGACGGGCTCCATCAGACTAGATTAAAAAGCCCGAAAGAAATATGGCCGAAAAAAATAGTGTCTAAGCCCGGCCCTACACGGGCTTTCGGGTAAGTCCGACCCGGTTCGTTTTTTTTTGCACTAACAAAAAACAATTTTATGGAGAAAAAAATTAAACATTTCAAATAATTTTAAATTATCCAAAATAAATTATCAATCAACCAAAATAACATAAACTAAATTCATATAATTCTCTAAAACAAACTAAGTTCATGCATAACCAAACAACACAATTATAATTTACAATCCAAATATCACACAAATCAACATAAATGAGCCTAACCAAACATAATTATTTTGAAGGTGTGAAAAACACAAGAAATTAAATGGGGGTTGAGTTGTGTTTGGGTATTTTGAAAACTTCTTTTAAGTTACGAGAACTTATCAAAAGTTGTAGCGGATAAGTAAACACAATAACGGTAAAAAGAATAAAAACAAAGTGTGTGTGTGTGTGTGTGTGTGTGTGTGTGTGAGAGAGAGAGAGAGAGAGAGAGAGAGAGAGAGACAAGCACATTTATACTAGTTCCTCTCACAAATTGAGAGTAGTCCAGTCCCCTTGCACCACCAAGGAATTTCACTATAATCACTAATATTACAAATTCTCAAACACACTAGTAAGAGACTTCCTAATGTTTTAGCTCACTAGCAAGAGGTTTCTTACACATAACTAAGATATAAAGGTGTAAAAATGAACACGCATCTCAATCATCAAGAGTTCATATCTTGAATCGGTGAATGAATCGACTGTCAACACAAATTGATTCACGTACCAGCAACTCCCTGGGAAAAGTGTCACAACCTTTCAAGTTATATAGTCTAAATTCAATCGAATGATTGAAACAGATTTAAAACTATCCCCAAAAAACCTAGTGCGGTAGATGCAAACCCGAAAACAATGCACTTGTAGATCTCAACAGATATGAAAAAGAACCAGAAAACAACTCCGGATAAACCAATCTAACACACCAGAGAAATATGAGGCAAACATCCAGGATTGATCGAATCAAAACAAGCAAGCCCAAATCTTGAACACCGAAGACAAACAAAAAAGACCACTACCTCTGACATATGAAGGCGGCGACCGTCTCAAACAACCCAAATAAGTGGCCGAACATGTAGCAAGCCACTAATTCAAAACAGCCCCAAACAAAAAAAAACAACATCGCTGTCGAGGTAAGAGAGGTGCTGAGAGAACCAAACCGCTGCGAAAAAGAGAAATCCTGTGAAGGCAGAAAACACCACCAAAATCACCACGAACACTCTAGCGGCGGTTAGGACTAAGGTGGTGTGGAGGGCAGCTACTGCTCCAGGGCAAAACGTCACCAAATTTAAAAAGATATAACCGAATCAAATCTTTAAAAAGATCTCGCGCAAAAATACGCGTATGTCATGATGTTGTACGCACTTGTTGGAACATTTGGTCCAAAATCTTGTTAGTTGTTTTAGCAAATTGTAGCCAACAAATAAAACACAAACATTTTTTTCAATCTAATTTATTTCGAGACTTCAAGAATGTTGATATTATTATAGAACGTGGTGATCTGAAAAGTAAATTATTAGAAGTAAAGTATCGAAACAATTTTACGCAATGTTAAATTATTCTATTAATTATTACTCCCTTAGTTCCTTTTTATTTGTTGTTTTAGAAAGATTTTTTTTTTCTAATTATCTGTCGTTTTGGCAATTTAACTTATATTTTATCTATTATACCCTTCTTCCTATTTCTTTTTGTATTTACATAAGTTTGTTACAATGTTGATATTATACCCTCCTTCCTACTAAATCCTCCTTCCTAATATTTTTACATAAGTTTTTTTTTTTTGAAGCAGCTAAATAAATTTATTAATCAATCTAGAGTAGCACAAGGTGTGCTTAATCTAGTAATAAGAAGAATCACAAAGGCAAAACCGTTCAGAGCATGAAAAAATCTACAACAAAACCACTGAACTAATAAGATCAACCTCCATGCCAACCTAGACAGGCCAAAGGCTTAAAGTACCACAAACTAAAGTCAACAGATAAATGATTAAATTTAGTCTTTAACCACCGTGTATACCTAACCAATGCAAAACACCACTCCAAACCAAGTAGAATTAGTACAGTCAAAAAATAAATGAGACAATGATTCCGGTGACAAACAGCCAAGGCTACAAAGATGAGATCCTGGTGTAATAATGTTGCGGCGAAGCAGGATATCTCGAGTCGAAAGACGATTGTGCAAAAAACGCCATGCAAATACAGAAACCTTTAAGGGAACATACTTTTGCCAAGGCATCATTATGAGCTGATGTTGGACACCTACCCCTGCACCCAGTCTAGTCAAAGCCAAATAAGCCTCTTTAACCGTATAAAACTCAGATAGACCACCATGCCACGTCCACCTGTCAGATTGAAAAGGCTGCAAAGCAAAAGTATGAAAAAGACCACAACATTCTGCCAACAAATCATCCTCCCAGACAAAAAGCCTTCTCCTCTAGACCCACCCCGCTCCTCCCACCCCCAACCCCTCCGATACATAGCACCCACCGACACCTGAGGTTCCACAGCAAGGCCTGCTAGCCGCAGGTATCTCTCCCTCAACAAATCCCCTGTTCTAACCAAGGGTCATCCTGTAATACCATAATTTTGCACTTTTTTTAAAATAATCATTTTATTTTTAAATTTGTTTTTTATTTTACGAGAAACGTCAAAAATAGCTTCAAAAATAATGTTTTCACGCCAGTCGCTAATTTTGCTCAAAAATCATAAAAATATATTTCATTTTCATTCGCTTATTTTTATTTGTCGCATTTATCATCATCAAAAATATATTTTTCATGAACCAATTACAATGTGCCACATAATCATTTTCACCTCATAATCATTTTCATTACCATTTTCCACTTATTATCCCTTAATCTCAAAATTACACATTATTACACTAATGTCATTTACCCTAAGCCTACCACTATATATATTATTTTACTCACAATCAATCATTGGACACACATCCCAATACACAAAAAAAAACCAGAAAAACGCTCCTCCACGCGCCACCACCAACCACCACCGGAAACCACTTTTCCGGCCACCTCAAAACCTTCGAAAACAAAGATCAAACACTCGATTTATAGTAATTAGACCCTTCTGAGTCCAAATCCACTAGTAGTTTTATCAAAAAAGGTCTCTAACACCATAAAAATAGTGACCAAAGTCACGGCCAACACAAAATCGTTCGATCCGTTCATCTCGCACACAATCGAAGGTAAAGGACGATGGATTTATGATCTTGATACCTCTCTGAACATTTCCCTTCATTTACTTTTCACGAAAACTCGCCGGAATCGTATTTACCCATTTTTTATTTCGCTCGGTTTCGAGCTCGTTTCTGTGATATTATGGCTTTGATTGATGAATAATAACTTGAATCTGTAATCTATGCTTAATTCCGAGTTGATTGGTATAAGATTTGTTGGTTTTGGTGGTTGGAATCAAGTTTTACTCCGTCGCCGGAACCACTCGCGAACGGCCATTGTTGTTGCAGGTTCTGTTTGCTTGAGAAGAAGAAGGTGGACACGTGGCGCGCGCTGAGTGGCCACTGGGCCTTCTCGCGCGCGCCCCCCTCATTTATGTGCACACCCCCCAGCTGGGTGTTGGGTTGGACGGGTTGACCCATTTATGACCCGGATCCGACCCGTCTGTTTGGCAGACTGGGCCTAAACCCATTTTGGGCCTAGTTCTTGTTTTTTTATTTTTTTTATTTCTGATATGGCTATCTGCACCCTGCTTTTACTGTATACACAACTGCATCTAATAATTAATTTGTTATGACTTAACTAGCGAAAAAGCTTATTGAAAACAAATAAGCACTTATTTCAAAAGTGCTTATCCTCATAAGCACTTTTGGGATGAGTGCTTAATTCAACTTTTTTTTTGTTTTCTTTTTACTTTTTCTCAACTATTAAAAACTTTTGTTTGTGATAAAAATAAATTGGACCCTGGCGAACGCCTCGCGTCTTGGATTTAATTTTATTCCATTCAAAATAATTTGATGTTTGAATGTAGAAATAAGCGAGAGTCTGACTGACGACTCGTCTCAAGCTTATCTTTACGTTTGCTTGCTAAATGTCTGTTAATTCACTTCGTCGTTTGACAATTCGTTTCGTGTCTGTTTATTTAACTACTCATTTATTTATGTATGCTTGCATATTTATTTTGAGTATTTTTTAATTACCGCATTATTCACACTGTCATTATATTATATTGTTATTAGCATTCATTATGCATTTGCATTCCTCTCTTCTTCTACTCTTTCTTTTTTCTTTTCTGGCCTGAATTTTTGACTTGTGGAAAACGTTTCTTTCAAAGATGGAATGAGAATAAATCGGTTCTTGACTGACGACTTGTGATCTTGAGTTATTCTCATACCAATTAAAATGGAGCTTTTTGATTAAATGAAATGAGAAGGAGCCTGACTTACGACTCGTCTTCGGCTTATTTCACTTTAATTAATAAAGTTCAATTAATAAACTGAATGAAAAAGGGGGAGCCTGACGAACGACTCGTCTCTGCCCGAATGACCCGGTCCCTGTCGAGCGACTCGTGATTTAGGGTCATTCTCATTCTCAACTCACACAACTGTTTTTCCTGCCCTTGCGCTGTCAACTCTTTTTTCAACTGCGTTGCGCAGTCAACTCTTTTTCAACTTTCTTTTCTTAAAAGGACGATGTTTTATCTATTCCTCTGATATAGATAAACGCTTAAGCCTCAGTCGAGCATACAAGCAAGTTGTCGTATCTGTGGAATGCGACATAAGCGTTGTTCCTTAAAAACAACCAACAAAGAAAACCTTTTTTTCAGGAAGAACTACGTGAGCTTTGACTTCCACATTGTACTTGGGGGATACGTAGGAGCGAGATCGTAATCTCGTCAAGCCAAATAATAAAAAACTCTTTTTTTTGTTTTTTTTGTTCAATATGCGGTTATGTAATCTTTTTATGCGGTTATTTCTGTTTATGCAAACCAAATTTCTCCAAATGGTTCCCGTTGAGTACAACGGATATGAGGGGGTGTTAACGTTTTCCCCTCATGTAACCAACTTCCGAACCCGACTCTGAAAGGTTTTATCATTATTTTCCTTTCCCCTCACGGGATAAATAAAATATGGTGGCGGCTTCATTGCAATATCATTTTGTGCTTGCGCCGGGTGTTACACATCCCAAATGATCAAACCACCCATTTAACCCATTAACAGACCCACGACACACCCTCACCACATCTTGCCACCATCTAGAAGCCCGGGAGCCACCATCATGAATATCCCCTCTACTAGTCCCATACTTATGAACTAAAATCCGACGCCACAAACCCCCCACCTCTGTTTTTACTCTCCAACGCCATTTCCCAAGCAATGCCAAATTAAACTCCTTCACCTTCCTCACCCCCAAACCCCCCTGACTTTTATGGCTACTTACTTTATCCCAAAGTATCTTTCTCGCTTCCCCACTCCCCCCCCCACCCCCAAAAAAAAAAAGTCTTAAAAAGAGATTCAATGGTAGAAATAAAACTTGAGGGAGCCTTGGAAAAAGAAAGGAAGTATACCAGGATTGAAGACAAGGCAGCTTTGAGAAAAATCAACCGACCACCCATCGAAAGATTTTTACATTTCCAAATAGAAAGGCGTGCTTTAATTTTCTCCACAACAGGTCTCCAAAAAGAGAGTCTTCGGGGATTCCCCCCAATTGGAAGACCCAAATAAACAAAAGCAACAAAACCAATACGACAATTTAGAATACTTGCCGCCTCACCCAAACACGACGCTGCCACATTCACACCAATCAACATACTTTTGTGGAAATTCACTTTCAGTCTTGACATCATTTCAAACAGCACCAAAACCGCTTTTATAGCACAAACATTTTCCCAACTATTAACCCCAATTAAGAGAGTATCATCAGCAAATTGTAGGTGTAAAACAGATAAAGGATTTACCAAACCAACAGAGTACCCATAAAATAATCCAGACTGGACCGATGAAGTCATCATGACACTAAGATCCTCTGCCGCAATAAGAAACAAAAACGGCGACAAAGGGTCCCCTTGCCTAATGACGCGCTCAAAAGAAAACTCAGTAGTTGGACTACCATTGACCAACACCTAGGCGGTAGCTGTGCAACCACACTCCATCGACACCACTGCATAGGAAAATTCATACTAGCCATAACAGAAAACAAATACGACCATTCGACTGGGTCAAATGCTTTCTCGAAATCTACTTTAAACATAAGCAATTCCTTTTTTTTTCTTTTTTGCGTCGTCAACCAATTCATTAGCTATTAGGATCCCATCTAAAATTTGTCGACTCTTCACAAAAGCGGATTGAGTATATGAAATAACACACCCAATCACCTGACTCAAACGATTTGCCAAGACCTTGGCCAGTACTTTATAAACACTACTAACCAGTGAGATCAGACGATAATTAGATACACATTGAGGATCCTCAATCTTAGGAACAAGTACCATAAAAGTTTGTTACAATGTTGATATTACATAAAGTGTGTGTGAAAAAAAAAATTCATTGGTGGGTTAAAATTAGCATTGTATATTCGAAAAAACAATTTTACGCAATGTTAAATTATTAATTATTACTCCCTTAGTTCCTTTTTATTTGTTATTTTGGAAAGAAAAAAAAATTATTTCTAATTATCTTTCATTTTGACAATTTAACTTATATTTTACTTATTATACCCTGTTCCTAATTTTTTTACATAAGTTTGTTACAATGTTGATAATACATAGAGTGTTTGTGCGAAAAAAAAGAAATTTATTGATGGATTAAAATTAAGATATATATTAAAAAATATGTATAATATAAAGATAAGGAGCAAAAACACATCTTCCTAATTTGATCTTATTTTAATTATTTTTTATTATGCGTTGTTAAAATAAAAAATCTAAAATAATTATATTGAATGTCATAAATATATCACTAAAAAAATAAAATAAAAATGTGTTTGGCTGGCCGGAACGGACTTGAGTTTTGACTTTTGAGCTAAGACACTAAGTTAGCCGGTCCCGCTCCACCCTATTTATAGGCAGGTTGACCGTTTTCCCACTCCTACGGAATATGGACCGCTCTTGACTAAATTGAATTTTGTAGGCTAAAATGGATTTTTTTTTTATAGACAATTGTTAGTTGTTAGTAAATTACAATGTTAATTTTCTCTTTTGCCAAGACTTGAACCCTGGACCTCCTACTCCTTAACCCTTAACTCGACTAATTTAACCAATTGATCTATCCATCCTCCGCTAAAATGGATCTTCTGATTCTTCATATTATTTTATTTATTTGGATAGAGTAATAAAATTATTCCTTCTAAAATTTGTTGTGCTATTTTTATATTTTTATGAAACTTCAAAAAACTAAGTAACCAATTTGTAATATTTTAAAGGTTTAAATAATGTTCAAGTCTCCGTAAGTTCGCACTTTTTTAATATAAGTCTCTGTAAGTTTTTATGTATTAAGTTAGTCCTTACAATTACATTTTCTTTTCAAATTAGTCCATAAAGTCAAAATCTGCAGGAAAATTTGAAGGAAAATATGCACGGACTTACTTAAAACAACAAAAAATATAATTGCAGATTTTCCTGCGAAATTTGACTTTAGGGACTAATTTGGAAATAAAATATAATTGCAGGGACTTACTTAAAACAATAAAACTTACAAGGACTTATATAACAAAAGCGCGAACTTATAGAGACCTGAACATTATTTAAGCCTATTTTAAAACTAAGGAACCGATTTATTTTTATTTTTTTGAAAATATTATAAAGTTTATATAATATTCCTCCAGAAAGCTTCCATGATCTTCTTAGAAATGACGCGATGGAGACAATTTTTCTTTTTAGCTTTTCTTTTTCTTTAATTAGCTTCTATACCAAAAAAAAAATACGATTTTTTTTAAAACTAAGGACATTTTTTTTTTTTGAGAATTTTTTTTTTTTACGATTTTTTTTTTTATTTTGAGAAAAAGTTTATAATACGATATGTTATCCGCAATAAATGATTTATAGTTTTACGTGCCTATCTGAAGGTGGAAACAAATACTAGTACTAAAAATAATGGAATCTCAACATCATCTAATTATTTATTTAACCATCATTATATGTCAAAGATAGTTGGAATCCGCTGTCAAGAGATTCGAATTGATTCCGTAGTGCCTCCGTCTATCTAACTACTAGAACATTTTTCCACTTTCTCAGCATTACTTACTTACTTACTTAGGTAATAACTTTCTGTTTTATTTAAAATAAATTTGTTGCATGCTTCTATGAATTCTACAGATCAACATATACTTCTACAGAAATTCATTACTCCAACTAATAGTTTTCAAATCAAAGGTTTCTGTCTTATGGCCCACTATTAATGTTGTTACTTACAAGCATTATTTGATCTTTTTATATACTTTTGTTTCACTGTTGCATTTGCATGTTACAATGATTGATTGAACAATTTTCTTTTTAGTGTTATGGATTTAAAGGTAGCTAGCTTTATACATGGTTCTTTGTTGATCACTGTGTATCAATATCCCATGTTTGACTTCTTGAAAATATATAGGATCTTATTTTGTTTTTGTTTACCTTTTCAGATTTGGGCACACTTCATGATTGATTAATAGCTAAATATTTAGTTTTTTTTTTATTTGGGTTTGTAGATAATGTCTCTTCTCAATTTTTCTACCCTATTCAATTTGATGTTTTTTTATTTTTGAAGAAGGTAGTTTATGAGTAGTTAGTTTGCATGTATGTTTGGTTCTCCGTTGAGAAAATCTGATTTTGGCAAAATTGATTATGACCAAAATTGATTTGAAAATAAAGTGATTTATGTTTGGATACATTCGTCTAAAAGTGACTTGAATAAATAATTTGAGTGTAAAAATCTATTTTAGAATAAGAAGCTACACTTTGTAGCTTGTAGAATCAAATTGAGTCAGAATCAATTCTACACCTCCAGTATCAATTTTGGCCACGGTAGAAGTGGAACCAAACATGCAGGGATTTTTTTCACTTGGAGTTCTCAAATGGACAGCGCTTTCTAATTTTTTAGGATATGCAATTTCTCTTCTAAGTTTGATTTTACCTTATCATGTTGCATGAATATTTGTGCATATGATCTACCGTTTTAGTGCTTATTATTTTGGCGTCTAAGTTTGGACTATTTAGCATCGATACTTCAGGTTAATGGTGTGTGCGTCTGACCGAATTTGAGATTGATCCATATAGTTACATTTAATTATTACACTTTCTTAGATTATTATTGGTTTCATTTAGGTATTTTTGGCAATAGCTTATCATTTTGGTACTTCTTTTTCAGGATTTCTCTGAAATTTCCTTCTTGATTAGTTCAATTTCTGAGAGCATTTTAAGCACCGAGTTGAAAATGTATTTAGTGGAGAGCAAGGGAGGTGCCGTAGGGTGCATGCTGTTGGCCCTTTTCTTCTTGGGGACATGGCCTGCTGTTTTTACTCTGTTAGAGAGGCGTGGTCGTCTTCCTCAGCATACCTACCTTGATTACTCAATCACCAACTTTTTGGCTGCTGTTGTCATTGCTTTCACATTTGGTGAGATAGGCAAAGGGACACACGATGAACCAAATTTCTTAGCTCAACTTGCTCAGGTTAGGGTGGTATTCATTTTATTCTGCACTTGTTTATCGTCGACGTGATATGAAAATAAGAAAAGTTCTCAAGAAGTAGTATAAGTTGAGACGTTGGACGAATATTAAGAAGTGGTCCAAAGTTCAATCCTTGACATTACAAGTTTTCGTTCCTCCTAACAAACTATCTACTAATATATGTCTCTATTAAAAAAAAAAAACAGGTAACGTGTATTGATGAAATATTACACACCATGTCACTAGCATTTGTAAGCAATGAGTTTTGTACATTAATCTTAGAAACCTAAAAATAGTTGAAGATGAAAGTTATTTGGATTATGATTTATATCTATATATTAATGTTTTTCATTGTAATGGTTCTATGGTTCTGTGATTTATACTCTCTACTTCCCTGCATATTCCTGATTTTCTACAAGCCTTGCCGTCCTTCAGTTTTGGATATCTTCATAGCTACCCTTCGCAAATAGTTAACAGGGAAGCTATGTGTAGGTTTTGAAATATTGGTGGACAAGGGAAGTAACTAGTAAAATCTAGGGAAGGATGGAGAATTTTGCTCAATATTCTAATAATATGTGCTGAGTTTAATTGCATTTTCTTTTAAACTATACCATAATATTTGAAATTTGTGTAATTTCTAATTACTGCCTACAATTGAGTTAACAATCTGCATAAATTGTTAGGTGCAGGATAATTGGCCCTCGGTTATGTACGCAATGGCAGGTGGTGTCGTTCTTAGCCTTGGGAATCTGGCCACACAATATGCATTTGCTCTCGTTGGATTGTCAGTTACCGAAGTGATTACAGCAAGCATAACTGTTGTTATAGGTATCTCACTGACATAATCAGTCCAAAAGTTATTAGATAGCTAAACAAACTAAGCAACAATATTTTTTAACTAGCCCTAAACAAACAACAATTTAGTAACAGGCTTAATTATAGTTTTAGTCACCGAATTTTGTCTCATTCATGAATTTAGTTCTCCTATTTCTTTATTCATGATTTTGGTCTTCATGTTTTTAAATTAAAATGATTAACATTTTCCCTGCCTATGCGTTTGAGGCTTAACTTTAATGATGTCACAAGTGAGATACTTTTGTGGCCACTAAGTTGATGACATGAAAGTGAATTGTTAAATGAGATCGAGAATGCGCTTAGACAAGGTCTTGCATCAAATTTGTTTGCTTATGTGAGATATAGATTAATGTATATTTTGACGAAATGAAATTAGTTGTTAAATGAGAATCCATCTAGATGGTACCACATTGTCGACTGAGTTGCCATATAAGCAGCTCACACTATTCCCAAACCAAACATGAATCTTTCAATTCATTTGGCTCTCGCACTCAATTCCTTATAGGACTTACCACATCATCAAAACTCAGCATCAAAATGCATAGGTAGGGGAAAAGTTAGACATTTTGAAAACTTGGGACCAAAATTGTGAATTTAGAAATGGGGAATCAATATCGTAAATGAGGAAAACTAAAGGGACCGAAAGTGTATTTATGTTGAACACTAAAGAAAATGTACCCTTCAACTTGATCCGGTACTGAACTATGGTATTAACTTTGTTCTGTTTGTGACAGGAACAACAATGAATTACTTTTTGGATGACAGAATCAATAATGCTAAGATTCTTTTCCCAGGAGTTGCTTGCTTTTTGGTTGCAGTGTGTCTCGGCTCTGCCGTTCATTCATCAAATACTTCTGATAATCTGGCAAAGCTACAAGGTTTTTCAAGTGATTACAAAGATGCAGCATTGTATGTATTGTTTCCTTAATGTTTATTTGGTTAATTCCCTTTATAGATTCCTAAGTATAATTTTCAACATGCTTTTGAACCTTTATATTTCATCCTTATATGCCTTCTTTTCCTTTTAAAAGGAAGAAAGAAACGTCTGTTATTTCGGCATTGTTTAGAAACAAAATTAGCTAGCCATTACATATAATCAAATAATTAAAGTTCTTTGAAAATTTCTTTATTTGGAGCAGTATTATATCTTTGCAAGTTCTGCCTTATAATTTATAATTTCAATTTGATTATAGTGCTTTCGTCGTTTACTATTATCAATCTGGTAAGGCATTGCTAATTCTATCACAACTTATTTTTGCCAGGGACTCTTCACAGGAAGGAAACATAGGTAAGAACTTTAAATAAGAAGGTTCAACGTATGAAATTACTTCAATTGACTATATGCTAATTTTTTCCACCTTTACAAAATTATAGGTAAATCAAAGGATGTTGAAAGTGGAAGCAATTCTGCAGAAAAGTTGAAAGCAGGAACCGCAGTTTTTCTTATAGACCTAGAGAAAAAAAGATCTATTAAGGTACGTTACTATAATTTTTCATATATGTAGTATACTACTATTGGGATGATACTTCAAAGAAACATTCTGTTAATAAATCATGAATGGCATTGACACATATACTTGTTAGAAACAAAATCTTTTTGCCTTAGTCGCATATTAAACCTCTTAAGTATTGCTGCAGGTTTTTGGTAAAAGCACTTTGATTGGATTAATCATAATTTTCTTTGCTGGAATCTGCTTTTCTCTGTTCTCGCCAGCATTCAACTTAGCAACAAATGATCAGTGGCACAGTTTAGAAAAAGGGGTTCCGCATTTGAGTGTTTACACCGCCTTTTTCCATTTTTCAGTATCTTGTGTTGTTATTGGAGTAATTCTAAATATTATATTCCTTTACCACCCTGTCTTAAACTTACCAAAGTCATCATTGAAAGCTTATTTGGGAGATTGGAATGGAAGAGGTTGGGCCTTGTTGGCTGGTCTTCTTTGTGGATTTGGGAATGGACTTCAGTTTATGGGAGGTCAAGCTGCTGGATATGCAGCAGCAGATTCTGTCCAGGTGAGTTTTTGTTCGATTTATAATTTGAGTTTAATAGAGATGCATTTTCGCTGCAAATTAGTTTTACATAAACATATAATGAAAACTCATCATTGCCTCATAAGCCAACTTTGTACCGCAATTAAGAAATAACTACAGAATACTTGATTTTTATCAGATGCATATGTAAAACTAGTTTACATTTTACACTGGCGGCACATGTCCTTTTCCCTTCTATAAATGATATGCAAGATAATTTCTGTAATTATATAGAGATTAATTTATCTCAAAATAAAATAAAAAAACAAGAAAATACCAAACGGCACCTAATTCGAATATTTGTGTATTCAGATTTCAACGAATGTTATCGATAATTTCTTCATTTGAATGTGTTGATGAAACAGGCACTTCCACTTGTGAGCACATTTTGGGGGATCATTTTGTTTGGAGAGTATAGGAGATCATCACCAAGAACATATATATTGTTGGGAAGTATGTTGTTTATGTTTATTGTGGCAGTTGCTGTGCTCATGGCATCATCAGGCCATAGGAAACATTGATTAAGCTTTTCTAGTTATGGAGCAAAATATCAAAGATTAATTTGATTGAGTTCACAAATGTATATAGTAATAAGGATAACTTATTTTCTATTATTCTCAAATTTAAATTAAATTGTGTATACTTTTACTTTAAAGGCGATCCCTCGTAAGTAAGCATCCTCCCGCAAAGCGTAGAAATCGGTTGTGCCACTGATTTTGATTATTACTATTTCTCTTCTCGCTTGAAATGTATCAAGATGTAACCTCTAAACCAACTTTTATATTATTTGGAGTTTAAGGCGACTAAGTTCTTACAACTTAGATGCCTCAAAACTAATAATGACAGTATTTATAGAACTTGAAGTTCATCAACGTGTTACAACTCAAGTGTCTTAAAGATCAAAAGTTAACAATCCTAACAATTATTCCATGGTCTAGCCGCACTTTCTTTGATTGTGTTTCTTATTGTATTGAACCAATTAAGTTGATTGTGTTTGCTTCAAAAAAAAAAAAAAAAATCAAAACTATTGAATTTAAAGCTTCCAATAACAATTGTGTCCATAAGGCGATATTTTTTTTATCTCGATCGTTGGATTTAATAGATCTATTGGATCATACAATGCACCATCTTCATAAAAATGTTTTTGCATTTTTCAATCTATTGTAATTTTGAATTATTATTTTTGTCATTGTAAAAAATATGAAACATTTGACTAAACACTTAGGACCTCTTTGAGAGTTGCATTTCTATTCTGCTCTGGGACTGATCGCTACTTAGCATGAGAACGAGTCTAACTTTCATTGTGTAGAGTGCGAACATTATACTTTTCGCCGTTTACAATGCGAACACAAGCAGGAAACAAATAGACAAAAAATAACAGAAAACAGTAAATATATTTTCAAACACACTACTATTTTTATGAAATTCCACTACAATATTATTACATTAGACAGAAAAATTACATTCACACCCGATGGAGAAGAAGAAAATAATGCATGAGAATAAAAACCCGATAACACATATCTCACATATCGGAATGGTTGGGGTAAACAAAAATCTGGGAATTACATTCAAATCCGATGTGGATGAAAAAAAAACCGTAGATCATCCCCTTCATCCTGATGCTTGGGGTAAAACTACATCTGAGATAATCCTCGCCGATTACTCATATTGCTCTCAAAATTGGTGAATAAAACACCAAAACACAACAAAACTAAACATAAAAGATAAATAAACATAGAATGAGGGAGGGAGAATTGAAGAAGAGAAAGAGAGGTGTGAAAAAAAATTTGACACAAATGTTTGTCAATTTATAGAATTCTTGCTGAATTCTAATTGGTTGGTGCTAATGTACCGGCCTGCCACGTGGCCAATCACGCTTGGCCAAGTGACAAACACATTTGACTGCACTGAAGTCTGAAATTTTTAACACCGTCCAATTCACACTGTAAATGGCGAACAACATTCGCTGTGTATCCGACGAGCAGGGTAAAAATGGAAAGCCAGGGGGTACGCCAGACTTCCAGGGGGAGCTAAAAGATTTTTCAAATAATAATGTTAAGAGAAATCTGAAATTCTAAGATAGAAGAAATCACGATTGGCTTATATTTACATAACCTCAAAAGTTGTCATAACTTGGCTTTTTAAATTGATATAAGTGCTTGAGTTTAGGTAATTGTATGTTTTATGTTTCAGAATTCCACATTATATAGCAAGTGAATAAGAAGTCATTGGTTAGCCATAGGGTGTCATAACCGAGCCTCTCATCTCCATGTGACCGAATGCGAGCAGTCACAAACTTCCAACTGCACGCAACCCCGGTTCAAGACAATAGATCCCAAGATATAAATAAAAAAGGGTCGCATTGTCAACCAAGTCAGAATTCATGAACAAAGACTTTCAAAAACAAGCGGGTCTGGTTCTAACCAGGATTCCGAGGGGGGGGTGGGGTGGGGGATAAGAGCCATGCATAAAAGAAACAGTTTTGGCAGTGAGAATACATGTTTATTTAGGTCCTCCACACCAACTCAAAGTGCATCTCAAATCTGTACCATGCAGAAAATCAAATGCATATTCTAATTGACGTAACTAAAACAATTACGCAGAAATTAATCCGAGCAAAATGACTAGCCTCACCAAAGTATCATATAAACCTATATGATCCTGGCTTTATTTTTGAGAAACTAAGTTATAATATTTTATTGTGAAATGCAATCTGTTTAAACATACGTATTACCACTCTTTGCCTTCCCACTTTATTTTTTATGGGAGCAGATGAGAAAGAGGAAAACAAGAACGCATAAGAAAGCCGATGTGTCTCAACTAGATGCAGGGGAACATTATATATAGTAAAAAAATATGAATAACATATAGTTACCCTATATACAATAATTCTAACACTACATCTCAAGCTAGAACATATGAATCGCATGCAACAAGCTTATTACAAAAATAAACAATTCAAATGACTTCTTGAAGATATCTCAGTGTGTTACTTTAGTCATGTTGCAGAGTACTGGATTTGATGGGACTTACCAGGCAGTTTAACTATCTCAAATGAGCACCATTTGCAAAAAATTCCCAAACCTCAGTTCCTTACGCAATTAATTGAATCATATAAGTTAAAATATGGCAGATGCCATATTTTGCTTCTACACTTGATTTTTGTCACAACATGCTATTTCTTGATCTTTTAGGTGTTGAAGTATTTTTGAAATCGGCAAATAATTTTACTGATTAACATAGAACAAATCATAAACACAAGGTGTATCCAAGGAATGTAAGAAACAAGATACAATAGGAAACAAAACACTAACTAGGTTTTCTTGATCTTCTACGTGTTGAAGTTATTGCAGACAAAAACACTAACTATCTCCAATACCATTTTACAACTTAGACCATGTCTAACTCAATCAAAAAAGCTAGCTCAATCAGTCCGGAAAGCCCAAGTCTTACAATCAAGAACTATTCTACCCATATCTCTAGAAAACGGGGGATCTCAAAACACCCCCTTCACACCTATGAGGCTATGACTGGACATTTGGGGCGTGGACAATGCAGATGGCACAAAAAGAGATATGGAATAGGCTTAAATAACACGTTGAAAAAGTGAACAACAAGAAAACATATGAGAGAACCAGTGTCTCAGTTACACACAAGGTAATATTATATATAGAGAGCAGTGTTATCTATTGCAACTGGAAGACCACGGTAGAAAGCCAAAGAAAACGCCATTTTAAGCAGCCATAGCCCATATCAACCATAAAATTCATGGCACCGTCATCCTTTCAAATTGGCCATGGCAGTTGTCAAAAAATCCACCACAACAATCCAACATGGTTATAATTTGACAACATTGATATAGAGTCACAAAACAAGGTTGATAATTACCTTATGAACAATAATTCTAACGTGCAGATTCCGTTATTTGAATAAATAATCTTTGACAACTAAAGATAATGGCTAATTACCTGTTTGCTTAAGATTTTTTTCACCATAAAAGTCCACTCTGACTTCCTAAGGCACACTAATATGCAAAGGAAGTAATCCTTTCTTCTTGCTAACACTAATATGCGAAAAAAACCTTAACCCGCATCATTCTTAACCCAATGATCGGTCTAGCAATTGATAAATACAAAAGAACTTTGATCCTTTTTTCATATCTCCTTGACACAAAGTATCATTTCTATCAGACAGTCATTCCATATTGCGCATCATAATCAAGAAATACAACAATGAATGCAGTCTTTTGCTTATGATTTGTAATAACAGAACAAGAATAGAATTTCAAAGCTGAAGCTCGTTCCTAAATACCCCATACATCCCATTTTATAAGCACTCATTGCGTACATTAAAAAAAGTTGCCTGTGTAGTTAATGTGTATATTATTTGTATAACTACTGTATTATTGGATTACCCTTTGTGTATACATGTATTTCATATTAAGGTTATTTTCCCAAAGGGTGTTTACAACCAGGGACAGAGAGAGTAGATGATATACTTTAATCTCGCTCACATTTTTCATTTTATCATTTACCTATATGCTGCCTACATAAAATATGGTGCTAAACTAGTAAACGCATAAAGAAATTATAGTAACCTTGTTATACTTACCAACGCAGCATAAACCCTTCAAATTCATCCATCTACAAAATTCAATCTCTTCCTTCTCTGCCTGCCATCTAGTCCCTTTAAGTTGTAGTCACCTACCCAACTTCTTTTCCAATATAAAACACACTTAGATCTCATTTGACACTCATTACATCACCATGTGAACAAACAATAGTACAGAGTCTCCAATTGTACATAAACCTGCAAGTGCATAATGCTCGTGAACAAAGCACCAAAACCCGGAAATCTCAATTTAAATGTTTGATTTTGCATATTGAAAAATGTGGAAGAGAGGAGAAATGGAAGTATGGAAAGATAAACCATGATTTGAGTCCTCACAGTGATGAAGTTGAGGCAACAACCGCCATAAAGTGAAGTCTATTTGCTTCAGATTTTCAGTTGGGATTTCTAACCTTTTATGTAGTGACATATTCATTTAAAGCAATTAAATTAGGTTCTCAGAATTGTAATGAAGGCAAAATCATTGCCCTCACTATTTGCCACTGATATAGTATATTAAGTCTCAACTATGAACAATTATTAATCATTTTTGGGATTTTAAAGAAAATATACGAAGTTGGATCAAAACATTAAACTTGAAGATATGAGTTTTGGTGAAGAACAATATTCTACTCTACACCAGGTTCAGATATAGTGCTTAATTTCTATGCAGTTTAGATAAATACGAATAAAAAAATAAAAATAAACAATTCAATGGAAGCAAAAACAAAGAAAGAGAATATTGAATTTGAAAGCAAAGAAGTTGTCACTAACAATAGTTGAGTTGAGGTCTATGATATTGAACTCTAATATCTATGGTGGTATTTGATATGCCTTAGGGTTGCATGTCACTTCATCCGTACTAGTATATGGTTGGCAAGAAAGTAGTCAACTGTTAAATATATTTTTCTTGGCAATATTAAAATCATAAGTTCATTGATCCAATGTGTGGTTAAAGTTCCTGTTCTATGTACAAGAAGACAGCTAAGGACGAAAATCAATGAGTAAAAACAAGAGAGCGCGGAGAACAAAATGGTAAAAATGATTACACTTGACCTGTAATGCAATAATTAGCTGTCTAAACTTATTAAAAGATTGTCAAGTAATTGCTTTGTATAACATCTTATATAATATAGAAAATGGGACATTGTGGAGTACCCGCAAGCCCAAACGTTTGTTGTTATCAAAGTAAGCAATTGAAGTGCTCTAAAGTTGTGAAATTGAAGCTTGCTTCTTGAAAGAACTTGCAGGTTGAATACTTCCTCAACTTTCATTTTAAGCTGTTTTAACCAGAAGTCATGATTTAATCCTTGAGATAAGCAGTAGCAACTCATTAGTGCACATAGCTCACGCATTTAAGCCAGCCCAGTTCTTGAAAGCAATAAGTGCTTCCATTTTTCTAAAGTTCTTTTTTCTTAACCTGGCCACTTTAAGCTTTTTATGGGTCTCCATGAATGCTTGCTTGTATCTCCACTTATCAACAAATATTTTCATCTCTTTAGATTTCTCCACAACTTGCATAACAGCATCAAAGAAACCTCCCTTCACCATAGCATACAGGAATGCATCGACCAGATTTTGGTCAAATTTGATCCGCTTTGGCCCATCCGCCGATAACTTGCGCTTAACCTCATTCCACAACATCATTACATCAAAATATTTCTCTGCCGAGACATATCCGTTAATCAGCGACAAGTATGTCTGATCATTTGGCTCAAATTGCAGGAATGCCATCCTTCTGAAAGTCCTCCTTGCATCTTCTAGTCTCCCAGCTTTACAAAAAGCATGGATTATAGAATTCCAATCGTGAGTACCAACTTCAACGCGAGGATCCTCAACCACTTCATCTAAGAAAGCTGCCATCAACTCAGGTCGATTATTCTCCATCAAACCTGTCATTATAGTCAAGTAACTCCCTTTCAAATCAGAAATCCTCGCCTCTCTCATGTCCCTAAACAGAGAAAATACCGACTGAAAGTCTTGACCGGACATGGACGTTTCTATCAGAGCATCATATGTTTCGACGTCCAACTGAAGACCTGAACTACTAATCTCCATGACCAATAGAGCAGCCTCAGCAGTTCGATTTTCTTTGCAGTAAGCCTTCAAGATCGGTACATAGACCCCAAGACCAACAGAGCCTCCCAAAGCATTCATTTCATCAAGAATACTGTGTGCTTTATCTGACAATCCAATACTAACACATGCATTAACAATACCAAAACCTATAGACTCATCCACTTTGATATTGGAAGACTCTAATTTCTGAGCTTCAATAATCAAATTAGCTAAACCCTTAATATTTCCCTTATGAAGATATTCCTTAACTACTACACAAAAAGTATCTCTATCAAAATTCCAAACTACCTCCCGGTCTCTATCATTCATACTACTGAGAATAGTCGACTCCACAGAAACTAAATTACCAGACTTAACATACCCACTAATCAAATTAGAATAGAAGCATTTATTGTTTTTTGAGTAACCAAAACCGGTCATCAAAACTTTTAACTCATCTATTTTTTCTTGTAACCCTTTAAGTGCATATAAATAAGCAAGAAATCCAAAACTAAACTCATCAGGTCTAACACCAAGCATCGACATTATTCCTACAATTCTCTCAGCATCAGTTACCGATTCAAGGTGAAAACAGCAAGCTTCAAGAGCAGCATTGCATGCACCAACATCAGGTTTCATAAACTCCAACTTCTCATCGAAAGCAACCCTGCAGTTCTCTTCAAAAAGAGGCAAGAAAGCAGCAAGGTTATCATTATCCCTAGCAATATCAACGAGCACGCCGCCCCACGAATCAAAAGGAATAAAAAACCTGTTTTTAAACAATGTCTTAACAAGTGCAAAAGCAGGGGCAGCAGTGTTGGCAGACTTCATGGAAAGAAGCATGGTATGAATAGTATCGAAATCGATTAGATTGGGATTCTTCTCAATAAGAAAGATTGTAGAAGCAAAAGCCCTTTTGAGATTGTGAATATCGCCAAGAGAGGATAAGTGGGTGAGGAGTGAATTAGTGAGGGGTTTAGATGGGAAAGAATGGTGGGTAGTGAGGGTTTTGAAGGATTTCCAAGCTTCATCGGTTTGAGTAGTGATGAGTGATTTGTGAAGAGTTGTTTGAAGAGTGGTAATTTGGTGAGGTGTGAGGGAAAGTGAATGTGGTGGAGAAGTTGGAAGATTTTGGGGTTCATCAGAAGAATTGAGTGGTTTATTGTTGTAGAGGGAAAATAAACAAGGTTGAAGGAAAGAGTAAAGAGAAGGAGTTTCATGTGTGGAGGAGAATTGTCTATATGGAATGTTATAGCTCAAAAGTTTTTTGGCCATTCTTTCTTTCAGTGAAGCATGTTGCGTTTCTCGTTTCAGTTTTCTTCACACTGTCCTCTTCTCCTTTGAATTTGATAGTGTTACCTTGGCTTTCTTTGTTTGTGATTCATTGTTATGTGTATGATTAGTATCGTAAACACAGCAAGAAGCTGGAATAGCTCAGTTGGTTAGAGCGTGTGGCTGTTAACCACAAGGTCGGAGGTTCAACCCCTCCTTCTAGCGAGTAGTTTTTTTTTTTAATGGCTTAAACATCATTTTTGTCTTTGATTTTCTTACAAATTTGTTTGTGAATTTTTGTTTTAAATGATGTTTAAGCTTTTATCTGTTAACAACAGCAGTTGCAAAACCTGTCATCAAGGTTTGGAAGAAGTTGTCACTTTACTTCATATGATCCGGTCGGTTGGTCATGGAAATGGAATCATCATCATCAGTTTCATCTTCCAATAATAAAAAAACAACATTGTTAACATTAGAAGAATGGAACGGTTCATCTCCCACTAAACTCTCCAAGACTTTCACCATCAAAGCTTCTTCTTCCTCTTTCTCCATTCAAAGGTGTTTCTTCCTTCTCTCTTTTCTCATTCACAATTTTCTTCTTTCTCTTTATATTCATTCTTCAATTTCCACAGATCTGGTGCTCGCTTTACCCATGTTTGGAGACGCTTTCTTCAAGCATTTGTACCTGAGGTAAACTCCTATATTTTAACTATCTCATTGTTCTTTTCCTTCATCATTGTTAAAACTTTCTTATTCATAATGTTCAGAAGAAGATTCAAGTTCTTATTCATAAGTGTATTTATTAAACTTGATTTTGAATCATGTGTTACTACTGTTATGCAAATTCGATTGTTTTGACTGGAAATTTCTGACTTTTTGAGTGTGGGTGGAATTGTGAGTATTCAATTTTGTTATTTTCTCATTTCTACATGTTTGATTTTCTCGATTGGAATTGGATCAAATTCAACACTAGTTTTTGATAATAAATAGCTTGAATATGACACTGTGCTGAACTCAGCTCAACTGTTTTATTTTTTGTGTGTTAATGTTAACCTCTCCTTCATGACGAAGGGACCTGTTTATCTGGAGTTCGGCCGGGGCTTAAGTGAAGTCTGACAAAAAATTGTTCCTCCTAGGAATTGAACTCGGGTAGTCGGGTTCTCCTGAATTATTCGTCCTAGGAGGAACTCATTAACCACTTGAGTCCAATCACTTGGTTACTAACTCAATTGGTTTGATTAAGTAGTTTTTGTGTGTACTTAATTTCCTAGTGTCAGGTCACTATATATATACCCTTTATAATTTAGTTAGAATGAATTTGTTGATTGAAGTTTGATCACGAGTCTTACCCTGATAAACTGAACCCAAAAATGTATATCTCAGTGTTACTAGGTAGGAAGTTTTTCTTAAGGATATAATAATTCATTCAATCGAACCGCCAATCAAGAGCTGGTTTTGTTAAAAGTTAAAACAAACAGAGCAAGAACATATGTGGATTTACATTAAGTAGTTACTGTTATCCCTTAATTTGATTTTCCTTACAATTTGTTAGTTTATTTTAAATCCGTATCTTCTGGCTGAGAAATGATTGTAATTTTTTATTATCATGCTTGTGGCTGTCACATTATACATTATTGTAATTGATGATATTACTTTTCATGTGTACCTGAGGTAATTCTGCTTCATTCCAAAATTAAAATATCTCATTGTTCGTTTCCTTCATCATTGTTAAAATAAAAGGGTTTCTCGTTTTTCTTATTCATACTTTTCAGGGGTTTCCAAGCAGTGTAACTCCAGATTATGTTCCTTTTCAAATTTGGGATTTATTGCAGGTAAGTAACTATGCCTATTAAGTTATTATTATGTCATCAAAAACTAGAGTAAATCAATTCGTAATTGTGAGTGTCCAGCAATTTAGTCCCTCAAATTTACAAAGTAACACAAATTAGTATCTTAAGTTAAAAAACTTTGACTAGTTCTTCCATCAAAATATTTCTTTAGTAAATATCCATTAAATCTAATGAAAGACCTACATGTTGATTTGAATAGTCAACTGCAACATCAAGACAACTAGACAAGCATAAAACGTTAAATGTGCTGCTAAATTTGAAATAATGTTGTTCAGTTTAAAGGACTAAATTGTTATTTCGCAAATTTGAGGAACTTATTTGACAGACACGTATTGTATTGTTGTTGAGTTAATTGTAGACTGATTATTGCAGGGCCTTTCGACGTATATAAGGACAATGCTTTCTACCCAGGTAAGACATTGTTTCACTGTAGTAATACAAAGCTTAGAGTGGTGCATGAGTTATCAATAAAAGAAAATCCCTTTCAGGCTCTCTTAAGTGCTATTGGAGTTGGTGAGAAATCAGCTACAGTCATTGGTGCCACTTTTCAGGTATCAACAGTTTTATTTAGTATTTACTTGAGTAGTATCATATTGGTCTTGACTTGTAAATGTCATATTGTCATGTCCGGTGTCCATGTCAGTGCTTCATAGGTAGTAACTCAACGTCAGTGTATGTAGGAGCTTGGGGGAAGAAACCTCAAGTTGTTTGTGTTTTTGTTTTGTTTTGCTTTGAAGCATTGCCTTTAGTGTTTCTTAGGCTGCAATGTGTTGACATTGAACACTGAAACTATTTACAGTGGTTTTTGAGAGATCTAACTGGCATGCTTGGAGGAATCTTATTCACATTCTACCAGGTGTGTATCTCGAATGAAATATTTAGTTCTTATTAACTTTGAAATGAAATAAGTAGTATTTTGGTTCAATCTCCACTCAAATGATTCTGAAATCATGTTCTTTCAAGTTTTAACTATATTTCTATTTATTCTATACGCTGCAGGGATCAAATCTTGATAGCAATGCAAAAATGTGGCGTTTGGTTGCAGATCTCATGAATGATCTTGGTATATTATTTCACACTTTGTCTTACTGTAGAAGAAATTTGTGTAACCATTTTCTTTATGAAATTTTTCTCTGATTTATAGACATAGGCAAATAAGGTATTAGAAATAACAATTTAACTAGTTGAGTGTAGGAAAAGAAGGGAGCTTGTATAAGTATTAGGCGTATAATTGACAATTCGAAAGCCGATACGAGGAGTCAACTTCGCTACATAATTCTACAAAAGTATATCTTTTACTGATACTAGCTCAGTCCTTTAATCCACCACATATTGAAAAGGCTTGGTCCTTTTACTGACTCCTCGTATAGGAAAAACTCTATAAAATTCCTAACAGAAGTATATATTTTATTGATGCTACTCTGTGTTAAAATTTGATCCTTCACATTGCAGTTTTCATTTCTCATTTTGATCTGTTAAGTTTTCTAAACTGATTGCAGGTATGCTAATGGACCTCATTTCACCATTGTTTCCATCGGCTTTTGTTTTTATTGTTTGCTTAGGAAGCATATCAAGATCTTTCAGTAAGTTCCAACATTTCTATAAGATGAAACTTATATTATATTAGCATCATAATTTGTTTTTATTGTCCTTACTCCACTTTTGTTTCAATGTAATCTGTTATCCAAGATAAGTTGATGTTAAATTATCGGATACAATACAAATAAAGTTGTTAAACATAAATATATGTTTGGAAATATCCAAGATTAGGACACTTTTTTCTTTTAGTTCCGGACTGATGTCATATGTATACTATATCATGTTATTTTTAAGTTTTAATATTTTTTCGCTTAAAACATAATTTTGAACTAGCTGGGGTTGCAAGTGGAGCCACTAGAGCAGCTTTGACTCAGCATTTTGCTCTTCAGGATAATGCGGCAGATATATCTGCTAAGGTATAAATGGTATTTATTTTAATTGCGCAGATTATTATTATGTCTTTTATTAAGTAGGGCATGAAAAATAGAAATGTTTTGATTTGTGAACATATATGAATAGGAAGGAAGTCAAGAAACTGTGGCGACGATGATTGGCATGGCACTGGGAATGCTTGTTGCTCGCATTACTATTGGACACCCACTAGCAATTTGGTTTTCTTTTTTGTCTCTGACCCTGTTTCATATGTATGGTATGTTTTCATATTGTAACTTATATTTTGCATTCGTATGCATTTTAAATTTGTGAAGAAAACAATAAGAAAAAGAAATAACGACTTTTGGTCCTATGTCAGTCATCAAGTATTAAAAGGAGGATGTATATTGATTATATCGGCATGCTCACAGTGATATAATTGGTCCATTTTCTTACTGGTTTTTGAGACAAATAAGTAATCCATTTGTTTCATGAGAGGTTGTAGAAAATAAGTGATCTTGTGGAGTATTGTTGTTGGTTTGTAGGAAGAAGTGTATTTCTGCCATGGTTATCAGTACCTTTTGATAGATTTGAGTTGTATATATCTTGATTCGATACAAAATCGAACCCAATTAATATGAAATCCCTAGTGTGTATCTATTCAGAACATAAATCCTATTGAATCCCGAATCATTGTAATGGATCTCTATCGAAAGTAAACTTGTGTAGTCGGCCACCTTCTTTGCCAACTTTATAAAGTCAGTCATATTTCTTATTATTTTATTATGACTAAAATTTTCAATTATTTTAAGATTCGTATATGACATATTAACTTATAATGTTTCTATATCACATCACATGTTTTACTTTAAAATGTCATTTTTATTGGTAATGTATCTTTCAATCCATACAAAGATTTGAACCATGATTTGTATAATAGTTCATTCGATTCACAATTTGAATCTCAATTTGATTTGTAATGTAGCAAACTACCGAGCTGTTCGATGCTTGGCATTGAACTCATTAAACCCTGAAAGAAGCTCTATTCTCTTGCAGCATTTCACGGAGACTGGCCAAGGTATTGTTTGTTTAAACTTTTCATTACTATCTTATCCTCAATTAATCTTTAATGTTAGACTTACTTAGACCATCTATTCTTCCTTTTATGATTTGGCACATCATTTGGCTGCATCTTAGAACAGTTTTGTCACATTAAAATCATTATATTCATAGAATATCTGTTTTTGGAGTATTTTTAACCTCTCCAATAAATGCCTCTCAAAGAAAAAGTTGGTTTGATAAAGTTAGGACATCTAAAGGACTGACACAGACACAACACAAACACTAAAACGTTGACAACAGTAATAATTTGGTTGAATGGAACCACATATGTCGGTGTCGTGTCAAACAACCCTTTAAGCTACATAGGTTAAGACCCTGCCAAAGAGAATGAAATTTCTAATTTAGAAGCTAGCTTATTATTTTCTCATTCTCTCTCTCTCTCTCTCTCTCTCTCTCTCTCTCTATTAATGCCTATTTCTAAAAAATTTGCCAGTTCTCTCTCCTAAACAGGTGTCTTCACTGGAGCATGTTTTGCCCATACAATTCACTTCATGGAGCTCAAAGAAGGCTAATTCCTTGGATACGAAAGTACATTTAGGCACAAGGATTTCTTCATTTGATGAAATGGAAATGTGAGTGTCTAAAATTTGGTCATTGTCCATGTCCAAGAAAATAAATTTGTTCTTTGTGCATCAATTATGATTTTGAAATTTTGTGGAGTTTTTCCTGAACTTCTGATTCAGTGCATTATTGCTCTTTTCCGGTACACAGGTCTTCTATGTAGCGTTCTAACCTAATAAGACACTGACACATCGACACCAATAAAAATTTTAAAATAAGAAAGGATAGAATGTAATCGCATGTCAGCGTCATATTGGAGTAAAAAACCAAATATGTTTTCAATCTGAAGTGTCAGTGCTACATAGGTTCTAACTTCTAATAATCCAAATTACAAATTGTACTACTTTTTTGTCATCGTTATTTGCAATCGAGGCCCCAAATAGTAATATTTTCAAAATTAATATAATTACTTCACTCTTGCTCTGCTTTTATCATTACCGCTGGTTCAAAGCTTAAGTTGTCCATGATAATGGCTTGATTATAGTGTGCCAATAGTATCTTTGAAATGTCATTTAATTTCTTTTGAAAGTATCTTTTGTGTGACACCAACAGCAAGGATAACTGACTTAGAAAATATCTTTTGTGTGACACCAACAGCAAGGAGCATTTAATTTCTGTAGCATCTTACTACACAAAAGGTTGATTTCTCAAATTATTTTTACTACTTGCTTTCCTTTTTTTCTTTTAAGTCTTAAAACCTTAGTTTGTTTTCTTGTTTCTGTATTTAGCCAAGTACTTGCTTGTGGAAAAGAAAGGAATCATTAACGTTATTGTTCATAAAGATTCAAGTGGTGCGGATGTACTAAAGTCATTTATTCATGCTATTGTCCTTGCAAATAATGTTTATAAAGGCAAATCTTTGCATTCAGACAGCCAAATGTGGATGGAAAATCAGTATGAAGTATTTATTCAGAAGGTACATATTTAAGCCTCTAGTTAAATTCGATTTAGCTTCTAACTTATGAGAGCTTTTCGATTAAAATTAGTTTATGGTTCTTTATAAAAAGTCCTTATAAGTTCAAAGATATTTATGGAAAAGTTAACTAGGAGAGAGCTCATGAAAAAGTCGTGATGCAAAAACAAATTTGACCTTATAAAAAGATATATCGTCTAAAAAACCCGATTATTGTCAGATTCTTTTAATATTTTTCCTTTGATAATTTTTTTGTTGAACAGTTTACCCAAACTGACTCTATGTTTGGTACAGCTCAAGTCATTAGGATGGAAAACAGAACGTCTTCTATCATCACCTATCATATGGAGAGCAAACTGGATACACGAACCGTCAGAAGAAAAAATTGATTAGGTTCATCTCCAGTTGTGATACATTAACATTGGTCTTGAGGCAGCTTAAGCAAGCTCTGGATGGATCAAGTTAATTGGTTGACACTTATTTTATAAGTTTTCTGAAGCTTATAAAAGTGATAACTCCATATGGTTGTTTCCGAATTGATCTGTTTCCCTTGTCATTTGTCGGTTTTAGGTTTTACCTTGAGTGTGAAGCCTCCTTTGTTTGTTAGCATTTACGATAACTTTGTAGTGTAGATATCCACATAGACATAGATATTGAAATGAGTTTTTGCTATTGGTTTAGTGTATTACTTATTACTACTTTTTCTGATGCAATACCAAAATTATAGAATCATAAAAGAATGTTGAATGTAACTTGTGTTCCATGAACTAAGATGTTACATCTCTTGCTTCCATCAAGAGACCTTGTTTGCAAGACCATCAATAAGAGTTAACTTTCTCGCTCATCATCAGCTTCCATATTTTCATAAAGGTTTCATTGTCACTGGTGCGCCTGAACACATCTTTAAAGTAGTATAGGTTTCTAGCGAGGGTTTGACACATTCCCTGCTCATGCTTTCAAATGCAACATAAGCTTTCTTGTGCCAGCCATTAACTGAATCCGCATGAATCATCGTTGTACAGAAATGTGAAGTGGGTTTTATACTGACTTTGTTTATCTTCAAGAATGTTCGGCAGCCATGTTGCTCATCTTTTTGTGTCTCAGATACACACTGTTAGACAATTATATGGATTGGCATTTGGCTTCAATCCAAACTCCTGCGTTTCTGCCAGCAGATTGTCTACAATCTTAGGTTGCATTCTTCAGCTATATGCATGAATTTGAATGTTGAAGGTAACTGTGAGCAGTTTAATCCCTTTCATCTCGACAAAAAGTCCGTAAGCTTGGCTTCCTCTACGCGATTGGAATTGCAATATTCATCCATCCGAGTGTTGTACACATTGCATTTAAAGAAATCCATTTATTTTTTTACATGATCGATCAGTCATAAACTACGGTATCATTATTTCTTGACAGTATAAAATATATTTGTACCGACAATATATATGGATAAAACCTGAACTATTTATGACATGATGTCAACAAAGTTTTAATAACACAACACAACAGTGTCCATTAAGCCATTTTTTGGTCCATTCTTAGTGACTACTGACTACAAGCTTATGGTACACTGAATTGATTTCAGATGAAATGGCTCTTCCCTGTTTTGGTTAATATTCGTTCATTTATTTTCTGTATTTTCTAAGATTTGCAACTAACAATTTTAGGCACTAAATTTAACTCTTACTGATTTCTCATCACATTTATAAATTTTATGAACATTTTGCTTTAAGCTGCATGATCATTTACGGTGGCCAGATGATGCCATGAGAATAGCAACAGCTGCAATGAACATAAGCAACATGCTTCCAAGCAGTGTATATGTTCTCTTTGATGATTTTCTATACTCTCCAAACAAAACAACGCCCCAAAAAGTGCTCACAAGTGGAAGTGCCTGTACCGAAAAAACACTCCTTTAGATGCCAAAATCTAATATAATTAAGCAATTTTTCTTTTTATGATAAAGTGGGAAAAAAAATTCACTACATGAAATTTAACATTATTATATGATCTACCTTTCATTACATTATATGAAGTTTCACTACATGTCAGGACTGTGTTCAATGGTAAAAATGTGACTATAATTTCAAACAACATGGTTCAAAATTATTTATTTAAGAGATATAACAACTGATAAAGAGTCTCCTCTTATTCTTTAAATATAACATCTTTTACTTAGTCGTATCATTTTTGTGTTGAGATGTTGTGTTTTAGTTATTCTTAAGAACAAATATATATTAATTTTTTAGAAAAAAAAGTTTTCAGATGAAAAGAAAAAGAAAGTCCGTAGACCTTAGCTCAACTGACAGAAAATGTTAAAATTGTTAGATCAGACGCTCATTACTGGAGTTCGAACTCTAGTCCCTCCACTTTATGTGTGCGAGTTTCAGATGACTTATCATTTTGTAATGTATTAAATAAAGTAATACTCACTTGAACAGCATCTGCAGCTGCATATCCAGCAGCTTGACCACCCATAAACTGAAGTCCATTCCCAAATCCACAAAGGAGACCGGCCAACAAGGCCCAACCTCTTCCATTCCAATCTCCCAAATACGCTTTCAATGATGACTTTGGTAAGTTTAAGACAGGGTGGTAAAGAAATGTGATGTTTAGAATGATTGCAACAACAAAACAAGAGACTGAGAAATAAAAGAAGGCAGTATAAACACTCAAATGAGGCACTCCTTTCTTCAAAGTGTGCCATTGATCATTTGTTGCCAAATTGAATGCTGGTGAGAACAAAGAGAAACAAACTCCTGCAAAGAAAGTTATAGTCAACCCAATGAAAGTGCTTTTTCCAAACACCTGCAATTTGTTTAACACAAGGGTGTTATCATAATATCATTCTTCATTGTCTTAAAAACATAGTTTTAAATTGCGGTTGCGGCCATTGCGAGATAGAGGGCATAACCACTTACCTTAATGGATCTTCTTTTCTCAAGTTCTATAAGAAAACCAGCAGTTCCTGCTTTATATTTATGTAATAATGGAGAGGTAAATGACCATAATTTATCAAATAAGAGAATCACATAAAATAAAAAACCAAATATTATTTACCTTCACTTGATTCTTTCAAAGTGGATAAATTAGTGCCCCTATAAAATGAACAAATTTTGGATTTACTATCAAATTTTGATTGAACAAGAAGACATTATATAGTATAAACAATGCCTTTCATAAGTCGTCCATAGAAAACCAAAATTTAAATATCATTAAAATTCTAATGACGATTGACGATACTTTTCAGAAGTAAAAACTTAAGACTCTCCTCATCTTTACGGCTAAGACAATGACCTGATCATTGAAGTCTATTCAATACAAACTATATATTTATTTTCCATTTCTTCAATCGAACTAGTATCAATTAAGTCATTATCTCAATCGCAAAAATTAGGAGGATCCTTAACCTCAACTTCCAAGAGACGACATTTATCAACGTTAGAGTGTTGAACATTTTCATGTATTAGTCTACAGGGGACCATGATCCACATTAGAATTTGCCAACAAAACATACTGAGTTGCATTTTTGTGATCATTTGAAAAATCCTTAAGCTTAGCTTGATTATCAGAAGTATTAGAGGAATGAACTGCAGAGCCTAGACAAACTGCTATCAAAAAGCAACCAACTCCTGGGAAAAGAATCTCAGCTTTGTTGATTCTGTCATCCAAAAAGTAGTTTAAGGTTGTTCCTGTCACATAATCAGAACATAAAAATGTTCAATAAAATTCAATATCAGAATAGAAAACTACAATTAAGAGGGGTATATATATAATATATATGATGAGAATGGGATACCTATAACAACAGTTATGCTTGATGTGATAACTTCAACAACTGATAAACCTACAAATGCCCAAGCATACTGAGTGGATAGATTTCCAATGCTTAGGACAACCCCACCAGCCATGGCAAACAGAACAGAAGGGAAATTATCCTGCATTAAACAAACACCATGGTAAATAAAATATTAATCTAGTTTAACTTGGCTTAAATAAAGTTTTGGTCTTTTCATTTTTTATTTTTGAAGTTTAGTACCTCTTTTTTAAGGCAAAGTCTACCTTGAAACACTTCACCAAGTGGTGCCCGGACACAAGTCTTGTCATGAATAACACTATAATAAATACGAATTTTATCGTTGAATTGAAATGTTATATCATATAAATCGTCCATATAAATATTAATATTCAATAAAAATTCAAACTTTTAATCTTGATGAGTCTCAATAACACATCAAATGATTTTCAATTTTTCTCACAATTTGTTTGACTGATCTATATGATATAAATTTTCAATCCAACAATGAATTTTATAAAATTCCTATTCGTTATAATGTTATTCACGCCTTGTGCATCGTTAGAAAAAAACCTATTTTAAAAACCAAATTTTTTGTCATCCTATTTTAAAAACTAACTTTTTGGTCCCCTATTTTAATATTTTACTTTATTAAAAATAAAAAACATTTATATTTATATTTTAATAAATAATTTTTTTAAAAAAATTAAGAAAATTTAATTTATTTTGTTTAAGAAAGTAAAAATTATTTTTATTAATTATAGTTTAATTAAAAATAATTTGTCTTACTAAATATAATTTACTTTATACAAATTTTGAAACATTTTTTATTTTATTTTTTTATAAAATATTTTTAAATATAATTTATTGAAATTTAAATAAACAATAATGTCATGTGTAATAGTTGTGTTGTGTCCGTCTAGCATTTGAATATAACATTAATATAGTTGTGTCTATGTGTAATAAATATAAAATTTAAATTTAAAATTAACTCCAATATAGAGTGAGGGAACAAAAGTTAGATTTTAAAATAGTGGGACTAAAAAGTTTATTTTAAATTTAAAATAGAAGATCTAACACTTTAAAAAAATTGAAAATAAGGACTAAAATTGCATTTTAAATCTTTAATATATTATATATTATGAGTTTGTATATTATATAACATTTTAAGAAATAGTTAAATTATCATTTCTTCTGTTCCTTTTTGTTTATCACTTTTATAAAATTATTTTATTATTATTTGTGACTTTTATAGAATTTTTTTTATAACCAGTAACTTATGACTTTTAAATTTCAATGCAACACTAAATACTTGTACTTGGGTAGACTCGGGCCGATTTTAGCCAAAATTGAAAATAGAACCATTAAGGGAATTAAGGTACGTTTGGGTTTGCATTAAAATTCGTCTATTTTAGTATTGGATCGACTTGGATAAAATTGCTAAATTCTAATTTGGGTTGGGTACTGGTTTACCCATTTTCTTTGTTTCAAAAAATGATCAAACATTGTTTTTCTCTAACACCGGATAATCTATTTTTAATATTTTTTGACATGAACTATATAAACATACAATAAATTAAAATTCATCATAAAATAGTTTTTTGCGTCAAAAAAAAATCATAAAATAGTTTCAACCAACTAAATCAATTATTCAAAATGACCATAATTTCAATGCTAGCTTTCAAGCATGATAACAAAATAATTAAAGTGAAAGATCCTAAATTAACTAAAGTTATTGACTCACAAAATGACAAAGTACAAGAGTCAAAATATAACAAAGTTACAAAAGTTAAAGCTCATCAAGAGGGTGCATTAAAGTTCAAAAGACCAAATTTTTGTATTTTTTTGTGGGTTGAACGGGTTTTGTAGGTTGGATTTGGATAATTCCGCTACCCACATTTTATATTTGATTTTTCAATTTCACAACTCACAAGTACCTATTTACCCAACCCAAACCTTCAAAATGGGTCGATCTGATCCGATTTAGCCGATTTTTCTAGTTTTAATCAATTCATGTACACCCCTACTAAATACATCAATATTCTTAAGTGTTTATAGTTGAGATAGAAATATGTGTAATTAGTTTAAAAAAACCGATATATTGTAATCAGTTGATTTACTGTTAAAAGTATTATACAAAAAAAATTATGTGAAAAGTAGTAAAAAAAATTATATGTGAATAACCTCAAAACAACAAGTGAAAATAAATTTGATTGTTTTATTTGAAAATTTCTCTATCCCCCCATTCTCTATAATCCTCTAAAATCCTAAATTGTCCTTTAATTCAAGACGTAGATCCCGAACTAAGGTTCAGGATATAGAATCCGAAGTTTGTGCGGAATTTTGAGAGATATAGGCACCAGTTCGGTTCTAGATTCCAAACTGGTGTTTATACCCATCCGAAGTTTGTGCTGAGTTTTGGGGGATATATGCACCAGTTCAAGTTTTAGATCCCGAACTGGAGTTTATACTCCCCCAAAACTCCGCACAAACTTCGGGATGTAGATCTTGAATCTAGATCTAGAATTTGTGTCTACACCCCCAAAACTCCGCACACACTTCGGGTTTTAAAATCTAAATTTTAGTTCGGGATCTATGTTCCGAATTTTTTTATAAACTCCCTAAGAGCAAAAATAGTAATTAAGGGGGAAAGAGAATGATGGGGTGGGAAGAGAAATTTTCTTTTTATTTGGTTGAATTCCAAATGTGTACTTTATTGCTCACTTGGGCCCAATACTAAATAGACGTAAAGTGAGACTAAGGAAGTATATGTTTGAATTTATGCTGTTAATTTATTTTTGAGTTTGTCAAACACGTGTTTAGAAAAAATGTAGTCTTTCAGTTACTTTGAAGGGTGAACCACAAATGTCAAAATGATAGACACAGTCTTCAATCTCACTTTATATAGAAAGAATACTCTGAATCCAATCCACATATTATGATGATACTGTCTTCAAATCTCAATTATTAGAATTTAATACTATCATATTTTAAATGTAACCAAAAAATATTATACGATTAATTTGTTTTAAAATAAATTTTGTCCATATAAGTTCAATCAAAATAATTTGTTCATAAAGAAAAGAAACTGAGAAAGATGAAGAAATAAAAAAAGAAAAGAAATATAAACTAGATATTGAAACCAATTATTCATATATATGTTTGGATGACATTAGAAGAAATATAAAGACCTACCTGAGAAAGTTGAGACAAGAAGTTTGGATCATCACTCCCAATTTGACCAAAAGTGAAAGCAATTATAACAGCCGCCAAGAGATTAGTGATTGTGTAATCAAGATATGTATGTTGAGGAAGACGACCTCTTCTTTCCAATAAAGTCATCACAGCAGGCCATGTTCCTAAGAAGAAGAGGGAAAGCAGCATGCATGCTATGGCACCTCCTTTGCTCTCCACCATATACATTTTTCAACTCACTGTATCAATTTGCTATTACATGTGACAAGAAAATCAACTGAATGAATATATATATGTACTTGCTACTATCTACCAAAGCAGAAGAAATTAATTCTATAATATTAGTGATAGCTACGTCATTTGTCTTTCATGTTTGTATGTTAATGTTCAAGTCAAAAGGATGACTATGTCAACATAGAATCTAATATGGATTTTGTCTTTCTTTTTCATTTTTGATAGATTTTTTTGTTCGGGGATCCGTCATACATTAAATATAGATTATTTTTTGTATGAGTTACAAATTTTAGTTTGCCACAAATTTTAGTTCGCCACACCGTAAGAAGTGACTTTTCAACTAAATATATAAATATTTTTTTTTTCGACTAAATATAATTGTATTTTTTTAAATTGTATAAGTGTCTTTTTAGAGTACATGTTAATGATTAGCTTAAATATACTTTTAGTCTTCTAAATATTTTCAAGGTTTCACTTTGATCCTTTAACTATTTTTCGTTCCATTATAGTCCTTTAACTATTTTTTCGTTCTGTTTTGGTCCTCTAACTTTCATTATGTTAATTTATTTGGTCATAATTATCGTTAGAAAAATGCCAAAAACGTTAATTATGCGTACGTGAAGCTTGGTGGCTTTGGTGTGAGATCCAATAGGAAAACGCCACGTGGCCAGAGACCTTCTTCTTCATCGCGTACGGAGCTTCCTCCATCACCGTCTCTGTCCACATCACCGGTGATCTTTTCAGTCACGAAAGCTTACGAAACGGTTCCAAAACTCTCGCTATTCACACTGAATCCAAATTTGATGTCCGTTTTCTCATTAGGGGCTTCTACCTCTCGTTTTTGACATTTTTCTAACGGTTAGGACCAGGTAGGTTAACGAAATGAAAATTAGAGGATCAAAATGGAACGAAAAGTAATTAAAGGATCAAAGTGAAACCTTGAAAATACTAAGAGGATCAAAAGTGTATTTAAGCCTTAATGATTTAAATAAAAAAATGTTTATCGAAATTCGTTCATTTCATCTATTTTTCAAACTTTCTATGATTTAAATGTACAAGATTTAAAATATACTCTATATAATTCTATTTTGATATTCTTAACATGTGTCCTTAAGAAATATGTTAGCATGAAAATTGTTATAGAATCATTTGTCTACGACCTACATGTTGCTAATAGAGTTTGGGTGGACATAACTCAATTCAACCTTACAAAATAAACTTAAAAATTGAGAACTATCTTCATTTATAAACACATATTGTATGGTCAAAATTCATATATAACATACTATATATACTAATCTTAGATATGGCATTGTGTCCTAAAATGTCAATCTAATCCGCTCTTATTTAACTCATAAAACTTTTGGCATGTTTATCATTTTCAAAATGAGGCTATATACCATATGCTAAACCAAACATATATGTATATATATTTTTGTTTAAAAGTAAATTCAGTAGTATCTTCCAAAACATACTTTTTGCCACATATAGAGACCGAGTGACATATATAGAGTATATAAAAAAGGAAAATGTGACATAAAGAGAGAGTTGTTACGTTATTGAAAGATAAATAATAAACGTTCCAAGAATTCAGCAGAGGTTCTTATCCTATAACATAAGTTAATGTATGAAATGAAAATTTAATTTTCAACTAGTGAACATTACAAGGGCAAAGTCAGTCTTCATAATCTAGAAACTACAAACCAAAGTCAGTCTTCATAATCCTAATCTCACATACCAAAATATAGCAAAGTTTTTTTAGTTTGTTTAATAAAAGGTACTTTAGTCTCTTTTCCCCTATCCATTTTTTTTAATCTACCTCTTCATACGGTGCTAAACTGCGCGCTAATTGCTTCCAAGGAGTGAACAAGAAGCATCCATAATATGAAATTTATTTCCCAATAATCCACGGTTTCAAGCTCTTGATCTTAAATGAACAATGCAATAACACATAAAGTTGGAGGAATGTGATAATGTCATATATAATATAAATTAAGTAGTGATAATGAAAATCAAATAAGAATAATGTGATCTATTACCATAGTATTTGTTTAGAAGTAAATTCCTTACTAATCTGCCACAATACACTTTTCTGCAATATTATTTAGTGAAGGTTAGCTTAGTGAAGAGTAGTGTGAGACAGTAAGAAAGTCAGTTATAACAGATGGTTAGTTAAGTTAGTTAAGTAATTAGTTAGAAATACAGTTATGAATCAGTTATTATATTATTATCATTATATATATGTTGCTCAATACAGTAATGATTCAACATTCATCATCTATTGGAATTGAAGCATACGATACAATTATTATACACTTTTATTCAAACTCTTCACAATGGATGATGATTCCAAGAATTCACCAAGATCTTCATCGAAGCCACCATCCAACTCTGATGAACCACTGTCCGATTCTGATGAACCGACATCCGATTCTGATGCGCTGCCACCCAACTCTGATGAACCACCATCCAATTCTGATGAACCACCATCCGATTCTGATGAACCACCGTCCAATTCTGATGAACCGACATCCGATTCTGATGCGCTGCCATCCGATTCTGATGAACCACCATCCGATTCTGATGAACCACCGTCTGATTCTGATGAACCGACGTCTGATTCTGATGCGCTGCCATCCAACTCTGATGAACCACCGTCCAATTCTGATGAACCACCATCCGATTCTGATGAACCACCGTCCAACTCTGATGAACCACCGTCCAATTCTGATGAACTGACGTCTGATTCTGATGAACCACTGTCCAATTCTGATGAACCGACGTCTGATTCTGATGCGCTGCCATCCAACTCTGATGAACCACCATCCGATTCTGATGAACCACCGTCCAATTCTGATGAACAGACATCCGATTCTAATGAACCACCAACATCTTCATCGGAACCACCATCATCCAATTCTGACACACCACCATCCAATTCTGACGCGCCACCAACATCTTCATCGGAGCCACCACCACCATCCAATTATGATGCACAACCAACATCTTCATCGCAGTTACCACCAGCTACCCCTTCAAATGCACCAAGAAATACAATATCTTCATTGCAGCCACCATCCCTTCTTAATGTGCTACCATCTTCATCAGACTCAGCAGCACCATCAAAATCTTTATTGCGGCGGCGATCTAAATCTTTACCGTCCGTATTATTATCTGATGAACTATTCTCATCGCAGCAGCAGCAGCAGCCAGCAGCATCAACATCTGAGATTGAGAACCTTGAAATAGTAACTGAAACACCCGGCGGTTCACCATCCTGGGAAATACATATAGACTGGGATGGAAAAGAAGCAAGACGACAACGACGACTAGAACGGAAACGACTACAACCCGGGGAACGAGCGTCACTAAAAGTACAACTCTTAACAGCCTTAGGCGTAACCTCTGGTGTTGCTTACCTTGCTTACACTGTAAGCAAGCCACTTCGTCTTCTTTCTTTATTTCTATTTTTTTTTATAATTCTTTATTTGCTTGCATAAATGTATTTAGGTATAAATTAATTAATTAGTGTAATAGTGAAAAGATGCATGAAGCTAGCTTAATTAGTTACAAATAATTGTTATTATTGTTGTTGTTGTTTCAGGTGTGGCATATTGTCATAGTTATGGTCAAAAAAGAAGAACCTTTTTAAGGAGTGAATATTCAAAGCTTACATTTTTAGGAGATTCGTTTATCATCAAATTTGGAAATGTACTTTTATTTTTCTTTTTAAGCCTACTTTTGCATTCAAGATCAGTGATTCAGTGTCACACTCTCTTTTCGGATGATCATTATATCTGTGATAGTCACTCAGATAATATTGTATCACATTTGTTCATAAATAAATAATGCTTTCATCCGTTCCTACAATAATTGCTTCATATATAATTTCTTCTTAAATTAACTGATTATATATATTATATAGTTTTTCTATACCAAAAAAAATATATATTATATAGTTTTTAACTGATAATATTGTATCACATTATTAGATGACTATTGTAACCAAAAACATTATTAGATGACTATACCTTCTAACCGGAATTATTTTATTTTTTAGGAGATGTCCATTTTTATTTTGGCGCAAGATGTTCATTTTTAATTGTAAATAAATGATGTTAAAGTAAAAAACAAAATTAACTTGAAAAAAGTATGGACAATTAGATTTTAGATTGCACATTCCTTTCCACATTTCAAATTATAGGTTAGAATTAAGAAAAATTGAAAGAGGATTTAAATTCCGGTTCCTCCACTTAACGTACGATATCCTTACAAATTGAGATAAGATTACGAGTAACCATTACTTATTTGACAAAAAAATAAACAAACAATGAGACAAAAATATTTTTCTTAACATTTTTTATGGTCTTAACAAAAAATGAAAAGAATTTTTTTTCCCAATAATTCTTCTCAACCCGATCTTTTCAAAATACTGCGTACAATACTTTTGTGTTTACAAGTTAAAGTTTTAATACAAGAAAGTCGAAGTATATATTATATTTTATTCGATACAAACTTTTTTTTATAAATCCATTATAATAATGAAAAAGATTTACGCATATTCTCAAAAATCGCTCAATTAACATTTCCTTTATAAATATAAAATATATGAATAAAAATAATTTTTATAAATATTTATATATTTTATAAATTATATAGTAATATAATATAAAATATAAAACAACAATTCCTGGAAAATTACAATTTTTCTCTCTTTCTCTCGCCCTAATAATCCTTGGGGAAAATATTATGGATTACCCACTCCATCTTTTTCAACTATAGGTAGAACTTGATAATTAAGAAAAAGATGAATAGGGGAAAATCCATTTTAGCCTTCATTTATGAGCCGTAATCAATGTTTCAATGAATCGCAATCCATCGTATCTCGGCGCAAAATTCTTTGTTGAAGTCGAAGATGATCCATTGTATTCTCTCTGAGTCACACCTTCCTGCATAATAAGAAAACAATCTAAGACATTGTATTCAAATGATTAATAAGCTACTTAAATGATGAATATTTAAAAAATTCAAATTCGATTTTTGAGTGAAACAATTCTTAACCAAATTTTAAAACAGCATTGTAATTGTAATAATATACCTGAAGAGAAACACGAGATGGGGATGAAACGGAAACGGCGAGTGCAGACGCAACGACAACGGAGGCTAAGATGAGGCTAGATTTCATCATATTGGAGTGTTTGGCTGTCTAGAAAATCTTAGCTAAGGTTTGTCGGAAAATTGGTGGGAGAGAGAAAGTGAGAGAAAATTGAGAAGCGTATTGTTTGGGAAAATTTGACGGCTTATATATAAGGAAGATGTTTGGATGGAGAAAATGTGAATGATGCATTGTTTGTTTGTGGCCTTTGAAAGCTTAAATGATAAAGGCAAAAATTACGCGACTACTTTGTTTAAATTGTTCATTCAAATCACCTTTTGCATTTTCTTTAATTTTGTTTATTCACTTACATTTTATATAACACCTTTTGCCTTTCTTCAATCATCCACCCTATTATTTTATTTTTCTACTTTTTCTATAAAAAATATTATAGTTTGGACCGTTCGGTCAAGTATATTTATTAAATATGACATTATAGCAAAACAAATGAAATATTTGTTTATAGAAAAGCTAATTGGTCCGGTGACTGATTATGAATTTGGTAGATGAAACTACTATCATCCTTGCAATTCTATTTGGGAGGAGATTGAGATGAAATTATTTGATGTCATAACTCGGTCTGAATCAAATTAGTCGATTCAATGAGTCAGATATTGATAATACAAACAATAAAAAAAAGAAGATAAATTACACTTTTAGTTTTACTTCCATAAATTACACTTTTAGATTTCATTTTGGTGCTTAAATTTTTTCCTTCATTAGGGTCTTTTAATTTATTTTTTGACTAAACAAATGACTTTTTTTTCTCGATATTAATTAAGGCTTAAGTTTGAAAAAAGAAAACTACAAGTAAATTAATCTAGGGATTGTAATTCCCAAAACTAAACAATGCCTTTTAATTAAATTATAAATGTTACATGATTTAACCTTTTAAAATTTTTCATTTGATTTTGGTTTCTTTTAAATTATAAATGTTTGTTGTCTCCTAGTAAGAAAAAAAACGTTTATTGTCTTTTAACTTATAAATATTAAGATTATTTTGTCTCTAATATGATGTCTAAAACATTCATAATAACTTAAGAATTAAAATGTTCAACATTCATAATATCAAAATGTTTAAAGTTAGTTTTGTTGGTCACTAAAAGTCAAATTTCTTTAGATTTTAAACTTAAGTATAAGAACCAAATTATTTAAATAAGATTTTCCGTTTATAAATTTGACATTTATTCTCTCATTCTCCTTGTGTGCACCAGAGAATCTTAAAATAGCTAGTCACTAAAAGTTAGAATTTGAAGATAAAATTCATTCATGTAAGGGTGAAATTCAAAAGTGAAAAATGAAGTATAAACATTTATTTAAATGAAAAAAAAGGATAAAATTAGTATATTGAATGGTTAGTATGGGTCAAGAGATAATTGTAGGTGTGAGAAGAAAATTTTCCATTCCTTCCTCTTTCTTTTTTTTTTTTGGTTTAATAGATATACCTCATATAAAATATGCAAGTTTTGTTGATTTTTTTTTTTAGTATTCCCTTTGTAATGTTTGATTTTTGGCAAAATTATATCATCGATTTATATTTTTTTTATTTGTAACAAATTGATCTTTTATCTTTCATTTGTAATAAATTGGTTATTTATCCCTTTTCATTTGTAACAAATTGGTCTTTATCTTTTTTTATACAAATTGGTCATTTATCTTATATTATTTTACATTGTTGGTCATTAAATGGAAGTGAAAATATGGACTAACGGTGCAAATCTTAGTAAAGATAATGGACCAATTTGTTACAAATGAAAAAGATAAATGACCAATTTATTACAAAAAAAACAGATAAAGAATCAATTTGTTATAAATAAAAAAAGATAAATGATCAATTTGTTACAAATGAAAGATAAAGGACCAAGTTATATATTACAAATGAAAAAGATAAAGGACCAATGATATAATTTTGCCTTGATTTTTACAATACCCCTAGACTCAGTCAACTCTAATATAACATTCGTTAAAATTATATTTTACGGAGGTTTTTATTTGCATTTTGCGGCGGTTGAAACCCCGTAAAATCAAACATTAAACAATGGTGGGTTCGAACCTTTTAAAATTTAAACAATGCCGGTTTTTATTTGTTGGTCAGATAGCCTAGCGTTTAAAAATTCATCTTTTAAATTTTAAAGGTGAATAAATAGACATACCGGATTCAAACTCGATCCATGTACAAACGTGCAATGTCGTTTACCAATTTAGCTATACTCCTCGTACAGCCATTAACTTTTTTTTTTTTACGGTCTTTTTTTCCCTTTCTTTCACTTTCCTTCCTCACCATCATCAATCATCTTCCAAAATCAGAAATAAAAAAATTGCATGTGGTTCTTAGAAAATTTTAATTTATTTAATTATTTCTAAACGGATCACAGAGTTTGAAACATATAAATTCGGTTCAATTTTTCTGCCATAAGTCGAGGTAAGAAAATCCCAACACTCCTCCATATGCATCTGTTAAAAGCATCATATGATTTGTGTACTGAACTTGAATAGGGATTTCAACCTAAACAAGGCAAAACGTGTATTTCATAATTTTCACACTCTCATAATACCACAAAGGAAGCTACACCTAATGAGATCACAATTTATGAAAAAAAATAAATTAAATTGTTTTGAGAATCACTGTGCAATTTTTAATCTTCTGAATTTGGAAGAATTCGATGGGGGCAGGGTCATGAAAATACAAGATTAAAGGACTTGGTCACCTCTAAATTATTATTAATTCATTCAATGTTATATTACTACCTCCATTCTTTATTATAATAGATAATCTGAATTTATTAGAAAACAGATGTACTATTTGAATACATTAATAGACAAAATACATCAATTTTTGAACGAAACCATTTGTTCTTATAATAAATAACGGAGGTAATATTATTTATTAGTAGTATATTGGGGAGGGAGCCACAAACTTTTCATTTTGAAGTAGTTTCAATTCAACTCAAACTAGCTTTTTCATGGGTGTGCCATGGATTATTTTTCCTGTCTTCCTCGGCATTGTATCTAGTGCTATTGAGCTTCCTGATGAACATCACAAGGTCTGTTTTTTTCAATTCATTGCTTTCACTTCTAATTCATCCTATATTGGTAAATGGTAGAAGTAAAACACTTGAGTTTCAGCGATATGTGTTAGTTAGGTAGTCCCACTGTGAAATGGCTCGACATGAGTTTATAAAGTAGAGGCAGGCAACTCTCACCTTACAAGTCGGGTTTTGTAGGGTTGAGTTTGGCCAAACCCAATTTCTAACAAGATGTGTGGTACATGTAGTTTTATTTTGTAGGGTTAATTCCTTTTGTTCCCTTATTCTATCATTTTATTTTTGTTTAATCCCTCATTACTAAAAACAGCATGACATTTACCAATAATATATTGGTCCAAGGGGTAAGAGTCTTGACCCTTGACCCTTGAGCATATGGTTAAGAGTTTGATTATCGGTTCATACATATAGATAGAATTTGATTGGACGGGTATAATCCACAAGTTCCCCGACTTAGTCATCGGCGGTGGAAACTTCATATCTATATCATAGTACATAACCCAAAAAAAATTAACATTATTTACAATTTGTGTCCTCCAAAAACTGGTCTATGAGTTGTGTAGGAAACAATTTTTTGTTAAACTTTATTTAGTCATCGTATATTTTGGTAGTTGTAAAACAATAGAAATTCACTGATGTAAATTAGGCTTAATTCCTTTTGGTCACTCCTTTCTGAAAAATTATGACATTTTTCACGGTTTTTGTTCTCTCAAAGGTGGTTAATTAGCTCTAGGTCAATAATTCTTAGATTATATTTTTCATTTGAACTCCGGATTATTAGAATTTTTTCCGGAATTGGAGGATTCACAGAATAATTCGGTTCTAAAAATGATATTTTAGAATAGAAAGACTAATTTGGTGAATGAGATAGAATAGACATTAAGCCTATTTTTTTATTACAACTTGGCTTCACATATAAGAAGTGATACATGAATGTTCAGATTTTTAAATTGTGAAAATTCAGATCATGATGACTTATACATAAACTATACTAATAAACAGTATTTGGTATTTGGTGTGTGACAAGTTGTCCATTTTTTCAGCTCTTGAACAAGTGCTCGTCCAGTGGAGACTGTTTAACAGGTCTATTATGCAGTTCTTGCCATGTCGAATTTCAGGGATCAAGATGTATCCGATCTTCAACAACAAATCCATTCAAACTTTTGGTATCAACATATTCACCAATTCCATGTGTGCTTATAAATTGATCAAAATATTTATTTAGATGAGTGGGAAGTGTGGAAACCTGATATCAAACCTGACACCCGGATAAAACGTCCTCACAACCTGGTTGTGAGGACATTTTATTTTACTTTTTTAATTAAATTACTAACAAAAAACAAATTTCATTTCCGCAGAATACATCTTTGCCGTTCAACAAATACGCATATCTGACGACACACAATTCATTTGCAATTAAAAAAAGGACAATCCCTGATGCTACTCCTCTAGTAACCTTCACAAACCAAGAAGATACTATCTCTCAGCAATTATATGTAAGATATAATAACTAAGCTCATTGATTATTTTCATTAACTTGAATGCACTAATTCTAATCCTCTATATGCAGAATGGAGTTCGAGCCCTTATGTTAGATACTTATGACTACAAAGGAGATATATGGTTGTGCCATTCATTTAAAGGAAAATGCCATGACTTTACTGCATTTGTAAGTGATTCATAAAAGCTTTATCTAATAAGAAAAACTTTATATGCTTTGTAGGGCTGATAATTGAAAATTATTAAGGGATATTATTTTTTCCGCATACGAAAATCAAATATTTGACACTACTGTCACATAATTTGGACTGTCAAATCAAGATAAGACAGACAGTTCACCTTTCGACTTTCGTAAATTTTTCTTCTTTTTTTTGTCAAATTTTCTTTTTCTTTCAAACAGGAACCTGCCATAAATGCTTTAAAGGAAGTGAAAAATTTCCTATCAGCAAATCCATCAGAAATTGTAACACTAATAGTAGAAGACCATGTTGAAGCACCAAATGGATTAACCAATGTATTCAAAGCTTCTGGATTGATGAAATACTGGTTTCCTGTCTCAAACATGCCTAAAGATGGGAAAGATTGGCCTTTAGTAAAAGACATGGTTGTTAAAAATCATAGGCTCATTGTCTTTGGCTCTCAGAAGAACAAGGAACAAAGTGAAGGAATAGCTTACCAGTGGAATTATATGGTAGAAAATCAGTGTAAGCAATATCTAATCCATTTCTATGAAAATTTTGCAACATGTTTTCGTTCTTTCTATTCCGACCTCAAGTCTATTACACTGCTTTTTTGAGGTATTGCTCAGAACACTTTCTAATTTTTGAATTAATGTTTTTTTTATGAGTGCAGATGGGAAAGATGGAATGGTTAAGGGAAAATGTCCTAAACGTGAAGATTCATCTGCACTCAATGATAGAAGCAAATCGTTGGTTTTAGTAAATTACTTTAGAACAGTTCCAATCCAACAAGCTACATGCAAAGATAATTCAAAAGACCTCATAAACATGCTTTCTACATGTTATGCTGTAGCCGGTAATCGTTGGGCCAATTTTGTTGCGGTTGATTATTACAAGGTAAAGTGTTTTACTTTATTTTATTGTAGATTGCCATCTTATGTAACTTGACACACTGTTATTTTAAATTTGATGCAGAGAAGTGATGGAGGAGGGTCATTTCAAGCTGTAGATATGTTAAATGGAAAACTATTGTGTGGTTGCGACGATGTGCATGCTTGTGTGGTAAGCTTATTATTTTGTTTATGGTTTCAAGATAAAAATGCTCAAAATTTCGATTTTGGTAAATCGGGTCTAAAATGAAAGTTAGAATGTGAACCGTCCTATTTTAATTCGACAGTGCTAATCATCAATTGTGTGACTACGTAAATGCTCAAAATCCACATCCAAATCCCTGCTTCACATGTCTTATGACTATGAGATATCAGTTAACTTGTTTCAAACTTCATAGTACTAAGTACTAACTAGCTAACCTATTTGTAACACGACTAGATATGTGGCAACATTTTGATCCATACATTCTTGAAAAAGGGAAATGTCGATACTAAAATTGATAGATATATCTCTTCTAAAAAGAAAATCGTAGATGTTTTTTTTTGAATAGTAGAAAATTGTAGTTGTATTGTATGTCATCAGAAAGATCAGTTTAATTAAATTAATTTTCATATTTTCCCTAAATATTTTGTGGTAAAAAGAGCTGAGATTTCAATCAAGATTTGCATTTATCAAATTTACATCTCCATGTAGATCTAATGCATATACTTTTTTGTAGTGATTTTATACTTGAATGTTGTGCAGCATGGTTCATCATGCAGAAGAGGACGAAGATAAAAATTCTTGAAAAGGAAGATGCTGACAGAAATCCTTAGACAATTTTGGTACTGATTTTGGAATAACTGTTCCAAATCTGTATGGCAAACTCAGGAGTACATGGAATATATATATATATATATATATAATAGAGAATTTGCACCTTTAATGGATTGATTGCATCTCATTGTTAGTATTAAAACATCAAGTATGACCTTCAAACTCGATACACATTTCCTTCAAGCCAAGACGAAAGGCATGTCATCACTCATCGTGAAATATTCGTGATCTTATAATATGCTATAAACCGCATTTTCCAAAAACTAAATATCGTCTTGTTCAAAAAAAAAACCTAAATGAGTGCAATTAGCCAATAGATAATTTCCTTCTTAATTAGTTCTACTAAAAGAATGTTAAAATAACATAAAAACTCGTATTTGTCTTGAAGATCATTGTGGTTAAACCAAACACTTACTCTATAAATACTAACAATAAATAAAAGGCTCAAAAGGATTTCTTCAGTTTTGAAGGAAAATGTCTCTCATCATGAAAAATAACATTTATTAAAACCATATATGCTCCAATGAGAAGTCCATGTTGATAATCCTATGTACAAAAATTCATTAAAATTGTGAACAACACATATTGACTTTGCTACAACCATAAAATTTAGAGAATATACAAACACCACGACCTTAGAAATTATTAAAAATTTCTACATCAACAGAAGAATCCATTTATAATTGATCAACACTTCCATATAATAAAAAGAAAATTATCAAGTCACTCAAGCCTAGAAATGTTGAAATTATTGTATCATCATATCAGCACTATATTGGTCTCAATAAATTTAACGTTGACCGTTGACTTCATTCCCACTTGATCAATGCTATGTGTAAATAGTGACTAAGAAGTACACCTGAAACAACAATCATCATCACCATGAGTAGTGGTACAATATAGTAACCAATTTTTTTAGAATTTGATCCAAATTACTAGTGAAATAAGAATGAGAAATTTTTTAAAAATTTTTTAATAACCAAAATTAAAACCAACCAAGAAATAAATGAAGAACAAAATTAAAGAACGCACCAGCACTAGCGCGCAAATTATAAAACCAACGAAGAACATTACGGCGAACATGAACCAACACTTAGTACTGCATTTTGATGGCAGCGTTGGAGCACGAACAAGTTCTTCCTGTTCAAGAACTATTTCCAGCTGTGGCCGTGGTGGTGGTGCAAGAACTGTGTTCTGCAGAGTCTTTTCGTTCTGCGGCAGTACAGGAATTTGTTCCTGTGGTGAGTCAAGTGAAGGAAATTTGATCGGTTGATAGCGAGGGCGTGGCGGTTGCGGTGGTTGAGGTGAAAGAATATTTCTGTGTTGCCAATCTGAGTCAGTATATAGAGAATCAAGATCAGGATACATTTCTTTCAATAATAATCGTTCTAGTGATTTGTGCCATGGAACAGGGTTCGCTCTAGGAAGATTCTGTAGATGTGGATGTGGTAAAGTAGTGTCTTTACAAGGAACAGTTTTGAACTGGGGTTGAAGATCTGGTGGAAGTTCTCGACCAGGAAACATTTCTTGAAACCATGAAAGAAATTGAGAATCTTGTATTTCTTCAGAGGAATTGGCTTCAGCTGATTCTTTTGGTGATGGTTGCAATGGTGGTGGAGAATTGGTTGATGGCTTCTTTGGATCCATGAATGTGATATTTAATGGTTTCTTGGAGAGAAAGTTAAGTATGGGGAAAATAATATGATATATGTTTATGTTATTGAAGATAATGTGAGTGACTTATATATAAAATTACTGAACTAAATTTGATTCAATCAATGTTATTAATTATAAATAAAATTACACAACCTTCACATTATTTTGGCACAAATTAAACATAAATACATAAAGATTATTAAGCAAACAAGCAGAGAAATGAAAGCATTTATACTAATAAATTAGGGAGACGACATGCATCCAATTCCATGCCTTGAAGTAGGAAAAATAAGGAACAAACCGCTACAAATTATTCCAACCATCAATGGAAAACTCTCCATCACTTGATCCATCTCTCTTTCATGTCCAGGAAATAAACAATTAGTAACCCTATAATCTGAAAAAGCAATAGCCACAAACACCATAACCGACATAACCGCATGCACGAAATCTTGAAACCCAACTTTGTACTTGTCGTCTTTAGGAACCAAAACAGCGAGTCCTGGTTTAAAAACAGACAACCCTTTTCGCGTAACAAAACCGTAGTAAACATTACCATCAGCGCCGTGAAAACTATCGGTAAAATGAAAGAAAAAACAAGAGAGTGCGCACATGATTAAGAGGAAATGCATCATGATGATGTGAACATGAGTGCATTGGCCATTTCTGTAGATTGAAGGAAGGACCATTTCGAATGTGATAAGTGTTCCTGTTGGAAGGAAGTTTCCGAGTAGGGAAGTTTTTGAGAGGGTTTTCTGAACACCTTTTGCCATTATGGCGCGACGCTTCTTGCCGGGCTCCATTGGATCAGAGGCTTGTTGCGTGGCAGCCGTGACATCTTGTGGTGGTGGTGGTGGTGGTGTTGCATTGTAGACTTTGATTCCAATTTCTTGTTGATTTTGTTCCATATTTGATTATTTATAATGAAGAAAATGTGATGTGATATACAACAATGGTGATTATGAATGAAATGGATGAAGAGATACATTGATCATTTTGATTTGAGTATTGGTTGTATTATATATAGTGGAAAGTTACATCCGCATCAAATTCAAAATTTTGAGCGGTTACAAATTGACGGTTAACCAATTATCACTTTAATCAATTAAACTAAAACTTTGACAAAAAATAAAGTAAATTGCAACTTAAATATATTGAACATTTAATTTGTTCTGCTTCAACAAAAAAAAACATTTAATTTGTTCTGGATTTTGGTCTAGATTTTGATCATGACATATTTAGCCTCAATGCATTCAAAAACTTGTGCTCACCAAAATGTAGTAATTGTTGAAAAATGTGTTAAATGGTAGCTTCTAAGGTGAGGGACGGTGAGGGAGCAAAATATAACTGTAAGATTTGACCGATGGTTGAGATTTATTAAAAAGTAAAAGAGTAACACGTTTGCATTCTTCACACAATTCCATCCATCTTCTTCAACCTTATGTTCATATTATTTCACCTATTCATCTTGTGAAGTCCATTTAACAAAACTCATTAAATTCAAACATCATAAATATTTGTGGGTCACATGAGTAACGAAGATGCTTAGATTTGAGTTTGATTTTCGTTCTTCATTCAATATGTGTTTGTTTCCAATCTCACCCCCTTTTCGTTTTTTTTTGTTCTAAAATTTTCTTCTTTCTGCATTTATTGGTTTTAATTTGGCACACAAATCTGATTTTATTGATGACTTTATTGATGAAGGTTCTTCTATGTTCCAAATCTGATTTTGCTTCAATTTTTTTAATGCTTCGTCTTTGATCTCTAGACGAGTCAAACCCGATTGAAAACCTACCCGACCCGGAACAGAAAAACTTTTGAACGTAAAAAACTTAATTTGAACTCATAATCATAACCCAAATAACATATTCAAGCAACTTTCTTCATCTTAAAACACTCAAAGTGAAATCAAAATTTTTAATTTCAACAAGAAATACTTAAAATCTGGAAAAAAAAAAGAAATTGTCTTTTGATATCCCAAAACCATGGAAACAAATGACCCTTTTGATATAGAAACAATTATGAAATAATTTGTTTTTATTGTTATGGTTGTTGTTGTTCAGAAAAGATTTATGTTTTTTTTTTTTTTTGGTACAAGAAAAGATTTATGTTCTATCACTGCCATGAGCACTAATGTTACAGTAAATTCATGACGATGAAAGTGTGGAAAGAGACTGGCCAAAGCAAAAGAAAAAAAGATTAAAAAAAAAGGGTAAATATTTGTGTGTAAAAAGATTCACGTGTTCTCAATTTTAAATTTATCACATATCAACCATCGATCAAATCTTACAGTTATATTTTGCTCCCTCACCAGTGAGGAACTTAAATGCTCCCTCACCTTAGAAACCACCGTGTTAAATATGCTTAGATTTCAACCCCAAAAGTTAGATCATAGGGTGAAGGTTGCCCTTGCATATTTATACAACCAACAGCCCGAAAATTTAAGTAATGTGGAACTTCAGACAAACTTCAACAACAACATATTCAACACCTACCATCACGTAAATTTTTTGTGGGATGGAGGTGCTACTGAGAAAAAAGTATGTTGGATTAAATGGGATCAAATTTGTCTACATAAGGACAAGGGAGGTTAGGGGCCAAGAATTTAGAACCTTTTAATCTCGCTTTATTAAACAAATGGAAGTGGCGATTCCTCAATGAGACTGAAGCCTTGTGGGTTGATTTGCTTTGGTTCAGATATGGTCATTTACCAACTCAATTATTGGGCATGATTTATGTTTCGAACAGTGCTAGAGCCTCACTTTGGTGGAAGGACAATATAGGAGCGGGTAGAGGTTTTGCGTTTGATTGGTTTAAATCAAATATTAGATGTCGCATTGGTGACGGTAATAATATTGGTTTATGGAAGTTTAATTGGTTTGGAAATCTCTCTTTTAACATTTTATTTCCTAATCTTTTTCTTAAAGAGATCTTTCATGATGTTTCGGTTGCTGAGAGGTTTCATGGTACTGATACTTTTTCTAGTTGGAATTGGGAGTGGATAAATCAACTGAATGTTGTGGAGGACCAACAATTGTCTAGTCTCAAGGTGCTTTTAGCTGGTTTTTTTTTTACAACCAACTGTTCCTGATCGGTGGTGTTGGAAGTTTGGTTCTACATATCTTTTTTCTCTCAATTCTTGTTATAATTTGTAAGTAGAGTCAGTGGCGTAGTTAGGATTCTTATAAAGTCTGGACAAAAAATTTACCGTAAATTTACATGTAATATAATAATAGTCATAAATCAAAATAATTAAATAGGTTTGTCATTTTATCAACAAAAGTACAATTTGAAATAGAGAGATAAAACATTTTTTTTTTGACAATATAGAGAGATAAAACATGAACATACCAATAATATGCTAAATAAAATCAAAAGGTAAATGCATTTTTCAAAAAAAAAATTGCGGTGAATGTTCAAATAATAGAAACATCATCCTCGTCTCTAAAATTTATTGAATCAAAGTTAATTGAATATTTGCTCTATCAACTAAAAACCTCCTCATCTCTAAAATTTATTAAATCAAAGTTAATATTCAATTTAATACTCGGTATCTTTTTTTTTTACACATACTCTGTATCTAAAATATCAATTACTCCATTCTATATATGTTATTCATAGACACTAAATGCTACTAATTTATATTTAATTTATTTATTTATTAATACAATTGGCCCACCAATGAAAATAAAATGGGCCATAATTATGAAAGCCCATTTTTATATTATTTGTTAAAACCCTAAAATTTGAGAAGAATAGAAGCTAAGGATTTGTGTACTCCCTCCGTCCCAAAATGTAAGCAAATTTGACTTTTTAAGTACATTTGACTATTGGTGTATTTGGTTCATATTATGAGCCAAATACATCAATAGTCAAATGTACCTAAAAAGTCAAATTTACTTACATTTTGGGATGGAGGGAGTACTAGTTTTGAGCCGCCGCTCTTCCTCTTAGATCTGTCATCATGTGCCTATCTCTTCCAATTGTTACTAGTATAAATCCTTTTGGAAGGCAATGAAAGAATATATTTTCTCATTTCCACTTTTATTTTTTTCATTTTTTTGGTTCGAATTTCTCTTTCTCCTTCTTCTGTGATTCAAAGATCAAAACAACATTGTGTGTTTGTCTCTTTTCTATAAAAAAACCAAAACAAGTTTGCATTTATTCTTTTTAATATCCGCGCAAGATCAACCGTTTATTTTTCCCTTTGTATATTTTTTTTACCTTACTTTTTTGTTTTTTCTCAACAACAAAAATTCATTTTGGGCCAAGCCCGTGCAAGTGCCCAAGCATGCATGACGCAAAAATCGGCCCTGAGTAGAATCCCGAGAGATTGAGGAGTTAGACGCTGAGGTGCTAGAGGCAATAACATCCTTGTGGAAGAATGACGTTCCTTCCAAAGTTTCTTTTTTCGGTTGGAGGTTACTACTAATTAAAAAGATTATCAACTAGAGGTGCTCTCAATCATAGAGGTATTTTGAATAACTCCCTTGATTTGTCTTGCGTCTTTTGTACCCATAATATAGAGGATTGTGCACACCTTTTTTTCCATTGCCCGTTTAGTAAGTGTGTGATGCAGTTGTTAGTTGGATTTGTAAAAGTTTACCTTCAGAAACAATTGGGTGGAATCACTTCACTTTTTTTGGCTATATGTTTTAATGAGAAAAAAAGTGGTCGAATTAATCATCTGTTTTTGTTGGCAACTACGTGGAGTATTTGGAAGCACTGCAACAATATCATCTTTAAAGGAGCTACTCTGATTGCCTCTTCTCTTATGGATGATATTCAATTCTTCTCTTGGGTGTGGTATAGTGGGCGGCATGTTCGCAATTCTTGTATTCCTTTTTTAGATTGGTTTAATGACCCTTCAGGTTTTTTTTCTAAACTCTTGACTTCATGATTCACTACTAGAAAAAGTTTAAATACTGACGGAATTTAGAGACAAAATTTATTTCATCTCTATTAGAGACGGAATTAGAGACAAAAAAAAGTGTTTAGAGACAAAAATTATTATATATGTACTAGTGACGAAGTTTAGAGACAGAAAGATTTGTCTCAAAAATATTTTGTCTCTAAATCTGTCTCTAGTTAATTAGTTTTTAAATTTATAATTAAAATGGTAATTGGAGACAGATGTTAGAGACGGAGTTTTAGCGTGTCTAATAGTTTTGTCTCTATATTCGTCTCTAATTAGTCAACTTGTTATTAACGTAGTTAAATATCTGTCTGAGACGGATTTTAATCGTCTCTGACTTAATCTGTCTCTGAAATCCATCTCTGAACCAAATAACATCGAAGATTCATCCTGCAAAAAATTTCCCGCCAAAAAATTTCCTACCAAATTTTTTATTGTCCGCCCAAAATTTTAAATAAAATGATATATTTTATTTTTTATAATAATTTTTTTAATGTTATAAAACACATTTTTCTTGAGTCACAACTAGGACGATCACTACAAAGAATCTGGAAGAGGCGTCGCTAGATCATTCAACGACGGTTCTAGAAAACCGTTGGAGTATATGCTGCTAGGTATTAGTGTCGCGGTTTAATGAAATAGTGATGATAAAATATAGCATTTTAGCGTCTATACTTGTGTTTTTTTTTCCGGTAAAAATATGTTTGTCTTTTATTAAAAACATATAAAAGTTTTATTTTTCCTAAAGATATTTATATAAGTTTAAGATTAAAGAAAATTTACTTAAAAAACTATAACAAATGAATTATGCACCCATTTGAATCACAATTCACAACCCCCGTCAATGAAAAATGCAGAAGCAATGGGAGTGTGTGTATAAAACGAAGAGTCAAAGTATAAACTATATAGGAAGACGGACATGATGATGAACAACAGATCGTTGTTTTTTAAAATGTGATTTAATCACAACCATTAAATTAGATCGGAGGGTTATTATTTCACCTTCTCATCTCTCATTATAAATACTCCTCTCACTTGATATACCTTATATATAGGGGTTGTTAACTTACACCCATCTAAAAACATATATGAGTAAGTTAACAAGTCTAAACTCACTTGTTTTTTTTTACTAAAAACTCTATATTTATTTTAAACTACTTTATATAAAAGATAATTACGTTAGTCACTGCGTACAACGGTGAATACCTCGGTCTCAACTAAAAAAAATATAATATGTAATTTTAATTTCAAATCAATAATATAACTAACTTTTTTTCCTAGGATTTATATTTTTTTGTTACACTTTTCATAGGTATTTTTTTGTACACGATACATATAATAGGGTCTCTAAATGTTTGATCGTTATTTTCTCTCCAATTAGAATATGAAAAATGTATTTGTTTTTTATTTTTTACGTTTCAAATGCTCATTTAATTGCCTTGTTGATTTCTTCGTTTTAAAGTCCCATTACTTTATTTCTTCTATACAACAATTGTTATTCGATTCAACTATCACACAAATACCTGTAAAATAAATACTATCATACAAAATGAATGAACTAGATTTGTTTGAAGATATATATTTAAAATTAACAAATATTTTTATTTTTATTTGTTTAATTTGGAAGTGAACAAATATATTTTTGTTGAATATTTTTGTTTGAAGATATATATTTAAAATTAAATATTTCAAACAAGTAATTTTTTGAAGATTGGTTTTTATTTTATTTTAAGTATTCCAAACAAATATATTCTTTTTGAAGATTTTTTTTTTTGAAACACAAATTGTTTTTGGAAGAGCTTCGTCTTGTTTGAAAAATAAGATTTAATGAAAAATTTGTTGCTAACAAACTTTATCAAATTGAAGTTAATCCTTTATGAAAGATTTAAATATTATCTGATAGTCTATTTTACTATAAATAGAGACTCAAGTCCAACAACAATACTCACCCAAAAATATTGTGAAAGTCTAAGAGTTCTTAGAGTTTTGTTTGTTTTTATTCATTGTTCATTGTATGTTTTTTCTTGTGTGTAATGTTGATAGAACTTTAATTGTATGTTTTTTTTGGAAGGTTTGTGTCTAATATTAATCAAAGCTCTCCGGTTCAACTTGAAAGAGAAGGTGACAATAAAAATGATGAGAAGAGTGATGAGGTTTAGCTTTAGCTAGTTACTTTCTTTTATGTATTTTTGTTAAATTATTTAAATTTATTTGTGTGTTGGACAACTTTAAGTTTGATATTCTTTTTTTTTAACAGCCAATTTTTTTATTAAGAGGCAGTTAAGAGTACAAGAAGTACTACTCAAGCCAACAAAAAGAAGGTACAAACATAGATTACAAGCAAAAACACTCATCCCCTCACTACAGAGTAAGGGAAGACCATGCTATAAATATCCAGGAGCAGGAGACAAAACCGCAAAAGAGCCAAAAAAGACAATAGAGGAATGAAAAGCAAAAAACGCAGCAAAGCCATATAACCAGGAGAAAAGATGCTGCCCACCACCAGCCTGAACCACAAAAATACAACACACTATCATCTAATTGAAATTTGTAAATATGACATACATTATATTTTTATATTAATGTTTCAAATTTAGTGTTATTCGAAGTTTGATTTTCTCACATTGTAAAATTATATGAATTACATTTAGTAAACAAAAATTAAATAGACAAAAATAATGACTAATAAGAGATAAAAATATGTTTTGTGAGATGAAATTTTATGATTAGAGACAAAATTATTTAAATTCAGAGACATATAATTTTGTCTCTAATAGAGACGAAGTTTTATGCTTAGAGACGGAAATTTAGAGACAGAATTATTTGAATTTAGAGACGGATAATTTTATCTCCGATAGAGACAAACTTTTATGCTTAGAGACAAAATTTTAGAGACATAATTATTTGAATTCAGAGACGGATAATTTTGTCTCCAACAGAGACAAATTATTTTGCTTAGAGATAGAATTTTAGAGACAAAATTATTTGAATTCAGAGACGGATAATTTTGTCTCTAATAGAGACAAATTTGTTGTGTCTTAAATTCAACATTTAGAGACAGATATATAAAATCTGTCTCTGAATTAGAGACGGATAAATTCTGTCTCCAGTCAGAGACGGAATATAAAATTTGTTTCTAATGGCTTAGAGACGAAGAAATTAACGACGACATCAAATTTGTCTCTAATTCTGTCTCTAACATGCTTAGTGACGGAATATTTGCCTTTTAGAGACAAATTTTGGCGGTCGGTATTTAAAAATTTTCTAGTAGTGATTTTGTAAGAGTTTGAGTACCACTTGTACTCCCTTATAAAATATCTTTGCTATCAAAAAAAAATATTCATGTAAAATTTTAGTCTCTCCGTTCCATTTTAACTGTCACAGACTACCACTGAACACATGTCAATGTATATTTGACGACTAATATCTTTAATTATATATTATAAACATTATATTTGGAAAATATTCATCTAGATAAATTGAACAACATCTTGTATTGCATGTTAATATTTGTTATTATTTATTAATAAAAATTTATGGTCAAATTAAGTTATATAAATAGTACGCACGTAACTCAAACGAAAGTTAAAAAGGAAGGAGGGTATATCAATTGAAAATCATTTGATATTATTAGGGTGAATTCTACCACGCACCACTACTAGAAAAATCTTAAATACCGACGGTCAACATTTGTCTCTAAAAGGAAAATATTCCGTCACTAAGCACGTTAGAGACAGAATTCAAGACAGATTTGATTCGGTCGATAATTTCCTCGTCTCTAAGCCATTAGAGACGGATTTTATATTCTGTCTCTGATTGGAGACAGAATTTATTCGTCTCTGATTTAGAGACGGATTTTTTATATCTCTCTAAATATTGAATTCAAAACACAATAAATCCGTTTCTATTGGAGACAGAATTATCTGTCTCTAAATTCAAATAATTCTGTCTTTAAAATTTCGTCTCTAAGCAAAAAAAATTCGTCTTTGTTGGAGACAGAATTATCCGTCTCTGAATTCAAATAATTCTGTCTCTAAAATTCCGTCTCTAAGCAAAAAAAATTCGTCTAAAATTCTGTCTCTAAGTAAAAAAATTCGTCTCTGTTGGAGACAGAATTATCTGTCTCTGAATTCAAATAATTATGTCTCTAAAATTCCGTCTTTAAGCTTAAATTTTCATCTCTATTGGAGACAGAATTATCCATCTCTGAATTCAAATAATTTTTTTTTTTTTGAATTCAAATAATTTTGTCTCTAGTCATAAAATTCCGTCCCACAAAACACATTTTTCATCTTTTATTAGTCATTATTTTTGTCTATTTAGCAATTAAATACTTTTACAGTTTTTCAAATATTAATTGTTATTTAATAAATGTAATTCATATAAATGTGAGAAAATCAAATTTCAATTAACACTAAATTTGAAACATTAACATAAAAATGTATGTCATATTTACAAAGTATCAATATCAAATTTAAAGTTGTCCAACACACAAATAAATTTAAATAGTTTAACAAAAATACATAAAAGAAAGTTACTAAAGTTAAACTTCATCACCCATCGCATCATTTTCATTGTCACGTTCTCTTTCAAGTTGAACCTGAGAGTTTTGATTAATATTAGACACAAACCTTTCAAAGAACATACAATTAAAGTTCTATCAATATATTATATGCTAGAAAAAGCATACAATATAAACAATGAATAAAAACAAACAAAACTCATAAAACTCTCAAACTCTCACAATATTTTTGGGTGAATATTGTTATTGGACTTGAGACTCTATTTATATTTTTTTTTTACACTGCATAAATATATTATTACTAAGCAATAAATGGCACAAGAAATACCTATCATGCCAAAATCAAGTACATAGCAGAGAAGGCAATACAAATAGCAAAATGCTCCACATATAACAAACACAGAGGGAGGGATAAACAAGCACTACAAAACTCCAACCAAAAGCCAAGATCGCTCCATATACAGCTATAATATTCACGGCATGAAAAGCAAATGCGGTAGAAAAAAGATTAGCTTCCATAAAAGAATTGGCTTCTATTTATAGTAAAATAGATTATGAAATTATATTTGAGTTTTCATAAAGGATTAGTTTCAATTTGATAAGGTTTGTTAGAACTAAATTTTTTCTAAAGATTTATTTTTTAATAAACAAGACAAAGTTCTTTTAAAAACAGTTTGCGCTTCCAAAAAAAAATCTTCAAGAGAATATATTTATTTGGAATACTTAAAATAAAATAAAAATCAATTTTCAAAATATTACTTGTTTGAAATATTTAATTTTAAAGATTTTGTAGACGCAAATATTTAATTTTAAATATATATCTTCAAACAACCCATAGGGTGTGGTTGGGCGGTTGAGGCTCATCCTCCCTTAACCAAGGGTCGAGGGTTCGATCCTCGCCTTGGGTACAGAGCAACTTTAAATCTTTGGGCCAGCTATCCCACCCTTTGTGGTGCCTCCAATCTAGCGAAGGGAATAGTCACTGCGTTCGGCGGTGGACACCATGATCTCAACCAAAAAAAAAAAAATCTTCAAACAAAAATATTCAACAAAAATATATTTGTTCACTTCCAAAAGAATAAAAATAATCTTCTCAAGAAATATAAACAAATATTTGTTTCCAACAAATCTTGTTCAAACAAAAATATATTTGTTCTCTTCCAAACAAATTAAAAAATTTCTCCAAAAATATATTCAATCCAATTCAAACAAATAAAGTTGGAATAGATAACTTCTTCATAAATAAAGTAAGTGAATCCTTTAATTTCGTAACAAACTTCCAACGCCCGCACATAAAAAGGCGTTCACAAAACGCGCCTAGTGTAGAGACTAAGTGTGTAAGACATCATGTTTAACAATGTGTTTTTACAAAATAATTTGACAATCAAAAGAGTAACACCTATTTTCCTATAGTTATTTATTATATTTAAAAAAATTTAATTTGTTAAATTTTCTAAAAGGTAGTTGGATTCTCTCCTATGATGCATTATTATAATTTTGGTGAATATTGTTTTATTTTCTAATAAAAATAATATATATATATATATATATATATATATATATATATATATATATATATATATATTTATTTATTTATTTTAGGTGGATTTTTAATATCTTAATTGACACAAATTAATTACTTTGTCCGTTCTTAAATAACTGTCACAATTGACCAGATACGTTTGTCAATGCACATCTTTGATCACAAATATTTTTAATTATGTGTTATAAAAAATTCTAAATTTTTTATATTTTGAAAATATTCATCAAGACAAATTGAACAACACTATCCACTTTTAAGGAGAAAAACTTCATTCACTTACTTGAAAAAAATTGATACTTTTTCCCTTGAATATATCCAATTTTATATTTTGTTATCAAACATTATTTCCTTGAACTTTTGTCCTCTAAATTTTATGTTTTCAACTTTATCCAAATTTTTTTTATAAATTTAAAGTTCATGTCACATATTCTAAATAAATTATTTAGTATGGACTAAAAGTATATGGAAGAAACAAATTATAGAGACTTAAAATATAATAAAAATTAAGTAAGAACTAAACTTAGAAGACCTGCATTTTATATTATTGGGATTAAAAACATATTTAACCTTAAAATTTTTGGCGGGAAATTTTTTGGCGGGATAAATCTTCGATCTTATTTCTTTTAGAGATGGATTTCAGAGACAGATTAATTTAGAGACGAATAAATTTCGTCTCTGACACATGTTTGACTACTATAATTACAAGTTGACTAATTAGAGACGGATACAGAGACGAAAACTATTAGACACAATAAAAATCCGTCTCTAACATCTGTCTCCAATTACTTTTTTATTTATAAATTAAAAAACCAATTAACTAGAGACAGATGTAGAGACGGAATATTTTTGAGACAAATCTTTCTGTCTCTAAAATCCGTCACTAGTACATATATTTCAATTTTTGTCTCTAAACACTTTTTTCTGTGTCTAATTCCGTCTCTAATAGAGATGAAATAAATTTCGTCTCTAAATTCCGTCGGTATTTAAATTTTTTCTAGTAGTGCACAAGGCCCTGGTGTGGTCCATGGTGCACAATTCCTAAGATTATATAGCTGCATTACGAATTTTGTAAAATTCGCCTTTAAAATGAAAATTAATATCACATAGATTATATTCATGCAAAATTTTCAAAAAATAAATAAAAATCATTTGATATGTAATTGAGACTCATCAGGTTTTATGTTTATGAATTTTTATTGAATTATGTTAATCTTAATGAGTCTCGATAACATATCATATGATTTTCATTTTTTTTAATTTTGTGTATGGATGATCTATATAATATAAATTTTCAATCCAACGGCGAATTTTACAAGATCTATATGAAGTTTTTCTAATTTTTGTTTTGAATTAGACGAGTTTGATATGTCTAAGTATAAAAGGTTAATTTTAATCAACTTCAACAAGGTCTATATGATGAAATTACTTAAGTTGATGAAGACCTTGTTGAAGTTTTTTAAATATTTTATAAACATGACATCTTACGAAAATCTTATCTTTGAAGACAGAAAAAACTCAAGAAGTATCTTATATAAGTTATATTTAACCAAAACAATGCAGAGGAAAATTCAAAGAAATTCTTTTAAAAAGGAACAGAGAAAAAACTCAAGAGGGTGTTATTATATTTAGAGACCAAATAATGTTTGATTTGGTGTAGTTGATGACCTTTGCGTTCTTTTTTCTTCGTTTAAAATGAAGTTGGAATTTTGTCAAAAAAAAATTGAAGTTGGAATTAATGGTTGGTTATACATACTGTTTTAAACTATAAATTTGATTTATATTTACTAACAATAAAATAAATTAGTTTAAGCCCTAGCTCAATTGTAAGAATATAGTATTATAATTTGAAAGTGTTGAGTTCAAATCTCATCAGAAACAATTATAATATGACCAATAGTGTTATCAAAAAATAGTTGATTGAAGCTTAAACATGTTCAATGTTCTCATACAAATTGTTCCTTGTTTCTTTAAACAATTCTCAAATAGATCTCTAACTCTTTTAATATTTCAAAATAGTTCAAGCCTTCGGGATGATCTGTATGATATAAGTTTTCAATTCAACAGTCGATTTTCATCAATTTGTATTCGTAATAATGTAATGAATCACTCATGCACCATGCACAACATGTTTCAAATGTGCATGTTTGCAAAAACTACTCAATTTCTCATTTTTTTTCTCTCGCCTTAATTACCTCCTGGCCTAACTCTGAATTAACAGTCCGGTTTCTCTGGAAACCAGGGACAAATGTAGGTAGGAGGTGCACAAAATTTTGGGGTATTCTTTTTATTATATATAGTATATGTTGACATTTTGAAAACATGCCCACACACATCATAACAATTCTCTCTAAGGTTTAGGGTTTAAGATTTGTTGGAAACAAATATTTGGAGAAATAATTATTTTTATTCGTTTGGTGTAAACAAATACATTTTTATTGAATATTTTTGTTTGAAGCTATATATTTAAAATTAAATATTTCAAACAAGTAATTTTTTGAAGATTGATTTTTATTTTATTTTAAGTATTCTAAACAAATATATTCCTTTGAAGATTTTTTTTTGTAAGCACAAACTATTTTTGGAAGAGCTTTGTCTTGTTTGAAAAATAAATCTTTTCCAAAGATTTATTGAAAAATTTGGTGCTAATAAACTTTATCGAATTGAAGTTAATCTTTTATGGAAGACTTGAATATTATCTTATAGTCTATTTTACTATAAATAGAGACTCAAGTCCAACAACAATACTCACCCAAAAATATTGTGAAAGTCTTATAAGAGTTCTTAGAGTTTTTATGAGTTTTGTTTGTGTTTTGTTTATTGTTCTTTGTATGCATTTTCTAGCGTATAATCTTGATAGAACTTTAATTGTATGTTTTTTTGGAAGGTTTGTATCTAATATTTATCAAAACTCTCTAATTCAACTTGAAAAAGAAGGTGACAATGAAAATGATGAAAAAGGTGATAAAGTTTTTTTTTTTTTGGTCAAGTCCAGGGTATCCACCGCCGAACGCAGTGACTAATCCCTCGCTAGATTGGAGGCACCTCGAAGGGTGGGATAGCTAGCCTAAGGATTTAAAGTTGCTCCATACCCAAGACGAGAATCGAACCCTCGATCCTTGGTTAAGGGAGGATGAACCCCAACCGCTCAACCACACCCCTTAGATTAAAGGTGATAAAGTTTAGTTTTAATTACTTTCTTTTATGTATTTTTGTTAAATTATATAAATATATTTTTTTTTGGACAACTTTAACTTTGATTGCCTCAAAAAAAACTTATAATTTGATTTTTTTTTTGAACAGCAAAAGAATTTTATTAGTATGAATTAATGTGTACAAGAAATACGCACAAACAAAAGGAGTAAAACATGCCAACACAGAGAAGCAAACTACATGGTAGGTGAAGGCTAAAGGCCTCATCACCCGTAGTACAACAACCAGGCAAATGTACGAGGAAAAAACAAAAAATCCCAAGCCACAAACCAAAGCATCAGCGCAACTTAAAGGGAAAAAACACAGCCCACTAGCCAACATATATACGCCCGGCAACATGGCAAAGTAAGGCGAAGACCGATATCAATTTTAAGTTTGATATTAATACTTTGTATATATGACATGCATTTTTATGTTAATGTTTTAAATTAAGTGTTAATCGAAATTTGATTTTCTCATATTGTAGAATTATATGAATTACATTTGATAAATAAAAATTAATGTTTGAAAAAATGTATAAGTATTTAATTGCTAAATAGACAAAAATAATGACTAATAAGAAATGAAAAATGTGTTTTGTGAGAATAAATTTTATGATTAGAGACAAAAATATTTGAATTCAGAGACGGATAATTCTGTCTCCAACAGATACGAGTTATTTTGCTTAGAGACGGAATTTTAGAGACATAATTTTTTGAATTCAGAGACGGATAATTTTGTCTCCAACATAGACGAATTATTTTGCTTAGGGACGGAATTTTAGAGACAGAATTTTTTGAATTCAGAGACGGATAATTCTGTCTCCAACAGAGACGAATTATTTTGTTTAGAGACGGAATTTTAGAGACAGAATTATTTGAATTCAGAGACGGATAATTCTGTCTCTAATGGAGACGAATTTATTGTGTCTTGAATTCAACATTTAGAGACAGATATATAAAATCCGTCTCTGAATCAGAGACGGATAAATTCTGTCTCTAATCAGAGACGGAATATAAAATCCGTCTCTAATGGCTTAGAGACGAGGAAATTACCGACCACATCAAATCTGTCTCTAATTCTGTCTCTAACGTGCTTAGTGACGGATTATTTGTCTTTTAGAGACAAATTTTGGCCGTCGATATTTAAGATTTTTCTAGTAGTGTGCTAATATTTATTACATCTATAAATTATGAAATAAATACGGTCAAAACAAGATAAGTGGATAATATCATTTAGTCGAAAAAGGTCTTATGTATTAGGACGGAGGTAGTATTTGTTTACTATCTATTTTTTCCGATCAAATACTCACTGTGGTCTCATATCTAAGTATCAAAAACAAAATAAAAAATTTAAAATTTTCAAATATAAACAATATTAATCGTTATAGTTTCAATCATTTCCAAATTAAGAGTTTTTTTTTTGGTTACGTTTCCATTTTTAAGAGTAAAATTACAAATCAAATTTGTTTTCTTCATCATTTGGTGCTACTTTCTTATAAACGGTGTGTTTGTTTGTTTTTTTTGCTTACAGCATACAAAATTAGAAGGAGTATTTAAGAGAAATAAACTTGAGTAAACTATCAAATTGATCTATTTCTTTGTAAGACATTTTCAAATCAATCTTTGACTCCATTAATATTTCAAATTAATTTTGATTTTTGTCAATTGTTTACTCAAAGACACAAATTAATTTGATAAAAACAGAAATCAAATTAAAAAACAATTGACAAAAACAATGAATCAAATTAAAAAAAGGTTTGACATAGATAAAGACTAATTTAAAGTATTACTCAATTTTCAAATAATAAGCACTCTTTTAAAAAAAAGTATATTCACTAAATATAGGTTGTTTGCAAATTACTATGTGTATTTATTATTTTTTTTTCCCCTACACATATCACTAATTATTACACTAACTTGTATGAAATACGAAAAATCAAATTTAATACACATACAAATAAAGGATAATTTAATAAAATTTACGTACAAATAAGACATAATAATTACTCCCTCCGTCCCAAAATATAAGGGAAAAAAACACATTTCTTTTGTCCCAAAATATAAGGAAAAAAAACAAACATTTATCTTTCCTAAAGGTTAATTTTTCTTATTCACATAAAATTAAATACAAATTGCATTTAATTTTCTTTCTCTCTCATTTTCTCAATAAACAACAACCAATAAAAAATGTTTTTACATTTTCCTATGCAACTTATTTATAAAAAAATTCCACAAAATCATGTTTCAAATTTTCATGTTTATGTTTTCTTAATAAGTGTGATTTTTTTATTTGGGAACTTCTACGGTACAATAGATATATTCTATTGTACCGGTACACTTGATTTTCAAAATGGTAAATAAATACTTATTTTATAAATTAAAAAATTACTTATTGACTATTATATTTTATAGAGCATAATTTCATAAGAAAAATCACAATTTCAAATATTATAATAATTTTTTTTATATAAAAATTCAATATTCACTAATATGATAATAAAGATTCAAAAATAATATAAAAAAAACCAAAATTTATTTTTTGACAATTTTAATAAATGATATTTAGTTCCTTTCAAAAAATAAATGATATTTAGTTATTATTATATTTTAAAAGATTATTTTTTATTATTTTTTCAAATAATACTCATTTTTCTATTATTTTAAACCTATTGTACCGGTACAATAAAATTTGTCTATTGTACCATAGAATTTGCCTTTTTATTTTCCCTTATATTTGAGGACGGAGGGAGTACACTATTAACATTTCTTAATAAACATAAAATTGGTTAGAGAATCTAATATAATGCGACAGAATGAGTACTTATAGAGTAGGTTTGACAATGAATCAATTGATAACACATTTTACACGGATGTGTAGGAATTAGAGTTATTTTTTTGACAAAAAGAAAAAGGTGTTCATTCATTCAAGTAGATAAATTATACTACCTCCGTTTCTTATTATAAAAGACAAGTCACTTTTTAGATTCATTGAATAATTAATGTATTTGATCCATATTATAAACCAGATACATTAATTATTCAATGAATCTAAAAAGTGACTTGTTTCTTATAATAAGGAACAGAGGTAGTATCAAATAGTATTGTAAATTAAACACTACTAAAATTTAAACTCTGGTTTATTCGCTTATTCGTTTCCACATTCATTCAAATAGAAAGATTATATCAAATAGTATTGTAAATTAAACACTACTAAAATTTAAACTCTAATTTATTCACTTATTCGTTTATAATCACTAAATTACCTAAAATAATAGAGTGAGAAAAAATAGAGTGAGAAATCTGTTTCACCTCGAATAAATAAATGCATAAACAAGGACAAGTGAATGTCCGTTAGAAAATCATTTATATAAGAGTTATAAGTAGACTATCTTACTATCTACAATGAAGACAGGTGACAATGTGCTTGGCTGTGTCTTGCATGACTGACACACATGACGTGTTTCTTCTGTTCACACTGCTCTTCTAAAACACCGACCTTTCATTCTTTCTTCTAACAACAATGGTTTCACTTTTTTCTCAACCCTTTGGTTCTTCTCCCACATTTTCTTTTACAACAAGATCATGCACCTTCAAACTCAAACCTTTCACTCTTTTTGCTTCTCAACAATTCCCACCTTTTCTTCCCAAAGAAATTCACACTGTCAAAGACCCTTTTGCTAGAAAATTCGCAATGCGGATTCAGAGACTCCCCGTACCTGTAAGTAATATACTATTATACCCTTTCTCTCTATTTTTTTTTTTTTTATCAAATAGTCTACTAGATGGCTAGACTTACACGTATACATTTAAATGTGGAGAAATATAGAATCTGAAATTCAAATTCCGGCCACTCCAATAACATATCTGCCTATCTATCCGGTAACCATCATCTAAGCTACACTTATAGACGTGGAGTTATGATGAAATCTGATATATTAGTGTGGGAATGATTGCACCCATTACTATTCACCATGTAAAGTTTCACTTTATTTTATAAAGTTAAATGTAATAAATTGAAATTAAAAGTCAGTACTTGTACTTGTTAAGTTCAGTTTCTTGTTACTGAGATTTCCGTACATTCATGGTCTATTCACTGCTTTCTGTGATTTGATTTGATTTTCGTACATTCAGTTTCTTATTTACTTATTACTTTTACTGATAGTGAGAGAATGTTGTTGGTTTCAAAATAATCTTTGTGAGTTGTGACTGAAAGTTCTTTGGGGGATCTACTATTCTACTGTATGTTTGTTTGGTGTAACTTTGGCGGATATGTCGAAATCATGGTGGTTTACTGAGATTTTGTTGAAATTATGGTGGATCAGAGTGATTATGACATACATACTGTAAAATCAAACATTGGCTTAGATTTGAAGACTTGGGAATTTGTTGAATTTGTAATTGAGTTCAATTTTTTTAATTTACATTGTTGTTAAATAGTGTTAAATAGTTGGGTATTGTGGTAATTCGATTAGTTGTGGTTATTTATTGTGAGAATCTTTAGAGTTGACAGTTTTGTGAATCCTTAACAAAATGTTATATAAAATAAAAATGTTGTTGTGGTCATGGAATGTGTCTAATCCAAGTACAATAAAGAAGAATGTGTCTAATCCAAGTAGTTGTAAGGTCAATTCTAAGACATTTTGAATAAAAATAATAAATGTTCCACCAGCCGCAACTACACACCACTACAGTGATTAGTTGTCGGTTGTAAGTTGAAAGTTACACTGGATCTTAGATTGAATAAAAAAAATTTGTTTTGTATCAAACGTTAGGTGTTCCAGTGGTGATTGACGCGTTTGGGAGGAGACTAAAACCACTTAATGCCAGAATTTTGCATTACTAGTGCCCCTTTATCCTAGGAAACAGAGGGTCAAAGCAAAATAAAAATTGTGTCTTGTAAAATTTATTGTAATGTATCATTTGTTCAATTGTGATACTATGGTTGGTGAAAATACTATAGACAATTAACAAAATTACTTCTTTGGAGGAATAATGATCTTCATTGGAGGAATAATGATCTTTGTTGAGATCTCTAAACTGGTTCAGTGTGCATCACCATTTTTGATAATTTAAGTAAATAAAGTTGTGCAACTAGTTATCACTTCATAACCCTATGGATGCACAATTTTCTGTTTCTGTGCAACATTTATGAACTCATTTTCAATTTCTGTTGCTCGGAAACACGGTTTATTTGGAATAGCATTCAATTTGCTTTTCTTGTTCGCTCGAAATAATGGTTTGATTTGTGCTTGTGGTAAGAATAGGTCTTTCTCAGAACTAATTTTTGCAGTTAATAAATGTCTGATTTGTTTCATATGAATTAGGTTAGCTTTGCAGAAAATGCTATCATGAGCAGTTGTGTGAAACCATTGGTGCAGAGCAAGGAACCTCCAATTGTTCTTCTACATGGTTTTGATAGGTACTTAAAATTTGCGAGAGACAGAATTAGATTATACATTTTATGCTCAAGTTGACTCTGAATTTCATGCCATCTTATTATTCAGTTCGTGTTTAGAATGGAGATATGGATATCCATTGCTTGAAGAATCCGGTTTTGAGACCTGGGCTATTGACATTCTTGGTTGGGGTTTCTCTGATTTAGGTTTGCTTTACTACTTTACCTGTCACATCTTGTTTATTTACCCCTTTCTTTTTGAGGTTTTTTTATCTTTTCAACTATAAAATCTAAATCATCTTTTATCCATCAGAAAACCTTCCTCCTTGTGACGTGGTATCAAAGCGCAATCACTTCTATCAGGTTTTTATGTATTCTTTAATTTAAATGTATATCTTTTATCCCTGAGAGTTTATCAAGCTTCTATCAGTGTTGTCAATCGCGAATCACGGAAAATAACAGTTTGCTTGCTTAAATGTTATCTTGTATGAGTGTTTATCAAGCCTTCTATCAGTGTTGTCAATCGTGAATCGTGGAAAATAACGGTTTGCTTGAATTCTGCTACACAACAATGCTATAGTTTCCACTACAGCTGCTATTTGACAACATTTAGGGTATCGCAAAACAATAGTGATTTGTTTAAAATCCTCTTCGCTGTAACGCCACTATTTATCAACACTGTCTTGCATCGAACTATGGAAATTGTGGTGACTAATTAGTTAAATTTGAGGCTTTGACTTGTTTGTAAACTATCATATGAAGAATTGACCGTCTTCACGGATCATCAATTTCTTTCACCATCTCTTGTTTTCTTCACATTGTTGCACACTGTGTTGAGGGTGACCTATATTTGTATTTATCGATAACAGTTTTGGAAGTCCTACATCAGAAGGCCAATGATATTGGTTGGACCAAGCCTTGGCTCTGCTGTCGCCATTGACTTTGCGGTCAATTATCCAGAAGCTGTATGTGCCATCCAATAATTTTACTTCTTAGTAACACAGTTTTTGAAAGGATTCTTGATCAACGAAAAAGTTCGTCAAATGCCTATGGTGATTTATTTGCAGTTCATCTTTTCAGGTGGAAAAACTTATTTTGATTGATGCTAGTGTATATGCAGAGGGAACCGGAAACTTAGCAACCTTACCTAGATCGGTAGCCTATGCTGGGGTAAATAAATCTCCACCTTACTAAAACCTCAAACCCCATATCGCTGATTATTGTTATAACTCACTGCTGAAACTGTTTTGAATCAGGTATATTTATTGAAGAGCCTCCCGTTACGCTTATATGCCAACTATTTGACCTTCACTAACATGCCATTACGCACCATACTTGATGGGACTAATGTGAGTTGCTCTATCTTTGCACCGCATGGTCAAGAACTTTGTGCTTGGTTGGTAATAGGATAGCCGAGAGTTTTAACAACCCAATATGTGCTCTAACATTTTTCATATATCATTTTTATAGGTGGGCCGATTGCACTGCTTAATGCCTTGGTGGGATGATGCTACCGTTGATTTTATGACTAGTGGTGGATACAAAATTGCTTCCCTCATAAGAAAGGTATATGCAATATTTTATGTTATTTTAATATGAAGTTTTGAGTTCATCCCCTTTGAAACAGATGAATAGTTTGAAATATAATTTTTTTCGCATCAGAACTCTTAATATGGGTTATGAAAAAATTGTCGACTGATTTTGAAACTGTAATCACTTGCTTGAAATATGCATCCCAAAACATCATATTTGTTGTGATTGTGTTGTCAATGCCAATGCAGCTGACCCTATCTAGTACGATAAGGCTTAGTCGTTGTTGTTATGTGCATCTCGTTGTTGTTTTGTGCATCATATTAGTTGTTGTTTTTGTTCTTATGTTGAACATCAGTAACAAATATGATACTGTGTTATGTTGAAAATCTGATATTCAATGCACTCTTACCCAAAGCAACCAAGGGGCTCCTTTCAGTCAGAACAATTGTAAAGGTTCCCGAATCTAATACAAACAGGCCACAGGTTGTATGGAATATTATCGTCATTACTTTGAGCACTATAAATGACACATGCGGAAGTTGCATGGTAGCTTTTTCTACCTGTATGTCGCTTCTTTATTCAAGTTACACAGCCCCATTTTTGTTATGTTTACAATTAAAGTATGTCTTAATCAATAGAGGATGAAATTTGGGCTCGACAAAGGTATCAGTTTGCTTGTATAGAAAAAATAAACAATGCTATGTAAATCCGTTTGTCTTAAATAATGAAGTTTATTTCCTTATTTGCCTCACCAAAGATTTCATTTTATTTCCTGAAGCTAGATTTCCTTTTCAATACGATGTTTTGATTTTGTTTAACAGGTAAAACAGAAAACACTGATAATATGGGGTGAAAATGACCGCATTGTCAACAATAAGCTTGCAGTGGTTAGTTATCACGTAGCACTACTTTATACTATATGGTTAACAATAAATCTATAATACATATTTTTATCGTGGAAATTAATGGTCTCGAAGCATAATTATATATCTTTTCCCTTTATTCTCGCTAATGCCGCAACAGAAGTTGACCTTTAAACTTTTATTCTTGCAGCAACTACATTGTGAATTACCTGATGCAATTCTACGCCAAATACCCGATTGCGGGCATATTCCTCATTTGGAGAGACCCGATTCAACTATTAAATTAATTGTTGAATTTATTCAGACAGAGAACAAGAAATTACGTCAACGTGTTTCGCAAGTAAGTCAAGTTAGTAGTTAAGTTTTAGTCAACCTGCAGGTGATAGAGCTAAACCCAGTTTCTAGAATGTTCCTTAGTCATTCCTCTACTATTGTTTTAGAGGAAGATAGAAACCATGTAAGTTCATTAGCTTATTGCGTTATAAAGAAAGACAGAAACAATGTGTGCTGCAGTAGCCTAATATTGTTAAGCCTTTCTCATATATGTTATATATCGTTAATTACATTGATCGTTGATGTTTTAGTTGGCTAAAAAAGTAACTAATATTACTTGCCCTTTTCGATGTTGATTTCTGTTTTCGGTGAATAAAATATTGAGCAGTGTTATTTAAACATCACAAATTTGTGACGCTTTTGTCAATTAATCCAGGAGTAAACAACCCTCATAGATGGTGCCAACATGACTATTGATTGGTAGTGACACAATATAATTTTCTGAGTTAAGTTTATGTCCCTTATAATTCTATTCAGATATTCTTTGACTAGGATTTCATCAAAACATATGATGGTGTTTGGTGCAATCGAATCTGGTTAGAATGATTGGTTAATGCAAGAAACAAAGAACCTATTTGGCACTCCCCCCAAATCTATGCCCATGAGATGTGTCGCCCCATGTGATATCGGACTTAACACCATCTCGAATAATTTGGAGGAGGCTTTGTTGTAATTTTTAATCAAAATATGCGACAAATTTCTCTATTTATAGAGAGACAAACTCTTTGTGACCGAGTAACGTTATATACAAACAATTTTCAAACATAAATACATAATTGATGTGTTAGTTCAGAGGAATGAATATGCGCCCTTGCAACTTCATTGAACATGATTTGATCCTCAAAGAGCCGTTTTTATTAACAATACAAAAAAAATGCAGTACACGAACCTCAAACCTACAAACATGCACATTGTTTCACAGTTCACACAAGTGGATACAACCGCTAGTTATTCAGTTATATTGTAGCATTTTCCACATGAATGGTAAAAATAATAATGTGAAAAATTTAAGAGTAAAGAAGAGGAAAACGGGATTATCAAATAATTTGTAAGGATGAATGATTAAATGTAGGGTGGAAGGAAAATATTTCCCTTATTAGGCTGCTTTTGCATGGTAGGCCCAATCGCATGGTTTGGGCCGTTATTGTTATTCTGAGCCATTTCACAATTTTTGTTGTTAAGTAGTCTAGTGACTAGAATTTTACCCTTAAAAATGAATAAATGGGCATATCAATTGAGTTAAGCTCATGGGATGAGGCGTTTTCACAAATACATTCACACATTATAATTTATATAAACCTTTTCAAAAAATTAAAATTGCTATGAAATAAATTGACCAAACGAGTTTTCAACAGTCAACACTCAAAAAAAGTTCTATCTCCGCCTCACACTAAGTGTCTCCTTTGAATTTTTCACACTTTATAAGAAAATAACTTAGTTTTGTTGATTTCAATAATAAAATGAGTTTGTTTACACAAATGTCTTTGGAAAAGAGTAATAAATACTATCTTAAGTTTTCAAATGGACAAATAATTTGAGACAGAGAAAAAACTCAAAAAGAACACTTATTGTGAGACGGAAGGAGTAATATCATCTTCATGATTAGTATATCAATATTCAACATTATTTATTTTTTTGGTTTTATATTCAACATTATTTTAGATAAGCTAACTTATGTGTGAATTTATTAACAATAAATAAATATTAAATGCTCTTTTCTTTTTAATTACTCACATTATAACTTTTTATATGTATTTTTAATGTTAGATTGTAAAAATATTTACTATTATATAGGAAAAAAGTCATATCATCTTATCCTCGTATGGCATGCTTTTTATTTTTGGCAAGGTATGACAGGCTTTTTTTTTTTGATAAACAATTGGAATTATAAGGAGTACAAGGGGTACTCAACCCTTACAATTCAAGTCTACATAATCAACTAGAAAGACACACCAACGGATTTTGTTGCCAATCCGAAAACGCTATAGAATGAAAAGAACCAATGAGGCTACTTAACCAAAACCAAGAAAAAAACTGAATATTATACATAATAGCTTCAACATTCACCACACCACCTTGAAACTGAATTTTATTCCTCATCTGCCAAATACTCCAAGAAGTAGCCAACCAAATCAGACGACGATATCGAGCACCTTTCTTTACCTTAACCAAAGTACCAAACCACAAAAAATGAGCCCATCCGATAACCCCCGTAGTACTCGTGCTCCCCATCCACCTAAGAACGAGCGTCCAAATATGTTGTGCAAAGGCGCACGAAAAAAAAAGATGGTGGCAATCCTCTTGATGCATAAAACAAAATACACAAAAAGTGTCGAAAGGATCGATGATAATACCTTTATGAGCCAAAGACACCTTAGTTGGAAGCTTAGTTAACAACAAACGCCAACCAAAAAAGCTTATTTTAGAAGGAACCTTATTTTTCCACATTTTGCGCACCGCCACCAACAAATTTAAATCAATATCAATACTGTTTTTGGTCTCAAGCAGCAAAGAATAGCATGAACTGACTGAAAATACACAAATATTAGACGGTACCCACTGCCACACATCAGCCTGAGTAGAATGCAAATGAAAACCATAAAGCAAAGTATGGAGCTCATTTAAAGCTATCTGCTCACCTAGCGCCAAAGGCTCCTTCCACGCCCATTTCCAGCATAGCAAGTCTTCATCCCACTTATCCTTCAATACCACTGACTGGAAGATTTCTTTGGCATATAAAGATGGAAAAAGTTCAAAAAGCGGCGTATGACCAAACCACCTTTCTCTCCAAAACCCAACGTGGCTACCCCTCCCCACAACCGTACGGATATTATTACGAAAACAACCAGAGTCAATATTCCCTAATAACAACAAGTCACACCACCAAATAGAAGACATACCTCTACTAGGAGGGACTATAGCACTTAAAAAATTCGAATGCATTTGGCCATACCTATAGAGAAGCAAACGCGCCCACAAGGCATTAGGATGCATAAGACACCACCACTTCCATTTGCTTAAGAAAGCCTCATTAAACAAAGACATATTCTTTACGCCTAGACCCTTTGACTCTTTAGGAAGACAAACCTGTTTCCAACTCACCCAACACACTTTTTGCTTGTCAGCACCACCTCCCCACAAAAAATTCCATTGTATTCGTTCCAACTCCGCTACTATGCACTTAGGAGCTTTAAAAAAGGAGAAAAAATAAAGAGGCAAGCTAGATAAAACTGATTTTATCAACGTAAGCCGTCCTCCATATGACAATTGGCGGCCTTGCCACATATTCAACCTTTTAGTCATAGAATCCACTACCGGCCTCCAAGTCTCTCGACGACGGTGATTGGCTCCTACCGGTATACCCAAGAATTTAAAAGGAAAGGTATCCGATTGACAAGAGAGAAAAGTCGAACCCGCTTCCAAAAAATCAGAATACCATATAACTTGCTCTTCAAGAAATTAATCTTCAGGCCTGAAACCAACTCAAACCCCCGCAACACTGTTTTGATGCACCGTAAATTGTCCCACGTCACTGCCCCAATAATAATCGTATCATCAGCAAATTGTAAAATTGAACAATTAAGAGAATCAGAAATATTATACCCCTGAAACTTCCTTAACTCAACTGCAGAGCGAACCAAACCTGTCAGACCTTCCGCTGCTATAAGAAACAAAAAAGTTGACAAAGGATCACCCTGTCGAAGACCTTTGCCCACTGTAAAATCATCTATGGGGCAGCCATTAACCATAATAGACATAGTACTATTAAAAATGCACGCCCTCATCCACTTCATCCAACCTTCATTAAACCCCATCGAAAGCATCATTCGTTCAAGATAACTCCAACTGATTCTATCATAAGCACGCTCAAAGTCAACTTTAAAGAAAATACAAGAATCTTTCCGCCGTTTTGCTAAATCTATGACTTCATTGAGAATCACCACCCCATCAAGAATCTGACGGTGAGGAAGAAAAGCCGATTGACAATCTGAAATAAGAGAACCCAGCACCTATTTCAAACGATTGGATAACAACTTTGCAATAATTTTATAAAGACTCCCCACTAGACAAATGGGACGATAATCAGAAAGAACAAGAGGATGATCCTTCTTAGGAACCAAAGCCAAAATGACGCGGTAACCGCTTTAGGCAGCACGGCTCAACGATGAAAGTCATGCAAAAAAGTCATCAAATCAGTTTTGATAATATCCCAGCAGCCCTTGTAAAAAGAAAGATTGAAACCGTCCGGTCCCGGACTTTTGTTACCATCACAACTCCACACAATCTCTTTTACTTCTTCCTCCGTAAATAATTCCACCAAACCTACATGATCTTCCTCCAAGAGCTTAGGAAAAGAAACACCATTCAAAAACGGTCTAGTATGCCAATCCTCCGTGAAATTACGCACAAAATGGTCATGTACTTCTTTTTGAATCACCTCCACTCCTTGCAACCAATCCTCGCCTTTTTGTAACCCCAACAATTGATTCCTCCTATGCCTACCTTTTACACAAGCATGAAAATATTGTGTATTGAAATCACCCTCCTGTACCCATTTAGTTCTGGATTTTTGCTTTATGATACTTTCCCGATGATTTAACTGATCCCAAAAGGATTGATTGAGAACCTGCAAATTAGAAACAGAGTCGGCAGCCCCATTAGACATAGCCTCCTCCACCATATTCAGTTCATGAACCACTTTCTCTATATTAAGATCACCATAGCCAAATACATTCATATTCCACTCTTTCATACTATCCTTCAATTTTTTCATCTTCTCTTTAATTACATAACCAGGTGCACCATGAAAAAAGAGATTTCCCCACACTTGTGAAACAAAAGAATGAAAATCCGGATGATCTAACCAGCAATTGAAAAAACGAAACGGTTTCGGTCCCCAATTTTCAGTCTGACACATAAGCCAAATAAATTATGAACATTCACAACTTAAATAATTAAAAGATAAAATACTTTTTATATCCTCTAAACAAACACTTTTTATAATAAAAATAACAGAACCATACAAAAAAAATAACAGAAATTAAACCATGCGTATCGTTGCTCAAGACAAGTCACATTTTGTAGGCAATAACAATCTTTTCATTATGTTGGTAAAAAAAATAAAAATTCTAACCTATTGCAACATTGCACAGGATAAGAAACAATTAATGCATTACTTTTTTTTTCTCTCTTCCTAATTTTTCTCTCCTAATTCATTAAGAGTAACTTGGTACGAAAATTTATCCAGAAGAATTTGAAATAAACACAAGTGCCATTCAAAAGGAAGTTAAGGGCGTGGGGGCTGTTTTGAGTCAGCATCAAGGGCTGAGTTTAATTACTTGGCTATTTTAATCATTTTCATCAATTAAGCAAATAAAATTCAGCCATTTAAAAGCCTATCCAGAGTGGTTACAAAAGGAGCATAAAAGGGACATTCAAGGCCTTAAATGGCGTGACTAATCATGGAGGAGGAGTTACAATAGCTGATTGCATTAATGTCATTTTTATTACTAGTTTCATTGCATTTTATGTTGCATTTTTATTGTTGTTTTAATTAGGCCATGCATTTTCGGCCATATAAGCTTGTATGCTGATCATTTTTACCAATTCAATAAACAAGAACAATTTCAGTCATATTAGAATTTGTGTCTACATTTTCGCCTGATTATTTGCAAGCGTCGCCTTGAAAATAGTCCGATTAGCTCAATTGGTGTTGAGTGTTAATCTCTTTGTTAGACTATTGGTGTAGTTTAACATTGCTTGTCCCCTGCTGTTTTCACTAAACAAATACTCAAATACTTGATAGAATTCGACTAATAAGGGTGGTACCTAGTACCTTCGTTATTGGTTGTTTGCTTCCGCTATCCTTACTCTAATTTGTATCATTAGTGGTAATCAGAGCACGGTTCTGATTCCGTTGCCACGGCCAAGGAGACTAACCTGTCAAAGGTTAGGTGTTTTAAGTGTCAAGGCTTTGGACACTTTTCTAGAGCTTGTCCTAATCAACGAGTTGTGACCCTCCGAGAAGCAATTAGCATGCGTGTTGAGTTGGTTAAGGAAGAGGAAGAATCTGGTGGTTCATTTGGTGACAATATTGAAGGTGATGGAGATGAAATTGTTGAAGATGATGATGATAAAGTAGAAGTATATGGACCTCCCATATATGATACTTTGATGCTCAGAACTTTGCAAGCCAAGGCTGTACCCATGGAAGGATAAGTGGTGTAGTGTCATTGTGGATGGAGGTAGTTGTACCAATGCAGCTTCAACTGAAATGGTGTCTAAATTAGGATTGCTCACAACAAAACATCCTAGGCCTTATGCACTACATTGGCTGGACAATGGGAGTAGCATAAATGTTACAAGGCAGACGCGTGTGGGATTGACCATGGGGTCTTATGTTGATGAGATCTTGTGTGATGTGGTGCCTATGGATGCAAGTCACATACTTTTAGGACGCCCTTGGCAATTTGATAGGGATGTGACGCATAGAGGAAGGTCCAATGAGCATGAATTGAACTTCAATGGCAAGAGGATTGTGTTGAAACCAATGGCATCAAATGAAGTCCGTTCCATGATTACAAAAAGAGGTAAAAAGCCTAGCCTCACTATGTTTGCTACTGAAAATGAAGTGAAGGATGCTATTGATAATGGTGAGTTAGTCTACATGTTGGTGGCAAAAAATGCTAAACAAGATAATGTAGAGACTCCTCTTAAACAACAATTGGAGGCTGTCTTGGGTGAGTATGAAGATGTGTTTCCAAGTGAACTACCAATTGGTTTGCCACCTATTCGTGGAATTGAGCATCAAATTGATCTAATTCCAGGGGCTCCATTATCAAACAAGGCTGCCTATAGGTGTAATCCGGAGGAGACAAAAGAGTTACAACGGCAAATTGAAGAATTGATCAGCATGGGTTATGTGCGTGAATCAATGAGTCCTTGTGTCGTCCCGACATTGTTGGTTCCTAAGAAGGATGGTTCATGGAGAATGTGTATTGATAGTAGAGCGGTGAACAACATAACCATCAAATATCGTTTTCCCATTCCAAGACTAGACGATATGCTTGATGAGTTACATGGGTCGGTTATCTTCTCAAAAATCGATCTAAGGAGTGGATATCACCAAATCAGAATGCGCGAAGGTGATGAATGGAAGACGACATTCAAGACTAAGCATGGTCTCTATGAATGGCTAGTTATGCCGTTTGGGCTCACAAATGCACCTAGCACCTTTATGAGGCTCATGAACGAAGTACTCAAACCTTTTTTGGGTAAGTTTGTTGTTGTTTATCTTGATGACATATTGGTGTATAGCAAGTCTATTGAGGAGCATTTCACTCATTTGAAACAAATCTTTGAGACCCTAAGAGCACAAAAACTCTATGGGAAAAAGGAAAAGTGTGATTTCTTGGTTGAAAGTGTGGTGTTTCTTGGGTATGTGGTGTCTAAGGATGGAGTATCAGTTGATCAAACAAAGGTGGATGCTATCAAGACTTGGCCGAGCCCTACAACAGTTTCAGAGGTGAGATCTTTCCTTGGTCTTGCATCATTTTATCGGCGCTTTATCCAGAATTTTAGCACTATAGCAAGTCCCATAACCGAATGTTTGAAGAAGGGTGCGTTTGTGTGGAATGAGCAAGCACAAAAGGCTTTTGAATTGATTAAGTTAAAGCTTTGTGAAGCTCCTGTTTTAGCTTTACCCAACTTCACTCAACCATTTGAAGTTGAATGTGATGCTAGTGGAGTTGGCATTGGGGCTGTTTTGATACAAAACAAAAGGCCTATAGCTTATTTCTCGGAGAAATTGGGAGGAGCCAGATTGAACTATTGCACCTATGACAAAGAGTTCTATGCCATTGTGAGAGCTCTTGATCATTGGAGCCATTATTTACGTTTTAATCACTTTATATTGCATTCAGATCATGAGTCTTTGAAGTATATCAATGGGCAACAAAAGTTGAGTCCAAGGCATGCTAAATGGGTGGAATTTCTTCAATCTTTTAATTTCTCTTCAAAATACAAGGATGGTAAGAGTAATGTGGTGGCTGATGCACTTTCCAGGAGGTATGCGTTAATTTCAATTCTTGAAACTAGCTTACTTGGTTTTGAGACTTTGAAAGATTATTATAAAGAGGATGTGGATTTTGGTGAAATATACTCTAATTGTGAAAATGGAGCATTTGGAAAGTACATAGTGCAGGGTGGATTTTTGTTCAAGGAGAATCGGCTTTGCATCCCCAAGCATTCAATTCGTGAGTTACTAGTTCGTGAAGCTCATGGTGGAGGTTTGGCTGGTCATTTTGGCAATACAAAGACCTTAGAGATTTTAAAAGAACACTTTCATTGGCCAAAGATGTTAGGAAATGTGCAAAAGGTCATTAGCAAGTGTGTTACTTGTCATATGGCAAAGAGTTCTTTCAAACTAGGGGCATATACTCCATTACCAACACCTAGTGGTCCTTGGATGGATGTGAGCATGGATTTCATTGTGGCTTTGCCCCGTACACAGTGAGGTAAAGATGCTATTATGGTTGTTGTTGATAGATTTTCAAAGATGGCACACTTTGTAGCTTGTCACAAAACAGATGATGCTAGTAATGTTGCTGATTTGTACTTTCGTGAGATTGTACGTTTACATGGAGTTCCTAAAACTATTGTTTCCGATCGTGATTCAAAATTTTTGAGTTATTTTTGGAACACATTATGGAGGAAATTGGGTACTAAGTTGCTGTTTAGTACTTCCCATCACCCTCAAACCGATGGACAAACCGAGGTGACTAATAGAACTCTTGGTACTTTGCTGCGTGGTTTGGTTAGTATTGTACCCCAATTTTGGACCAAAAATCCATTTTGAATGTTTTATATCAAAATATACAAAAATATGAATGTTTTATTACGCGTATTTTGATCTCATTTTTCATGTATATTTTTGCTATTATTCTCATATTTTTCTTTATTTCTTCTCAATTACATTTTCTAGGAAAAATAGTTTTTAAATTTATTTCTTACATAAAAAAGTCATTTCACGTGCATTTTATTATAGTTATAATTATCTGCGTAATTTATAAATTTTTTATCAATTTATACTCTTTTAGTTTATTTTATTTAAATAGTTTCTTAATTAGCGTAAAAGTACAAAAATATCAAGAATAATCTTTTTTGTACCTTTATTTTCATTTTATATTTTATCATCACATATTACAAAAAATATCAAAAAATATTTGCATTTACATTCTATTTTTTACTCATTATATTTTAATTAATTTGCTTTTACATTTATATCATTTTCTTTACCTCATCTCTATCTCTCATCATACAATAATATTCATCCACCTCACCATCTCTATCTCATTATCTTTTTCATTTATTTTTATTTTTATTTTATCATTTACATCTTATTACACAAATGACATTTAACCTACCCTTTTCCTATAAATACCTATGTCACATCATTCAATGAGGACCAATCATTTTACACATTTCCCAACACAAAAAAATCAGAAAACAAAAAAACCTAATCTGAAACCGCCGCCGCCGCCAACGCCGGCGCGGCCATCTCCACCACCACAACCCAAATTCAAAATCTTCATCAAAAACCACAAACAAATACACCATTCTGCATCTAAATGACCTTTTGAACACGAATCCACTATCAAAAACGCAAAACAATCATCGGAAAAGGCTCAAATCTGAGCTAGAAATAACACCGAACTTCAAACTTCCATTTCGTTCGTTTCAAGGACAAATAAAGGGCGATTCAAGTTGTTTTTCACTCCTGGAACTCATACGAAGCTATTACAATAGCTGATTTGCGCTGAATCTGACCAAAAATGAGTTTTGTTACTTTTAGATCCCGACGGTTTCACGTTCGTTCTCGTTGATTTGAGTTTCGTTTGCGAAATCTAAGGTCATATTCGTGATCTACACGTGATTCCGAGTGGAACAGTGTATGGTTTCGTATTGTTTGAGCACCGGAAAAAAGCTTCGACGCGGCGGCCATGGCGACGGAGGGAGTTTTTGTGCGTGAAGAAGGAAGAAGAAGAAGTAGTACTAGCGACACGTGTCGCTCATTCACTGGCTGAAACAATTACTCAGCGCGCCCCCCAGTTACTTTTCGCGCCCCCAGCCGGTTTTCTTTGCTGTGAACCGGATCTGGTCTGGTTCTGGTTCAGTTTTTTTGATTGGTTTGAGCTGATTCTTGGACCGGTCTGCTGCTTGCACCCACCCATTTTTGATCCTACACCCCGTGCTGGCTTGATTTCTATTTGGGCTTTGGGCTATTTTCTCTTGCTGATTTCTGTTTGTTTTCTCCACACTTTTTTCAGGTTTGCACCCCCCTTTCATCTCTTATTTATTTACGCGTTTTTTTTATCCGCTTATTTATTTCGCGCAATTTATTTTATTGTCTATTATTTTATTTATTCATTTGATTCGATATGGTTGTAAATATTAATTATTCGATATGGTTGTAATAGCGTAGGACTTTATTTATTTGCCGCTTTATTCATCGCTTTATTTATCGCTTTGTAGTCACACTCACACACAAAGCCAAAAAAATAATAATGTTTCATTTCCGAGGGGGAGGGCTCGTAATTAAATTTCAATTGATTACGAGACTTTTTTCCAAACAACCAAAAAAAAACCCTCTTTTCAACAACGCGCGATCTTTTAAACAAAAAATAATCGTAGTTCCATTTTAGTCGCAAACGATATTAAACTTGACTACGCTACCTTTTTATCATTATTTATCATGTCAAAAACTCTTTCTTTACAACATCTACAATCTACATTTCTTACAACTATTTTCTACAACAACGGATACACTTCCGTTTTAACAACAACATTTTCTTTACAACATCTACAATCTACATTTCTTACAACTATTTTCTACAACAACGGATACACTTCCGTTTTAACAACAACATTTTCTTTACAACATTTTCACAACACATTTCTTTTTTCACAACAACGGATACACTTCCGTTTTCAAAAACAACAACATTTTCTTTTCTTTACAACACTTTTCTTTTCAACAACATTTTACACTTTCTTTTCAAAACAAACCGCTTTCATAATACAAAACCTTCTCAAAACCTTCTCTCTGTTTTATTTAATACATTCTAATCAAACTTTAAGTTGTTCACAATTAAAAGACACAAACCAACACAATTCTCTTTGCCATCTTCGGCTTCTCAAAAACACATTAGATTTCCTTCATCTTTAGTTTCAAATTTTAAACGTTTCTATAAGCATTAGCAAGAATTCAATCATTTTCTTCATAAAAGAAATGGTTTAGCGTGCTTATGGTAACACTTAAAAAGTGAAACTTTAAATGACGATAATCTCTTGCTTTCCTAAAAAACATACAACACACATTCTCTTTTTTTAGAGAACTACGCGAGTTCTGATCCTTTACAAAGGGTACGTAGGCAAGAGGGGTACATACCCTTTTCCGAATTCAAAACAATAAAAAACACACATCTTTTCTTATCTCTTTTCTTTCACACATTTTCTCTTTTAATTTCTTCTTACACAAATAATCAATACAAAAGCACACACACTCTTCTTCATACATCTTCTCTCTCACTTCTTACATCTTCTCCCCCTATTCTTAAAGCACTCATTTAAAGCACAAAAAGCATTTCAAGAGGTTACCATGGAGTACCATGGGCGCTTAAGGTGCATACACCTTCCTTTTGCGCAACTAACCCCGTACCTAGAATCTCTCACAAAAGGTTTTCGATACTTTCCCCTCCCTTGGAAATGAAAGAATCAACAGTAGTGGGGTGTGTCTCAAAAAACCCGCAACAGAAAAATGGCGACTTCACTGGGGACACTCTCCTTAAGAGGGTTGACCCTAACTTGTATGCTTCTATGTGCTTTATTTGTTTATATGCTTTTTATATATATTGTGGGGGGGTATGAGTGGAGATAAACTTGTCCCGAGTTTGAGTGAACCATAAGATAGGCGTTGGTAGGGTCGTAGTGGATGAGCGAAAGTAAAGTTATGCACATACCCACATGCGATGTAACCACATACGATGAAGGATCATGTTGTAGTATTCTTGTCGACGTGACTTCACGTAGATCGTTGCTATGATATGTATCCGCCGAAGTCGTGGACTTAGTAACCTTTAACCCATCTTGGCCTTTTAGGTTGTGGTGCGATGGCTAAGCCGAGAGGTTCTTGGATTAGTTGTTCCGCGATACCACACTTGACGAGATTTTCCCTTGAATTTTCTAATTGGCCGTGAGTATGTTATGGACATTAGTGTTCAAGAAGGAAAATTGATGACGTTGAGCATTCGTAGAACCCGTGTGACGAAGAAAAAAGCCATTAGTTCATACCTTGTGGGTGGTTCTTACCCTTTGACTCCAACATTGTGGATACTTAAACCATGACCCCATGTTTGCTTATGTTTGTGGTTGTTACATGTACATATCATTCATACATCCATTCATACATGAAAAGCTTTTTCCATTGGTTTTCAAATGACTTAGAGGAATTTCTTTACAAACTTTACAATCATCATGGACTTTGAAAAAATAAGAGAAAGATTCTTTTGAAAAATTCCTTTTGATTATCAAACAAAAAAAGAGAAACGAGGTCTACTATGATTGGTTTCCTAGAGTCATTTGAAAATCAAAAAAAAAAAAAAAAAAATCTTTTTCAAAGGACTTAGAGGAGTTTCTCTATCAACTTTACAATCGTATGGACCTTGAAAAAAAGAAGAGAAGGTTATTTTGAAAAAAAGAAAAAATGTTTTTATCAATAACAAACGAAAACAAACAAAAAATGAGGTCCTTTATGATTGGTATCCTAAAGTCCTTTGAAAATCAAAATCAAAACAAAATTTTCTTCACATGCATCATTCTACATTCATGGTCATATTTCCAAAGTTTTGAGTCTCACATCTTGTTCCGTCAAAAGTCAGGTTGTCCTGTTTGAAAGTGTTCTGACACTCTTGTCCAAAGTCAACTCGCAAGTGCAACACTCGTGTTAATCAAGAGAAAGCTATGGAAACGATTGAACAAGAGAACCTTCGGCCCAGTGAAGAAGTTGCTACACTTCAGTTAACTGTGGATAGGTTGACTACTATGGTGGAAACTTTGTTGAATGCACAGAATCAGGCACCTCTGCCACCTCTTCCTTCTCAGGCTCTGACAAGTACTGTGTTAGAGACTTTTAACTTCAATGATAGCTTTCATCCCAATGTTTCTGGTATATGGATTCCTACTTTGACTGTTCCTCAAGTTGCCGTTGATATCCCATCACCAAGTTTGACTATTCCAGTTCCTGTGGTTCACTCTACACCACATGAAAACGAACATGTTTACAATGCCAAACAAGCTGAAAATGTTGGGGAACATCTTGTGAATGACTTTCAAGATCAATTCGATGAAATGAAGCGTGACATCAAAGCTCTCCGTGGTAAAGACTTGTTCGGGAAAAGTGCTCATGAGCTTTGTCTAGTTCCGAATGTCAGGATTCCGCCTAAGTTCAAAGTACCTAAGTTTGAAAAATATAAGGGGAATTCTTGTCCTCAGTTGCATCTTGTGATGTATGCTAGAAAGATGTACGCTCTGACAAAAGATGATCATATGCTTATTCATTTCTTCCAAGATAGTCTTACTGGTGCTGCTTTGAAATGGTACCTAGGTTTGGATAGGACCAATATCAAAACTTTCAATGATTTAATCGAGGCTTTCAACCGCCAGTACAAGTACAGTGTTGATGTAGCACCGGATAGAGATCAACTTCGAGCCATGGCTCAGAAGAAGAAGGAAACTTTCAGAGAATATGCTCAGAGATGGAGAGAGGTTGCTGCTCAGATCAGTCCACCTCTAGAGGAAAAGGAAATGGTTAAAATTTTCTTGAAAACTCTTGATACTTTCTACTATGATAGGATGGTTGCCAATGCACTTCGTGATTTTGCAAACATGGTAGACACAGGCATGCGTATTGAGGAAGCACTCCGAGAAGGACATTTAACAAAAGAGACTACATTTTTCAGTGATGCAAAAGAGTTTGGTTCAGATTTTGATACAAAGAAAGAACAAGAACTGAGTATGGTGGCTCATGAGAAGCCAAAAAGGAACAAACAACAGCACATCGCTACTATTAATCCTGTTCCAAAGAGGTCACCTCAATATGACCCGATCCCTATGTTGTATGCAGATTTGTTTCCAATTTTGATTGAGAGGGAAAGATTCCCAAGCAAGAGAAAGAATAAGCTCATGCCTAGAGCTGATGGTCCTTTCAAAGTCATATCAAAGATCAATGACAATGCATACAAGATTGAGTTGCCCGGAGAATATGGAGTACATGCTACTTTCAATGTTGGAGATCTCTCACCCTATTTAGATGATGACGGTATTCAAGAATTGAGGTCAATTCCTTTCAAAGGGGGAGGGGATGGTACGAAAATTTATCCAGAAGAATTTGAAATAAACACAAGTGACATTCAAAAGGAAGTTAAGGGCGTGGGGGCTGTTTTGAGTCAGCATCAAGGGCTGAGTTTAATTACTTGGCTATTTTAATCATTTTCATCAATTAAGCAAATAAAATTCAGCCATTTAAAAGCCTATCCAGAGTGGTTACAAAAGGAGCATAAAAGGGACATTCAAGGCCTTAAATGGCGTGACTAATCATGGAGGAGGAGTTACAATAGCTGATTGCATTAATGTCATTTTTATTACTAGTTTCATTGCATTTTATGTTGCATTTTTATTGTTGTTTTAATTAGGCCATGCATTTTCGGCCATATAAGCTTGTATGCTGATCATTTTTACCAATTCAATAAACAAGAACAATTTCAGTCATATTAGAATTTGTGTCTACATTTTCGCCTGATTATTTGCAAGCGTCGCCTTGAAAATAGTCCGATTAGCTCAATTGGTGTTGAGTGCTAATCTCTTTGTTAGACTATTGGTGTAGTTTAACATTGCTTGTCCCCTGCTGTTTTCACTAAACAAATACTCAAATACTTGATAGAATTCGACTAATAAGGGTGGTACCTAGTACCTTCGTTATTGGTTGTTTGCTTCCGCTATCCTTACTCTAATTCGTATCATAACTAGTATAACTAACCCGTACAAATGTACGGGTTAAAATTTAAAACTATAGAAATTTATATAATTAAAGTTAAAGTAGATTAGATGAGATATTAATTTTATTAATTTAATTTTTGTATTTTATTTTTAATTAATAAAATTTTTTATCATGTAATTTTGGTTTTTCCAATTACTTGTGAAATTGATTTAATATCTCTATCTCTATATAATATATTTAGGAATGTCTCTCTCATGATACTTTTCTCATGTGGCATCCTCTCAATGAATAAAATCCTATGTGTCACATCCTCCTTAATTTTATACTATGTAGAATTAGTTAAGAGTTTTAGCTAGAGAAACCCGGTTCGATTCTCATCAAGGTCAAAATAACAATTTTTATGATATTTTATTCTATATAGAAGGTATGAATTTTTGTACCAAAAAAAAAAAAGAATGTATGAATTTTAGTAAGAGGTACAAGGTTCAATTCCCACCAACAACTAAAAAAGGTTTTTTATGATTTTTTTTTAAAGCATTTTTATGATATTTTCCTTATTATAAGAAGAATAACTTTAACTTTAAATACATTAATTTTTTTCTATGGGAACATATTTATAATAATATATTAATTTATAATAATATATTAATAAATATTAATACGAAGGACTTAATTTTTTGTAATTTTAATGGGACTTATATTTACTTATATTAACATGAGTGTTTTTTTTTTTGTAATTTACACGGGATCAATATTTATATTCATATACTAATACAAATGCTTAATTTTTTTGTAATCTACACGGGAGATAAAATATATTGTTTTATAATTTATACAGGAACAGGAGATAAAATACCATATATGGTGTAGAAAGGAAAGTGGTAGATCACTCTTGAGAGTCTTTTACCCATTTAAAATCTCTATGTATATTATTAAAATAACTTCTTCTTTTTTTGCAATTTTTGCTAGGACATATATTTCTATGATGACCTATATTTGTATCCATATATTAATTTTAGGGTCAAGTTTTTGTAATTTCTACATAAGATTTAACATGAGGTTTATTAATACGGGACATAAACTTTTTTTTTTGTGGAACCAAAATATTTATACACATATTAATTATTAATAGATGAAACCTTTTTTTTTAATATGATTTAAATTTACACACATATTAATACAAGTGTCTTTTGATTATTTTTTTAATTTACACGGGAGCCAATATTTATATGTATATATTAATAAAAATCCTTATCTTTTTTGTAATTTCTATGCGGACGGGATCAAAACATCATATTTTTGCTAACGGGGAGCGGGAGATCACTTTACACTATGTTCTATCCCTTTAAAATTCCTAAATATACATAGTATTTTTCATATTTAAATAATATAATATAAAATCAATTTCACAAGTAATTGGAAAAATAAAAGTTTCAAACATACGAATTATTTGAATTTTTTTTTTCAACAATAGATAATATTAAAAATGTGTATGAATGTGATCTATATAATATAAACTTTCAATATAACGTTGCATTTTTGTAAAATTCATATTTGTTATAATATTATTCATTCATAAGTGGTGCATTGTGCGTCACTTGACTCACACTTTCGTGTTAGCCATAATAATTTTGAAACATTGAAATCGAATACAATTGCTAATTTCTAATATAATTTTGAATATTAACCCGTGCATTGCACGGGTTAGTTATACTAGTATAATATAATTACGGATGTCTCTCTCCCGATCATCATCCAATGTGGCAAGCAACCAAGTCTTCATATGTCTATGTGGCAAGATTTCAAGGCTTTATGTTTTAAGCAATTAGGCAAGCTAAATATACTCCCTTCGATTCCCCTCCAACAACACTTTTCTAATTTTTATATTATTTTACTTAGATTTAGTTAAGAGCTTTAGTAAAAGTAACATGATTCGATTCTCACCAACGACAAAAAATCTATTTTTATAATATATATTTTTACTTATACTATGTAGGTTTAATTAGGAGTTGTAGCAAAAAGAACATGGTTCAATTCCCACCCACAACAATTTTTTTTTTTATGATGTACTTTTTTACTTAATTGTTACTAACCATCATTTTTAAAAAGTTACTAATTTCTATAATCTCTATCTCTATCTCTATAATTAGTCAAAAAAAATCTCTATCTCTATAATATATATTTACAGATGTCTCTCTCATGAACAAAATTTCACGGGACAATCTATAATGAACCAAAATTTATGTGTGTCATCTATGTCTCTCTCACAAACAAAATTTAGTATGAGATACACAGTTTAATTGTGACTAATCCCTCGCTAGATTGGAGGCACCTCAAAGGGTGGGATAGCTGTCTCATAAATTTAAAGTTGCTCAATACCACACGGTTCGATTTCCACCAACAACTAAAATTATATATTTATGATTATTTTTGAGACAATTTTATGATATTTTATTTTATTACTTATGAAAAATATTTACACTTATATTAATATACTTGTATTTTTTTTTAATTTACACGGGATCAATATTTATAGTAATATATTAATACAAGTGCCTTTTTTCACTACAAGAAAACCTTCATTTTCCAACCAAACTGAGAAAGAGGGGTTTAAGGTTTAGGCCCTCAGGAAATATTTTGAAGGTTCAGGCCGTCAAAAAATGAAAAAAACCGGCAACAAATTATGAGAATATTTAAAAATAAATGAAAAATACATACCAGCAGCTTTAGCCGTCGGGAAATTATCGTCCACTGAAATTATTATCCTGAAAGCCTTAGCCGTCGGGATGTTTATACTTTCTGACGGTCCTGACCGTCGACAACATGTAATTTCTATCGATAAAAGTGTGTCAGAATTAATTAATCTTGATGACGGTTTAGGTCGTCGGGAAGTCATTACGAATAAATATTAATATAGTTGATGGATGGTTACGACGGTATAGACTGTCAGGAAGTTATTTGTAATTTGCAGACGGCTTGAACAATCGGGGTGTTCACTGCATTAAACAAAAATAGTATCTCACTGTGTTTTTTTTTTGTAAATTTTACAGAATTATATTTTTTTCTACGAATGTTTTAATATGAGACGAAAAACTTTTTTTTATTAGAACTTAAATATTTATACACATATTAATACGGAAAACTTATTTTTTTTAGTATGACTTATATTTACACATATTAATACGAATGTTTTTTGATTTTATAATTTAAACGATGATCAATATTTATATTCATATATTAATACACGACCTATCTTTTTTGTAATTTCAATGGGGACTAGAAATGAAACATGATATTGTTCAAAACGGAGAACGGAAGATCACTCTCCACCCTATTTTATCTCTTTAAAATTCTTAAATATATATTATTTTTATATTTAAATAATAGAAATATAAAATAAATTTCACAAATAATTGGAAAAATAAAACTATTTGACAAAAATTATATTAATTAACTTAAATTTTTTTTAAAAATTAATAACATATACTATAAATTTAAATATTAACTCGTGCATTGCACGGGTTAGTATACTAGTTTATATTATTTAATTATAAAAATAAATATATATTTATAGATTTTAAAGGGATAGAATATGGTGGAGAGTGATATTCCACTCTCCGTTCTCAACAGTACGATGTTTTTTTTCCGTCCCCGTAAAAATTAACAAAATAATAGGATCCTGTTTTAATATATAAGTATAAATATTGCCATATATAAATTACAAAATCAAAATACACTCATATTAAAATGAGTGTAAATATAAGTCATAGTTAATACTTTGGAGAATGATCTCCCACTTTCCGTTCTCATTGATATGATATTTTTTCTCTCCCATCCCCGTAGCAATTTAAAAAAAAATATAGGACTTTGTTTTGATATGTGAATATAAAGTCTCATTTATTTAAAAAAAACAATAAGCTCTTGCATTAATATACGATTATTAATATTGATCCGTGTAAATTATAAAGACAAACACTGGTATTAATATAAGTCATCGTAAAAATTACAAAAAAAAAGAGTTTATTGTATTAATATATGAATAAATATATGTTCTTAGTAAAATACAAATAAAATAGAAATAAGTATGATTTATATTTTTAGTCAAAAAAAAAGTATGATTTATATTTAGTACAACTTAGTAATAAGAAAAAATAGATAGAAATGAGTTAAATTTTGCATGTGAACAAAAGTTAAAAATTAAATTAATAAAATATACTTTTATTTGAAAAATTATGACTTTTTTTTATCATAATAATATATATGTAGTAGTATATATTAATGCATACAACATTATTTAAAAAAAAATTAATACATATAATTTTTTGGGTACTTATATTTATGGCTTAAATATACTTTTGGTCCTCTAAATATTTTCAAGGTTTCACTTTGGTCCTTTAACTATTTTTGTTCTGTTTTGGTCCTTTAACTATTTTTTCATTCCGTTTGGGTCTTCTAACTTTCATTATGTTAATATATTTGGTCTCAATTATCGTTAGAAAAATGCCAAAAACGTTAATTTTGCGTACGTGACACTTAGAGACTTGGTGGTTTTGGTGTAAGATCCGATAGGAAAACGCTACGTGGCTAGAGACCTTCTTGTTCATCTCGTACGGAGCTTCCTCCATCACCGTCTTCGTCCACATCACCGGTGATCTTTCTAGTCACGAAAACTTACGTAACGATACTCCAAAACCTCTCATTATTTACGTTGAATCCAAATCTGATGTCCGTTTTCTCAAAAGAGGCTTCTACATCTCGTTTTTGACATTTTTCAAACGGTTAGGACCAAGTAAGTTAGCGGAATGAAAGTTGAAGGACCAAAATGGAACAAAAAATAGTTAAAGGACCAAAGTGATACCTTGAAAATACTTAGAGGATCAAAAGTGTATTTAAGCCTATATTTATATAATAGTATTTCAGCATTTGAATCAACGAAATTTTTTATGATATACAATTAGTTATGATGATTAAAAAAAAATTAGTTATGAAAAAGTTATTAAGAAAAAAAAAATCATTAAAAGTATTAATCTTAAAAAATTATTGTTGTTTGTTAAAAATTGGTTTGATTTACTTGTTTTTTTTCAAAAGTTTTGTTTGTTTTTGGCTATAAGTGACTCATTAATTTTAGTTATAAAGAATATGTGTCTCAAAATTATCTTTATAAAAAATGTCTCATAATTAAAAATGTGTCATGAGTGTGAATCTAAGAATGATACATTAAGGAATTCTAAATAAATAAATAAAATAAAATGTCTCATAATTAAAGAAGTGTCTCATGAGCTTAGCTCAATTGGTTGGACATATTGCACGAAAGTGTCGGGATTCGGGTTCGAACCTGGATACACCCACTTATTCATCTTTAAAGGGTGAATTTTTAGCCACGTCTACCAGACCAAAAAACAATGTCATGAGTGGAAATCGAGGAGTGATACATTAAGAAAAACTTAGTTTGTTATGGAGATGACCTCATAGTTTGTCACATAAGTATATGGGTACTTGATAGCTTGCCACATAAGATTATGATCAGAGAGAAACATTCGTAAATATATATAAAGATAGAGATAGAGATAGAGATAACTAATGACTACTCTCTCTTCTATTCACTGAAAACAAAACAAGTCCTTCACTATAAGGGAAAAAAAAAGGAAAGAACACAACCTGGCATAACAAAAAAACACTGAAAAAATACAACAAAACAAATTTTGAGTGCTAATACAACAAAACAGAGGTCGTGCAAATTAGGGGTGTTCATGGGTCAAAACCAACCCAAACCAAATCATATTTTATGGTTCATGAACCAAACCATAACCAATTTTTCTAAAAACCAGTTTTTTTGGTAAAAGTGGTTCAATTCGGTTCAAAACCGGTTAAAAACCGGTTTAAAATAAAAACCAAATATTTGTTTAAATTGAATTTAAAAATATAACTGGAAAATATACTAGAGGATTTTTTTTGACAAAGGTAAAAAATATAAGAATATAATAAATATAAAAATATAGTAATTAGTTAGATTTCTCGTGTGTTTGATTAAGAAGTTTTATATTTTTTTTAATATTTACATCAAAATTCAATGAAACCCAAAGTGAGTGCTGTTTTTTTTTTTGGTCAGAAAGTGAGTGCTGTTTTAATGTGCATTCTTTTATTTTTGGTAATTTTTTAATGTGCATTCAATTCACTCTTACTAATTAAGTAATATTATATTATATTTATATTTATTATTAAATAAGGGTGGGAAATGGTGGCCGGCAGGCCGTCGGGGCTTGGCCGCGCCGCCGCACCGGCCACCGGAGCACCGCCGTGTGCCGCCGTGGACCCCGTCGGAAATCTGTGGTCGCCGTCGTGAACCACCGTGCCGGAGGCGGCGGTCCGGCGTTGACTAGGCCGTTGACCACCGGCAGCACCACCAGGATTAAATTATTTATTAAATTCTGTTTTTAATTATTTATTCAATTATAGAGTTGTAAGTATATTGAATTAGGGAGGTGTGAACAAAAATGTTTTGGGCTATAAATGTTTGGACTTTGTCAAAAAAGAAATTTGAGTTTATCATACACTATTTTATAAAATAAATTTTTGTTTTTAAAATAATATATAAATCTATTTTATTAATCAATTAATGAGTAATTGAGTACGCTTTAAAATAAAATAAAAATATATATAATTCTTGAAATAAATGGATACTTATTGGATACCCATTGTTGAATTTTTAAGAACCGGTTTAAATTGGTTTTTTAAAAATGGAGCACCAATTTACTTTTTATAACTTTGGATTAGGTTTTAAAATATGGTTCAATTTGGATAGTAATTTGGATCATGAAAACCGGTTTATTTGCACACCCCTAGTGCAAAGCAGATCAAACAGATACAACCATGGTGTTAATGTTAGCTGGGTTAGTGGATGGATGGTGAACAATATACAAGGGGATTGGAACTAGAACGGAGCAGAAGAATCGACGGCGGTGGCGCAACAGATAGCAAACACAAACCAGAAGGAAGCTTCATGTTCTCTGCGTCTGTGTTGTGCGGCGGTGCAAATTAGGAGAGAAAAATTAGGAAGAGAGAGAAAAAAGCAATGCATTAAATGCTTCTAATCTTATGCAATGTTGCACATGTTAGAAAAATTCAAAAAAATAAAATACAATTTTTTCATTATGCTTCAAAAAAAATTAACAATCTTTCATTCTCTACTAGTAGCGGAGATTTAGATTGCATGCAGGCAAATCTTTTTTGATCATCTAGTTAAGATCAAACGGTTCACTCTTATAAACTTAACTCAATTGGTTGAACATATTCTGGTTAGAATTCAGGTACACCCACTTATCTTCTTTAGGGTGAATTTCTAGCCACTAAACTATTTGACCAAAAAAAATCAAACGGTTCAGTTATATAACAGTCAAATAGCATGATTAAATCTTTTTTATATTTGGACCTTTTGATCTAATCGGACAGTAAGATTTATGCAATTTTTTTTTTGTCAAATAGTCTAGCGATTAGAAATTCACTCCTTAAAATGAATAAGTGAGTGTATTCAAATTCGAACCCAAATTACTACATTTTCATACAATATATCTTCTAACTAATTGAACAAAGCTCATGGAAGAAATCTATGCAATTTTAATTGCATGCAATCCATACATTTGTGTCGGCAACAAAATGAATATATATTATATCCTAAACGGTAAGAGTTAGAGAATCTATAACTGAAAACTTCATATTAAAATAAATAATACTTTTACTATTATAAAGTGAAATGCATTGGTTCAGAAGTCTTAGTTTAACCCTTACCAAAAAAAAAATTTATAGTTTAACTGGCAGAAAAATGCCGAAATATTAGGCCGGACATTCGTAACCAGTGTTCGACTCTAGCCACTCAATTTGTGTGTGATTTATGGTGGCTTTATCATCTCATCTATGTATCAAAGAAAAATGAAATGCATTGTCCTTATAAGCTTAGCTCAAATAGTAAAGACATTACATATAATCAGTGGCGGGGCCAGAAAACATATAAAGTTCGGGCAAAATTTAAAATTTAAACAAAAATTTCAATTTTACATTGAAAATTTTCAAATTTAAGAAAAAAAAACTCAATTTTGCCCTAAATTAATTCTCTCGAATCTCAATTTTACTCTGAGTTAACTCTAAAACACCAAAAAGATTATTTTGTGGTGAAAAATCTGAGTTTTGAACCAAAAACTTTAATTTTACCCTAAATTAATTCCTAAAAATATCAATTTTACCCTAAATTTACTCCTAAAACAAAAAAATATTTTGACCAAGCTGCAGCCCTAGCAGCCCGGGTGATAAATCCGCCCATGCATATAATATACAGGACCATGATTCAAAATATAAGATTGTGTTGACTAAATTATTAAAATTTGAAAAGATTTGAAATAACATTATATTATTTTTAATTTTATTAAAATTTAACATAAATAATTTATATAATAAAATTTTATTCTAACAATAAATTTTTAAAAAATCATATTCCATACAATGAAATCAACAACTCATACAACATTGAACATAAGCGATATACTCCTTCCGTTCCAAAATGTAAGCAAATTTGACTTTTTAGGTACATTTGACTATTGATGTATTTGGTCCATAATATGAGTTAGATACATCAATAGTCAAATGTATCTAAAAAGTCAAATTTGCTTACATTTTGGGACAGAGGGAATAATTCACAGTCAAAACCATATTCTAATTCATGGCATTGAATGTACTATAGATTTATTTATTTCAAGCATACACTTGTTGATGCCACAAGAAATTCATTTAGAGCTGACAAACGTGGCAAAACCATCAGTGTCCATAGTGAAAATGACAAATCAAATACCAACACAACAATATGTCTGTCTAATCTTATCAATGCAAATGATGAAAGAAAAAACAGTTCAACATTTATTGAAACAAAAAGTTGAAGATTAAACTAATTAAAAATTAGTGCATCTCATACATACTCAAATTGATATAAAATAGAGATATATAATATACATAACTCATTAGTAGTTATCAAATATATTCACCACTAAAAAGGAACCAAATTCTCTCTACTTTTTTTCCCTTTTGCACATTGAAGGAACAAAACAAAAGCAAAAAGAACAGAAGACCAAAGTGGGGTTTTGCTTCTGGATGATTCCTAGTGATGAAATTACATAAACAACCATTATGTAGTGGCAAAATCTCACCCACATATTAAACAACCATGCCTAAAATTTACACTATTTATTTAGTCCCTTAAAGCTACTAGCCATAAAGTAAAAACAAGAGATAGTAATAACACATAAGTGCTTTTGTTTATTTGAACAGATCCATTAGGGTCACTGAAACCACTACCATTACCAGTTGATGATGTTGGACTCATTCCAAACACATTAGGACTACCTGTTGTTGTACCAGTTCCAGTGATTGTTCCTACACCTGTTCCAGTTCCTGTGCTTGTTGGTGTTCCTGTTGTTGTACCTGTACCAGTTCCTGTAGCTGGTGTTGTGCCTGTAGGAGTGGTTGGTGTTATGGTGGAAGGTGGTGATATGCCTGTAGGTGTATTGGTTGCTGGTGTTGTTGTTGTACCTCCTCCTGTATTGCTGCATTTTGAAACCAAAGAAAATCAACATATGATATGATTTTCATTTAGACTTATGGACTGATTGCTATTACATATTATAAGAATTTGACAGGAAGATCAATAAAATCGGGTAAATGGGTTAATACTTATGTAAAATATGTAAGTTTTGCAATACTCTTGTAAATTATTTTTTAGAATCCCCAGTAATGATTGATTTTTTGCAATACTCCGTAGATCTCCGTCAACTATAATATTAACCGCCGTAAAAAAAACGCTGCAAAATATAATTTTAGCAAGGGTTTTAAACCGCTGCAAGAAAAACACCACAAAATATAATTTTTAAGGAAGGTTTTGGTGCGGTTATATTACAGTTAACTGAATCCAGAGAAAATTGCAAAAAATCAAACATTATATTGAAGTTTCCAAATTTTCTTTTATAGAGGTATTGCAAAATTTGCATATTTTACATGGGGTATTAATCCATTAACCCAATAAAATTGGATCAAGAATTATTCCAGTCAGGGATCGAATTCAGATACTTTGTGTTGATTGGATATGAGCAACTCATTGACTATGATCGCAATTGTCTAATTAAACAGGTCAAACATTTGGTGTATGTTTGACACAATGGATATGTCAGAATCATAATAATCTACTGATTTTACAAACTGTTAGTTTTTGGCACATGTCATAAAGTCTGTGTAACTTTTGAAAAATCAAGGTAGACCACCGTGATTCTCACACACCTACTATAATACCAAACATTTGGTGCATATTTGACGTCACAGTGGATATGTCAGAATCGTAATCATCCACCGTAATTTTTGAAAAATCTAGTAGATCACCGTGATTCTGACACACCAGGTGTAGTACATGAACAAATCCAATTCCTATTAACCACATGAAAAATTAAAATTATAGTTCCCCCCTATCTCAAATTTGGGGCAAATTTATTTTATAAGAAAATCTGTGGAGATATTTTAGTTCTCACTGAGAGACTATTTTAACCATCAATTATGTAGATATCCATATTTTTTTCAGTTAAAAAAATAAATATTATATGATCACAGATCTAGGGAATAATAAACATGTAGTACAAAAATAATTAAGATTGAAACATCCTATTCATGACAGCTAATGTTCAACCAAAAGAGCAATCATATCATGGCTTGAACGTAAATCCTGTCTAGTGGCGGTGGATACATCAACTCCTAAGAAAATGGCTTTTTGGCTTAATGTAAACTTGAAAAAGTATCACCAAAAAGGTAACATACAAAACATTGCTTAAAAAATTAATAATACATGTTCATTAGTACAAATGAAACCTAGAGACTTTAGCAAATACTTAATTCTAAATTAAATCTAACTAAATCCAGAAAAGCAAACCAAAGAAAGCCAACCAATTTGATTCCATGAGAAGTTGTATTCTAAATTTAGTGTTTGTTTTGTATTACGGTGGATATGTTAAAATCACAGTGATTCACAATAATTTTTCAAAAACTACAATTTGTAGGTTGCCGGTAATTTTCCAAAAACAGGCTTAATAAATATTCTCTAATTGGAAAATGGGTCTAATTCATTGTGAAAAACCAACACTGTACTAATCATTAACAAAACAAAAATCCTAGAATTTCATAGATTTAATGCTAGGCATCATAGTAGGTTTGCAGATGTAGATATTGCAAAATCATTATGTGAAATCACTAGATAATAAAGTTAAAAGTCAAATCAAAATTGCAAGAACCATGGATCATAAACAAGAAACATACCCACTTGAGGGAAAAACACATGAAGATGTTGAAGCTGTAGATCAGAGAAAAAAAAGTTAGTTAAAAATGATTTTTAAACAAAAAATAAAAAATAAACTAACTTACTAGTTGGTGGAATTGGACTTGTATTAGCAAAACCAGAAAAATCACAACTTCCTTGAGCTTGACCCTTTTTCTGGAAATAGCTATTAACAGCATAATTGCAATGATCCTTAATAGTATTGGGTTGAAAACATGATCCACCTTGTATAATTGGTGTGCAATCAGCTCCAGCACCACAAGCATAATCTATAGCTCTTTGAAGATTTTGATCTCCAACACCATCTTTACACACACAATAAAGAGCACCACCTATGGAAATTAAAAAACTTAAACAAAATTAGTAACTATATTAAACCATATAAAAATCACATCTTTTGTCCCTAAAGAAAAAAGGGGTTTAATGAAATTGACACAAAAATGAAAAAAGGGAACTTTTTGAAGAGTTATATGACATAATCAACACAAAAGTAAGAAATGAAAAGGTGATGAGATGGGTTTTTATAACTAAAAAAAGGCTGTTTAAGGCACTTGAATGAAATAAACAAAACTAAATTTAGTTGCTTACTTGAATATCCAGTCAAGGAAAGGAAAAGCACAAAATAACCAAGAAGAGCCATGATTAATGATTAATGATGATGGTGATGTTATGTTAGAAATCTATTTGATGAAAATTGGATCAAGTTCAGAAGAGTACTATAATATGTGGCAGAGAGAAAGAAAATGAAAAAAAAAAAAAAAAAGATAGCTAGGAAGAATGAAATTTCTGGACAAGAGAGATAGTGGGAAGTTGTGTCTTGTACAATTTTCTATCACTCTTAGACTATGTACATTGGTTACAAAAATTCAACATCCACTTTTCCACTTTTTACACTCCACATCATCATTCAACACACATTCACAAAATTCTCTCTCCAATAGTTTTTTCATTCAACACCCTACCTCACCACTTTCTCTACCCCACCACTTTTTATTTTACATTCTTATTTAAATTTCAAGTTTTGTTTTTATGATTAAATAAAATTACAATTATCGATTAACATTAAATTAAATTAAACAAACACTTAACAAAAAAATTTAAATATTTTTTTATATTTTCTTAACATCGAATGCAGTACATCACACAAATAACGTAATTAGTACAGTACAAATTAACTTAAATTAAATACAACACACAAGTAACATAATTAATACGATGCAAAATAACTTAAAATGCAATACAACACACAAATAACATAATTAGTCGCTACAAATCATCTTCAGTCATGAATCATTCCAAACTTTGCCCATATGTGCTTCACTAGATCTGCTTGCGGTTTGTGATGACCTCTTGCATCGCGGATTTCAGATCTAGTACGCACATGATTTGCAAAAGCGGGTAATACCTCGGTGGAATATGGCGGTTGTGGTGCACTAGATCCACTTTCATCAGAGTGCTCAAAATCAGTCCAACGCTGAGCATATGTGTCTCGCTCATCCTCAACAATCATATTGTGTAATATGATGCATGTTCGCATGATGGTTTTCAAATCGGAAAGGTCCCACATGCGTGCAGGTTCATGGATGATTTTAAACCGAGCTTGAAGCACTCCAAATGCACGCTCGATGTCCTTCCGATAGCTCTCCTGATATTTTGCAAATAACTTATCGGGCTCACTTTGAGGAAGTCTGATCGATTTGACAAATGTTGGATATGTAGGGTAAATACCATCGGCAAGATAGTATGTCATGTTGTATTGGTTTCCATTTACAAAGAAATGACTTTGGGAGCATTCCCTTTTTCAACATCATCAAAAACAGAAGAGCGATCGAGTACGTTAATATCATTCAACGTACCTGGACATCCAAAATATGCATGCCAAATCCATAAATCATGAGATGCAACAGCTTCAAGAATAACTGTTGTGGTTCCCTTGTCTCCTCTAGTAAATTGACCTTCCCATGCTATAGGACAATTTTTCCACTCCCAGTGCATGCAGTCAATACTCCCAACCATCCTTGGGAAACCCCGCATTTCGCTAACACGTAGTATTTTTTGCAGGTCATCTTGGTTTGGTGCTCTCAAATATTGCTCCTCATACAATTTGTTGATTCCTTTACAGAACTTACGTAAGCACTCCAATGAAGTAGAAGTTCATATTTTGATGTATTCATCAACTGCATCTGCTGCCACTCCATATGCTAACATTCGCATTGCTGTGGTACATTTTGCTAAAGGTGATATACCTTCTTTCTTGGCAGCATCAAATCGCTGGGTGAAGTAGTCATAAGTACTTGAAAGGTCCCCAACAATTCGAAGGAAAAGATGTTTTTGCATGCGATACCGACGACGAAACATTGTATCGTCATAAGTAGGCTCATTAGCAAAGTAGTCGTCAATGAGTCTTTGGTTTGCAGCTGCATGATCTCTTTTGACATATTTTCTTTTTGTTGATGCACTATCTTCCAGTATTTTGTTTCGACGCTCTATCAATTGGTTGTGTATGTAAGTATCTTGAACATGACGATTTTGCAAGTAGGCTGCAACATCAAAATCAAATGGATTCGTTGGATTCATTTTTTGTGATATTGGGATTAGATTGGCTTAGATTTGTGATATTGGAAATGGATGTATGAGTCCATATATATAGACTTAAATTGGACCACTTACGGATTTGAAATAAGTTATTGTATATAGTTAATTATCAGATAAGTATTGAGTGGTGGACACAATAATTAAAGGAGGTTGGGTGGTGGACACAATAATTAAAGTGTGACACTGACATATTCGAATTGGGTGGTATAACATTGACGGATTTTAAATAAGTTATTGTATAGAGTTAAATGTCATATAAAGGTTGAACACAATAATTAAAGCAAACATGTAGGACAAATATTTAAAGCAAACATTACACTGACATATTCAATCACACTTTAAAGCAAAGACTACACTGACTTGTTCAATCACACTAATTAAAGCAAAGACTACACTGACTTATTCAATCACAATAATTAAAGCAAACACTACAACCAAATACTTAAAGCAAACACTACACTGACATATCCAAACACAACAATTAAAGCATACACTACAGACAAATACTTGATTGAAATTTAATTATCAAACAATTCTTTGGCCAGCTCTTCCATCATCGCTTTCTTCCGGTCATCGAGATGCTGATCAGAACTTAACTTCAGATACGTGTTCATTTTTTTTATACGGTTTTTCTCATTAAGAGCACGGGTTTGCTCACTTAGATTACGGTTGTGCTCTTTTTGATTTTCTGCTATTATTTTCAATTGTTCAAACTCTTGCACCCTTTGTTTGTTGAATTCTTCCAATGTTTTGTCCACCGACTCCAAGGCAGCCTTCTTTTTACCCTTTTTCTTTGCCGCATCCCTACCCATAGGACGAACACTAGATCCTATAGAGTTTGAGTCACATGCATCATCGTGAGAGCGCTTAGATCCACTACTTCCTGAGCCAATAGTTCCTCCTTGTGGGCTACTAAAACGTGGTTGATCTTTGAGAGCGTCCCATTCTGCCCATAAAGTGAATTGACTGTTCTTCTTCTCACATGCATATAATTCCTGTGCTTTTGCCAAAACATCAATTTCCGACCAACCGCTTCCTTTCAAACGCTTAGCGCTATTATAAGCACCGATCCATTTATTCATTATTTTGCTCATGTAATTAAAATGATTTCGGCATGCAGTTCCATCACGCGGAGAATCAAATGAGCAATACTCATTACAATACTCAGCAATTTTACACCAAAATGTATCACCTCTCTGGTTTCTTCCAACAACACTGTCTGTTCCAAATTTAATCCATCCACTAATTAGCACCAAATTTTGTTCAGTGTTCCATGTAATTTGCATATTTTTCTTGCTCTTAGGAGTTGAATCTTCTGAATTTGGAGTGAATTCATTAGCACCGGTCATTTGTGTTGAAAATTCGGGAAATTCACGTGAACCACCACCAGAAAAATTTTCATTCCCCCTTGACATATTACCATGAAACGGTAGTGGTTGAGATAAATTTCTCATCATAGATCCATAAAAGTATGGATCATATGGATTAATGAAATTTGGTGGATGACCAAGATTATGCATGTTTTGAGGATGTTGGTTAGAAAATTGATTTGGATTTTGAGAAGGGTTAGGATTTTGAGAAGGGTTAGGATTTTGAGAAGTGTTTGGATTTTGGGAAATGTTGGAATTTTGGGTGTAGAAATAATTATTGGGATTCATTTCACTAAAAAAGAACACTTAAACTTCAAAATTAACACTAATAATATGATTAAGAGAGTAAAAAATTCGGATTTTTTTTCTGTGTCCAAATGAAATGAACCAAGTCTCTATTTATAGAGAAATTTTTTTTACGAATTTTGGTGAAAAAATAAAAAAATAAAAAATTAATTTGCAGTGAAATAATTGAGTTTAAAGATAATGATACAATTAAAATCCGGTTGGCCAATCATAGAGTGCCGCGTGTCCAGCACTATCTCTTTCCTCTCCTCTTTCCGCGCCCTGCCTGTTCCTGACGCGCGCCTGTCGCGCTTGTACTGCACGCGCTCTGTTTCGCCGAATCACAGCCGGACACGTGTCCCTGCTACAGTGATTCAAATGGTGTGAATCTGCTCATCTCTGCGGGCTTTTGTTGAACGTTTTTTCTGATCATTTATGACAAAACAGTGATTCAACTATCCCATTTTCCATCCAATGCACATGGTCTTATGTGTGTAACGTTATTATGTACGTATGTATTCGTAGACATTAATTAATTAACAAATAGTAATCAATTAATTAATAGCACATATAGTTGATTGTTTATGCGAACACATGTGTATATTTTTTAGAGTTAGACGTCATTAAAGATTATTGATCTTAAATTATGATTGACCTTTAATCATATATGGAATGATTTGTTAAGATTTATATTTTGTTGTGTTAATGCTATATTGTCGACTGAAAAATTTATATGTATTTTTAATGAGTATTTAACTATTTTGATCTCTTATATTATTGTTAGTTTAACATTTATACTTCAATATCATTTATGGAGAGAAGATCTTCAGAATCTTGGGAAAAAAATTTCAGTTATAGAGAGAAGATTTTTATGATAACACTTTTTTCTTTGTGTAATGTAATTTTTTATGTCTAATGTAATGTTTCAAAGTATAATATTTTTTTCTAATAAAAATCAATAAAACTATATTCATTGGTTTGTAGTTAATTTTATCCTATAACAAACATGTTACTGTCTAAGCAGCGAACATGTTTAATTTTAAAATATACATCTCTGTAACTGGGCGTGAATTATGGGAATGATAAAAAAAAAAATACTTGAGTCGGAATATAAGTAATATAATGAACATTGGTTTATTGTCTAAGTAACGAAGATGCTATTTATCTCACTTTCAAAACTGCGGGAAACAGTGGACGGCGTGAAAAAGCATATTAAAAAATAATGATTGATTAAGATTTAATTCTTATGTATCATTATGTAAAAAGAAATTGTATACTTAATTGGTTGGACATATTGCACGAAAGTGGCAGGATCCGGTTCGAACCCAGGTACATCCACTTATTCACCTTTAAGGAGTGAATTTCTAGCCATTAAGTTATCTAACCAAAAAAAAAAAAATTGGATCGTACATACGCACGGGATCCACACTAGTTTATATACAATACTCACATTGCTTATGTAATTACATAAAATAAAATAAAAAAAGCTTATGTAATAATAAAATACAATATTATATGTCGTTTACTAATAAAGTATTTATAAAAATACGTATTTTCTCCGGTCTTTAATATAAGAAAAAATTTATCTTTTAGATTCATTAATTGAGTTTCCAATGTATCTAGTCCATATTATAGGTTAGATATATTGAAAACTCAATAAATCTAACAAGCAAATTTTTCTCTTATATTAAAGACCAGAGATATTATATGACAAGTTTGTCTATATTATCAAACGGTTATAAGCTTAATTAAAAAAAATCAACGGTCATAAGCTCACTCATGTGGGTAACTCAACCTAGTTTAAGATGGTTATGTGGACCACTGTCATATCGGTCGTTTCCCCTTACTGCATATGCTTTGTCTTTGACTCTTTGTTTTTTTTTGTTAGGTAGTTTAATGGCTAAAAATTCATCTCTTAAAGCTGAATAAATAGGCATACCGAGTTTGAACCCTGTCCCTGCACTTCCATACAATATGTCCAATCAATTGAGCTAAATTCATGGGACTCTTTGACTCTTTGTTCATCTTTTCTTCTGGAGTAGTGCGTTGGCACTAGAAAATGTCTACTACCTAACGGTCTCCATAGTGATCCTAACCGTAGATTGTGTACCACAACAAATATACTCTCTCTAGGTTAACAAAAACGAGTTAAGAATAAATTAATAAATTAAGTTTAAATTTTTTATTAAATACTGTAATTTTTCTTATCAACTTTTACTTATATTTTTGAGATAGAGAGTATATATTAAAAATGTTCTATTCGGTCCAAACGTCTTAACTCCAAGGAATGATGCTACGGTGGTGAATGGTGATTGCAACGGTGGATCAACTCCTTGACAGAGGGGGTTCCTGCACAAAAAGAGACTCCGACGCTCAAGTCAGTATATGTGCAAGATGAGAGAATTATGGTTATGAATCGTACCATGAGGTGGTGTGAAACCACCTATTTATAAGTGTTTTCCTCCAAGGATAAGAATGACTCCGTGTAGGAATCATGGCCGTTGGGAGTTGTGCCAGTTTATCCAACGGTTGAGATTAAAACTTCCAGAAGCTTCCGCCTAGAGTGCGTGTACAGTAGTTTATGGTGGAAAGCCCTTGGAATCCGTGACAGGTCCCCACGCGAAATGGGCGTGGATATGTGTTTGCATTGGGCCTTTGGCCAATCCGGGAACAAAAACAAAACTTAGATATACAGTACCTCTGGTTTTTTTTTTTTACTTGTCGTTTTAGAAAAAATATTTGTTTATTTTTACTTGTCGTTTTGACAATTTAAGTTATATTTTGCCTATTATACCCTCCTTCCTATTTTATACACTAAATTTTGTATAACTTTTTTTTTTTGTTGAAACAATATAATCTTTTTATTATATACAAATTTTGTTTGTTTTTAAATAAAGTTTGTTACAATTTTTTAGGAATAGATAATGTTTGTGAAAAAGTAGAAAATTATTGGTGGATTAAAAATATGATATATATTTAAAAAATTGCATAATAGGAAAATACATTCTCCTATTTTAGTCTTATTTTTCAAAAACGACTAATAAAAATGAACGGAGGGAATATTATTTTTTAAAATTGTGTCAAAAAGTGTAGTTGAAAACAACTCCTTGAACTTGAACCAACAAAAACAAAATCTTATCTTTTATATATATATATAAAGCAAAGCTATAGTAACTCATATGCAAGCATTATGATGATATGGTACACTATAAAAAAATGTTTTCAATCTCTATTAAAACATTTAAATGGTAGTATAACTTCTTACAATTACCAGTTTTTCTTCTTCTCTTCATCCACCAAAAGGGGGTGATTTTAGATCAATTTTTGATCTAAAATCATCCCTTTAATTTATTCTTTCCCTTTATTTTATTAAAACAAGTGAATTTCACATAGTATTTAGTATTTTTTATTGTGATTTTTATTAAAATCATCCCTTTTGTGCAGCGTTGTGCTTGTTCGATTCAAATTCTCAAATTATATTCATCAAGTGCAGATTATATGTCCCGATGTCCGCTACTGCTAGATAGAAATTTATCTCTCCTAGAGCGACCATAGAACATAACGAGCTGGAAGCTCCTGTTACTAAGGATGAATTACGAGGTGCTCTACTCACATTAATGGATGATGATATGGGATCTGATTCTTTATCAAATTTATGTTTAATTAAGATTATCTGTTTTTTTGTATAGAAAATATGAAATACAATTGCCAGAAGATCAATTATTGGGTAAGTTTTGTATTATAAATAAATAGAAGAATCTGGTAGTTATATAGGTAACCCAATATTGTGTTACAACCGCAGTGCAGTTTTGTCATTCTTCTTGGTGACCTCATTCCAAAACTTTGCATTCTAAGCTATTAGTAAGGATATTTTCTCCTCTGTAACAAAATGAACTTAGCGAGGCAAAGTTAACATTGTTTTAAGACAACGAAACGATTTAGGGCTTGTCAACCATCATTATAAAACACCCACGATAATAAAATTGTCCTAAAATAACTAGTAAGCCATAAAATTGGTCGAGACCGGCGTATCCACCGTCGAACACAGTGACTAATTCCTCGCTAGATTGGAGGCATCTCGAAGGGTGAGATAGCTGGCCCAAGGATTTAAAGCTGCTTCATACTCAAGGTGGGGATCGAACCCTCGACCCTTGGTTAAGGGTGGATGAGCCCCATGCCGCTCAACCACACCCCTTGGGTTAAACAGCCATAAAATAAAAAAACACAGATTAAATAAAATCTAAAAAATATAAAAATACCAACAAAAATATTTAATAATAAAATATATTACACGCAAATTTTTTTAGATTTTTTTAATGATATGGAAAATTCAAAATAAATAAAAAAGGGTCTAAACAATGGAATTTTCGATTTTAAGCCTAGAATCCCATTATCAATCCTTGATATGGGACTAACGATCCCTGATTTTTTTTGGATTTTCAAACAAAATTTCAGAGCAATCCGAGCAAGTCGACTAAAAACAAAGTTCTTCTGTCACTATAGGGTAAAGACACGCTTAACTGCGGAGTTCTGATGGGATCCGGTGCATTAGTGCTGGTATGATCGCACCTGATAACTAATACGCTTTAATGTATATATGTCTTTGATTTTCGAAAAAATTAGTAAATTGAAAAAAAATGAATGTGCAAATAAAAATAAGTCGGTAAATGAAAATATCGATAAAAAGATGTGCAACACAAGGACTTCCCAGGAGGTCACCCAACCTAGTACTACTCTCGCCCAAGCACGCTTACCTGCGGAGTTCTGATGGGATCCGGTGCATTAGTGCTGGTATGATCACACCTGATAACTAATACGCTTTAATTGTATATATGTCTTTGATTTTCGAAAAAATTAGTAAATTGAAAAAAAATGAATGTGCAAATAAAAATAAGTCGGTAAATGAAAATATCGATAAAAAGATGTGCAACACAAGGACTTCCCAGGAGGTCACCCAACCTAGTACTACTCTCGCCCAAGCACGCTTAACTGCGGAGTTCTGATGGGATCCGGTGCATTAGTGCTGGTATGATCGCACCTGATAACTAATACGCTTTAATTGTATATATGTCTTTGATTTTCGAAAAAATTAGAAAATTGAAAAAAAATGGATGTGCAAATAAAAATAAGTCGGTGAATGAAAATATCGAAAAAAAGAGGTGCAACACAAGGACTTCCCAGGAGGTCACCCATCCTAGTACTAGTCTCGCCCAACCACGCTTAACTGCGGAGTTCTGATGGGATCCGGTGCATTAGTGTTGGTATGATCGCACCTGATAACTAATACGCTTTAATTGTATATATGTCTTTGATTTTCGAAAAAATTAGTAAATTGAAAAAAAATGAATGTGCAAATAAAAATAAGTCGGTAAATGAAAATATCGATAAAAAGAGGTGCAACACAAGGACTTCCCAGGAGGTCACCCATCCTAGTACTACTCTCGCCCAAGCACGCTTAACTACGAAGTTCTGATGGGATCCAGTGCATTAGTGCTGGTATGATCGCACCTGATAACTAATACGCTTTAATTGTATATATGCCTTTGATTTTCGAAAAAATTAGTAAATTGAAAAAAAATGGATGTGCAAATAAAAATAAGTCGGTAAATGAAAATATCGATAAAAAGAGGTGCAACACAAGGACTTCCCAGGAGGTCACCCAACCTAGTACTACTCTCGCCCAAGCACGCTTAACTGCGGAGTTCTGATGGGATCCGGTGCATTAGTGCTGGTATGATCGCACCTGATAACTAATACGCTTTAATTGTATATATGTCTTTGATTTTCGAAAAAATTAGTAAATTGAAAAAAAATGGATGTGCAAATAAAAATAAGTCGGTGAATGAAAATATCGATAAAAAGAGGTGCAACACAAGGACTTCCCAGGAGGTCACCCATCCTAGTACTACTCTCTCCCAATCACGCTCAACTGCGGAGTTCTAATGGGATCCGGTGCATTAGTGCTGGTGTGATCGCACCTGATAACTAATACGCTTTAATTGTATATATGTCTTTGATTTTTGAAAAAATTAGTAAATTGAAAAAAAATGGATGTGCAAATAAAAATAAGTCGATAAATGAAAATATCGATAAAAAGAGGTGCAACACAAGGACTTCCCAGGAGGTCACCCATCCTAGTACTAGTCTCGCCCAAGCACGCTTAACTGCGGAGTTCTGATGGGATCCGGTGCATTAGCGTTGGTATGATCGCACCTGATAACAAATACGCTTTAATTGTATATATGTCTTTGATTTTTGAAAAAATTAGTAAATTGAAAAAAAATGGATGTGCAAATAAAAATAAGTCGGTGAATGAAAATATCGATAAAAAGAGGTGCAACACAAGGACTTCCCAGGAGGTCACCCATCCTAGTACTACTCTCGCCCAAGCACGCTCAACTGCGGAGTTCTAATGGGATCCGGTGCATTAGTGCTGGTATAATCGCACCTGATAACTAATACGCTTTAATTGTATATATGTCTTTGATTTTTGAAAAAATTAGTAAATTGAAAAAAAATGGATGTGCAAATAAAAATAAGTCGATAAATGAAAATATCGATAAAAAGAGGTGCAACACAAGGACTTCCCAGGAGGTCACCCATCCTAGTACTAGTCTCGCCCAAGCACGCTTAACTGCGGAGTTCTGATGGGATCCGGTGCATTAGCGTTGGTATGATCGCACCTGATAACTAATACGCTTTAATTGTATATATGTCTTTGATTTTCGAAAAAATTAGTAAATTGAAAAAAAATGGATGTGCAAATAAATATAAGTCGGTGAATGAAAATATCGATAAAAAGATGTGCAACACAAGGAATTCCCAGGAGGTCACCCATCCTAGTACTACTCTCGCCCAAGCACGCTTAAATGCGGAGTTCTGATGGGATCCGGTGCATTAGTGCTGGTACGATCGCACCTGATAACTAATACGCTTTAATTGTATATATGTCTTTGATTTTCGAAAAAATTAGTAAATTGAAAAAAAATGGATGTGCAAATAAAAATAAGTCGGTGAATGAAAATATCAATAAAAAGAGGTGCAACACAAGGACTTCCTAGGAGGTCACCCATCCTAGTACTACTATCGCCCAAGCACGCTCAACTGCGGAGTTCTGATGGGATCCGGTGCATTAGTGCTGGTATGATTGCACCTGATAACAAATACGCTTTAATTGTATATATGTCTTTGATTTTTGAAAAAATTAGTAAATTGAAAAAAAATGGATGTGCAAATAAAAATAAGTCGATAAATGAAAATATCGATAAAAAGAGGTGCAACACAATGACTTCCCAAGAGGTCACCCATCCTAGTACTAGTCTCGCCCAAGCACGCTTAACTGCGGAGTTCTGATGGGATCCGGTGCATTAGTGTTGGTATGATCGCACCTGATAACTAATACGCTTTAATTGTATATATGTCTTTGATTTTCGAAAAAATTAGTAAATTGAAAAAAAATGGATGTGCAAATAAAAATAAGTTGGTAAATGAAAATATCGATAAAAAGAGGTGCAACACAAGGACTTCCCAGGAGGTCACCCATCCTAGTACTACTCTCGCCCAAGCACGCTTAGCTGCAAAGTTCTGATGGGATCCGGTGCATTAGTGCTGGTATGATCGCACCTGATAACTAATACGCTTTAATTGTATATATGTCTTTGATTTTCGAAAAAATTAGTAAATTGAAAAAAAATGGATGTGCAAATAAAAATAAGTCGGTGAATGAAAATATCGATAAAAAGATGTGCAACACAAGGACTTCCCAGGAGGTCACCCAACCTAGTACTACTCTCGCCCAAGCACGCTTAACTGCGGAGTTCTGATGGGATCCGGTGCATTAGTGCTGGTATGATTGCACCTGATAACTAATACGCTTTAATTGTATATATGTCTTTGATTTTTGAAAAAATTAGTAAATTGAAAAAAAATGGATGTGCAAATAAAAATAAGTCGATAAATGAAAATATTGATAAAAAGAGGTGCAACACAAGGACTTCCCAGGAGGTCACCCATCCTAGTACTACTCTCGCCCAAGCACGCTTAACTACGGAGTTCTGATGGGATCCGGTGCATTAGTGCTGGTATGATCGGAAAAAAAATTAGTCGGTGAATGAAAATATGTCTTTGATTTTCGAAAAAACTAGTAAATTGAAAAAAAATGGATGTGCAAATAAAAATAAGTCGGTGAATGAAAATATCGATAAAAAGAGGTGCAACACAAGGACTTTCCAGGAGGTCACCCATCTTAGTACTACTCTCGCCCAAGCACGCTTAACTGCGGAGTTCTGATGGGATCCGGTGCATTAGTGCTGGTATGATCGCACGTGATAACTAATACGCTTTAATTGTATATATGTCTTTGATTTTCGAAAAAATTAGTAAATTGAAAAAAAATGGATGTGCAAATAAAAATAAGTTGGTAAATGAAAATATCGATAAAAAGAGGTGCAACACAAGGACTTCCCAGGAGGTCACCCATCCTAGTACTACTCTCGCCCAAGCACGCTTAGCTGCAAAGTTCTGATGGGATCCGGTGCATTAGTGCTGATATGATCGCACCTGATAACTAATACGCTTTAATTGTATATATGTCTTTGATTTTCGAAAAAATTAGTAAATTGAAAAAAAATGGATGTGCAAATAAAAATAAGTCGGTGAATGAAAATATCGATAAAAAGATGTGCAACACAAGGACTTCCCAGGAGGTCACCCAACCTAGTACTACTCTCGCCCAAGCACGCTTAACTGCGGAGTTCTGATGGGATCCGGTGCATTAGTGCTGGTATGATTGCACCTGATAACTAATACGCTTTAATTGTATATATGTCTTTGATTTTTGAAAAAATTAGTAAATTGAAAAAAAATGGATGTGCAAATAAAAATAAGTCGATAAATGAAAATATTGATAAAAAGAGGTGCAACACAAGGACTTCCCAGGAGGTCACCCATCCTAGTACTACTCTCGCCCAAGCACGCTTAACTACGGAGTTCTGATGGGATCCGGTGCATTAGTGCTGGTATGATCGCACCTGATAACTAATACGCTTTAATTGTATATATGTCTTTGATTTTCAAAAAAATTAGTAAATTGACAAAAAATGGATGTGCAAATAAAAATAAGTCGGTAAATGAAAATATCGATAAAAAGAGGTGCAACACAAGGACTTCCCAGGAGGTCACCCAACCTAGTACTACTCTCGCCCAAGCACGCTTAACTGCGGAGTTCTGATGGGATCCGGTGCATTAGTGCTGGTATGATCGCACGTGATAACTAATACGCTTTAATTGTATATATGTCTTTGATTTTCGAAAAAATTAGTAAATTGAAAAAAAATGGATGTGCAAATAAAAATAAGTTGGTGAATGAAAATATCGATAAAAAGAGGTGCAACACAAGGACTTCCCAGGAGGTCACCCATCCTAGTACTACTCTCGCCCAAGCACGCTCAACTGCGGAGTTCTGATGGGATCCGGTGCATTAGTGCTGGTATGATCGCACCTGATAACTAATACGCTTTAATTGTATATATGTCTTTGATTTTCGAAAAAATTAGTAAATTGAAAAAAAATGGATGTGCAAATAAAAATAAGTCGGTGAATGAAAATATCGATAAAAAGAGGTGCAACACAAGGACTTCCCAGGAGGTCACCCAACCTAGTACTACTCTCGCCCAAGCACGCTTAACTGCGGAGTTCTGATGGGATCCGGTGCATTAGTGCTGGTATGATCGCACCTGATAACTAATACGCTTTAATTGTATATATGTCTTTGATTTTCGAAAAAATTAGTAAATTGAAAAAAAATGGATGTGCAAATAAAAATAAGTCGGTGAATGAAAATATCGATAAAAAGAGGTGCAACACAAGGACTTCCCAGGAGGTCACCCATCCTAGTACTACTCTCTCCCAAGCACGCTCAACTGCGGAGTTCTAATGGGATCCGGTGCATTAGTGCTGGTGTGATCGCACCTGATAACTAATACGCTTTAATTGTATATATGTCTTTGATTTTTGAAAAAATTAGTAAATTGAAAAAAAATGGATGTGCAAATAAAAATAAGTCGATAAATGAAAATATCGATAAAAAGATGTGCAACACAAGGACTTCCCAGGAGGTCACCCAACCTAGTACTACTCTCGCCCAAGCACGCTTAACTGCGGAGTTCTGATGGGATCCGGTGCATTAGTGCTGGTATGATTGCACCTGATAACTAATACGCTTTAATTGTATATATGTCTTTGATTTTTGAAAAAATTAGTAAATTGAAAAAAAATGGATGTGCAAATAAAAATAAGTCGATAAATGAAAATATTGATAAAAAGAGGTGCAACACAAGGACTTCCCAGGAGGTCACCCATCCTAGTACTACTCTCGCCCAAGCACGCTTAACTACGGAGTTCTGATGGGATCCGGTGCATTAGTGCTGGTATGATCGCACCTGATAACTAATACGCTTTAATTGTATATATGTCTTTGATTTTCAAAAAAATTAGTAAATTGACAAAAAATGGATGTGCAAATAAAAATAAGTCGGTAAATGAAAATATCGATAAAAAGAGGTGCAACACAAGGACTTCCCAGGAGGTCACCCAACCTAGTACTACTCTCGCCCAAGCACGCTTAACTGCGGAGTTCTGATGGGATCCGGTGCATTAGTGCTGGTATGATCGCACGTGATAACTAATACGCTTTAATTGTATATATGTCTTTGATTTTCGAAAAAATTAGTAAATTGAAAAAAAATGGATGTGCAAATAAAAATAAGTTGGTGAATGAAAATATCGATAAAAAGAGGTGCAACACAAGGACTTCCCAGGAGGTCACCCATCCTAGTACTACTCTCGCCCAAGCACGCTCAACTGCGGAGTTCTGATGGGATCCGGTGCATTAGTGCTGGTATGATCGCACCTGATAACTAATACGCTTTAATTGTATATATGTCTTTGATTTTCGAAAAAATTAGTAAATTGAAAAAAAATGGATGTGCAAATAAAAATAAGTCGGTGAATGAAAATATCGATAAAAAGAGGTGCAACACAAGGACTTCCCAGGAGGTCACCCATCCTAGTACTACTCTCGCCCAAGCACGCTCAACTGCGGAGTTCTGATGGGATCCGGTGCATAAGTGCTGGTAAGATCGCACCTGATAACTAATACGCTTTAATTGTATATATGTCTTTGATTTTCGAAAAAATTAGTAAATTGAAAAAAAATGGATGTGCAAATAAATATAAGTCGGTGAATGAAAATATCGATAAAAAGATGTGCAACACAAGGACTTCCCAGGAGGTCACCCATCCTAGTACTACTCTCGCCCAAGCACGCTTAGCTGCGGAGTTCTGATGGGATCCGGTGCATTAGTGCTGGTACGATCGCACTTGATAACTAATACGCTTTAATTGTATATATGTCTTTGATTTTCGAAAAAATTAGTAAATTGAAAAAAAATGGATGTGCAAATAAAAATAAGTCGGTGAATGAAAATATCGATAAAAAGAGGTGCAACACAAGGACTTCCTAGGAGGTCACCCATCCTAGTACTACTCTCGCCCAAGCACGCTTAACTGCGGAGTTCTGATGGGATCCGGTGCATTAGTGCTGGTACGATCGCACCTGATAACTAATACGCTTTAATTGTATATATGTCTTTGATTTTCGAAAAAATTAGTAAATTGAAAAAAAATGGATGTGCAAATAAAAATAAGTCGGTGAATGAAAATATCGATAAAAAGAGGTGCAACACAAGGACTTCCTAGGAGGTCACCCATCCTAGTACTACTCTCGCCCAAGCACGCTCAACTGCGGAGTTCTGATGGGATCCGGTGCATTAGTGCTGGTATGATCGCACCTGATAACAAATACGCTTTAATTGTATATATGTCTTTGATTTTCGAAAAAATTAGTAAATTGAAAAAAAATGGATGTGCAAATAAAAATAAGTTGGTAAATGAAAATATCGATAAAAAGAGGTGCAACACAAGGACTTCCCAGGAGGTCACCCATCCTAGTACTACTCTCGCCCAAGCACGCTTAGCTGCAAAGTTCTGATGGGATCCGGTGCATTAGTGCTGGTATGATCGCACCTGATAACTAATACGCTTTAATTGTATATATGTCTTTGATTTTCGAAAAAATTAGTAAATTGAAAAAAAATGGATGTGCAAATAAAAATAAGTCGGTGAATGAAAATATCGATAAAAAGATGTGCAACACAAGGACTTCCCAGGAGGTCACCCAACCTAGTACTACTCTCGCCCAAGCACGCTTAACTGCGGAGTTCTGATGGGATCCGGTGCATTAGTGCTGGTATGATTGCACCTGATAACTAATACGCTTTAATTGTATATATGTCTTTGATTTTTGAAAAAATTAGTAAATTGAAAAAAAATGGATGTGCAAATAAAAATAAGTCGATAAATGAAAATATTGATAAAAAGAGGTGCAACACAAGGACTTCCCAGGAGGTCACCCATCCTAGTACTACTCTCGCCCAAGCACGCTTAACTACGGAGTTCTGATGGGATCCGGTGCATTAGTGCTGGTATGATCGGAAAAAAAATTAGTCGGTGAATGAAAATATGTCTTTGATTTTCGAAAAAACTAGTAAATTGAAAAAAAATGGATGTGCAAATAAAAATAAGTCGGTGAATGAAAATATCGATAAAAAGAGGTGCAACACAAGGACTTTCCAGGAGGTCACCCATCTTAGTACTACTCTCGCCCAAGCACGCTTAACTGCGGAGTTCTGATGGGATCCGGTGCATTAGTGCTGGTATGATCGCACCTGATAACAAATACGCTTTAATTGTATATATGTCTTTGATTTTCGAAAAAATTAGTAAATTGAAAAAAAATGGATGTGCAAATAAAAATAAGTTGGTAAATGAAAATATCGATAAAAAGAGGTGCAACACAAGGACTTCCCAGGAGGTCACCCATCCTAGTACTACTCTCGCCCAAGCACGCTTAGCTGCAAAGTTCTGATGGGATCCGGTGCATTAGTGCTGGTATGATCGCACCTGATAACTAATACGCTTTAATTGTATATATGTCTTTGATTTTCGAAAAAATTAGTAAATTGAAAAAAAATGGATGTGCAAATAAAAATAAGTCGGTGAATGAAAATATCGATAAAAAGATGTGCAACACAAGGACTTCCCAGGAGGTCACCCAACCTAGTACTACTCTCGCCCAAGCACGCTTAACTGCGGAGTTCTGATGGGATCCGGTGCATTAGTGCTGGTATGATTGCACCTGATAACTAATACGCTTTAATTGTATATATGTCTTTGATTTTTGAAAAAATTAGTAAATTGAAAAAAAATGGATGTGCAAATAAAAATAAGTCGATAAATGAAAATATTGATAAAAAGAGGTGCAACACAAGGACTTCCCAGGAGGTCACCCATCCTAGTACTACTCTCGCCCAAGCACGCTTAACTACGGAGTTCTGATGGGATCCGGTGCATTAGTGCTGGTATGATCGGAAAAAAAATTAGTCGGTGAATGAAAATATGTCTTTGATTTTCGAAAAAACTAGTAAATTGGAAAAAAATGGATGTGCAAATAAAAATAAGTCGGTGAATGAAAATATCGATAAAAAGAGGTGCAACACAAGGACTTTCCAGGAGGTCACCCATCTTAGTACTACTCTCGCCCAAGCACGCTTAACTGCGGAGTTCTGATGGGATCCGGTGCATTAGTGCTGGTATGATCGCACCTGATAACAAATACGCTTTAATTGTATATATGTCTTTGATTTTCGAAAAAATTAGTAAATTGAAAAAAAATGGATGTGCAAATAAAAATAAGTTGGTAAATGAAAATATCGATAAAAAGAGGTGCAACACAAGGACTTCCCAGGAGGTCACCCATCCTAGTACTACTCTCGCCCAAGCACGCTTAGCTGCAAAGTTCTGATGGGATCCGGTGCATTAGTGCTGGTATGATCGCACCTGATAACTAATACGCTTTAATTGTATATATGTCTTTGATTTTCGAAAAAATTAGTAAATTGAAAAAAAATGGATGTGCAAATAAAAATAAGTCGGTGAATGAAAATATCGATAAAAAGATGTGCAACACAAGGACTTCCCAGGAGGTCACCCAACCTAGTACTACTCTCGCCCAAGCACGCTTAACTGCGGAGTTCTGATGGGATCCGGTGCATTAGTGCTGGTATGATTGCACCTGATAACTAATACGCTTTAATTGTATATATGTCTTTGATTTTTGAAAAAATTAGTAAATTGAAAAAAAATGGATGTGCAAATAAAAATAAGTCGATAAATGAAAATATTGATAAAAAGAGGTGCAACACAAGGACTTCCCAGGAGGTCACCCATCCTAGTACTACTCTCGCCCAAGCACGCTTAACTACGGAGTTCTGATGGGATCCGGTGCATTAGTGCTGGTATGATCGGAAAAAAAATTAGTCGGTGAATGAAAATATGTCTTTGATTTTCGAAAAAACTAGTAAATTGAAAAAAAATGGATGTGCAAATAAAAATAAGTCGGTGAATGAAAATATCGATAAAAAGAGGTGCAACACAAGGACTTTCCAGGAGGTCACCCATCTTAGTACTACTCTCGCCCAAGCACGCTTAACTGCGGAGTTCTGATGGGATCCGGTGCATTAGTGCTGGTATGATCGCACGTGATAACTAATACGCTTTAATTGTATATATGTCTTTGATTTTCGAAAAAATTAGTAAATTGAAAAAAAATGGATGTGCAAATAAAAATAAGTTGGTAAATGAAAATATCGATAAAAAGAGGTGCAACACAAGGACTTCCCAGGAGGTCACCCATCCTAGTACTACTCTCGCCCAAGCACGCTTAGCTGCAAAGTTCTGATGGGATCCGGTGCATTAGTGCTGGTATGATCGCACCTGATAACTAATACGCTTTAATTGTATATATGTCTTTGATTTTCGAAAAAATTAGTAAATTGAAAAAAAATGGATGTGCAAATAAAAATAAGTCGGTGAATGAAAATATCGATAAAAAGATGTGCAACACAAGGACTTCCCAGGAGGTCACCCAACCTAGTACTACTCTCGCCCAAGCACGCTTAACTGCGGAGTTCTGATGGGATCCGGTGCATTAGTGCTGGTATGATTGCACCTGATAACTAATACGCTTTAATTGTATATATGTCTTTGATTTTTGAAAAAATTAGTAAATTGAAAAAAAATGGATGTGCAAATAAAAATAAGTCGATAAATGAAAATATTGATAAAAAGAGGTGCAACACAAGGACTTCCCAGGAGGTCACCCATCCTAGTACTACTCTCGCCCAAGCACGCTTAACTGCGGAGTTCTGATGGGATCCGGTGCATTAGTGCTGGTATGATTGCACCTGATAACTAATACGCTTTAATTGTATATATGTCTTTGATTTTTGAAAAAATTAGTAAATTGAAAAAAAATGGATGTGCAAATAAAAATAAGTCGATAAATGAAAATATTGATAAAAAGAGGTGCAACACAAGGACTTCCCAGGAGGTCACCCATCCTAGTACTACTCTCGCCCAAGCACGCTTAACTACGGAGTTCTGATGGGATCCGGTGCATTAGTGCTGGTATGATCGGAAAAAAAATTAGTCGGTGAATGAAAATATGTCTTTGATTTTCGAAAAAACTAGTAAATTGAAAAAAAATGGATGTGCAAATAAAAATAAGTCGGTGAATGAAAATATCGATAAAAAGAGGTGCAACACAAGGACTTTCCAGGAGGTCACCCATCTTAGTACTACTCTCGCCCAAGCACGCTTAACTGCGGAGTTCTGATGGGATCCGGTGCATTAGTGCTGGTATGATCGCACGTGATAACTAATACGCTTTAATTGTATATATGTCTTTGATTTTCGAAAAAATTAGTAAATTGAAAAAAAATGGATGTGCAAATAAAAATAAGTTGGTAAATGAAAATATCGATAAAAAGAGGTGCAACACAAGGACTTCCCAGGAGGTCACCCATCCTAGTACTACTCTCGCCCAAGCACGCTTAGCTGCAAAGTTCTGATGGGATCCGGTGCATTAGTGCTGGTATGATCGCACCTGATAACTAATACGCTTTAATTGTATATATGTCTTTGATTTTCGAAAAAATTAGTAAATTGAAAAAAAATGGATGTGCAAATAAAAATAAGTCGGTGAATGAAAATATCGATAAAAAGATGTGCAACACAAGGACTTCCCAGGAGGTCACCCAACCTAGTACTACTCTCGCCCAAGCACGCTTAACTGCGGAGTTCTGATGGGATCCGGTGCATTAGTGCTGGTATGATTGCACCTGATAACTAATACGCTTTAATTGTATATATGTCTTTAATTTTTGAAAAAATTAGTAAATTGAAAAAAAATGGATGTGCAAATAAAAATAAGTCGATAAATGAAAATATTGATAAAAAGAGGTGCAACACAAGGACTTCCCAGGAGGTCACCCATCCTAGTACTACTCTCGCCCAAGCACGCTTAACTACGGAGTTCTGATGGGATCCGGTGCATTAGTGCTGGTATGATCGCACCTGATAACTAATACGCTTTAATTGTATATATGTCTTTGATTTTCAAAAAAATTAGTAAATTGACAAAAAATGGATGTGCAAATAAAAATAAGTCGGTAAATGAAAATATCGATAAAAAGAGGTGCAACACAAGGACTTCCCAGGAGGTCACCCAACCTAGTACTACTCTCGCCCAAGCACGCTTAACTGCGGAGTTCTGATGGGATCCGGTGCATTAGTGCTGGTATGATCGCACGTGATAACTAATACGCTTTAATTGTATATATGTCTTTGATTTTCGAAAAAATTAGTAAATTGAAAAAAAATGGATGTGCAAATAAAAATAAGTTGGTGAATGAAAATATCGATAAAAAGAGGTGCAACACAAGGACTTCCCAGGAGGTCACCCATCCTAGTACTACTCTCGCCCAAGCACGCTCAACTGCGGAGTTCTGATGGGATCCGGTGCATTAGTGCTGGTATGATCGCACCTGATAACTAATACGCTTTAATTGTATATATGTCTTTGATTTTCGAAAAAATTAGTAAATTGAAAAAAAATGGATGTGCAAATAAAAATAAGTCGGTGAATGAAAATATCGATAAAAAGAGGTGCAACACAAGGACTTCCCAGGAGGTCACCCATCCTAGTACTACTCTCGCCCAAGCACGCTCAACTGCGGAGTTCTGATGGGATCCGGTGCATAAGTGCTGGTATGATCGCACCTGATAACTAATACGCTTTAATTGTATATATGTCTTTGATTTTCGAAAAAATTAGTAAATTGAAAAAAAATGGATGTGCAAATAAATATAAGTCGGTGAATGAAAATATCGATAAAAAGATGTGCAACACAAGGACTTCCCAGGAGGTCACCCATCCTAGTACTACTCTCGCCCAAGCACGCTTAACTGCGGAGTTCTGATGGGATCCGGTGCATTAGTGCTGGTACGATCGCACCTGATAACTAATACGCTTTAATTGTATATATGTCTTTGATTTTTGAAAAAATTAGTAAATTGGAAAAAAATGGATGTGCAAATAAAAATAAGTCGGTAAATGAAAATATCGATAAAAACATGTGCAACACAAGGACTTCCCAGGAGGTCACCCAACCTAGTACTACTCTCGCCCAAGCACGCTTAACTGCGGAGTTCTGATGGGATCCGGTGCATTAGTGCTGGTATGATCGCACCTGATAACTAATACGCTTTAATTGTATATATGTCTTTGATTTTCGAAAAAATTAGTAAATTGAAAAAAAATGGATGTGCAAATAAAAATAAGTCGGTGAATGAAAATATCGATAAAAAGAGGTGCAACACAAGGACTTCCCAGGAGGTCACCCATCCTAGTACTACTCTCTCCCAATCACGCTCAACTGCGGAGTTCTAATGGGATCCGGTGCATTAGTGCTGGTATGATCGCACCTGATAACTAATACGCTTTAATTGTATATATGTCTTTGATTTTTGAAAAAATTAGTAAATTGAAAAAAAATGGATGTGCAAATAAAAATAAGTCGGTGAATGAAAATATCGATAAAAAGAGGTGCAACACAAGGACTTTCCAGGAGGTCACCCATCCTAGTACTACTCTCGCCCAAGCACGCTTAGCTGCAAAGTTCTGATGGGATCCGCTGCATTAGTGCTGGTATGATCGCACCTGATAACTAATACGCTTTAATTGTATATATGTCTTTGATTTTCGAAAATATTAGTAAATTGAAAAAAAATGGATGTGCAAATAAAAATAAGTCGGTGAATGAAAATATCGATAAAAAGATGTGCAACACAAGGACTTCCCAGGAGGTCACCCAACCTAGTACTACTCTCGCCCAAGCACGCTTAACTGCGGAGTTCTGTTGGGATCCGGTGCATTAGTGCTGGTATGATTGCACCTGATAACTAATACGCTTTAATTGTATATATGTCTTTGATTTTTGAAAAAATTAGTAAATTGAAAAAAAATGGATGTGCAAATAAAAATAAGTCGATAAATGAAAATATTGATAAAAAGAGGTGCAACACAAGGACTTCCCAGGAGGTCACCCATCCTAGTACTACTCTCGCCCAAGCACGCTTAACTACGGAGTTCTGATGGGATCCGGTGCATTAGTGCTGGTATGATCGCACCTGATAACTAATACGCTTTAATTGTATATATGTCTTTGATTTTCAAAAAAATTAGTAAATTGACAAAAAATGGATGTGCAAATAAAAATAAGTCGGTAAATGAAAATATCGATAAAAAGAGGTGCAACACAAGGACTTCCCAGGAGGTCACCCAACCTAGTACTACTCTCGCCCAAGCACGCTTAACTGCGGAGTTCTGATGGGATCCGGTGCATTAGTGCTGGTATGATCGCACGTGATAACTAATACGCTTTAATTGTATATATGTCTTTGATTTTCGAAAAAATTAGTAAATTGAAAAAAAATGGATGTGCAAATAAAAATAAGTTGGTGAATGAAAATATCGATAAAAAGAGGTGCAACACAAGGACTTCCCAGGAGGTCACCCATCCTAGTACTACTCTCGCCCAAGCACGCTTAGCTGCAAAGTTCTGATGGGATCCGGTGCATTAGTGCTGATATGATCGCACCTGATAACTAATACGCTTTAATTGTATATATGTCTTTGATTTTCGAAAAAATTAGTAAATTGAAAAAAAAATGGATGTGCAAATAAAAATAAGTCGGTGAATGAAAATATCGATAAAAAGATGTGCAACACAAGGACTTCCAGGAGGTCACCCAACCTAGTACTACTCTCGCCCAAGCACGCTTAACTGCGGAGTTCTGATGGGATCCGGTGCATTAGTGCTGGTATGATTGCACCTGATAACTAATACGCTTTAATTGTATATATGTCTTTGATTTTTGAAAAAATTAGTAAATTGAAAAAAAATGGATGTGCAAATAAAAATAAGTCGATAAATGAAAATATTGATAAAAAGAGGTGCAACACAAGGACTTCCCAGGAGGTCACCCATCCTAGTACTACTCTCGCCCAAGCACGCTTAACTACGGAGTTCTGATGGGATCCGGTGCATTAGTGCTGGTATGATCGCACCTGATAACTAATACGCTTTAATTGTATATATGTCTTTGATTTTCAAAAAAATTAGTAAATTGACAAAAAATGGATGTGCAAATAAAAATAAGTCGGTAAATGAAAATATCGATAAAAAGAGGTGCAACACAAGGACTTCCCAGGAGGTCACCCAACCTAGTACTACTCTCGCCCAAGCACGCTTAACTGCGGAGTTCTGATGGGATCCGGTGCATTAGTGCTGGTATGATCGCACGTGATAACTAATACGCTTTAATTGTATATATGTCTTTGATTTTCGAAAAAATTAGTAAATTGAAAAAAAATGGATGTGCAAATAAAAATAAGTTGGTGAATGAAAATATCGATAAAAAGAGGTGCAACACAAGGACTTCCCAGGAGGTCACCCATCCTAGTACTACTCTCGCCCAAGCACGCTCAACTGCGGAGTTCTGATGGGATCCGGTGCATTAGTGCTGGTATGATCGCACCTGATAACTAATACGCTTTAATTGTATATATGTCTTTGATTTTCGAAAAAATTAGTAAATTGAAAAAAAATGGATGTGCAAATAAAAATAAGTCGGTGAATGAAAATATCGATAAAAAGAGGTGCAACACAAGGACTTCCCAGGAGGTCACCCATCCTAGTACTACTCTCGCCCAAGCACGCTCAACTGCGGAGTTCTGATGGGATCCGGTGCATAAGTGCTGGTATGATCGCACCTGATAACTAATACGCTTTAATTGTATATATGTCTTTGATTTTCAAAAAAATTAGTAAATTGAAAAAAAATGGATGTGCAAATAAATATAAGTCGGTGAATGAAAATATCGATAAAAAGATGTGCAACACAAGGACTTCCCAGGAGGTCACCCATCCTAGTACTACTCTCGCCCAAGCACGCTTAACTGCGGAGTTCTGATGGGATCCGGTGCATTAGTGCTGGTACGATCGCACCTGATAACTAATACGCTTTAATTGTATATATGTCTTTGATTTTCGAAAAAATTAGTAAATTGAAAAAAAATGGATGTGCAAATAAAAATAAGTCGGTGAATGAAAATATCGATAAAAAGAGGTGCAACACAAGGACTTCCTAGGAGGTCACCCATCCTAGTACTACTCTCGCCCAAGCACGCTTAACTGCGGAGTTCTGATGGGATCCGGTGCATTAGTGCTGGTACGATCGCACCTGATAACTAATACGCTTTAATTGTATATATGTCTTTGATTTTCGAAAAAATTAGTAAATTGACAAAAAATGGATGTGCAAATAAAAATAAGTCGGTAAATGAAAATATCGATAAAAAGAGGTGCAACACAAGGACTTCCCAGGAGGTCACCCATCCTAGTACTACTCTCGCCCAAGCACGCTTAGCTGCAAAGTTCTGATGGGATCCGGTGCATTAGTGCTGATATGATCGCACCTGATAACTAATACGCTTTAATTGTATATATGTCTTTGATTTTCGAAAAAATTAGTAAATTGAAAAAAAAATGGATGTGCAAATAAAAATAAGTCGGTGAATGAAAATATCGATAAAAAGATGTGCAACACAAGGACTTCCAGGAGGTCACCCAACCTAGTACTACTCTCGCCCAAGCACGCTTAACTGCGGAGTTCTGATGGGATCCGGTGCATTAGTGCTGGTATGATTGCACCTGATAACTAATACGCTTTAATTGTATATATGTCTTTGATTTTTGAAAAAATTAGTAAATTGAAAAAAAATGGATGTGCAAATAAAAATAAGTCGATAAATGAAAATATTGATAAAAAGAGGTGCAACACAAGGACTTCCCAGGAGGTCACCCATCCTAGTACTACTCTCGCCCAAGCACGCTTAACTACAGAGTTCTGATGGGATCCGGTGCATTAGTGCTGGTATGATCGCACGTGATAACTAATACGCTTTAATTGTATATATGTCTTTGATTTTCAAAAAAATTAGTAAATTGACAAAAAATGGATGTGCAAATAAAAATAAGTCGGTAAATGAAAATATCGATAAAAAGAGGTGCAACACAAGGACTTCCCAGGAGGTCACCCAACCTAGTACTACTCTCGCCCAAGCACGCTTAACTGCGGAGTTCTGATGGGATCCGGTGCATTAGTGCTGGTATGATCGCACGTGATAACTAATACGCTTTAATTGTATATATGTCTTTGATTTTTGAAAAAATTAGTAAATTGAAAAAAAATGGATGTGCAAATAAAAATAAGTCGATAAATGAAAATATTGATAAAAAGAGGTGCAACACAAGGACTTCCCAGGAGGTCACCCATCCTAGTACTACTCTCGCCCAAGCACGCTTAACTGCGGAGTTCTGATGGGATCCGGTGCATTAGTGCTGGTATGATTGCACCTGATAACTAATACGCTTTAATTGTATATATGTCTTTGATTTTCAAAAAAATTAGTAAATTGACAAAAAATGGATGTGCAAATAAAAATAAGTCGGTAAATGAAAATATCGATAAAAAGAGGTGCAACACAAGGACTTCCCAGGAGGTCACCCAACCTAGTACTACTCTCGCCCAAGCACGCTTAACTGCGGAGTTCTGATGGGATCCGGTGCATTAGTGCTGGTATGATCGCACGTGATAACTAATACGCTTTAATTGTATATATGTCTTTGATTTTCGAAAAAATTAGTAAATTGAAAAAAAATGGATGTGCAAATAAAAATAAGTCGGTGAATGAAAATATCGATAAAAAGAGGTGCAACACAAGGACTTCCTAGGAGGTCACCCATCCTAGTACTACTCTCGCCCAAGCACGCTCAACTGCGGAGTTCTGATGGGATCCGGTGCATTAGTGCTGGTATGATCGCACCTGATAACTAATACGCTTTAATTGTATATATGTCTTTGATTTTCGAAAAAATTAGTAAATTGAAAAAAAATGGATGTGCAAATAAAAATAAGTCGGTGAATGAAAATATCGATAAAAAGAGGTGCAACACAAGGACTTCCCAGGAGGTCACCCATCCTAGTACTACTCTCGCCCAAGCACGCTCAACTGCGGAGTTCTGATGGGATCCGGTGCATAAGTGCTGGTATGATCGCACCTGATAACTAATACGCTTTAATTGTATATATGTCTTTGATTTTCAAAAAAATTAGTAAATTGAAAAAAAATGGATGTGCAAATAAATATAAGTCGGTGAATGAAAATATCGATAAAAAGATGTGCAACACAAGGACTTCCCAGGAGGTCACCCATCCTAGTACTACTCTCGCCCAAGCACGCTTAACTGCGGAGTTCTGATGGGATCCGGTGCATTAGTGCTGGTACGATCGCACCTGATAACTAATACGCTTTAATTGTATATATATGTCTTTGATTTTCGAAAAAATTAGTAAATTGAAAAAAAATGGATGTGCAAATAAAAATAAGTCGGTGAATGAAAATATCGATAAAAAGAGGTGCAACACAAGGACTTCCTAGGAGGTCACCCATCCTAGTACTACTCTCGCCCAAGCACGCTTAACTGCGGAGTTCTGATGGGATCCGGTGCATTAGTGCTGGTACGATCGCACCTGATAACTAATACGCTTTAATTGTATATATGTCTTTGATTTTCGAAAAAATTAGTAAATTGACAAAAAATGGATGTGCAAATAAAAATAAGTCGGTAAATGAAAATATCGATAAAAAGAGGTGCAACACAAGGACTTCCCAGGAGGTCACCCATCCTAGTACTACTCTCGCCCAAGCACGCTTAGCTGCAAAGTTCTGATGGGATCCGGTGCATTAGTGCTGATATGATCGCACCTGATAACTAATACGCTTTAATTGTATATATGTCTTTGATTTTCGAAAAAATTAGTAAATTGAAAAAAAAATGGATGTGCAAATAAAAATAAGTCGGTGAATGAAAATATCGATAAAAAGATGTGCAACACAAGGACTTCCAGGAGGTCACCCAACCTAGTACTACTCTCGCCCAAGCACGCTTAACTGCGGAGTTCTGATGGGATCCGGTGCATTAGTGCTGGTATGATTGCACCTGATAACTAATACGCTTTAATTGTATATATGTCTTTGATTTTTGAAAAAATTAGTAAATTGAAAAAAAATGGATGTGCAAATAAAAATAAGTCGATAAATGAAAATATTGATAAAAAGAGGTGCAACACAAGGACTTCCCAGGAGGTCACCCATCCTAGTACTACTCTCGCCCAAGCACGCTTAACTACGGAGTTCTGATGGGATCCGGTGCATTAGTGCTGGTATGATCGCACCTGATAACTAATACGCTTTAATTGTATATATGTCTTTGATTTTCAAAAAAATTAGTAAATTGACAAAAAATGGATGTGCAAATAAAAATAAGTCGGTAAATGAAAATATCGATAAAAAGAGGTGCAACACAAGGACTTCCCAGGAGGTCACCCAACCTAGTACTACTCTCGCCCAAGCACGCTTAACTGCGGAGTTCTGATGGGATCCGGTGCATTAGTGCTGGTATGATCGCACGTGATAACTAATACGCTTTAATTGTATATATGTCTTTGATTTTCGAAAAAATTAGTAAATTGAAAAAAAATGGATGTGCAAATAAAAATAAGTTGGTGAATGAAAATATCGATAAAAAGAGGTGCAACACAAGGACTTCCCAGGAGGTCACCCATCCTAGTACTACTCTCGCCCAAGCACGCTCAACTGCGGAGTTCTGATGGGATCCGGTGCATTAGTGCTGGTATGATCGCACCTGATAACTAATACGCTTTAATTGTATATATGTCTTTGATTTTCGAAAAAATTAGTAAATTGAAAAAAAATGGATGTGCAAATAAAAATAAGTCGGTGAATGAAAATATCGATAAAAAGAGGTGCAACACAAGGACTTCCCAGGAGGTCACCCATCCTAGTACTACTCTCGCCCAAGCACGCTCAACTGCGGAGTTCTGATGGGATCCGGTGCATAAGTGCTGGTATGATCGCACCTGATAACTAATACGCTTTAATTGTATATATGTCTTTGATTTTCGAAAAAATTAGTAAATTGAAAAAAAATGGATGTGCAAATAAATATAAGTCGGTGAATGAAAATATCGATAAAAAGATGTGCAACACAAGGACTTCCCAGGAGGTCACCCATCCTAGTACTACTCTCGCCCAAGCACGCTTAACTGCGGAGTTTTGATGGGATCCGGTGCATTAGTGCTGGTATGATTGCACCTGATAACTAATACGCTTTAATTGTATATATGTCTTTGATTTTTGAAAAAATTAGTAAATTGAAAAAAAATGGATGTGCAAATAAAAATAAGTCGATAAATGAAAATATTGATAAAAAGAGGTGCAACACAAGGACTTCCCAGGAGGTCACCCATCCTAGTACTACTCTCGCCCAAGCACGCTTAACTACGGAGTTCTGATGGGATCCGGTGCATTAGTGCTGGTATGATCGGAAAAAAAATTAGTCGGTGAATGAAAATATGTCTTTGATTTTCGAAAAAACTAGTAAATTGAAAAAAAATGGATGTGCAAATAAAAATAAGTCGGTGAATGAAAATATCGATAAAAAGAGGTGCAACACAAGGACTTTCCAGGAGGTCACCCATCTTAGTACTACTCTCGCCCAAGCACGCTTAACTGCGGAGTTCTGATGGGATCCGGTGCATTAGTGCTGGTATGATCGCACGTGATAACTAATACGCTTTAATTGTATATATGTCTTTGATTTTCGAAAAAATTAGTAAATTGAAAAAAAATGGATGTGCAAATAAAAATAAGTTGGTAAATGAAAATATCGATAAAAAGAGGTGCAACACAAGGACTTCCCAGGAGGTCACCCATCCTAGTACTACTCTCGCCCAAGCACGCTTAGCTGCAAAGTTCTGATGGGATCCGGTGCATTAGTGCTGGTATGATCGCACCTGATAACTAATACGCTTTAATTGTATATATGTCTTTGATTTTCGAAAAAATTAGTAAATTGAAAAAAAATGGATGTGCAAATAAAAATAAGTCGGTGAATGAAAATATCGATAAAAAGATGTGCAACACAAGGACTTCCCAGGAGGTCACCCAACCTAGTACTACTCTCGCCCAAGCACGCTTAACTGCGGAGTTCTGATGGGATCCGGTGCATTAGTGCTGGTATGATTGCACCTGATAACTAATACGCTTTAATTGTATATATGTCTTTGATTTTTGAAAAAATTAGTAAATTGAAAAAAAATGGATGTGCAAATAAAAATAAGTCGATAAATGAAAATATTGATAAAAAGAGGTGCAACACAAGGACTTCCCAGGAGGTCACCCATCCTAGTACTACTCTCGCCCAAGCACGCTCAACTGCGGAGTTCTGATGGGATCCGGTGCATTAGTGCTGGTATGATCGCACCTGATAACTAATACGCTTTAATTGTATATATGTCTTTGATTTTCGAAAAAATTAGTAAATTGAAAAAAAATGGATGTGCAAATAAAAATAAGTCGGTGAATGAAAATATCGATAAAAAGAGGTGCAACACAAGGACTTCCCAGGAGGTCACCCATCCTAGTACTACTCTCGCCCAAGCACGCTCAACTGCGGAGTTCTGATGGGATCCGGTGCATAAGTGCTGGTATGATCGCACCTGATAACTAATACGCTTTAATTGTATATATGTCTTTGATTTTCGAAAAAATTAGTAAATTGAAAAAAAATGGATGTGCAAATAAATATAAGTCGGTGAATGAAAATATCGATAAAAAGATGTGCAACACAAGGACTTCCCAGGAGGTCACCCATCCTAGTACTACTCTCGCCCAAGCACGCTTAACTGCGGAGTTCTGATGGGATCCGGTGCATTAGTGCTGGTACGATCGCACCTGATAACTAATACGCTTTAATTGTATATATGTCTTTGATTTTCGAAAAAATTAGTAAATTGAAAAAAAATGGATGTGCAAATAAAAATAAGTCGGTGAATGAAAATATCGATAAAAAGAGGTGCAACACAAGGACTTCCTAGGAGGTCACCCATCCTAGTACTACTCTCGCCCAAGCACGCTTAACTGCGGAGTTCTGATGGGATCCGGTGCATTAGTGCTGGTACGATCGCACCTGATAACTAATACGCTTTAATTGTATATATGTCTTTGATTTTCGAAAAAATTAGTAAATTGAAAAAAAATGGATGTGCAAATAAAAATAAGTCGGTGAATGAAAATATCGATAAAAAGAGGTGCAACACAAGGACTTCCTAGGAGGTCACCCATCCTAGTACTACTCTCGCCCAAGCACGCTCAACTGCGGAGTTCTGATGGGATCCGGTGCATTAGTGCTGGTATGATCGCACCTGATAACAAATACGCTTTAATTGTATATATGTCTTTGATTTTCGAAAAAATTAGTAAATTGAAAAAAAATGGATGTGCAAATAAAAATAAGTTGGTAAATGAAAATATCGATAAAAAGAGGTGCAACACAAGGACTTCCCAGGAGGTCACCCATCCTAGTACTACTCTCGCCCAAGCACGCTTAGCTGCAAAGTTCTGATGGGATCCGGTGCATTAGTGCTGGTATGATCGCACCTGATAACTAATACGCTTTAATTGTATATATGTCTTTGATTTTCGAAAAAATTAGTAAATTGAAAAAAAATGGATGTGCAAATAAAAATAAGTCGGTGAATGAAAATATCGATAAAAAGATGTGCAACACAAGGACTTCCCAGGAGGTCACCCAACCTAGTACTACTCTCGCCCAAGCACGCTTAACTGCGGAGTTCTGATGGGATCCGGTGCATTAGTGCTGGTATGATTGCACCTGATAACTAATACGCTTTAATTGTATATATGTCTTTGATTTTTGAAAAAATTAGTAAATTGAAAAAAAATGGATGAGCAAATAAAAATAAGTCGATAAATGAAAATATTGATAAAAAGAGGTGCAACACAAGGACTTCCCAGGAGGTCACCCATCCTAGTACTACTCTCGCCCAAGCACGCTTAACTACGGAGTTCTGATGGGATCCGGTGCATTAGTGCTGGTATGATCGCACCTGATAACTAATACGCTTTAATTGTATATATGTCTTTGATTTTCGAAAAAATTAGTAAATTGAAAAAAAAATGGATGTGCAAATAAAAATAAGTCGGTGAATGAAAATATCGATAAAAAGATGTGCAACACAAGGACTTCCTGGAGGTCACCCAACCTAGTACTACTCTCGCCCAAGCACGCTTAACTGCGGAGTTCTGATGGGATCCGGTGCATTAGTGCTGGTATGATTGCACCTGATAACTAATACGCTTTAATTGTATATATGTCTTTGATTTTTGAAAAAATTAGTAAATTGAAAAAAAATGGATGTGCAAATAAAAATAAGTCGATAAATGAAAATATTGATAAAAAGAGGTGCAACACAAGGACTTCCCAGGAGGTCACCCATCCTAGTACTACTCTCGCCCAAGCACGCTTAACTACGGAGTTCTGATGGGATCCGGTGCATTAGTGTTGGTATGATCGCACCTGATAACTAATACGCTTTAATTGTATATATGTCTTTGATTTTCAAAAAAATTAGTAAATTGACAAAAAATGGATGTGCAAATAAAAATAAGTCGGTAAATGAAAATATCGATAAAAAGAGGTGCAACACAAGGACTTCCCAGGAGGTCACCCAACCTAGTACTACTCTCGCCCAAGCACGCTTAACTGCGGAGTTCTGATGGGATCCGGTGCATTAGTGCTGGTATGATCGCACGTGATAACTAATACGCTTTAATTGTATATATGTCTTTGATTTTCGAAAAAATTAGTAAATTGAAAAAAAATGGATGTGCAAATAAAAATAAGTTGGTGAATGAAAATATCGATAAAAAGAGGTGCAACACAAGGACTTCCCAGGAGGTCACCCATCCTAGTACTACTCTCGCCCAAGCACGCTCAACTGCGGAGTTCTGATGGGATCCGGTGCATTAGTGCTGGTATGATCGCACCTGATAACTAATACGCTTTAATTGTATATATGTCTTTGATTTTCGAAAAAATTAGTAAATTGAAAAAAAATGGATGTGCAAATAAAAATAAGTCGGTGAATGAAAATATCGATAAAAAGAGGTGCAACACAAGGACTTCCCAGGAGGTCACCCATCCTAGTACTACTCTCGCCCAAGCACGCTCAACTGCGGAGTTCTGATGGGATCCGGTGCATAAGTGCTGGTATGATCGCACCTGATAACTAATACGCTTTAATTGTATATATGTCTTTGATTTTCGAAAAAATTAGTAAATTGAAAAAAAATGGATGTGCAAATAAATATAAGTCGGTGAATGAAAATATCGATAAAAAGATGTGCAACACAAGGACTTCCCAGGAGGTCACCCATCCTAGTACTACTCTCGCCCAAGCACGCTTAACTGCGGAGTTTTGATGGGATCCGGTGCATTAGTGCTGGTATGATTGCACCTGATAACTAATACGCTTTAATTGTATATATGTCTTTGATTTTTGAAAAAATTAGTAAATTGAAAAAAAATGGATGTGCAAATAAAAATAAGTCGATAAATGAAAATATTGATAAAAAGAGGTGCAACACAAGGACTTCCCAGGAGGTCACCCATCCTAGTACTACTCTCGCCCAAGCACGCTTAACTACGGAGTTCTGATGGGATCCGGTGCATTAGTGCTGGTATGATCGGAAAAAAAATTAGTCGGTGAATGAAAATATGTCTTTGATTTTCGAAAAAACTAGTAAATTGAAAAAAAATGGATGTGCAAATAAAAATAAGTCGGTGAATGAAAATATCGATAAAAAGAGGTGCAACACAAGGACTTTCCAGGAGGTCACCCATCTTAGTACTACTCTCGCCCAAGCACGCTTAACTGCGGAGTTCTGATGGGATCCGGTGCATTAGTGCTGGTATGATCGCACGTGATAACTAATACGCTTTAATTGTATATATGTCTTTGATTTTCGAAAAAATTAGTAAATTGAAAAAAAATGGATGTGCAAATAAAAATAAGTTGGTGAATGAAAATATCGATAAAAAGAGGTGCAACACAAGGACTTCCCAGGAGGTCACCCATCCTAGTACTACTCTCGCCCAAGCACGCTCAACTGCGGAGTTCTGATGGGATCCGGTGCATTAGTGCTGGTATGATCGCACCTGATAACTAATACGCTTTAATTGTATATATGTCTTTGATTTTCGAAAAAATTAGTAAATTGAAAAAAAATGGATGTGCAAATAAAAATAAGTCGGTGAATGAAAATATCGATAAAAAGATGTGCAACACAAGGACTTCCCAGGAGGTCACCCAACCTAGTACTACTCTCGCCCAAGCACGCTTAACTGCGGAGTTCTGATGGGATCCGGTGCATTAGTGCTGGTATGATTGCACCTGATAACTAATACGCTTTAATTGTATATATGTCTTTGATTTTTGAAAAAATTAGTAAATTGAAAAAAAATGGATGTGCAAATAAAAATAAGTCGATAAATGAAAATATTGATAAAAAGAGGTGCAACACAAGGACTTCCCAGGAGGTCACCCATCCTAGTACTACTCTCGCCCAAGCACGCTTAACTACGGAGTTCTGATGGGATCCGGTGCATTAGTGCTGGTATGATCGCACCTGATAACTAATACGCTTTAATTGTATATATGTCTTTGATTTTTAAAAAAATTAGTAAATTGACAAAAAATGGATGTGCAAATAAAAATAAGTCGGTAAATGAAAATATCGATAAAAAGAGGTGCAACACAAGGACTTCCCAGGAGGTCACCCAACCTAGTACTACTCTCGCCCAAGCACGCTTAACTGCGGAGTTCTGATGGGATCCGGTGCATTAGTGCTGGTATTATCGCACGTGATAACTAATACGCTTTAATTGTATATATGTCTTTGATTTTCGAAAAAATTAGTAAATTGAAAAAAAATGGATGTGCAAATAAAAATAAGTTGGTGAATGAAAATATCGATAAAAAGAGGTGCAACACAAGGACTTCCCAGGAGGTCACCCATCCTAGTACTACTCTCGCCCAAGCACGCTCAACTGCGGAGTTCTGATGGGATCCGGTGCATTAGTGCTGGTATGATCGCACCTGATAACTAATACGCTTTAATTGTATATATGTCTTTGATTTTCGAAAAAATTAGTAAATTGAAAAAAAATGGATGTGCAAATAAAAATAAGTCGGTGAATGAAAATATCGATAAAAAGAGGTGCAACACAAGGACTTCCCAGGAGGTCACCCATCCTAGTACTACTCTCGCCCAAGCACGCTCAACTGCGGAGTTCTGATGGGATCCGGTGCATAAGTGCTGGTATGATCGCACCTGATAACTAATACGCTTTAATTGTATATATGTCTTTGATTTTCGAAAAAATTAGTAAATTGAAAAAAAATGGATGTGCAAATAAATATAAGTCGGTGAATGAAAATATCGATAAAAAGATGTGCAACACAAGGACTTCCCAGGAGGTCACCCATCCTAGTACTACTCTCGCCCAAGCACGCTTAACTGCGGAGTTCTGATGGGATCCGGTGCATTAGTGCTGGTACGATCGCACCTGATAACTAATACGCTTTAATTGTATATATGTCTTTGATTTTCGAAAAAATTAGTAAATTGAAAAAAAATGGATGTGCAAATAAAAATAAGTCGGTGAATGAAAATATCGATAAAAAGAGGTGCAACACAAGGACTTCCTAGGAGGTCACCCATCCTAGTACTACTCTCGCCCAAGCACGCTTAACTGCGGAGTTCTGATGGGATCCGGTGCATTAGTGCTGGTACGATCGCACCTGATAACTAATACGCTTTAATTGTATATATGTCTTTGATTTTCGAAAAAATTAGTAAATTGAAAAAAAATGGATGTGCAAATAAAAATAAGTCGGTGAATGAAAATATCGATAAAAAGAGGTGCAACACAAGGACTTCCTAGGAGGTCACCCATCCTAGTACTACTCTCGCCCAAGCACGCTCAACTGCGGAGTTCTGATGGGATCCGGTGCATTAGTGCTGGTATGATCGCACCTGATAACAAATACGCTTTAATTGTATATATGTCTTTGATTTTCGAAAAAATTAGTAAATTGAAAAAAAATGGATGTGCAAATAAAAATAAGTTGGTAAATGAAAATATCGATAAAAAGAGGTGCAACACAAGGACTTCCCAGGAGGTCACCCATCCTAGTACTACTCTCGCCCAAGCACGCTTAGCTGCAAAGTTCTGATGGGATCCGGTGCATTAGTGCTGGTATGATCGCACCTGATAAGTAATACGCTTTAATTGTATATATGTCTTTGATTTTCGAAAAAATTAGTAAATTGAAAAAAAATGGATGTGCAAATAAAAATAAGTCGGTGAATGAAAATATCGATAAAAAGATGTGCAACACAAGGACTTCCCAGGAGGTCACCCAACCTAGTACTACTCTCGCCCAAGCACGCTTAACTGCGGAGTTCTGATGGGATCCGGTGCATTAGTGCTGGTATGATTGCACCTGATAACTAATACGCTTTAATTGTATATATGTCTTTGATTTTTGAAAAAATTAGTAAATTGAAAAAAAATGGATGTGCAAATAAAAATAAGTCGATAAATGAAAATATTGATAAAAAGAGGTGCAACACAAGGACTTCCCAGGAGGTCACCCATCCTAGTACTACTCTCGCCCAAGCGCGCTTAACTACGGAGTTCTGATGGGATCCGGTGCATTAGTGCTGGTATGATCGCACCTGATAACTAATACGCTTTAATTGTATATATGTCTTTGATTTTCAAAAAAATTAGTAAATTGACAAAAAATGGATGTGCAAATAAAAATAAGTCGGTAAATGAAAATATCGATAAAAAGAGGTGCAACACAAGGACTTCCCAGGAGGTCACCCAACCTAGTACTACTCTCGCCCAAGCACGCTTAACTGCGGAGTTCTGATGGGATCCGGTGCATTAGTGCTGGTATGATCGCACGTGATAACTAATACGCTTTAATTGTATATATGTCTTTGATTTTCGAAAAAATTAGTAAATTGAAAAAAAATGGATGTGCAAATAAAAATAAGTTGGTGAATGAAAATATCGATAAAAAGAGGTGCAACACAATGACTTCCCAGGAGGTCACCCATCCTAGTACTACTCTCGCCCAAGCACGCTCAACTGCGGAGTTCTGATGGGATCCGGTGCATTAGTGCTGGTATGATCGCACCTGATAACTAATACGCTTTAATTGTATATATGTCTTTGATTTTCGAAAAAATTAGTAAATTGAAAAAAAATGGATGTGCAAATAAAAATAAGTCGGTGAATGAAAATATCGATAAAAAGAGGTGCAACACAAGGACTTCCCAGGAGGTCACCCATCCTAGTACTACTCTCGCCCAAGCACGCTCAACTGCGGAGTTCTGATGGGATCCGGTGCATAAGTGCTGGTATGATCGCACCTGATAACTAATACGCTTTAATTGTATATATGTCTTTGATTTTCGAAAAAATTAGTAAATTGAAAAAAAATGGATGTGCAAATAAATATAAGTCGGTGAATGAAAATATCGATAAAAAGATGTGCAACACAAGGACTTCCCAGGAGGTCACCCATCCTAGTACTACTCTCGCCCAAGCACGCTTAACTGCGGAGTTCTGATGGGATCCGGTGCATTAGTGCTGGTACGATCGCACCTGATAACTAATACGCTTTAATTGTATATATGTCTTTGATTTTCGAAAAAATTAGTAAATTGAAAAAAAATGGATGTGCAAATAAAAATAAGTCGGTGAATGAAAATATCGATAAAAAGAGGTGCAACACAAGGACTTCCTAGGAGGTCACCCATCCTAGTACTACTCTCGCCCAAGCACGCTTAACTGCGGAGTTCTGATGGGATCCGGTGCATTAGTGCTGGTACGATCGCACCTGATAACTAATACGCTTTAATTGTATATATGTCTTTGATTTTCGAAAAAATTAGTAAATTGAAAAAAAATGGATGTGCAAATAAAAATAAGTCGGTGAATGAAAATATCGATAAAAAGAGGTGCAACACAAGGACTTCCTAGGAGGTCACCCATCCTAGTACTACTCTCGCCCAAGCACGCTCAACTGCGGAGTTCTGATGCGATCCGGTGCATTAGTGCTGGTATGATCGCACCTGATAACAAATACGCTTTAATTGTATATATGTCTTTGATTTTTGAAAAAATTAGTAAATTGAAAAAAAATGGATGTGCAAATAAAAATAAGTCTTTGAATGAAAATATCGATAAAAAGAGGTGCAACACAAGGACTTCCCAGGAGGTCACCCATCCTAGTACTACTCTCGCCCAAGCAGGCTCAACTGCGGAGTTCTAATGGGATCCGGTGCATTAGTGCTGGTATGATCGCACCTGATAACTAATACGCTTTAATTGTATATATGTCTTTGATTTTTGAAAAAATTAGTAAATTGAAAAAAAATGGATGTGCAAATAAAAATAAGTCGATAAATGAAAATATCGATAAAAAGAGGTGCAACACAAGGACTTCCCAGGAGGTCACCCATCCTAGTACTAGTCTCGCCCAAGCACGCTTATCTGCGGAGTTCTGATGGGATCCGGTGCATTAGCGTTGGTATGATCGCACCTGATAACTAATACGCTTTAATTGTATATATGTCTTTGATTTTCGAAAAAATTAGTAAATTGAAAAAAAATGGATGTGCAAATAAATATAAGTCGGTGAATGAAAATATCGATAAAAAGATGTGCAACACAAGGACTTCCCAGGAGGTCACCCATCCTAGTACTACTCTCGCCCAAGCACGCTTAACTGCGGAGTTCTGATGGGATCCGGTGCATTAGTGCTGGTACGATCGCACCTGATAACTAATACGCTTTAATTGTATATATGTCTTTGATTTTCGAAAAAATTAGTAAATTGAAAAAAAATGGATGTGCAAATAAAAATAAGTCGGTGAATGAAAATATCGATAAAAAGAGGTGCAACACAAGGACTTCCTAGGAGGTCACCCATCCTAGTACTACTCTCGCCCAAGCACGCTCAACTGCGGAGTTCTGATGGGATCCGGTGCATTAGTACTGGTATGATTGCACCTGATAACAAATACGCTTTAATTGTATATATGTCTTTGATTTTTGAAAAAATTAGTAAATTGAAAAAAAATGGATGTGCAAATAAACATAAGTCGATAAATGAAAATATCGATAAAAAGAGGTGCAACACAATGACTTCCCAAGAGGTCACCCATCCTAGTACTAGTCTCGCCCAAGCACGCTTAACTGCGGAGTTCTGATGGGATCCGGTGCATTAGTGTTGGTATGATCGCACCTGATAACTAATACGCTTTAATTGTATATATGTCTTTGATTTTCGAAAAAATTAGTAAATTGAAAAAAAATGAATGTGCAAATAAAAATAAGTCGGTAAATGAAAATATCGATAAAAAGATGTGCAACACAAGGACTTCCCAGGAGGTCACCCAACCTAGTACTACTCTCGCGCAAGCACGCTTAACTGCGGAGTTCTGATGGGATCCGGTGCATTAGTGCTGGTATGATCGCACCTGATAACTAATACGCTTTAATTGTATATATGTCTTTGATTTTCGAAAAAATTAGTAAATTGACAAAAAATGGATGTGCAAATAAAAATAAGTCGGTAAATGAAAATATCGATAAAAAGAGGTGCAACACAAGGACTTCCCAGGAGGTCACCCATCCTAGTACTACTCTCGCCCAAGCAGGCTTAGCTGCAGAGTTCTGATGGGATCCGGTGCATTAGTGCTGGTATGATCGCACCTGATAACTAATACGCTTTAATTGTATATATGTCTTTGATTTTCGAAAAAATTAGTAAATTGAAAAAAACTGGATGTGCAAATAAAAATAAGTCGGTAAATGAAAATATCGATAAAAAGAGGTGCAACACAAGGACTTCCCAGGAGGTCACCCATCCTAGTACTACTCTCGCCCAAGCAGGCTCAACTGCGGAGTTCTAATGGGATCCGGTGCATTAGTGCTGGTATGATCGCACCTGATAACTAATACGCTTTAATTGTATATATCTCTATGATTTTTGAAAAAATTAGTAAATTGACAAAAAATGGATGTGCAAATAAAAATAAGTCGGTGAATGAAAATATCGATAAAAAGAGGTGCAACACAAGGACTTCCCAGGAGGTCACCCATCCTAGTACTACTCTCGCCCAAGCAGGCTTAGCTGCAGAGTTCTGATGGGATCCGGTGCATTAGTGCTGGTATGATCGCACCTGATAACTAATACGCTTTAATTGTATATATGTCTTTGATTTTCGAAAAAATTAGTAAATTGAAAAAAAATGGATGTGCAAATAAAAATAAGTCGGTAAATGAAAATATCGATAAAAAGAGGTGCAACACAAGGACTTCCCAGGAGGTCACCCATCCTAGTACTACTCTCGCCCAAGCACGCTTAGCTGCAAAGTTCTGATGGGATCCGGTGCATTAGTGCTGGTATGATCGCACCTGATAACTAATACGCTTTAATTGTATATATGTCTTTGATTTTCGAAAAAATTAGTAAATTGAAAAAAAATGGATATGCAAATAAATATAAGTCGGTGAATGAAAATATCGATAAAAAGATGTGCAACACAAGGACTTCCCAGGAGGTCACCCAACCTAGTACTACTCTCGCCCAAGCACGCTTAACTGCGGAGTTCTGATGGGATCCGGTGCATTAGTGCTGGTATGATCGCACCTGATAACTAATACGCTTTAATTGTATATATGTCTTTGATTTTTGAAAAAATTAGTAAATTGAAAAAAAATGGATGTGCAAATAAAAATAAGTCGATAAATGAAAATATCGATAAAAAGAGGTGCAACACAAGGACTTCCCAGGAGGTCACCCATCCTAGTACTACTCTCGCCCAAGCACGCTCAACTGCGGAGTTCTGATGGGATCCGGTGCATTAGTGCTGGTATGATCGCACCTGATAACTAACACGCTTTAATTGTATATATGTCTTTGATTTTCGAAAAAATTAGTAAATTGACAAAAAATGGATGTGCAAATAAAAATAAGTCGGTAAATGAAAATATCGATAAAAAGAGGTGCAACACAAGGACTTCCCAGGAGGTCACCCATCCTAGTACTACTCTCGCCCAAGCACGCTTAGCTGCAAAGTTCTGATGGGATCCGGTGCATTAGTGCTGGTATGACTGCACCTGATAACTAATACGCTTTAATTGTATATATGTCTTTGATTTTCGAAAAAATTAGTAAATTGAAAAAAAATGGATGTGCAAATAAATATAAGTCGGTGAATGAAAATATCGATAAAAAGATGTGCAACACAAGGACTTCCCAGGAGGTCACCCAACCTAGTACTACTCTCGCCCAAGCACGCTTACCTGCGGAGTTCTGATGGGATCCGGTGCATTAGTGCTGGTATGATCGCACCTGATAACTAATACGCTTTAATTGTATATATGTCTTTGATTTTCGAAAAAATTAGTAAATTGAAAAAAAATGGATGTGCAAATAAATATAAGTCGGTGAATGAAAATATCGATAAAAAGAGGTGCAACACAAGGACTTCCCAGGAGGTCACCCATTCTAGTACTACTCTCGCCCAAGCACGCTCAACTGCGGAGTTCTAATGGGATCCGGTGCATTAGTGCTGGTATGATCGCACCTGATAACTAATACGCTTTAATTGTATATATGTCTTTGATTTTCGAAAAAATTAGTAAATTGAAAAAAAATGGATGTGCAAATAAAAATAAGTCGGTGAATGAAAATATCGATAAAAAGAGGTGCAACACAAGGACTTCCCAGGAGGTCACCCATCCTAGTACTACTCTCGCCCAAGCACGCTCAACTGCGGAGTTCTAATGGGATCCGGTGCATTAGTGCTGGTATGATCGCACCTGATAACTAATACGCTTTAATTGTATATATGTCTTTGATTTTTGAAAAAATTAGTAAATTGAAAAAAAATGGATGTGCAAATAAAAATAAGTCGATAAATGAAAATATCGATAAAAAGAGCTGCAACACAAGGACTTCCCAGGAGGTCACCCATCCTAGTACTAGTCTCGCCCAAGCACGCTTAACTGCGGAATTCTGATGGGATCCGGTGCATTAGTGTTGGTATGATCGCACCTGATAACTAATACGCTTTAATTGTATATATGTCTTTGATTTTCGAAAAAATTAGTAAATTGAAAAAAAATGGATGTGCAAATAAAAATAAGTCGGTAAATGAAAATATCGATAAAAAGAGGTGCAACACAAGGACTTCCCAGGAGGTCACCCATCCTAGTACTACTCTCGCCCTAGCACGCTTAGCTGCAAAGTTCTGATGGGATCCGGTGCATTAGTGCTGGTATGATCGCACCTGATAACTAATACGCTTTAATTGTATATATGTCTTTGATTTTCGAAAAAATTAGTAAATTGACAAAAAATGGATGTGCAAATAAAAATAAGTCGGTAAATGAAAATATCGATAAAAAGAGGTGCAACACAAGGACTTCCCAGGAGGTCACCCATCCTAGTACTACTCTCGCCCAAGCAGGCTTAGCTGCAGAGTTCTGATGGGATCCGGTGCATTAGTGCTGGTATGATCGCACCTGATAACTAATACGCTTTAATTGTATATATGTCTTTGATTTTCGAAAAAATTAGTAAATTGAAAAAAACTGGATGTGCAAATAAAAATAAGTCGGTAAATGAAAATATCGATAAAAAGAGGTGCAACACAAGGACTTCCCAGGAGGTCACCCATCCTAGTACTACTCTCGCCCAAGCAGGCTCAACTGCGGAGTTCTAATGGGATCCGGTGCATTAGTGCTGGTATGATCGCACCTGATAACTAATACGCTTTAATTGTATATATCTCTATGATTTTTGAAAAAATTAGTAAATTGACAAAAAATGGATGTGCAAATAAAAATAAGTCGGTGAATGAAAATATCGATAAAAAGAGGTGCAACACAAGGACTTCCCAGGAGGTCACCCATCCTAGTACTACTCTCGCCCAAGCAGGCTTAGCTGCAGAGTTCTGATGGGATCCGGTGCATTAGTGCTGGTATGATCGCACCTGATAACTAATACGCTTTAATTGTATATATGTCTTTGATTTTCGAAAAAATTAGTAAATTGAAAAAAAATGGATGTGCAAATAAAAATAAGTCGGTAAATGAAAATATCGATAAAAAGAGGTGCAACACAAGGACTTCCCAGGAGGTCACCCATCCTAGTACTACTCTCGCCCAAGCACGCTTAACTACGGAGTTCTGATGGGATCCGGTGCATTACTGCTGGTATGATCGGAAAAAAAATTAGTCGGTGAACGAAAATATGTCTTTGATTTTCGAAAAAATTAGTAAATTGAAAAAAAATGGATGTGCAAATAAAAATAAGTCGATAAATGAAAATATCGATAAAAAGAGCTGCAACACAAGGACTTCCCAGGAGGTCACCCATCCTAGTACTAGTCTCGCCCAAGCACGCTTAACTGCGGAATTCTGATGGGATCCGGTGCATTAGTGTTGGTATGATCGCACCTGATAACTAATACGCTTTAATTGTATATATGTCTTTGATTTTCGAAAAAATTAGTAAATTGAAAAAAAATGGATGTGCAAATAAAAATAAGTCGGTAAATGAAAATATCGATAAAAAGAGGTGCAACACAAGGACTTCCCAGGAGGTCACCCATCCTAGTACTACTCTCGCCCAAGCACGCTTAGCTGCAAAGTTCTGATGGGATCCGGTGCATTAGTGCTGGTATGATCGCACCTGATAACTAATACGCTTTAATTGTATATATGTCTTTGATTTTCGAAAAAATTAGTAAATTGACAAAAAATGGATGTGCAAATAAAAATAAGTCGGTAAATGAAAATATCGATAAAAAGAGGTGCAACACAAGGACTTCCCAGGAGGTCACCCATCCTAGTACTACTCTCGCCCAAGCAGGCTTAGCTGCAGAGTTCTGATGGGATCCGGTGCATTAGTGCTGGTATGATCGCACCTGATAACTAATACGCTTTAATTGTATATATGTCTTTGATTTTCGAAAAAATTAGTAAATTGAAAAAAAATGGATATGCAAATAAATATAAGTCGGTGAATGAAAATATCGATAAAAAGATGTGCAACACAAGGACTTCCCAGGAGGTCACCCAACCTAGTACTACTCTCGCCCAAGCACGCTTAACTGCGGAGTTCTGATGGGATCCGGTGCATTAGTGCTGGTATGATCGCACCTGATAACTAATACGCTTTAATTGTATATATGTCTTTGATTTTTGAAAAAATTAGTAAATTGAAAAAAAATGGATGTGCAAATAAAAATAAGTCGATAAATGAAAATATCGATAAAAAGAGGTGCAACACAAGGACTTCCCAGGAGGTCACCCATCCTAGTACTACTCTCGCCCAAGCACGCTCAACTGCGGAGTTCTGATGGGATCCGGTGCATTAGTGCTGGTATGATCGCACCTGATAACTAACACGCTTTAATTGTATATATGTCTTTGATTTTCGAAAAAATTAGTAAATTGACAAAAAATGGATGTGCAAATAAAAATAAGTCGGTAAATGAAAATATCGATAAAAAGAGGTGCAACACAAGGACTTCCCAGGAGGTCACCCATCCTAGTACTACTCTCGCCCAAGCACGCTTAGCTGCAAAGTTCTGATGGGATCCGGTGCATTAGTGCTGGTATGACTGCACCTGATAACTAATACGCTTTAATTGTATATATGTCTTTGATTTTCGAAAAAATTAGTAAATTGAAAAAAAATGGATGTGCAAATAAATATAAGTCGGTGAATGAAAATATCGATAAAAAGATGTGCAACACAAGGACTTCCCAGGAGGTCACCCAACCTAGTACTACTCTCGCCCAAGCACGCTTACCTGCGGAGTTCTGATGGGATCCTGTGCATTAGTGCTGGTATGATCGCACCTGATAACTAATACGCTTTAATTGTATATATGTCTTTGATTTTCGAAAAAATTAGTAAATTGAAAAAAAATGGATGTGCAAATAAATATAAGTCGGTGAATGAAAATATCGATAAAAAGAGGTGCAACACAAGGACTTCCCAGGAGGTCACCCATCCTAGTACTACTCTCGCCCAAGCACGCTCAACTGCGGAGTTCTAATGGGATCCGGTGCATTAGTGCTGGTATGATCGCACCTGATAACTAATACGCTTTAATTGTATATATGTCTTTGATTTTTGAAAAAATTAGTAAATTGAAAAAAAATGGATGTGCAAATAAAAATAAGTCGATAAATGAAAATATCGATAAAAAGAGGTGCAACACAAGGACTTCCCAGGAGGTCACCCATCCTAGTACTAGTCTCGCCCAAGCACGCTTAACTGCGGAGTTCTGATGGGATCCGGTGCATTAGCGTTGGTATGATCGCACCTGATAACTAATACGCTTTAATTGTATATATGTCTTTGATTTTCGAAAAAATTAGTAAATTGAAAAAAAATGGATGTGCAAATAAATATAAGTCGGTGAATGAAAATATCGATAAAAAGAAGTGCAACACAAGGACTTCCCAGGAGGTCACCCATCCTAGTACTACTCTCGCCCAAGCACGCTTAACTGCGGAGTTCTGATGGGATCCGGTGCATTAGTGCTGGTACGATCATACCTAATAACTAATACGCTTTAATTGTATATATGTCTTTGATTTTCGAAAAAATTAGTAAATTGAAAAAAAATGGATGTGCAAATAAAAATAAGTCGGTGAATGAAAATATCGATAAAAAGAGGTGCAACACAAGGACTTCCTAGGAGGTCACCCATCCTAGTACTACTCTCGCCCAAGCACGCTCAACTGCGGAGTTCTGATGGGATCCGGTGCATTAGTGCTGGTATGATTGCACCTGATAACTAATACGCTTTAATTGTATATATGTCTTTGATTTTCGAAAAAATTAGTAAATTGAAAAAAAATGGATGTGCAAATAAAAATAAGTCGGTGAATGAAAATATCGATAAAAAGAGGTGCAACACAAGGACTTCCCAGGAGGTCACCCATCCTAGTACTACTCTCGCCCAAGCACGCTTAACTACGGAGTTCTGATGGGATCCGGTGCATTAGTGCTGGTATGATCGGAAAAAAAATTAGTCGGTGAACGAAAATATGTCTTTGATTTTCGAAAAAATTAGTAAATTGAAAAAAAATGGATGTGCAAATAAAAATAAGTCGATAAATGAAAATATCGATAAAAAGAGGTGCAACACAAGGACTTCCCAGGAGGTCACCCATCCTAGTACTAGTCTCGCCCAAGCACGCTTAACTGCGGAATTCTGATGGGATCCGGTGCATTAGTGTTGGTATGATCGCACCTGATAACTAATACGCTTTAATTGTATATATGTCTTTGATTTTCGAAAAAATTAGTAAATTGAAAAAAAATGGATGTGCAAATAAAAATAAGTCGGTAAATGAAAATATCGATAAAAAGAGGTGCAACACAAGGACTTCCCAGGAGGTCACCCATCCTAGTACTACTCTCGCCCAAGCACGCTTAGCTGCAAAGTTCTGATGGGATCCGGTGCATTAGTGCTGGTATGATCGCACCTGATAACTAATACGCTTTAATTGTATATATGTCTTTGATTTTCGAAAAAATTAGTAAATTGAAAAAAAATGGATATGCAAATAAATATAAGTCGGTGAATGAAAATATCGATAAAAAGATGTGCAACACAAGGACTTCCCAGGAGGTCACCCAACCTAGTACTACTCTCGCCCAAGCACGCTTAACTGCGGAGTTCTGATGGGATCCGGTGCATTAGTGCTGGTATGATCGCACGTGATAACTAATACGCTTTAATTGTATATATGTCTTTGATTTTCGAAAAAATTAGTAAATTGAAAAAAAATGGATGTGCAAATAAAAATAAGTCGATAAATGAAAATATCGATAAAAAGAGGTGCAACACAAGGACTTCCCAGGAGGTCACCCATCCTAGTACTACTCTCGCCCAAGCACGCTTAACTGCGGAGTTCTGATGGGATCCGGTGCATTAGCGTTGGTATGATCGCACCTGATAACTAATACGCTTTAATTGTATATATGTCTTTGATTTTCGAAAAAATTAGTAAATTGAAAAAAAATGGATGTGCAAATAAATATAAGTCGGTGAATGAAAATATCGATAAAAAGATGTGCAACACAAGGACTTCCCAGGAGGTCACCCATCCTAGTACTACTCTCACCCAAGCACGCTTAACTGCGGAGTTCTGATGGGATCCGGTGCATTAGTGCTGGTATGATCGCACCTGATAACTAATACGCTTTAATTGTATATATGTCTTTGATTTTCGAAAAAATTAGTAAATTGAAAAAAAATGGATGTGCAAATAAAAATAAGTCGGTGAATGAAAATATCGATAAAAAGAGGTGCAACACAAGGACTTCCCAGGAGGTCACCCATCCTAGTACTACTCTCGCCCAAGCACGCTTAACTACGGAGTTCTGATGGGATCCGGTGCATTAGTGCTGGTATGATCGGAAAAAAAATTAGTCGGTGAACGAAAATATGTCTTTGATTTTCGAAAAAATTAGTAAATTGAAAAAAAATGGATGTGCAAATAAAAATAAGTCGATAAATGAAAATATCGATAAAAAGAGGTGCAACACAAGGACTTCCCAGGAGGTCACCCATCCTAGTACTAGTCTCGCCCAAGCACGCTTAACTGCGGAATTCTGATGGGATCCGGTGCATTAGTGTTGGTATGATCGCACCTGATAACTAATACGCTTTAATTGTATATATGTCTTTGATTTTCGAAAAAATTAGTAAATTGAAAAAAAATGGATGTGCAAATAAAAATAAGTCGGTAAATGAAAATATCGATAAAAAGAGGTGCAACACAAGGACTTCCCAGGAGGTCACCCATCCTAGTACTACTCTCGCCCAAGCACGCTTAGCTGCAAAGTTCTGATGGGATCCGGTGCATTAGTGCTGGTATGATCGCACCTGATAACTAATACGCTTTAATTGTATATATGTCTTTGATTTTCGAAAAAATTAGTAAATTGAAAAAAAATGGATATGCAAATAAATATAAGTCGGTGAATGAAAATATCGATAAAAAGATGTGCAACACAAGGACTTCCCAGGAGGTCACCCAACCTAGTACTACTCTCGCCCAAGCACGCTTAACTGCGGAGTTCTGATGGGATCCGGTGCATTAGTGCTGGTATGATCGCACGTGATAACTAATACGCTTTAATTGTATATATGTCTTTGATTTTCGAAAAAATTAGTAAATTGAAAAAAAATGGATGTGCAAATAAAAATAAGTCGATAAATGAAAATATCGATAAAAAGAGGTGCAACACAAGGACTTCCCAGGAGGTCACCCATCCTAGTACTACTCTCGCCCAAGCACGCTTAACTGCGGAGTTCTGATGGGATCCGGTGCATTAGCGTTGGTATGATCGCACCTGATAACTAATACGCTTTAATTGTATATATGTCTTTGATTTTCGAAAAAATTAGTAAATTGAAAAAAAATGGATGTGCAAATAAATATAAGTCGGTGAATGAAAATATCGATAAAAAGATGTGCAACACAAGGACTTCCCAGGAGGTCACCCATCCTAGTACTACTCTCACCCAAGCACGCTTAACTGCGGAGTTCTGATGGGATCCGGTGCATTAGTGCTGGTATGATCGCACCTGATAACTAATACGCTTTAATTGTATATATGTCTTTGATTTTCGAAAAAATTAGTAAATTGAAAAAAAATGGATGTGCAAATAAAAAGAAGTCGATAAATGAAAATATCGATAAAAAGAGGTGCAACACAAGGACTTCCCAGGAGGTCACCCATCCTAGTACTACTCTCGCCCAAGCAGGCTCAACTGCGGAGTTCTAATGGGATCCGGTGCATTAGTGCTGGTATGATCGCACCTGATAACTAATACGCTTTAATTGTATATATCTCTATGATTTTTGAAAAAATTAGTAAATTGACAAAAAATGGATGTGCAAATAAAAATAAGTCGGTGAATGAAAATATCGATAAAAAGAGGTGCAACACAAGGACTTCCCAGGAGGTCACCCATCCTAGTACTACTCTCGCCCAAGCAGGCTTAGCTGCAGAGTTCTGATGGGATCCGGTGCATTAGTGCTGGTATGATCGCACCTGATAACTAATACGCTTTAATTGTATATATGTCTTTGATTTTTGAAAAAATTAGTAAATTGAAAAAAAATGGATGTGCAAATAAAAATAAGTCGATAAATGAAAATATCGATAAAAAGAGGTGCAACACAAGGACATCCCAGGAGGTCACCCATCCTAGTACTACTCTCGCCCAAGCACGCTCAACTGCGGAGTTCTGATGGGATCCGGTGCATTAGTGCTGGTATGATCGCACCTGATAACTAACACGCTTTAATTGTATATATGTCTTTGATTTTCGAAAAAATTAGTAAATTGACAAAAAATGGATGTGCAAATAAAAATAAGTCGGTAAATGAAAATATCGATAAAAAGAGGTGCAACACAAGGACTTCCCAGGAGGTCACCCATCCTAGTACTACTCTCGCCCAAGCACGCTTAGCTGCAAAGTTCTGATGGGATCCGGTGCATTAGTGCTGGTATGACTGCACCTGATAACTAATACGCTTTAATTGTATATATGTCTTTGATTTTCGAAAAAATTAGTAAATTGAAAAAAAATGGATGTGCAAATAAATATAAGTCGGTGAATGAAAATATCGATAAAAAGATGTGCAACACAAGGACTTCCCAGGAGGTCACCCAACCTAGTACTACTCTCGCCCAAGCACGCTTACCTGCGGAGTTCTGATGGGATCCGGTGCATTAGTGCTGGTATGATCGCACCTGATAACTAATACGCTTTAATTGTATATATGTCTTTGATTTTCGAAAAAATTAGTAAATTGAAAAAAAATGGATGTGCAAATAAATATAAGTCGGTGAATGAAAATATCGATAAAAAGAGGTGCAACACAAGGACTTCCCAGGAGGTCACCCATCCTAGTACTACTCTCGCCCAAGCACGCTCAACTGCGGAGTTCTAATGGGATCCGGTGCATTAGTGCTGGTATGATCGCACCTGATAACTAATACGCTTTAATTGTATATATGTCTTTGATTTTTGAAAAAATTAGTAAATTGAAAAAAAATGGATGTGCAAATAAAAATAAGTCGATAAATGAAAATATCGATAAAAAGAGGTGCAACACAAGGACTTCCCAGGAGGTCACCCATCCTAGTACTAGTCTCGCCCAAGCACGCTTAACTGCGGAGTTCTGATGGGATCCGGTGCATTAGCGTTGGTATGATCGCACCTGATAACTAATACGCTTTAATTGTATATATGTCTTTGATTTTTGAAAAAATTAGTAAATTGAAATAAAATGGATGTGCAAATAAAAATAAGTCGATAAATGAAAATATCGATAAAAAGAGGTGCAACACAAGGACTTCCCAGGAGGTCACCCATCCTAGTACTACTCTCGCCCAAGCACGCTCAACTGCGGAGTTCTGATGGGATCCGGTGCATTAGTGCTGGTATGATTGCACCTGATAACTAATACGCTTTAATTGTATATATGTCTTTGATTTTCGAAAAAATTAGTAAATTGAAAAAAAATGGATGTGCAAATAAAAATAAGTCGGTGAATGAAAATATCGATAAAAAGAGGTGCAACACAAGGACTTCCCAGGAGGTCACCCATCCTAGTACTACTCTCGCCCAAGCACGCTTAACTACGGAGTTCTGATGGGATCCGGTGCATTAGTGCTGGTATGATCGGAAAAAAAATTAGTCGGTGAACGAAAATATGTCTTTGATTTTCGAAAAAATTAGTAAATTGAAAAAAAATGGATGTGCAAATAAAAATAAGTCGATAAATGAAAATATCGATAAAAAGAGGTGCAACACAAGGACTTCCCAGGAGGTCACCCATCCTAGTACTAGTCTCGCCCAAGCACGCTTAACTGCGGAATTCTGATGGGATCCGGTGCATTAGTGTTGGTATGATCGCACCTGATAACTAATACGCTTTAATTGTATATATGTCTTTGATTTTCGAAAAAATTAGTAAATTGAAAAAAAATGGATGTGCAAATAAAAATAAGTCGGTAAATGAAAATATCGATAAAAAGAGGTGCAACACAAGGACTTCCCAGGAGGTCACCCATCCTAGTACTACTCTCGCCCAAGCACGCTTAGCTGCAAAGTTCTGATGGGATCCGGTGCATTAGTGCTGGTATGATCGCACCTGATAACTAATACGCTTTAATTGTATATATGTCTTTGATTTTCGAAAAAATTAGTAAATTGAAAAAAAATGGATATGCAAATAAATATAAGTCGGTGAATGAAAATATCGATAAAAAGATGTGCAACACAAGGACTTCCCAGGAGGTCACCCAACCTAGTACTACTCTCGCCCAAGCACGCTTAACTGCGGAGTTCTGATGGGATCCGGTGCATTAGTGCTGGTATGATCGCACCTGATAACTAATACGCTTTAATTGTATATATGTCTTTGATTTTTGAAAAAATTAGTAAATTGAAAAAAAATGGATGTGCAAATAAAAATAAGTCGATAAATGAAAATATCGATAAAAAGAGGTGCAACACAAGGACTTCCCAGGAGGTCACCCATCCTAGTACTACTCTCGCCCAAGCACGCTCAACTGCGGAGTTCTGATGGGATCCGGTGCATTAGTGCTGGTATGATCGCACCTGATAACTAACACGCTTTAATTGTATATATGTCTTTGATTTTCGAAAAAATTAGTAAATTGACAAAAAATGGATGTGCAAATAAAAATAAGTCGGTAAATGAAAATATCGATAAAAAGAGGTGCAACACAAGGACTTCCCAGGAGGTCACCCATCCTAGTACTACTCTCGCCCAAGCACGCTTAGCTGCAAAGTTCTGATGGGATCCGGTGCATTAGTGCTGGTATGACTGCACCTGATAACTAATACGCTTTAATTGTATATATGTCTTTGATTTTCGAAAAAATTAGTAAATTGAAAAAAAATGGATGTGCAAATAAATATAAGTCGGTGAATGAAAATATCGATAAAAAGATGTGCAACACAAGGACTTCCCAGGAGGTCACCCAACCTAGTACTACTCTCGCCCAAGCACGCTTACCTGCGGAGTTCTGATGGGATCCGGTGCATTAGTGCTGGTATGATCGCACCTGATAAACTAATACGCTTTAATTGTATATATGTCTTTGATTTTCGAAAAAATTAGTAAATTGAAAAAAAATGGATGTGCAAATAAATATAAGTCGGTGAATGAAAATATCGATAAAAAGAGGTGCAACACAAGGACTTCCCAGGAGGTCACCCATCCTAGTACTACTCTCGCCCAAGCACGCTCAACTGCGGAGTTCTAATGGGATCCGGTGCATTAGTGCTGGTATGATCGCACCTGATAACTAATACGCTTTAATTGTATATATGTCTTTGATTTTTGAAAAAATTAGTAAATTGAAAAAAAATGGATGTGCAAATAAAAATAAGTCGATAAATGAAAATATCGATAAAAAGAGGTGCAACACAAGGACTTCCCAGGAGGTCACCCATCCTAGTACTAGTCTCGCCCAAGCACGCTTAACTGCGGAGTTCTGATGGGATCCGGTGCATTAGCGTTGGTATGATCGCACCTGATAACTAATACGCTTTAATTGTATATATGTCTTTGATTTTCGAAAAAATTAGTAAATTGAAAAAAAATGGATGTGCAAATAAATATAAGTCGGTGAATGAAAATATCGATAAAAAGATGTGCAACACAAGGACTTCCCAGGAGGTCACCCATCCTAGTACTACTCTCGCCCAAGCACGCTTAACTGCGGAGTTCTGATGGGATCCGGTGCATTAGTGCTGGTACGATCATACCTAATAACTAATACGCTTTAATTGTATATATGTCTTTGATTTTCGAAAAAATTAGTAAATTGAAAAAAAATGAATGTGCAAATAAAAATAAGTCGGTGAATGAAAATATCGATAAAAAGAGGTGCAACACAAGGACTTCCTAGGAGGTCACCCATCCTAGTACTACTCTCGCCCAAGCACGCTCAACTGCGGAGTTCTGATGGGATGCGGTGCATTAGTGCTGGTATGATTGCACCTGATAACAAATACGCTTTAATTGTATATATGTCTTTGATTTTTGAAAAAATTAGTAAATTGAAAAAAAATGGATGTGCAAATAAAAATAAGTCGATAAATGAAAATATCGATAAAAAGAGGTGCAACACAATGACTTCCCAAGAGGTCACCCATCCTAGTACTAGTCTCGCCCAAGCACGCTTAACTGCGGAGTTCTGATGGGATCCGGTGCATTAGTGTTGGTATGATCGCACCTGATAACTAATACGCTTTAATTGTATATATGTCTTTGATTTTCGAAAAAATTAGTAAATTGAAAAAAAATGGATGTGCAAATAAAAATAAGTTGGTAAATGAAAATATCGATAAAAAGAGGTGCAACACAAGGACTTCCCAGGAGGTCACCCATCCTAGTACTACTCTCGCCCAAGCACGCTTAGCTGCAAAGTTCTGATGGGATCCGGTGCATTAGTGCTGGTATGATCGCACCTGATAACTAATACGCTTTAATTGTATATATGTCTTTGATTTTCGAAAAAATTAGTAAATTGAAAAAAACTGGATGTGCAAATAAAAATAAGTCGGTGAATGAAAATATCGATAAAAAGATGTGCAACACAAGGACTTCCCAGGAGGTCACCCAACCTAGTACTACTCTCGCCCAAGCACGTTTAACTGCGGAGTTCTGATGGGATCCGGTGCATTAGTGCTGGTATGATCGCACCTGATAACTAATACGCTTTAATTGTATATATGTCTTTGATTTTTGAAAAAATTAGTAAATTGAAAAAAAATGGATGTGCAAATAAAAATAAGTCGATAAATGAAAATATTGATAAAAAGAGGTGCAACACAAGGACTTCCCAGGAGGTCACCCATCCTAGTACTACTCTCGCCCAAGCACGCTCAACTGCGGAGTTCTGATGGGATCCGGTGCATTAGTGCTGGTATGATCGCACCTGATAACTAATACGCTTTAATTGTATATATGTCTTTGATTTTCAAAAAAATTAGTAAATTGACAAAAAATGGATGTGCAAATAAAAATAAGTCGGTAAATGAAAATATCGATAAAAAGAGGTGCAACACAAGGACTTCCCAGGAGGTCACCCATCCTAGTACTACTCTCGCCCAAGCAGGCTTAGCTGCGGAGTTCTGATGGGATCCGGTGCATTAGTGCTGGTATGATCGCACCTGATAACTAATACGCTTTAATTGTATATATGTCTTTGATTTTCGAAAAATTAGTAAATTGAAAAAAAATGGATGTGCAAATAAAAATAAGTCGGTGAATGAAAATATCGATAAAAAGAGGTGCAACACAAGGACTTCCCAGGAGGTCACCCATCCTAGTACTACTCTCGCCCAAGCACGCTTAACTACGGAGTTCTGATGGGATCCGGTGCATTAGTGCTGGTATGATCGCACCTGATAACTAATACGCTTTAATTGTATATATGTCTTTGATTTTCGAAAAAATTAGTAAATTGAAAAAAAATGGATGTGCAAATAAAAATAAGTCGGTAAATGAAAATATCGATAAAAAGAGGTGCAACACAAGGACTTCCCAGGAGGTCACCCAACCTAGTACTACTCTCGCCCAAGCACGCTTAACTGCGGAGTTCTGATGGGATTCGGTGCATTAGTGCTGGTATGATCGCACCTGATAACTAATACGCTTTAATTGTATATATGTCTTTGATTTTTGAAAAAATTAGTAAATTGAAATAAAATGGATGTGCAAATAAAAATAAGTCGATAAATGAAAATATCGATAAAAAGAGGTGCAACACAAGGACTTCCCAGGAGGTCACCCATCCTAGTACTACTCTCGCCCAAGCACGCTCAACTGCGGAGTTCTGATGGGATCCGGTGCATTAGTGCTGGTATGATCGCACCTGATAACTAATACGCTTTAATTGTATATATGTCTTTGATTTTCGAAAAAATTAGTAAATTGACAAAAAATGGATGTGCAAATAAAAATAAGTCGGTAAATGAAAATATCGATAAAAAGAGGGGCAACACAAGGACTTCCCAGGAGGTCACTCATCCTAGTACTACTCTCGCCCAAGCAGGCTTAGTTGCAGAGTTCTGATGGGATCCGGTGCATTAGTGCTGGTATGATCGCACCTGATAACTAATACGCTTTAATTGTATATATGTCTTTGATTTTCGAAAAAATTAGTAAATTGAAAAAAAATGGATGTGCAAATAAAAATAAGTCGGTGAATGAAAATATCGATAAAAAGAGGTGCAACACAAGGACTTCCCAGGAGGTCACCCATCCTAGTACTACTCTCGCCCAAGCACGCTTAACTACGGAGTTCTGATGGGATCCGGTGCATTAGTGCTGGTATAATCGGAAAAAAAATTAGTCGGTGAACGAAAATATGTCTTTGATTTTCGAAAAAATTAGTAAATTGAAAAAAAATGGATGTGCAAATAAAAATAAGTCGATAAATGAAAATATCGATAAAAAGAGGTGCAACACAAGGACTTCCCAGGAGGTCACCCATCCTAGTACTAGTCTCGCCCAAGCACGCTTAACTGCGGAATTCTGATGGGATCCGGTGCATTAGTGTTGGTATGATCGCACCTGATAACTAATACGCTTTAATTGTATATATGTCTTTGATTTTCGAAAAAATTAGTAAATTGAAAAAAAATGGATGTGCAAATAAAAATAAGTCGGTAAATGAAAATATCGATAAAAAGAGGTGCAACACAAGGACTTCCCAGGAGGTCACCCATCCTAGTACTACTCTCGCCCAAGCACGCTTAGCTGCAAAGTTCTGATGGGATCCGGTGCATTAGTGCTGGTATGATCGCACCTGATAACTAATACGCTTTAATTGTATATATGTCTTTGATTTTCGAAAAAATTAGTAAATTGAAAAAAAATGGATATGCAAATAAATATAAGTCGGTGAATGAAAATATCGATAAAAAGATGTGCAACACAAGGACTTCCCAGGAGGTCACCCAACCTAGTACTACTCTCGCCCAAGCACGCTTAACTGCGGAGTTCTGATGGGATCCGGTGCATTAGTGCTGGTATGATCGCACCTGATAACTAATACGCTTTAATTGTATATATGTCTTTGATTTTCGAAAAAATTAGTAAATTGAAAAAAAATGGATGTGCAAATAAATATAAGTCGGTGAATGAAAATATCGATAAAAAGATGTGCAACACAAGGACTTCCCAGGAGGTCACCCAACCTAATACTACTCTCGCCCAAGCACGCTTAACTGCGGAGTTCTGATGGGATCCGGTGCATTAGTGCTGGTATGATCGCACCTGATAACTAATACGCTTTAATTGTATATATGTCTTTGATTTTTGAAAAAATTAGTAAATTGAAAAAAAATGGATGTGCAAATAAAAATAAGTCGATAAATGAAAATATCGATAAAAAGAGGTGCAACACAAGGACTTCCCAGGAGGTCACCCATCCTAGTACTACTCTCGCCCAAGCACGCTCAACTGCGGAGTTCTGATGGGATCCGGTGCATTAGTGCTGGTATGATCGCACCTGATAACTAATACGCTTTAATTGTATATATGTCTTTGATTTTCGAAAAAATTAGTAAATTGACAAAAAATGGATGTGCAAATAAAAATAAGTCGGTAAATGAAAATATCGATAAAAAGAGGTGCAACACAAGGACTTCCCAGGAGGTCACCCATCCTAGTACTACTCTCGCCCAAGCAGGCTTAGCTGCGGAGTTCTGATGGGATCCGGTGCATTAGTGCTGGTATGATTGCACCTGATAACTAATACGCTTTAATTGTATATATGTCTTTGATTTTTGAAAAAATTAGTAAATTGAAAAAAAATGGATGTGCAAATAAAAATAAGTCGATAAATGAAAATATTGATAAAAAGAGGTGCAACACAAGGACTTCCCAGGAGGTCACCCATCCTAGTACTACTCTCGCCCAAGCACGCTTAACTACGGAGTTCTGATTGGATCCGGTGCATTAGTGCTGGTATGATCGCACCTGATAACTAATACGCTTTAATTGTATATATGTCTTTGATTTTCGAAAAAATTAGTAAATTGAAAAAAAATGGATGTGCAAATAAAAATAAGTCGGTGAATGAAAATATCGATAAAAAGAGGTGCAACACAAGGATTTCCCAGGAGGTCACCCATCCTAGTACTACTCTCGCCCAAGCACGCTTAACTACGGAGTTCTGATGGGATCCGGTGCATTAGTGCTGGTATGATCGCACCTGATAACTAATACGCTTTAATTGTATATATGTCTTTGATTTTCGAAAAAATTAGTAAATTGAAAAAAAATGGATGTGCAAATAAAAATAAGTCGGTGAATGAAAATATCGATAAACTGAGGTGCAACACAAGGACTTCCCAGGAGGTCACCCATCCTAGTACTACTCTCGCCCAAGCACGCTTAGCTGCAAAGTTCTGATGGGATCCGGTGCATTAGTGCTGGTATGATCGCACCTGATAACTAATACGCTTTAATTGTATATATGTCTTTGATTTTCGAAAAAATTAGTAAATTGAAAAAAAATGGATGTGCAAATAAATATAAGTCGGTGAATGAAAATATCGATAAAAAGATGTGCAACACAAGGACTTCCCAAGAGGTCACCCAACCTAGTACTACTCTCGCCCAAGCACGCTTAACTGCGGAGTTCTGATGGGATCCGGTGCATTAGTGCTGGTATGATCGCACCTGATAACTAATACGCTTTAATTGTATATATGTCTTTGATTTTTGAAAAAATTAGTAAATTGAAAAAAAATGGATGTGCAAATAAAAATAAGTCGATAAATGAAAATATCGATAAAAAGAGGTGCAACACAAGGACTTCCCAGGAGGTCACCCATCCTAGTACTACTCTCGCCCAAGCACGCTCAACTGCGGAGTTCTGATGGGATCCGGTGCATTAGTGCTGGTATGATCGCACCTGATAACTAATACGCTTTAATTGTATATATGTCTTTGATTTTTGAAAAAATTAGTAAATTGAAAAAAAATGGATGTGCAAATAAAAATAAGTCGATAAATGAAAATATCGATAAAAAGAGGTGCAACACAAGGACTTCCCAGGAGGTCACCCATCCTAGTACTACTCTCGCCCAAGCACGCTTAACTACGGAGTTCTGATGGGATCCGGTGCATTAGTGCTGGTATGATCGCACCTGATAACTAATACGCTTTAATTGTATATATGTCTTTGATTTTCGAAAAAATTAGTAAATTGAAAAAAAATGGATGTGCAAATAAAAATAAGTCGGTGAATGAAAATATCGATAAACTGAGGTGCAACACAAGGACTTCCCAGGAGGTCACCCATCCTAGTACTACTCTCGCCCAAGCACGCTTAACTACGGAGTTCTGATGGGATCCGGTGCATTAGTGCTGGTATGATCGCACCTGATAACTAATACGCTTTAATTGTATATATGTCTTTGATTTTCGAAAAAATTAGTAAATTGAAAAAAAATGGATGTGCAAATAAAAATAAGTCGGTGAATGAAAATATCGATAAACTGAGGTGCAACACAAGGACTTCCCAGGAGGTCACCCATCCTAGTACTACTCTCGCCCAAGCACGCTTAACTACGGAGTTCTAATGGGATCCGGTGCATTAGTGCTGGTATGATCGCACCTGATAACTAATACGCTTTAATTGTATATATGTCTTTGATTTTCGAAAAAATTAGTAAATTGAAAAAAAATGGATGTGCAAATAAATATAAGTCGGTGAATGAAAATATCGATAAAAAGATGTGCAACACAAGGACTTCCCAGGAGGTCACCCAACCTAATACTACTCTCGCCCAAGCACGCTTAACTGCGGAGTTCTGATGGGATCCGGTGCATTAGTGCTGGTATGATCGCACCTGATAACTAATACGCTTTAATTGTATATATGTCTTTGATTTTTGAAAAAATTAGTAAATTGAAAAAAAATGGATGTGCAAATAAAAATAAGTCGATAAATGAAAATATCGATAAAAAGAGGTGCAACACAAGGACTTCCCAGGAGGTCACCCATCCTAGTACTACTCTCGCCCAAGCACGCTCAACTGCGGAGTTCTGATGGGATCCGGTGCATTAGTGCTGGTATGATCGCACCTGATAACTAATACGCTTTAATTGTATATATGTCTTTGATTTTCGAAAAAATTAGTAAATTGACAAAAAATGGATGTGCAAATAAAAATAAGTCGGTAAATGAAAATATCGATAAAAAGAGGTGCAACACAAGGACTTCCCAGGAGGTCACCCATCCTAGTACTACTCTCGCCCAAGCAGGCTTAGCTGCGGAGTTCTGATGGGATCCGGTGCATTAGTGCTGGTATGATTGCACCTGATAACTAATACGCTTTAATTGTATATATGTCTTTGATTTTTGAAAAAATTAGTAAATTGAAAAAAAATGGATGTGCAAATAAAAATAAGTCGATAAATGAAAATATTGATAAAAAGAGGTGCAACACAAGGACTTCCCAGGAGGTCACCCATCCTAGTACTACTCTCGCCCAAGCACGCTTAACTACGGAGTTCTGATGGGATCCGGTGCATTAGTGCTGGTATGATCGCACCTGATAACTAATACGCTTTAATTGTATATATGTCTTTGATTTTCGAAAAAATTAGTAAATTGAAAAAAAATGGATGTGCAAATAAAAATAAGTCGGTGAATGAAAATATCGATAAAAAGAGGTGCAACACAAGGACTTCCCAGGAGGTCACCCATCCTAGTACTACTCTCGCCCAAGCACGCTTAACTACGGAGTTCTGATGGAATCCGGTGCATTAGTGCTGGTATGATCTCACCTGATAACTAATACGCTTTAATTGTATATATGTCTTCGATTTTCGAAAAAATTAGTAAATTGAAAAAAAATGGATGTGCAAATAAAAATAAGTCGGTGAATGAAAATATCGATAAACTGAGGTGCAACACAAGGACTTCCCAGGAGGTCACCCATCCTAGTACTACTCTCGCCCAAGCACGCTTAACTACGGAGTTCTGATGGGATCCGGTGCATTAGTGCTGGTATGATCGCACCTGATAACTAATACGCTTTAATTGTATATATGTCTTTGATTTTCGAAAAAATTAGTAAATTGAAAAAAAATGGATGTGCAAATAAAAATAAGTCGGTGAATGAAAATATCGATAAACTGAGGTGCAACACAAGGACTTCCCAGGAGGTCACCCATCCTAGTACTACTCTCGCCCAAGCACGCTTAACTACGGAGTTCTAATGGGATCCGGTGCATTAGTGCTGGTATGATCGCACCTGATAACTAATACGCTTTAAATGTATATATGTCTTTGATTTTTGAAAAAATTAGTAAATTGGAAAAAAATGGATGTGCAAATAAAAATAAGTCGGTAAATGAAAATATCGATAAAAAGAGGTGCAACACAAGGACTTCCCAGGAGGTCACCCATCCTAGTACTACTCTCGCCCAAGCACGCTCAACTGCGGAGTTCTGATGGGATCCGGTGCATTAGTGCTGGTATGATCGCACCTGATAACTAACACGCTTTAATTGTATATATGTCTTTGATTTTCGAAAAAATTAGTAAATTGACAAAAAATGGATGTGCAAATAAAAATAAGTCGGTAAATGAAAATATCGATAAAAAGAGGTGCAACACAAGGACTTCCCAGGAGGTCACCCATCCTAGTACTACTCTCGCCCAAGCACGCTTAGCTGCAAAGTTCTGATGGGATCCGGTGCATTAGTGCTGGTATGACTGCACCTGATAACTAATACGCTTTAATTGTATATATGTCTTTGATTTTCGAAAAAATTAGTAAATTGAAAAAAAATGGATGTGCAAATAAATATAAGTCGGTGAATGAAAATATCGATAAAAAGATGTGCAACACAAGGACTTCCCAGGAGGTCACCCAACCTAGTACTACTCTCGCCCAAGCACGCTTACCTGCGGAGTTCTGATGGGATCCGGTGCATTAGTGCTGGTATGATCGCACCTGATAACTAATACGCTTTAATTGTATATATGTCTTTGATTTTCGAAAAAATTAGTAAATTGAAAAAAAATGGATGTGCAAATAAATATAAGTCGGTGAATGAAAATATCGATAAAAAGAGGTGCAACACAAGGACTTCCCAGGAGGTCACCCATCCTAGTACTACTCTCGCCCAAGCACGCTCAACTGCGGAGTTCTAATGGGATCCGGTGCATTAGTGCTGGTATGATCGCACCTGATAACTAATACGCTTTAATTGTATATATGTCTTTGATTTTTGAAAAAATTAGTAAATTGAAAAAAAATGGATGTGCAAATAAAAATAAGTCGATAAATGAAAATATCGATAAAAAGAGGTGCAACACAAGGACTTCCCAGGAGGTCACCCATCCTAGTACTAGTCTCGCCCAAGCACGCTTAACTGCGGAGTTCTGATGGGATCCGGTGCATTAGCGTTGGTATGATCGCACCTGATAACTAATACGCTTTAATTGTATATATGTCTTTGATTTTCGAAAAAATTAGTAAATTGAAAAAAAATGGATGTGCAAATAAATATAAGTCGGTGAATGAAAATATCGATAAAAAGATGTGCAACACAAGGACTTCCCAGGAGGTCACCCATCCTAGTACTACTCTCGCCCAAGCACGCTTAACTGCGGAGTTCTGATGGGATCCGGTGCATTAGTGCTGGTACGATCATACCTAATAACTAATACGCTTTAATTGTATATATGTCTTTGATTTTCGAAAAAATTAGTAAATTGAAAAAAAATGGATGTGCAAATAAAAATAAGTCGGTGAATGAAAATATCGATAAAAAGAGGTGCAACACAAGGACTTCCTAGGAGGTCACCCATCCTAGTACTACTCTCGCCCAAGCACGCTCAACTGCGGAGTTCTGATGGGATGCGGTGCATTAGTGCTGGTATGATTGCACCTGATAACAAATACGCTTAATTGTATATATGTCTTTGATTTTTGAAAAAATTAGTAAATTGAAAAAAAATGGATGTGCAAATAAAAATAAGTCGATAAATGAAAATATCGATAAAAAGAGGTGCAACACAATGACTTCCCAAGAGGTCACCCATCCTAGTACTAGTCTCGCCCAAGCACGCTTAACTGCGGAGTTCTGATGGGATCCGGTGCATTAGTGTTGGTATGATCGCACCTGATAACTAATACGCTTTAATTGTATATATGTCTTTGATTTTCGAAAAAATTAGTAAATTGAAAAAAAATGGATGTGCAAATAAAAATAAGTTGGTAAATGAAAATATCGATAAAAAGAGGTGCAACACAAGGACTTCCCAGGAGGTCACCCATCCTAGTACTACTCTCGCCCAAGCACGCTTAGCTGCAAAGTTCTGATGGGATCCGGTGCATTAGTGCTGGTATGATCGCACCTGATAACTAATACGCTTTAATTGTATATATGTCTTTGATTTTCGAAAAAATTAGTAAATTGAAAAAAACTGGATGTGCAAATAAAAATAAGTCGGTGAATGAAAATATCGATAAAAAGATGTGCAACACAAGGACTTCCCAGGAGGTCACCCAACCTAGTACTACTCTCGCCCAAGCACGTTTAACTGCGGAGTTCTGATGGGATCCGGTGCATTAGTGCTGGTATGATCGCACCTGATAACTAATACGCTTTAATTGTATATATGTCTTTGATTTTTGAAAAAATTAGTAAATTGAAAAAAAATGGATGTGCAAATAAAAATAAGTCGATAAATGAAAATATTGATAAAAAGAGGTGCAACACAAGGACTTCCCAGGAGGTCACCCATCCTAGTACTACTCTCGCCCAAGCACGCTCAACTGCGGAGTTCTGATGGGATCCGGTGCATTAGTGCTGGTATGATCGCACCTGATAACTAATACGCTTTAATTGTATATATGTCTTTGATTTTCAAAAAAATTAGTAAATTGACAAAAAATGGATGTGCAAATAAAAATAAGTCGGTAAATGAAAATATCGATAAAAAGAGGTGCAACACAAGGACTTCCCAGGAGGTCACCCATCCTAGTACTACTCTCGCCCAAGCAGGCTTAGCTGCGGAGTTCTGATGGGATCCGGTGCATTAGTGCTGGTATGATCGCACCTGATAACTAATACGCTTTAATTGTATATATGTCTTTGATTTTCGAAAAATTAGTAAATTGAAAAAAAATGGATGTGCAAATAAAAATAAGTCGGTGAATGAAAATATCGATAAAAAGAGGTGCAACACAAGGACTTCCCAGGAGGTCACCCATCCTAGTACTACTCTCGCCCAAGCACGCTTAACTACGGAGTTCTGATGGGATCCGGTGCATTAGTGCTGGTATGATCGCACCTGATAACTAATACGCTTTAATTGTATATATGTCTTTGATTTTCGAAAAAATTAGTAAATTGAAAAAAAATGGATGTGCAAATAAAAATAAGTCGGTAAATGAAAATATCGATAAAAAGAGGTGCAACACAAGGACTTCCCAGGAGGTCACCCAACCTAGTACTACTCTCGCCCAAGCACGCTTAACTGCGGAGTTCTGATGGGATTCGGTGCATTAGTGCTGGTATGATCGCACCTGATAACTAATACGCTTTAATTGTATATATGTCTTTGATTTTTGAAAAAATTAGTAAATTGAAATAAAATGGATGTGCAAATAAAAATAAGTCGATAAATGAAAATATCGATAAAAAGAGGTGCAACACAAGGACTTCCCAGGAGGTCACCCATCCTAGTACTACTCTCGCCCAAGCACGCTCAACTGCGGAGTTCTGATGGGATCCGGTGCATTAGTGCTGGTATGATCGCACCTGATAACTAATACGCTTTAATTGTATATATGTCTTTGATTTTCGAAAAAATTAGTAAATTGACAAAAAATGGATGTGCAAATAAAAATAAGTCGGTAAATGAAAATATCGATAAAAAGAGGGGCAACACAAGGACTTCCCAGGAGGTCACCCATCCTAGTACTACTCTCGCCCAAGCAGGCTTAGTTGCAGAGTTCTGATGGGATCCGGTGCATTAGTGCTGGTATGATCGCACCTGATAACTAATACGCTTTAATTGTATATATGTCTTTGATTTTCGAAAAAATTAGTAAATTGAAAAAAAATGGATGTGCAAATAAAAATAAGTCGGTGAATGAAAATATCGATAAAAAGAGGTGCAACACAAGGACTTCCCAGGAGGTCACCCATCCTAGTACTACTCTCGCCCAAGCACGCTTAACTACGGAGTTCTGATGGGATCCGGTGCATTAGTGCTGGTATAATCGGAAAAAAAATTAGTCGGTGAACGAAAATATGTCTTTGATTTTCGAAAAAATTAGTAAATTGAAAAAAAATGGATGTGCAAATAAAAATAAGTCGATAAATGAAAATATCGATAAAAAGAGGTGCAACACAAGGACTTCCCAGGAGGTCACCCATCCTAGTACTAGTCTCGCCCAAGCACGCTTAACTGCGGAATTCTGATGGGATCCGGTGCATTAGTGTTGGTATGATCGCACCTGATAACTAATACGCTTTAATTGTATATATGTCTTTGATTTTCGAAAAAATTAGTAAATTGAAAAAAAATGGATGTGCAAATAAAAATAAGTCGGTAAATGAAAATATCGATAAAAAGAGGTGCAACACAAGGACTTCCCAGGAGGTCACCCATCCTAGTACTACTCTCGCCCAAGCACGCTTAGCTGCAAAGTTCTGATGGGATCCGGTGCATTAGTGCTGGTATGATCGCACCTGATAACTAATACGCTTTAATTGTATATATGTCTTTGATTTTCGAAAAAATTAGTAAATTGAAAAAAAATGGATATGCAAATAAATATAAGTCGGTGAATGAAAATATCGATAAAAAGATGTGCAACACAAGGACTTCCCAGGAGGTCACCCAACCTAGTACTACTCTCGCCCAAGCACGCTTAACTGCGGAGTTCTGATGGGATCCGGTGCATTAGTGCTGGTATGATCGCACCTGATAACTAATACGCTTTAATTGTATATATGTCTTTGATTTTTGAAAAAATTAGTAAATTGAAAAAAAATGGATGTGCAAATAAAAATAAGTCGATAAATGAAAATATCGATAAAAAGAGGTGCAACACAAGGACTTCCCAGGAGGTCACCCATCCTAGTACTACTCTCGCCCAAGCACGCTCAACTTCGGAGTTCTGATGGGATCCGGTGCATTAGTGCTAGTATGATCGCACCTGATAACTAACACGCTTTAATTGTATATATGTCTTTGATTTTCGAAAAAATTAGTAAATTGACAAAAAATGGATGTGCAAATAAAAATAAGTCGGTAAATGAAAATATCGATAAAAAGAGGTGCAACACAAGGACTTCCCAGGAGGTCACCCATCCTAGTACTACTCTCGCCCAAGCACGCTTAGCTGCAAAGTTCTGATGGGATCCGGTGCATTAGTGCTGGTATGATCGCACCTGATAACTAATACGCTTTAATTGTATATATGTCTTTGATTTTCGAAAAAATTAGTAAATTGAAAAAAAATGGATGTGCAAATAAATATAAGTCGGTGAATGAAAATATCGATAAAAAGATGTGCAACACAAGGACTTCCCAAGAGGTCACCCAACCTAGTACTACTCTCGCCCAAGCACGCTTAACTGCGGAGTTCTGATGGGATCCGGTGCATTAGTGCTGGTATGATCGCACCTGATAACTAATACGCTTTAATTGTATATATGTCTTTGATTTTTGAAAAAATTAGTAAATTGAAAAAAAATGGATGTGCAAATAAAAATAAGTCGATAAATGAAAATATCGATAAAAAGAGGTGCAACACAAGGACTTCCCAGGAGGTCACCCATCCTAGTACTACTCTCGCCCAAGCACGCTCAACTGCGGAGTTCTGATGGGATCCGGTGCATTAGTGCTGGTATGATCGCACCTGATAACTAATACGCTTTAATTGTATATATGTCTTTGATTTTCGAAAAAATGAGTAAATTGACAAAAAATGGATGTGCAAATAAAAATAAGTCGGTAAATGAAAATATCGATAAAAAGAGGTGCAACACAAGGACTTCCCAGGAGGTCACCCATCCTAGTACTACTCTCGCCCAAGCAGGCTTAGCTGCAGAGTTCTGATGGGATCCGGTGCATTAGTGCTGGTATGATCGCACCTGATAACTAATACGCTTTAAATGTATATATGTCTTTGATTTTCGAAAAATTAGTAAATTGAAAAAAAATGGATGTGCAAATAAAAATAAGTCGGTGAATGAAAATATCGATAAAAAGAGGTGCAACACAAGGACTTCCCAGGAGGTCACCCATCCTAGTACTACTCTCGCCCAAGCACACTTAACTACGGAGTTCTGATGGGATCCGGTGCATTAGTGCTGGTATGATCGCACCTGATAACTAATACGCTTTAATTGTATATATGTCTTTGATTTTGGAAAAAATTAGTAAATTGAAAAAAAATGGATGTGCAAATAAAAATAAGTCGGTGAATGAAAATATCGATAAAAAGAGGTGCAACACAAGGATTTCCCAGGAGGTCACCCATCCTAGTACTACTCTCGCCCAAGCACGCATAACTACGGAGTTCTGATGGGATCTGGTGCATTAGTGCTGGTATGATCGCACCTGATAACTAATACGCTTTAATTGTATATATGTCTTTGATTTTCGAAAAAATTAGTAAATTGAAAAAAAATGGATGTGCAAATAAAAATAAGTCGGTGAATGAAAATATCGATAAAAAGAGGTGCAACACAAGGATTTCCCAGGAGGTCACCCATCCTAGTACTACTCTCGCCCAAGCACGCTTAACTACGGAGTTCTGATGGGATCCGGTGCATTAGTGCTGGTATGATCGCACCTGATAACTAATACGCTTTAATTGTATATATGTCTTTGATTTTCGAAAAAATTAGTAAATTGAAAAAAAATGGATGTGCAAATAAAAATAAGTCGGTGAATGAAAATATCGATAAATTGAGGTGCAACACAAGGACTTCCCAGGAGGTCACCCATCCTAGTACTACTCTCGCCCAAGCACGCTTAACTACGGAGTTCTGATGGGATCCGGTGCATTAGTGCTGGTATGATCGCACCTGATAACTAATACGCTTTAATTGTATATATGTCTTTGATTTTCGAAAAAATTAGTAAATTGAAAAAAAATGGATGTGCAAATAAAAATAAGTCGGTGAATGAAAATATCGATAAACTAAGGTGCAACACAAGGACTTCCCAGGAGGTCACCCATCCTAGTACTACTCTCGCCCAAGCACGCTTAACTACGGAGTTCTAATGGGATCCGGTGCATTAGTGCTGGTATGATCGCACCTGATAACTAATACGCTTTAATTGTATATATGTCTTTGATTTTCGAAAAAATTAGTAAATTGAAAAAAAATGGATGTGCAAATAAATATAAGTCGGTGAATGAAAATATCGATAAAAAGATGTGCAACACAAGGACTTCCCAGGAGGTCACCCAACCTAATACTACTCTCGCCCAAGCACGCTTAACTGCGGAGTTCTGATGGGATCCGGTGCATTAGTGCTGGTATGATCGCACCTGATAACTAATACGCTTTAATTGTATATATGTCTTTGATTTTTGAAAAAATTAGTAAATTGAAAAAAAATGGATGTGCAAATAAAAATAAGTCGATAAATGAAAATATCGATAAAAAGAGGTGCAACACAAGGACTTCCCAGGAGGTCACCCATCCTAGTACTACTCTCGCCCAAGCACGCTCAACTGCGGAGTTCTGATGGGATCCGGTGCATTAGTGCTGGTATGATCGCACCTGATAACTAATACGCTTTAATTGTATATATGTCTTTGATTTTCGAAAAAATTAGTAAATTGACAAAAAATGGATGTGCAAATAAAAATAAGTCGGTAAATGAAAATATCGATAAAAAGAGGTGCAACACAAGGACTTCCCAGGAGGTCACCCATCCTAGTACTACTCTCGCCCAAGCAGGCTTAGCTGCGGAGTTCTGATGGGATCCGGTGCATTAGTGCTGGTATGATTGCACCTGATAACTAATACGCTTTAATTGTATATATGTCTTTGATTTTTGAAAAAATTAGTAAATTGAAAAAAAATGGATGTGCAAATAAAAATAAGTCGATAAATGAAAATATTGATAAAAAGAGGTGCAACACAAGGACTTCCCAGGAGGTCACCCATCCTAGTACTACTCTCGCCCAAGCACGCTTAACTACGGAGTTCTGATGGGATCCGGTGCATTAGTGCTGGTATGATCGCACCTGATAACTAATACGCTTTAATTGTATATATGTCTTTGATTTTCGAAAAAATTAGTAAATTGAAAAAAAATGGATGTGCAAATAAAAATAAGTCGGTGAATGAAAATATCGATAAAAAGAGGTGCAACACAAGGATTTCCCAGGAGGTCACCCATCCTAGTACTACTCTCGCCCAAGCACGCTTAACTACGGAGTTCTGATGGGATCCGGTGCATTAGTGCTGGTATGATCGCACCTGATAACTAATACGCTTTAATTGTATATATGTCTTTGATTTTCGAAAAAATTAGTAAATTGAAAAAAAATGGATGTGCAAATAAAAATAAGTCGGTGAATGAAAATATCGATAAACTGAGGTGCAACACAAGGACTTCCCAGGAGGTCACCCATCCTAGTACTACTCTCGCCCAAGCACGCTTAGCTGCAAAGTTCTGATGGGATCCGGTGCATTAGTGCTGGTATGATCGCACCTGATAACTAATACGCTTTAATTGTATATATGTCTTTGATTTTCGAAAAAATTAGTAAATTGAAAAAAAATGGATGTGCAAATAAATATAAGTCGGTGAATGAAAATATCGATAAAAAGATGTGCAACACAAGGACTTCCCAAGAGGTCACCCAACCTAGTACTACTCTCGCCCAAGCACGCTTAACTGCGGAGTTCTGATGGGATCCGGTGCATTAGTGCTGGTATGATCGCACCTGATAACTAATACGCTTTAATTGTATATATGTCTTTGATTTTTGAAAAAATTAGTAAATTGAAAAAAAATGGATGTGCAAATAAAAATAAGTCGATAAATGAAAATATCGATAAAAAGAGGTGCAACACAAGGACTTCCCAGGAGGTCACCCATCCTAGTACTACTCTCGCCCAAGCACGCTCAACTGCGGAGTTCTGATGGGATCCGGTGCATTAGTGCTGGTATGATCGCACCTGATAACTAATACGCTTTAATTGTATATATGTCTTTGATTTTTGAAAAAATTAGTAAATTGAAAAAAAATGGATGTGCAAATAAAAATAAGTCGATAAATGAAAATATCGATAAAAAGAGGTGCAACACAAGGACTTCCCAGGAGGTCACCCATCCTAGTACTACTCTCGCCCAAGCACGCTTAACTACGGAGTTCTGATGGGATCCGGTGCATTAGTGCTGGTATGATCGCACCTGATAACTAATACGCTTTAATTGTATATATGTCTTTGATTTTCGAAAAAATTAGTAAATTGAAAAAAAATGGATGTGCAAATAAAAATAAGTCGGTGAATGAAAATATCGATAAACTGAGGTGCAACACAAGGACTTCCCAGGAGGTCACCCATCCTAGTACTACTCTCGCCCAAGCACGCTTAACTACGGAGTTCTGATGGGATCCGGTGCATTAGTGCTGGTATGATCGCACCTGATAACTAATACGCTTTAATTGTATATATGTCTTTGATTTTCGAAAAAATTAGTAAATTGAAAAAAAATGGATGTGCAAATAAAAATAAGTCGGTGAATGAAAATATCGATAAACTGAGGTGCAACACAAGGACTTCCCAGGAGGTCACCCATCCTAGTACTACTCTCGCCCAAGCACGCTTAACTACGGAGTTCTAATGGGATCCGGTGCATTAGTGCTGGTATGATCGCACCTGATAACTAATACGCTTTAATTGTATATATGTCTTTGATTTTCGAAAAAATTAGTAAATTGAAAAAAAATGGATGTGCAAATAAATATAAGTCGGTGAATGAAAATATCGATAAAAAGATGTGCAACACAAGGACTTCCCAGGAGGTCACCCAACCTAATACTACTCTCGCCCAAGCACGCTTAACTGCGGAGTTCTGATGGGATCCGGTGCATTAGTGCTGGTATGATCGCACCTGATAACTAATACGCTTTAATTGTATATATGTCTTTGATTTTTGAAAAAATTAGTAAATTGAAAAAAAATGGATGTGCAAATAAAAATAAGTCGATAAATGAAAATATCGATAAAAAGAGGTGCAACACAAGGACTTCCCAGGAGGTCACCCATCCTAGTACTACTCTCGCCCAAGCACGCTCAACTGCGGAGTTCTGATGGGATCCGGTGCATTAGTGCTGGTATGATCGCACCTGATAACTAATACGCTTTAATTGTATATATGTCTTTGATTTTCGAAAAAATTAGTAAATTGACAAAAAATGGATGTGCAAATAAAAATAAGTCGGTAAATGAAAATATCGATAAAAAGAGGTGCAACACAAGGACTTCCCAGGAGGTCACCCATCCTAGTACTACTCTCGCCCAAGCAGGCTTAGCTGCGGAGTTCTGATGGGATCCGGTGCATTAGTGCTGGTATGATTGCACCTGATAACTAATACGCTTTAATTGTATATATGTCTTTGATTTTTGAAAAAATTAGTAAATTGAAAAAAAATGGATGTGCAAATAAAAATAAGTCGATAAATGAAAATATTGATAAAAAGAGGTGCAACACAAGGACTTCCCAGGAGGTCACCCATCCTAGTACTACTCTCGCCCAAGCACGCTTAACTACGGAGTTCTGATGGGATCCGGTGCATTAGTGCTGGTATGATCGCACCTGATAACTAATACGCTTTAATTGTATATATGTCTTTGATTTTCGAAAAAATTAGTAAATTGAAAAAAAATGGATGTGCAAATAAAAATAAGTCGGTGAATGAAAATATCGATAAAAAGAGGTGCAACACAAGGACTTCCCAGGAGGTCACCCATCCTAGTACTACTCTCGCCCAAGCACGCTTAACTACGGAGTTCTGATGGAATCCGGTGCATTAGTGCTGGTATGATCTCACCTGATAACTAATACGCTTTAATTGTATATATGTCTTCGATTTTCGAAAAAATTAGTAAATTGAAAAAAAATGGATGTGCAAATAAAAATAAGTCGGTGAATGAAAATATCGATAAACTGAGGTGCAACACAAGGACTTCCCAGGAGGTCACCCATCCTAGTACTACTCTCGCCCAAGCACGCTTAACTACGGAGTTCTGATGGGATCCGGTGCATTAGTGCTGGTATGATCGCACCTGATAACTAATACGCTTTAATTGTATATATGTCTTTGATTTTCGAAAAAATTAGTAAATTGAAAAAAAATGGATGTGCAAATAAAAATAAGTCGGTGAATGAAAATATCGATAAACTGAGGTGCAACACAAGGACTTCCCAGGAGGTCACCCATCCTAGTACTACTCTCGCCCAAGCACGCTTAACTACGGAGTTCTAATGGGATCCGGTGCATTAGTGCTGGTATGATCGCACCTGATAACTAATACGCTTTAAATGTATATATGTCTTTGATTTTTGAAAAAATTAGTAAATTGGAAAAAAATGGATGTGCAAATAAAAATAAGTCGGTAAATGAAAATATCGATAAAAAGAGGTGCAACACAAGGACTTCCCAGGAGGTCACCCATCCTAGTACTACTCTCGCCCAAGCAGGCTTAGCTGCGGAGTTCTGATGGGATCCGGTGCATTAGTGCTGGTATGATCGCACCTGATAACTAATACGCTTTAAATGTATATATGTCTTTGATTTTCGAAAAATTAGTAAATTGAAAAAAAATGGATGTGCAAATAAAAATAAGTCGGTGAATGAAAATATCGATAAAAAGAGGTGCAACACAAGGACTTCCCAGGAGGTCACCCATCCTAGTACTACTCTCGCCCAAGCACGCTTAACTACGGAGTTCTGATGGGATCCGGTGCATTAGTGCTGGTATGATCGCACCTGATAACTAATACGCTTTAATTGTATATATGTCTTTGATTTTTGAAAAAATTAGTAAATTGAAAAAAAATGGATGTGCAAATAAAAATAAGTCGGTGAATGAAAATATCGATAAAAAGAGGTGCAACACAAGGATTTCCCAGGAGGTCACCCATCCTAGTACTACTCTCGCCCAAGCACGCTTAACTACGGAGTTCTGATGGGATCCGGTGCATTAGTGCTGGTATGATCGCACCTGATAACTAATACGCTTTAATTGTATATATGTCTTTGATTTTCGAAAAAATTAGTAAATTGAAAAAAAATGGATGTGCAAATAAAAATAAGTCGGTGAATGAAAATATCGATAAATTGAGGTGCAACACAAGGACTTCCCAGGAGGTCACCCATCCTAGTACTACTCTCGCCCAAGCACGCTTAACTACGGAGTTCTGATGGGATCCGGTGCATTAGTGCTGGTATGATCGCACCTGATAACTAATACGCTTTAATTGTATATATGTCTTTGATTTTCGAAAAAATTAGTAAATTGAAAAAAAATGGATGTGCAAATAAAAATAAGTCGGTGAATGAAAATATCGATAAACTGAGGTGCAACACAAGGACTTCCCAGGAGGTCACCCATCCTAGTACTACTCTCGCCCAAGCACGCTTAACTACGGAGTTCTAATGGGATCCGGTGCATTAGTGCTTGTATGATCGCACCTGATAACTAATACGCTTTAATTGTATATATGTCTTTGATTTTCGAAAAAATTAGTAAATTGAAAAAAAATGGATGTGCAAATAAATATAAGTCGGTGAATGAAAATATCGATAAAAAGATGTGCAACACAAGGACTTCCCAGGAGGTCACCCAACCTAATACTACTCTCGCCCAAGCACGCTTAACTGCGGAGTTCTGATGGGATCCGGTGCATTAGTACTGGTATGATCGCACCTGATAACTAATACGCTTTAATTGTATATATGTCTTTGATTTTTGAAAAAATTAGTAAATTGAAAAAAAATGGATGTGCAAATAAAAATAAGTCGATAAATGAAAATATCGATAAAAAGAGGTGCAACACAAGGACTTCCCAGGAGGTCACCCATCCTAGTACTACTCTCGCCCAAGCACGCTTAACTGCGGAGTTCTGATGGGATCCGGTGCATTAGTGCTGGTATGATCGCACCTGATAACTAATACGCTTTAATTGTATATATGTCTTTGATTTTTGAAAAAATTAGTAAATTGAAAAAAAATGGATGTGCAAATAAAAATAAGTCGATAAATGAAAATATCGATAAAAAGAGGTGCAACACAAGGACTTCCCAGGAGGTCACCCATCCTAGTACTACTCTCGCCCAAGCACGCTCAACTGCGGAGTTCTGATGGGATCCGGTGCATTAGTGCTGGTATGATCGCACCTGATAACTAACACGCTTTAATTGTATATATGTCTTTGATTTTCGAAAAAATTAGTAAATTGACAAAAAATGGATGTGCAAATAAAAATAAGTCGGTAAATGAAAATATCGATAAAAAGAAGTGCAACACAAGGACTTCCCAGGAGGTCACCCATCCTAGTACTACTCTCGCCCAAGCACGCTTAGCTGCAAAGTTCTGATGGGATCTGGTGCATTAGTGCTGGTATGATCGCACCTGATAACTAATACGCTTTAATTGTATATATGTCTTTGATTTTCGAAAAAATTAGTAAATTGAAAAAAAATGGATGTGCAAATAAAAATAAGTCGGTAAATGAAAATATCGATAAAAAGAGGTGCAACACAAGGACTTCCCAAGAGGTCACCCATCCTAGTACTACTCTCGCCCAAGCACGCTTAGCTGCAAAGTTCTGATGGGATCCGGTGCATTAGTGCTGGTATTATCGCACCTGATAACTAATACGCTTTAATTGTATATATGTCTTTGATTTTCGAAAAAATTAGTAAATTGAAAAAAAATGGATATGCAAATAAATATAAGTCGGTGAATGAAAATATCGATAAAAAGATGTGCAACACAAGGACTTCCCAGGAGGTCACCCAACCTAGTACTACTCTCGCCCAAGCACGCTTAACTGCGGAGTTCTGATGGGATCCGGTGCATTAGTGCTGGTATGATCGCACCTGATAACTAATACGCTTTAATTGTATATATGTCTTTGATTTTTGAAAAAATTAGTAAATTGAAATAAAATGGATGTGCAAATAAAAATAAGTCGGTAAATGAAAATATCAATAAAAAGAGGTGCAACACAAGGACTTCCCAGGAGGTCACCCATCCTAGTACTACTCTCGCCCAAGCACGCTTAGCTGCAAAGTTCTGATGGGATCCGGTGCATTAGTGCTGGTATGATCGCACCTGATAACTAATACGCTTTAAATGTATATATGTCTTTGATTTTCGAAAAATTAGTAAATTGAAAAAAAATGGATGTGCAAATAAAAATAAGTCGGTGAATGAAAATATCGATAAAAAGAGGTGCAACACAAGGACTTCCCAGGAGGTCACCCAACCTAGTACTACTCTCGCCCAAGCACGCTTAACTGCGGAGTTCTGATGGGATCCGGTGCATTAGTGCTGGTATGATCGCACCTGATAACTAATACGCTTTAATTGTATATATGTCTTTGATTTTTGAAAAAATTAGTAAATTGAAAAAAAATGGATGTGCAAATAAAAATAAGTCGATAAATGAAAATATCGATAAAAAGAGGTGCAACACAAGGACTTCCCAGGAGGTCACCCATCCTAGTACTACTCTCGCCCAAGCACGCTCAACTGCGGAGTTCTGATGGGATCCGGTGCATTAGTGCTGGTATGATCGCACCTGATAACTAACACGCTTTAATTGTATATATGTCTTTGATTTTCGAAAAAATTAGTAAATTGACAAAAAATGGATGTGCAAATAAAAATAAGTCGGTAAATGAAAATATCGATAAAAAGAGGTGCAACACAAGGACTTCCCAGGAGGTCACCCATCCTAGTACTACTCTCGCCCAAGCAGGCTTAGCTGCAGAGTTCTGATGGGATCCGGTGCATTAGTGCTGGTATGATCGCACCTGATAACTAATACGCTTTAATTGTATATATGTCTTTGATTTTCGAAAAAATTAGTAAATTGAAAAAAAATGGATGTGCAAATAAATATAAGTCGGTGAATGAAAATATCTTTAAAAAGATGTGCAACACAAGGACTTCCCAGGAGGTCACCCAACCTAGTACTACTCTCGCCCAAGCACGCTTAACTGCGGAGTTCTGATGGGATCCGGTGCATTAGTGCTGGTATGATCGCACCTGATAACTAATACGCTTTAATTGTATATATGTCTTTGATTTTTTAAAAAATTAGTAAATTGAAAAAAAATGGATGTGCAAATAAAAATAAGTCGATAAATGAAAATATCGATAAAAAGAGGTGCAACACAAGGACTTCCCAGGAGGTCACCCATCCTAGTACTACTCTCGCCCAAGCACGCTCAACTGCGGAGTTCTGATGGGATCCGGTGCATTAGTGCTGGTATGATCGCACCTGATAACTAATACGCTTTAATTGTATATATGTCTTTGATTTTCGAAAAAATTAGTAAATTGACAAAAAATGGATGTGCAAATAAAAATAAGTCGGTAAATGAAAATATCGATAAAAAGAGGTGCAACACAAGGACTTCCCAGGAGGTCACCCATCCTAGTACTACTCTCGCCCAAGCAGGCTTAGCTGCGGAGTTCTGATGGGATCCGGTGCATTAGTGCTGGTATGATCGCAGCTGATAACTAATACGCTTTAATTGTATATATGTCTTTGATTTTCGAAAAATTAGTAAATTGAAAAAAAATGGATGTGCAAATAAAAATAAGTCGGTGAATGAAAATATCGATAAAAAGAGGTGCAACACAAGGACTTCCCAGGAGGTCACCCATCCTAGTACTACTCTCGCCCAAGCACGCTTAACTGCGGAGTTCTGATGGGATCCGGTGCATTAGTGCTGGTATGATCACACCTGATAACTAATACGCTTTAATTGTATATATGTCTTTGATTTTCGAAAAAATTAGTAAATTGAAAAAAAATGGATGTGCAAATAAAAATAAGTCGGTAAATGAAAATATCGATAAAAAGAGGTGCAACACAAGGACTTCCCAGGAGGTCACCCAACCTAGTACTACTCTCGCCCAAGCACGCTTAACTGCGGAGTTCTGATGGGATCCGGTGCATTAGTGCTGGTATGATCGCACCTGATAACTAATACGCTTTAATTGTATATATGTCTTTGATTTTCGAAAAAATTAGTAAATTGAAAAAAAATGGTTGTGCAAATAAAAATAAGTCGGTGAATGAAAATATCGATAAAAAGAGGTGCAACACAAGGACTTCCCAGGAGGTCACCCATCCTAGTACTACTCTCGCCCAAGCACGCTCAACTGTGGAGTTCTAATGGGATCCGGTGCATTGGTGCTGGTATGATCGCACCTGATAACTAATACGCTTTAATTGTATATATGTCTTTGATTTTTGAAAAAATTAGTAAATTGAAAAAAAATGGATGTGCAAATAAAAATAAGTCGATAAATGAAAATATCGATAAAAAGAGGTGCAACACAAGGACTTCCCAGGAGGTCACCCATCCTAGTACTACTCTCGCCCAAGCACGCTCAACTGCGGAGTTCTGATGGGATCCGGTGCATTAGTGCTGGTATGATCGCACCTGATAACTAATACGCTTTAATTGTACATATGTCTTTGATTTTCGAAAAAATTAGTAAATTGACAAAAAATGGATGTGCAAATAAAAATAAGTCGGTAAATGAAAATATCGATAAAAAGAGGTGCAACACAAGGACTTCCCAGGAGGTCACCCATCCTAGTACTACTCTCGCCCAAGCACACTCAACTGCGGAGTTCTGATGGGATCCGGTGCATTAGTGCTGGTATGATCGCACCTGATAACTAATACGCTTTAATTGTATATATGTCTTTGATTTTCGAAAAAATTAGTAAATTGAAAAAAAATGGATGTGCAAATAAAAATAAGTCGGTGAATGAAAATATCGATAAAAAGAGGTGCAACACAAGGACTTCCCAGGAGGTCACCCATCCTAGTACTACTCTCGCCCAAGCACGCTTAACTACGGAGTTCTGATGGGATCCGGTGCATTAGTGCTGGTATGATCGGAAAAAAAATTAGTCGGTGAACGAAAATATGTCTTTGATTTTCAAAAAAATTAGTAAATTGAAAAAAAATGGATGTGCAAATAAAAATAAGTCGATAAATGAAAATATCGATAAAAAGATGTGCAACACAAGGACTTCCCAGGAGGTCACCCATCCTAGTACTAGTCTCGCCCAAGCACGCTTAACTGCGGAGTTCTGATGGGATCCGGTGCATTAGTGTTGGTATGATCGCACCTGATAACTAATACGCTTTAATTGTATATATGTCTTTGATTTTCGAAAAAATTAGTAAATTGAAAAAAAATGGATGTGCAAATAAAAATAAGTCGGTGAATGAAAATATCGATAAAAAGAGGTGCAACACAAGGACTTCCCAGGAGGTCACCCATCCTAGTACTACTCTCGCCCAAGCAGGCTTAGCTGCGGAGTTCTGATGGGATCCGGTGCATTAGTGCTGGTATGATCGCACCTGATAACTAATACGCTTTAATTGTATATATGTCTTTGATTTTCGAAAAATTAGTAAATTGAAAAAAAATGGATGTGCAAATAAAAATAAGTCGGTGAATGAAAATATCGATAAAAAGAGGTGCAACACAAGGACTTCCCAGGAGGTCACCCATCCTAGTACTACTCTCGCCCAAGCACGCTCAACTGCGGAGTTCTGATGGGATCCGGTGCATTAGTGCTGGTATGATCGCACCTGATAACTAATACGCTTTAATTGTATATGTCTTTGATTTTCGAAAAAATTACTAAATTGACAAAAAATGGATGTGCAAATAAAAATAAGTCGGTAAATGAAAATATCGATAAAAAGAGGTGCAACACAAGGACTTCCCAGGAGGTCACCCAACCTAGTACTATTCTCGCCCAAGCACGCTTAACTGCGGAGTTCTGATGGGATCCGGTGCATTAGTGCTGGTATGATCGCACCTGATAACTAATACGCTTTAATTGTATATATGTCTTTGATTTTCGAAAAAATTAGTAAATTGAAAAAAAATGGTTGTGCAAATAAAAATAAGTCGGTGAATGAAAATATCGATAAAAAGAGGTGCAACACAAGGACTTCCCAGGAGGTCACCCATCCTAGTACTACTCTCGCCCAAGCACGCTCAACTGTGGAGTTCTAATGGGATCCGGTGCATTGGTGCTGGTATGATCGCACCTGATAACTAATACGCTTTAATTGTATATATGTCTTTGATTTTTGAAAAAATTAGTAAATTGAAAAAAAATGGATGTGCAAATAAAAATAAGTCGATAAATGAAAATATCGATAAAAAGAGGTGCAACACAAGGACTTCCCAGGAGGTCACCCATCCTAGTACTACTCTCGCCCAAGCACGCTCAACTGCGGAGTTCTGATGGGATCCGGTGCATTAGTGCTGGTATGATCGCACCTGATAACTAATACGCTTTAATTGTACATATGTCTTTGATTTTCGAAAGAATTAGTAAATTGACAAAAAATGGATGTGCAAATAAAAATAAGTCGGTAAATGAAAATATCGATAAAAAGAGGTGCAACACAAGGACTTCCCAGGAGGTCACCCATCCTAGTACTACTCTCGCCCAAGCACACTCAACTGCGGAGTTCTGATGGGATCCGGTGCATTAGTGCTGGTATGATCGCACCTGATAACTAATACGCTTTAATTGTATATATGTCTTTGATTTTCGAAAAAATTAGTAAATTGAAAAAAAATGGATGTGCAAATAAAAATAAGTCGGTGAATGAAAATATCGATAAAAAGAGGTGCAACACAAGGACTTCCCAGGAGGTCACCCATCCTAGTACTACTCTCGCCCAAGCACGCTTAACTACGGAGTTCTGATGGGATCCGGTGCATTAGTGCTGGTATGATCGGAAAAAAAATTAGTCGGTGAACGAAAATATGTCTTTGATTTTCAAAAAAATTAGTAAATTGAAAAAAAATGGATGTGCAAATAAAAATAAGTCGATAAATGAAAATATCGATAAAAAGATGTGCAACACAAGGACTTCCCAGGAGGTCACCCATCCTAGTACTAGTCTCGCCCAAGCACGCTTAACTGCGGAGTTCTGATGGGATCCGGTGCATTAGTGTTGGTATGATCGCACCTGATAACTAATACGCTTTAATTGTATATATGTCTTTGATTTTCGAAAAAATTAGTAAATTGAAAAAAAATGGATGTGCAAATAAAAATAAGTCGGTGAATGAAAATATCGATAAAAAGAGGTGCAACACAAGGACTTCCCAGGAGGTCACCCATCCTAGTACTACTCTCGCCCAAGCAGGCTTAGCTGCGGAGTTCTGATGGGATCCGGTGCATTAGTGCTGGTATGATCGCACCTGATAACTAATACGCTTTAATTGTATATGTCTTTGATTTTCGAAAAAATTACTAAATTGACAAAAAATGGATGTGCAAATAAAAATAAGTCGGTAAATGAAAATATCGATAAAAAGAGGTGCAACACAAGGACTTCCCAGGAGGTCACCCATCCTAGTACTACTCTCGCCCAAGCAGGCTTAACTGCGGAGTTCTGATGGGATCCGGTGCATTAGTGCTGGTATGATCGCACCTGATAACTAATACGCTTTAATTGTATATATGTCTTTGATTTTCGAAAAATTAGTAAATTGAAAAAAAATGGATGTGCAAATAAAAATAAGTCGGTGAATGAAAATATCGATAAAAAGAGGTGCAACACAAGGACTTCCCAAGAGGTCACCAATCCTAGTACTACTCTCGCCCAAGCACGCTTAACTACGGAGTTCTGATGGGATCCGGTGCATTAGTGCTGGTATGATCGCACCTGATAACTAATACGCTTTAATTGTATATATGTCTTTGATTTTCGAAAAATTAGTAAATTGAAAAAAAATGGATGTGCAAATAAAAATAAGTCGGTGAATGAAAATATCGATAAAAAGAGGTGCAACACAAGGACTTCCCAGGAGGTCACCCATCCTAGTACTACTCTCGCCCAAGCACGCTCAACTGCGGAGTTCTGATGGGATCCGGTGCATTAGTGCTGGTATGATCGCACCTGATAACTAATACGCTTTAATTGTATATATGTCTTTGATTTTCGAAAAAATTAGTAAATTGACAAAAAATGGATGTGCAAATAAAAATAAGTCGGTAAATGAAAATATCGATAAAAAGAGGTGCAACACAAGGACTTCCCAGGAGGTCACCCATCCTAGTACTACTCTCGCCCAAGCAGGCTTAGCTGCGGAGTTCTGATGGGATCCGGTGCATTAGTGCTGGTATGATCGCACCTGATAACTAATACGCTTTAATTGTATATATGTCTTTGATTTTCGAAAAATTAGTAAATTGAAAAAAAATGGATGTGCAAATAAAAATAAGTCGGTGAATGAAAATATCGATAAAAAGAGGTGCAACACAAGGACTTCCCAGAAGGTCACCCATCCTAGTACTACTCTCGCCCAAGCACGCTTAACTACGAATTCTGATGGGATCCGGTGCATTAGTGCTGGTATGATCGCACCTGATAACTAATACGCTTTAATTGTATATATGTCTTTGATTTTCGAAAAATTAGTAAATTGAAAAAAAATGGATGTGCAAATAAAAATAAGTCGGTGAATGAAAATATCGATAAAAAGAGGTGCAACACAAGGACTTCCCAGGAGGTCACCCATCCTAGTACTACTCTCGCCCAAGCACGCTCAACTGCGGAGTTCTGATGGGATCCGGTGCATTAGTGCTGGTATGATCGCACCTGATAACTAATACGCTTTAATTGTATATATGTCTTTGATTTTCGAAAAATTAGTAAATTGAAAAAAAATGGATGTGCAAATAAAAATAAGTCGGTGAATGAAAATATCGATAAAAAGAGGTGCAACACAAGGACTTCCCAGGAGGTCACCCATCCTAGTACTACTCTCGCCCAAGCACGCTCAACTGCGGAGTTCTGATGGGATCCGGTGCATTAGTGCTGGTATGATCGCACCTGATAACTAATACGCTTTAATTGTATATGTCTTTGATTTTCGAAAAAATTACTAAATTGACAAAAAATGGATGTGCAAATAAAAATAAGTCGGTAAATGAAAATATCGATAAAAAGAGGTGCAACACAAGGACTTCCCAGGAGGTCACCCAACCTAGTACTATTCTCGCCCAAGCACGCTTAACTGCGGAGTTCTGATGGGATCCGGTGCATTAGTGCTGGTATGATCGCACCTGATAACTAATACGCTTTAATTGTATATATGTCTTTGATTTTCGAAAAAATTAGTAAATTGAAAAAAAATGGTTGTGCAAATAAAAATAAGTCGGTGAATGAAAATATCGATAAAAAGAGGTGCAACACAAGGACTTCCCAGGAGGTCACCCATCCTAGTACTACTCTCGCCCAAGCACGCTCAACTGTGGAGTTCTAATGGGATCCGGTGCATTGGTGCTGGTATGATCGCACCTGATAACTAATACGCTTTAATTGTATATATGTCTTTGATTTTTGAAAAAATTAGTAAATTGAAAAAAAATGGATGTGCAAATAAAAATAAGTCGATAAATGAAAATATCGATAAAAAGAGGTGCAACACAAGGACTTCCCAGGAGGTCACCCATCCTAGTACTACTCTCGCCCAAGCACGCTCAACTGCGGAGTTCTGATGGGATCCGGTGCATTAGTGCTGGTATGATCGCACCTGATAACTAATACGCTTTAATTGTACATATGTCTTTGATTTTCGAAAAAATTAGTAAATTGACAAAAAATGGATGTGCAAATAAAAATAAGTCGGTAAATGAAAATATCGATAAAAAGAGGTGCAACACAAGGACTTCCCAGGAGGTCACCCATCCTAGTACTACTCTCGCCCAAGCACACTCAACTGCGGAGTTCTGATGGGATCCGGTGCATTAGTGCTGGTATGATCGCACCTGATAACTAATACGCTTTAATTGTATATATGTCTTTGATTTTCGAAAAAATTAGTAAATTGAAAAAAAATGGATGTGCAAATAAAAATAAGTCGGTGAATGAAAATATCGATAAAAAGAGGTGCAACACAAGGACTTCCCAGGAGGTCACCCATCCTAGTACTACTCTCGCCCAAGCACGCTTAACTACGGAGTTCTGATGGGATCCGGTGCATTAGTGCTGGTATGATCGGAAAAAAAATTAGTCGGTGAACGAAAATATGTCTTTGATTTTCAAAAAAATTAGTAAATTGAAAAAAAATGGATGTGCAAATAAAAATAAGTCGATAAATGAAAATATCGATAAAAAGATGTGCAACACAAGGACTTCCCAGGAGGTCACCCATCCTAGTACTAGTCTCGCCCAAGCACGCTTAACTGCGGAGTTCTGATGGGATCCGGTGCATTAGTGTTGGTATGATCGCACCTGATAACTAATACGCTTTAATTGTATATATGTCTTTGATTTTCGAAAAAATTAGTAAATTGAAAAAAAATGGATGTGCAAATAAAAATAAGTCGGTGAATGAAAATATCGATAAAAAGAGGTGCAACACAAGGACTTCCCAGGAGGTCACCCATCCTAGTACTACTCTCGCCCAAGCAGGCTTAGCTGCGGAGTTCTGATGGGATCCGGTGCATTAGTGCTGGTATGATCGCACCTGATAACTAATACGCTTTAATTGTATATGTCTTTGATTTTCGAAAAAATTACTAAATTGACAAAAAATGGATGTGCAAATAAAAATAAGTCGGTAAATGAAAATATCGATAAAAAGAGGTGCAACACAAGGACTTCCCAGGAGGTCACCCATCCTAGTACTACTCTCGCCCAAGCAGGCTTAACTGCGGAGTTCTGATGGGATCCGGTGCATTAGTGCTGGTATGATCGCACCTGATAACTAATACGCTTTAATTGTATATATGTCTTTGATTTTCGAAAAATTAGTAAATTGAAAAAAAATGGATGTGCAAATAAAAATAAGTCGGTGAATGAAAATATCGATAAAAAGAGGTGCAACACAAGGACTTCCCAAGAGGTCACCCATCCTAGTACTACTCTCGCCCAAGCACGCTTAACTACGGAGTTCTGATGGGATCCGGTGCATTAGTGCTGGTATGATCGCACCTGATAACTAATACGCTTTAATTGTATATATGTCTTTGATTTTCGAAAAATTAGTAAATTGAAAAAAAATGGATGTGCAAATAAAAATAAGTCGGTGAATGAAAATATCGATAAAAAGAGGTGCAACACAAGGACTTCCCAGGAGGTCACCCATCCTAGTACTACTCTCGCCCAAGCACGCTCAACTGCGGAGTTCTGATGGGATCCGGTGCATTAGTGCTGGTATGATCGCACCTGATAACTAATACGCTTTAATTGTATATATGTCTTTGATTTTCGAAAAAATTAGTAAATTGACAAAAAATGGATGTGCAAATAAAAATAAGTCGGTAAATGAAAATATCGATAAAAAGAGGTGCAACACAAGGACTTCCCAGGAGGTCACCCATCCTAGTACTACTCTCGCCCAAGCAGGCTTAGCTGCGGAGTTCTGATGGGATCCGGTGCATTAGTGCTGGTATGATCGCACCTGATAACTAATACGCTTTAATTGTATATATGTCTTTGATTTTCGAAAAATTAGTAAATTGAAAAAAAATGGATGTGCAAATAAAAATAAGTCGGTGAATGAAAATATCGATAAAAAGAGGTGCAACACAAGGACTTCCCAGAAGGTCACCCATCCTAGTACTACTCTCGCCCAAGCACGCTTAACTACGAATTCTGATGGGATCCGGTGCATTAGTGCTGGTATGATCGCACCTGATAACTAATACGCTTTAATTGTATATATGTCTTTGATTTTCGAAAAATTAGTAAATTGAAAAAAAATGGATGTGCAAATAAAAATAAGTCGGTGAATGAAAATATCGATAAAAAGAGGTGCAACACAAGGACTTCCCAGGAGGTCACCCATCCTAGTACTACTCTCGCCCAAGCACGCTCAACTGCGGAGTTCTGATGGGATCCGGTGCATTAGTGCTGGTATGATCGCACCTGATAACTAATACGCTTTAATTGTATATATGTCTTTGATTTTCGAAAAAATTAGTAAATTGACAAAAAATGGATGTGCAAATAAAAATAAGTCGGTAAATGAAAATATCGATAAAAAGAGGTGCAACACAAGGACTTCCCAGGAGGTCACCCATCCTAGTACTTCTCTCGCCCAAGCAGGCTTAGCTGCGGAGTTCTGATGGGATCCGGTGCATTAGTGCTGGTATGATCGCACCTGATAACTAATACGCTTTAATTGTATATATGTCTTTGATTTTCGAAAAATTAGTAAATTGAAAAAAAATGGATGTGCAAATAAAAATAAGTCGGTGAATGAAAATATCGATAAAAAGAGGTGCAACACAAGGACTTCCCAGAAGGTCACCCATCCTAGTACTACTCTCGCCCAAGCACGCTTAACTACGAATTCTGATGGGATCCGGTGCATTAGTGCTGGTATGATCGCACCTGATAACTAATACGCTTTAATTGTATATATGTCTTTGATTTTCGAAAAATTAGTAAATTGAAAAAAAATGGATGTGCAAATAAAAATAAGTCGGTGAATGAAAATATCGATAAAAAGAGGTGCAACACAAGGACTTCCCAGGAGGTCACCCATCCTAGTACTACTCTCGCCCAAGCACGCTCAACTGCGGAGTTCTGATGGGATCCGGTGCATTAGTGCTGGTATGATCGCACCTGATAACTAATACGCTTTAATTGTATATATGTCTTTGATTTTCGAAAAAATTAGTAAATTGACAAAAAATGGATGTGCAAATAAAAATAAGTCGGTAAATGAAAATATCGATAAAAAGAGGTGCAACACAAGGACTTCCCAGGAGGTCACCCATCCTAGTACTACTCTCGCCCAAGCAGGCTTAGCTGCGGAGTTCTGATGGGATCCGGTGCATTAGTGCTGGTATGATCGCACCTGATAACTAATACGCTTTAATTGTATATATGTCTTTGATTTTCGAAAAATTAGTAAATTGAAAAAAAATGGATGTGCAAATAAAAATAAGTCGGTGAATGAAAATATCGATAAAAAGAGGTGCAACACAAGGACTTCCCAGAAGGTCACCCATCCTAGTACTACTCTCGCCCAAGCACGCTTAACTACGAATTCTGATGGGATCCGGTGCATTAGTGCTGGTATGATCGCACCTGATAACTAATACGCTTTAATTGTATATATCTCTTTGATTTTCGAAAAAATTAGTAAATTGAAAAAAAATGGATGTGCAAATAAAAATAAGTCGGTAAATGAAAATATCGATAAAAAGAGGTGCAACACAAGGACTTCCCAGGAGGTCACCCAACCTAGTACTATTCTCGCCCAAGCACGCTTAACTGCGGAGTTCTGATGGGATCCGGTGCATTAGTGCTGGTATGATCGCACCAGATAACTAATACTCTTTAATTGTATATATGTCTTTGATTTTCGAAAAAATTAGTAAATTGAAAAAAAATGGATGTGCAAATAAAAATAAGTCGGTGAATGAAAATATCGATAAAAAGAGGTGCAACACAAGGACTTCCCAGGAGGTCTCCCATCCTAGTACCACTCTCGCCCAAGCACGCTCAACTGCGGAGTTCTAATGGGATCCGGTGCATTAGTGCTGGTATGATCGCACCTGATAACTAATACGCTTTAATTGTATATATGTCTTTGATTTTTGAAAAAATTAGTAAATTGAAAAAAAATGGATGTGCAAATAAAAATAAGTCGATAAATGAAAATATCGATAAAAAGAGGTGCAACACAAGGACTTCCCAGGAGGTCACCCATCCTAGTACTACTCTCGCCCAAGCACGCTCAACTGCGGAGTTCTGATGGGATCCGGTGCATTAGTGCTGGTATGATCGCACCTGATAACTAATACGCTTTAATTGTATATATGTCTTTGATTTTCGAAAAAATTAGTAAATTGACAAAAAATGGATGTGCAAATAAAAATAAGTCGGTAAATGAAAATATCGATAAAAAGAGGTGCAACACAAGGACTTCCCAGGAGGTCACCCATCCTAGTACTACTCTCGCCCAAGCAGGCTTAGCTGCAGAGTTCTGATGGGATCCGGTGCATTAGTGCTGGTATGATCGCACCTGATAACTAATACGCTTTAATTGTATATATGTCTTTGATTTTCGAAAAAATTAGTAAATTGAAAAAAAATGGATGTGCAAATAAAAATAAGTCGGTGAATGAAAATATCGATAAAAAGAGGTGCAACACAAGGACTTCCCAGGAGGTCACCCATCCTAGTACTACTCTCGCCCAAGCACGCTTAACTACGGAGTTCTGATGGGATCCGGTGCATTAGTGCTGGTATGATCGGAAAAAAAATTAGTCGGTGAACGAAAATATGTCTTTGATTTTCAAAAAAATTAGTAATTTGAAAAAAAATGGATGTGCAAATAAAAATAAGTCGATAAATGAAAATATCGATAAAAAGATGTGCAACACAAGGACTTCCCAGGAGGTCACCCATCCTAGTACTAGTCTCGCCCAAGCACGCTTAACTGCGGAGTTCTGATGGGATCCGGTGCATTAGTGTTGGTATGATCGCACCTGATAACTAATACGCTTTAATTGTATATATGTCTTTGATTTTCGAAAAAATTAGTAAATTGAAAAAAAATGGATGTGCAAATAAAAATAAGTCGGTAAATGAAAATATCGATAAAAAGAGGTGCAACACAAGGACTTCCCAGGAGGTCACCCATCCTAGTACTACTCTCGCCCAAGTACGCTTAGCTGCAAAGTTCTGATGGGATCCGGTGCATTAGTGCTGGTATGATCGCACCTGATAACTAATACGCTTTAATTGTATATATGTCTTTGATTTTCGAAAAATTTAGTAAATTGAAAAAAAATGGATGTGCAAATAAAAATAAGTCGATAAATGAAAATATCGATAAAAAGAGGTGCAACACAAGGACTTCCCAGGAGGTCACCCATCCTAGTACTACTCTCGCCCAAGCACGCTCAACTGCGGAGTTCTGATGGGATCCGGTGCATTAGTGCTGGTATGATCGCACCTGATAACTAATACGCTTTAATTGTATATATGTCTTTGATTTTTGAAAAAATTAGTAAATTGAAAAAAAATGGATGTGCAAATAAAAATAAGTCGATAAATGAAAATATCGATAAAAAGAGGTGCAACACAAGGACTTCCCAGGAGGTCACCCATCCTAGTACTACTCTCGCCCAAGCACGCTCAACTGCGGAGTTCTGATGGGATCCGGTGCATTAGTGCTGGTATGATCGCACCTGATAACTAACACGCTTTAACTGTATATATGTCTTTGATTTTCGAAAAAATTAGTAAATTGACAAAAAATGGATGTGCAAATAAAAATAAGTCGGTAAATGAAAATATCGATAAAAAGAGGTGCAACACAAGGACTTCCCAGGAGGTCACCCATCCTAGTACTACTCTCGCCCAAGCAGGCTTAGCTGCGGAGTTCTGATGGGATCCGGTGCATTAGTGCTGGTATGATCGCACCAGATAACTAATACGCTTTAATTGTATATATGTCTTTGATTTTCGAAAAATTAGTAAATTGAAAAAAAATGGATGTGCAAATAAAAATAAGTCGGTGAATGAAAATATCGATAAAAAGAGGTGCAACACAAGGACTTCCCAGGAGGTCACCCATCCTAGTACTACTCTCGCCCAAGCACGCTTAACTACGGAGTTCTGATGGGATCCGGTGCATTAGTGCTGGTATGATCGCACCTGATAACTAATACGCTTTAATTGTATATATGTCTTTGATTTTCGAAAAAATTAGTAAATTGAAAAAAAATGGATGTGCAAATAAAAATAAGTCGGTAAATGAAAATATCGATAAAAAGAGGTGCAACACAAGGACTTCCCAGGAGGTCACCCAACCTAGTACTACTCTCGCCCAAGCACGCTTAACTGCGGAGTTCTGATGGGATCCGGTGCATTAGTGCTGGTATGATCGCACCTGATAACTAATACGCTTTAATTGTATATATGTCTTTGATTTTCGAAAAAATTAGTAAATTGAAAAAAAATGGATGTGCAAATAAAAATAAGTCGGTGAATGAAAATATCGATAAAAAGAGGTGCAACACAAGGACTTCCCAGGAGGTCACCCATCCTAGTACTACTCTCGCCCAAGCACGCTCAACTGCGGAGTTCTAATGGGATCCGGTGCATTAGTGCTGGTATGATCGCACCTGATAACTAATACGCTTTAATTGTATATATGTCTTTGATTTTTGAAAAAATTAGTAAATTGAAAAAAAATGGATGTGCAAATAAAAATAAGTCGATAAATGAAAATATCGATAAAAAGAGGTGCAACACAAGGACTTCCCAGGAGGTCACCCATCCTAGTACTACTCTCGCCCAAGCACGCTCAACTGCGGAGTTCTGATGGGATCCGGTGCATTAGTGCTGGTATGATCGCACCTGATAACTAATACGCTTTAATTGTATATATGTCTTTGATTTTCGAAAAAATTAGTAAATTGACAAAAAATGGATGTGCAAATAAAAATAAGTCGGTAAATGAAAATATCGATAAAAAGAGGTGAACCACAAGGACTTCCCAGGAGGTCACCCATCCTAGTACTACTCTCGCCCAAGCAGGCTTAGCTGCAGAGTTCTGATGGGATCCGGTGCATTAGTGCTGGTATGATCGCACCTGATAACTAATACGCTTAAATTGTATATATGTCTTTGATTTTCGAAAAAATTAGTAAATTGAAAAAAAATGGATGTGCAAATAAAAATAAGTCGGTGAATGAAAATATCGATAAAAAGAGGTGCAACACAAGGACTTCCCAGGAGGTCACCCATCCTAGTACTACTCTCGCCCAAGCACGCTTAACTACGGAGTTCTGATGGGATCCGGTGCATTAGTGCTGGTATGATCGGAAAAAAAATTAGTCGGTGAACGAAAATATGTCTTTGATTTTCAAAAAAATTAGTAAATTGAAAAAAAATGGATGTGCAAATAAAAATAAGTCGATAAATGAAAATATCGATAAAAAGAGGTGCAACACAAGGACTTCCCAGGAGGTCACCCATCCTAGTACTAGTCTCGCCCAAGCACGCTTAACTGCGGAGTTCTGATGGGATCCGGTGCATTAGTGTTGGTATGATCGCACCTGATAACTAATACGCTTTAATTGTATATATGTCTTTGATTTTCGAAAAAATTAGTAAATTGAAAAAAAATGGATGTGCAAATAAAAATAAGTCGGTAAATGAAAATATCGATAAAAGGAGGTGCAACACAAGGACTTCCCAGGATGTCACCCATCCTAGTACTACTCTCGCCCAAGCACGCTTAGCTGCAAAGTTCTGATGGGATCCGGTGCATTAGTGCTGGTATGATCGCACCTGATAACTAATACGCTTTAATTGTATATATGTCTTTGATTTTCGAAAAAATTAGTAAATTGACAAAAAATGGATGTGCAAATAAAAATAAGTCGGTAAATGAAAATATCGATAAAAAGAGGTGCAACACAAGGACTTCCCAGGAGGTCACCCATCCTAGTACTACTCTCGCCCAAGCAGGCTTAGCTGCAGAGTTCTGATGGGATCCGGTGCATTAGTGCTGGTATGATCGCACCTGATAACTAATACGCTTTAATTGTATATATGTCTTTGATTTTCGAAAAAATTAGTAAATTGAAAAAAAATGGATGTGCAAATAAAAATAAGTCGGTGAATGAAAATATCGATAAAAAGAGGTGCAACACAAGGACTTCCCAGGAGGTCACCCATCCTAGTACTACTCTCGCCCAAGCACGCTCAACTGCGGAGTTCTAATGGGATCCGGTGCATTAGTGCTGGTATGATCGCAGCTGATAACTAATACGCTTTAATTGTATATATGTCTTTGATTTTTGAAAAAATTAGTAAATTGAAAAAAAATGGATGTGCAAATAAAAATAAGTCGATAAATGAAAATATCGATAAAAAGAGGTGCAACACAAGGACTTCCCAGGAGGTCACCCATCCTAGTACTACTCTCGCCCAAGCACGCTCAACTGCGGAGTTCTGATGGGATCCGGTGCATTAGTGCTGGTATGATCGCACCTGATAACTAATACGCTTTAATTGTATATATGTCTTTGATTTTCGAAAAAATTAGTAAATTGACAAAAAATGGATGTGCAAATAAAAATAAGTCGGTAAATGAAAATATCGATAAAAAGAGGTGAACCACAAGGACTTCCCAGGAGGTCACCCATCCTAGTACTACTCTCGCCCAAGCAGGCTTAGCTGCAGAGTTCTGATGGGATCCGGTGCATTAGTGCTGGTATGATCGCACCTGATAACTAATACGCTTTAATTGTATATATGTCTTTGATTTTCGAAAAAATTAGTAAATTGAAAAAAAATGGATGTGCAAATAAAAATAAGTCGGTGAATGAAAATATCGATAAAAAGAGGTGCAACACAAGGACTTCCCAGGAGGTCACCCATCCTAGTACTACTCTCGCCCAAGCACGCTTAACTACGGAGTTCTGATGGGATCCGGTGCATTAGTGCTGGTATGATCGGAAAAAAAATTAGTCGGTGAACGAAAATATGTCTTTGATTTTCAAAAAAATTAGTAAATTGAAAAAAAATGGATGTGCAAATAAAAATAAGTCGATAAATGAAAATATCGATAAAAAGAGGTGCAACACAAGGACTTCCCAGGAGGTCACCCATCCTAGTACTAGTCTCGCCCAAGCACGCTTAACTGCGGAGTTCTGATGGGATCCGGTGCATTAGTGTTGGTATGATCGCACCTGATAACTAATACGCTTTAATTGTATATATGTCTTTGATTTTCGAAAAAATTAGTAAATTGAAAAAAAATGGATGTGCAAATAAAAATAAGTCGGTAAATGAAAATATCGATAAAAGGAGGTGCAACACAAGGACTTCCCAGGATGTCACCCATCCTAGTACTACTCTCGCCCAAGCACGCTTAGCTGCAAAGTTCTGATGGGATCCGGTGCATTAGTGCTGGTATGATCGCACCTGATAACTAATATGCTTTAATTGTATATATGTCTTTGATTTTCGAAAAAATTAGTAAATTGACAAAAAATGGATGTGCAAATAAAAATAAGTCGGTAAATGAAAATATCGATAAAAAGAGGTGCAACACAAGGACTTCCCAGGAGGTCACCCATCCTAGTACTACTCTCGCCCAAGCAGGCTTAGCTGCAGAGTTCTGATGGGATCCGGTGCATTAGTGCTGGTATGATCGCACCTGATAACTAATACGCTTTAATTGTATATATGTCTTTGATTTTCGAAAAAATTAGTAAATTGAAAAAAAATGGATGTGCAAATAAAAATAAGTCGGTGAATGAAAATATCGATAAAAAGAGGTGCAACACAAGGACTTCCCAGGAGGTCACCCATCCTAGTACTACTCTCGCCCAAGCACGCTTAACTACGGAGTTCTGATGGGATCCGGTGCATTAGTGCTGGTATGATCGGAAAAAAAATTAGTCGGTGAACGAAAATATGTCTTTGATTTTCAAAAAAATTAGTAATTTGAAAAAAAATGGATGTGCAAATAAAAATAAGTCGATAAATGAAAATATCGATAAAAAGATGTGCAACACAAGGACTTCCCAGGAGGTCACCCATCCTAGTACTAGTCTCGCCCAAGCACGCTTAACTGCGGAGTTCTGATGGGATCCGGTGCATTAGTGTTGGTATGATCGCACCTGATAACTAATACGCTTTAATTGTATATATGTCTTTGATTTTCGAAAAAATTAGTAAATTGAAAAAAAATGGATGTGCAAATAAAAATAAGTCGGTAAATGAAAATATCGATAAAAAGAGGTGCAACACAAGGACTTCCCAGGAGGTCACCCATCCTAGTACTACTCTCGCCCAAGTACGCTTAGCTGCAAAGTTCTGATGGGATCCGGTGCATTAGTGCTAGTATGATCGCACCTGATAACTAATACGCTTTAATTGTATATATGTCTTTGATTTTCGAAAAATTTAGTAAATTGAAAAAAAATGGATGTGCAAATAAAAATAAGTCGATAAATGAAAATATCGATAAAAAGAGGTGCAACACAAGGACTTCCCAGGAGGTCACCCATCCTAGTACTACTCTCGCCCAAGCACGCTCAACTGCGGAGTTCTGATGGGATCCGGTGCATTAGTGCTGGTATGATCGCACCTGATAACTAATACGCTTTAATTGTATATATGTCTTTGATTTTTGAAAAAATTAGTAAATTGAAAAAAAATGGATGTGCAAATAAAAATAAGTCGATAAATGAAAATATCGATAAAAAGAGGTGCAACACAAGGACTTCCCAGGAGGTCACCCATCCTAGTACTACTCTCGCCCAAGCACGCTCAACTGCGGAGTTCTGATGGGATCCGGTGCATTAGTGCTGGTATGATCGCACCTGATAACTAACACGCTTTAATTGTATATATGTCTTTGATTTTCGAAAAAATTAGTAAATTGACAAAAAATGGATGTGCAAATAAAAATAAGTCGGTAAATGAAAATATCGATAAAAAGAGGTGCAACACAAGGACTTCCCAGGAGGTCACCCATCCTAGTACTACTCTCGCCCAAGCAGGCTTAGCTGCGGAGTTCTGATGGGATCCGGTGCATTAGTGCTGGTATGATCGCACCAGATAACTAATACGCTTTAATTGTATATATGTCTTTGATTTTCGAAAAATTAGTAAATTGAAAAAAAATGGATGTGCAAATAAAAATAAGTCGGTGAATGAAAATATCGATAAAAAGAGGTGCAACACAAGGACTTCCCAGGAGGTCACCCATCCTAGTACTACTCTCGCCCAAGCACGCTTAACTACGGAGTTCTGATGGGATCCGGTGCATTAGTGCTGGTATGATCGCACCTGATAACTAATACGCTTTAATTGTATATATGTCTTTGATTTTCGAAAAAATTAGTAAATTGAAAAAAAATGGATGTGCAAATAAAAATAAGTCGGTAAATGAAAATATCGATAAAAAGAGGTGCAACACAAGGACTTCCCAGGAGGTCACCCAACCTAGTACTACTCTCGCCCAAGCACGCTTAACTGCGGAGTTCTGATGGGATCCGGTGCATTAGTGCTGGTATGATCGCACCTGATAACTAATACGCTTTAATTGTATATATGTCTTTGATTTTCGAAAAAATTAGTAAATTGAAAAAAAATGGATGTGCAAATAAAAATAAGTCGGTGAATGAAAATATCGATAAAAAGAGGTGCAACACAAGGACTTCCCAGGAGGTCACCCATCCTAGTACTACTCTCGCCCAAGCACGCTCAACTGCGGAGTTCTAATGGGATCCGGTGCATTAGTGCTGGTATGATCGCACCTGATAACTAATACGCTTTAATTGTATATATGTCTTTGATTTTTGAAAAAATTAGTAAATTGAAAAAAAATGGATGTGCAAATAAAAATAAGTCGATAAATGAAAATATCGATAAAAAGAGGTGCAACACAAGGACTTCCCAGGAGGTCACCCATCCTAGTACTACTCTCGCCCAAGCACGCTCAACTGCGGAGTTCTGATGGGATCCGGTGCATTAGTGCTGGTATGATCGCACCTGATAACTAATACGCTTTAATTGTATATATGTCTTTGATTTTCGAAAAAATTAGTAAATTGACAAAAAATGGATGTGCAAATAAAAATAAGTCGGTAAATGAAAATATCGATAAAAAGAGGTGCAACACAAGGACTTCCCAGGAGGTCACCCATCCTAGTACTACTCTCGCCCAAGCAGGCATAGCTGCAGAGTTCTGATGGGATCCGGTGCATTAGTGCTGGTATGATCGCACCTGATAACTAATATGCTTTAATTGTATATATGTCTTTGATTTTCGAAAAAATTAGTAAATTGAAAAAAAATGGATGTGCAAATAAAAATAAGTCGGTGAATGAAAATATCGATAAAAAGAGGTGCAACACAAGGACTTCCCAGGAGGTCACCCATCCTAGTACTACTCTCGCCCAAGCACGCTCAACTGCGGAGTTCTAATGGGATCCGGTGCATTAGTGCTGGTATGATCGCAGCTGATAACTAATACGCTTTAATTGTATATATGTCTTTGATTTTTGAAAAAATTAGTAAATTGAAAAAAAATGGATGTGCAAATAAAAATAAGTCGATAAATGAAAATATCGATAAAAAGAGATGCAACACAAGGACTTCCCAGGAGGTCACCCATCCTAGTACTACTCTCGCCCAAGCACGCTCAACTGCGGAGTTCTGATGGGATCCGGTGCATTAGTGCTGGTATGATCGCACCTGATAACTAATACGCTTTAATTGTATATATGTCTTTGATTTTCGAAAAAATTAGTAAATTGACAAAAAATGGATGTGCAAATAAAAATAAGTCGGTAAATGAAAATATCGATAAAAAGAGGTGAACCACAAGGACTTCCCAGGAGGTCACCCATCCTAGTACTACTCTCGCCCAAGCAGGCTTAGCTGCAGAGTTCTGATGGGATCCGGTGCATTAGTGCTGGTATGATCGCACCTGATAACTAATACGCTTTAATTGTATATATGTCTTTGATTTTCGAAAAAATTAGTAAATTGAAAAAAAATGGATGTGCAAATAAAAATAAGTCGGTGAATGAAAATATCGATAAAAAGAGGTGCAACACAAGGACTTCCCAGGAGGTCACCCATCCTAGTACTACTCTCGCCCAAGCACGCTTAACTACGGAGTTCTGATGGGATCCGGTGCATTAGTGCTGGTATGATCGGAAAAAAAATTAGTCGGTGAACGAAAATATGTCTTTGATTTTCAAAAAAATTAGTAAATTGAAAAAAAATGGATGTGCAAATAAAAATAAGTCTATAAATGAAAATATCGATAAAAAGAGGTGCAACACAAGGACTTCCCAGGAGGTCACCCATCCTAGTACTAGTCTCGCCCAAGCACGCTTAACTGCGGAGTTCTGATGGGATCCGGTGCATTAGTGTTGGTATGATCGCACCTGATAACTAATACGCTTTAATTGTATATATGTCTTTGATTTTCGAAAAAATTAGTAAATTGAAAAAAAATGGATGTGCAAATAAAAATAAGTCGGTAAATGAAAATATCGATAAAAAGAGGTGCAACACAAGGACTTCCCAGGAGGTCACCCATCCTAGTACTACTCTCGCCCAAGTACGCTTAGCTGCAAAGTTCTGATGGGATCCGGTGCATTAGTGCTAGTATGATCGCACCTGATAACTAATACGCTTTAATTGTATATATGTCTTTGATTTTCGAAAAATTTAGTAAATTGAAAAAAAATGGATGTGCAAATAAAAATAAGTCGATAAATGAAAATATCGATAAAAAGAGGTGCAACACAAGGACTTCCCAGGAGGTCACCCATCCTAGTACTACTCTCGCCCAAGCACGCTCAACTGCGGAGTTCTGATGGGATCCGGTGCATTAGTGCTGGTATGATCGCACCTGATAACTAATACGCTTTAATTGTATATATGTCTTTGATTTTTGAAAAAATTAGTAAATTGAAAAAAAATGGATGTGCAAATAAAAATAAGTCGATAAATGAAAATATCGATAAAAAGAGGTGCAACACAAGGACTTCCCAGGAGGTCACCCATCCTAGTACTACTCTCGCCCAAGCACGCTCAACTGCGGAGTTCTGATGGGATCCGGTGCATTAGTGCTGGTATGATCGCACCTGATAACTAACACGCTTTAATTGTATATATGTCTTTGATTTTCGAAAAAATTAGTAAATTGACAAAAAATGGATGTGCAAATAAAAATAAGTCGGTAAATGAAAATATCGATAAAAAGAGGTGCAACACAAGGACTTCCCAGGAGGTCACCCATCCTAGTACTACTCTCGCCCAAGCAGGCTTAGCTGCGGAGTTCTGATGGGATCCGGTGCATTAGTGCTGGTATGATCGCACCAGATAACTAATACGCTTTAATTGTATATATGTCTTTGATTTTCGAAAAATTAGTAAATTGAAAAAAAATGGATGTGCAAATAAAAATAAGTCGGTGAATGAAAATATCGATAAAAAGAGGTGCAACACAAGGACTTCCCAGGAGGTCACCCATCCTAGTACTACTCTCGCCCAAGCACGCTTAACTACGGAGTTCTGATGGGATCCGGTGCATTAGTGCTGGTATGATCGCACCTGATAACTAATACGCTTTAATTGTATATATGTCTTTGATTTTCGAAAAAATTAGTAAATTGAAAAAAAATGGATGTGCAAATAAAAATAAGTCGGTAAATGAAAATATCGATAAAAAGAGGTGCAACACAAGGACTTCCCAGGAGGTCACCCAACCTAGTACTACTCTCGCCCAAGCACGCTTAACTGCGGAGTTCTGATGGGATCCGGTGCATTAGTGCTGGTATGATCGCACCTGATAACTAATACGCTTTAATTGTATATATGTCTTTGATTTTCGAAAAAATTAGTAAATTGAAAAAAAATGGATGTGCAAATAAAAATAAGTCGGTGAATGAAAATATCGATAAAAAGAGGTGCAACACAAGGACTTCCCAGGAGGTCACCCATCCTAGTACTACTCTCGCCCAAGCACGCTCAACTGCGGAGTTCTAATGGGATCCGGTGCATTAGTGCTGGTATGATCGCACCTGATAACTAATACGCTTTAATTGTATATATGTCTTTGATTTTTGAAAAAATTAGTAAATTGAAAAAAAATGGATGTGCAAATAAAAATAAGTCGATAAATGAAAATATCGATAAAAAGAGGTGCAACACAAGGACTTCCCAGGAGGTCACCCATCCTAGTACTACTCTCGCCCAAGCACGCTCAACTGCGGAGTTCTGATGGGATCCGGTGCATTAGTGCTGGTATGATCGCACCTGATAACTAATACGCTTTAATTGTATATATGTCTTTGATTTTCGAAAAAATTAGTAAATTGACAAAAAATGGATGTGCAAATAAAAATAAGTCGGTAAATGAAAATATCGATAAAAAGAGGTGCAACACAAGGACTTCCCAGGAGGTCACCCATCCTAGTACTACTCTCGCCCAAGCAGGCATAGCTGCAGAGTTCTGATGGGATCCGGTGCATTAGTGCTGGTATGATCGCACCTGATAACTAATATGCTTTAATTGTATATATGTCTTTGATTTTCGAAAAAATTAGTAAATTGAAAAAAAATGGATGTGCAAATAAAAATAAGTCGGTGAATGAAAATATCGATAAAAAGAGGTGCAACACAAGGACTTCCCAGGAGGTCACCCATCCTAGTACTACTCTCGCCCAAGCACGCTCAACTGCGGAGTTCTAATGGGATCCGGTGCATTAGTGCTGGTATGATCGCAGCTGATAACTAATACGCTTTAATTGTATATATGTCTTTGATTTTTGAAAAAATTAGTAAATTGAAAAAAAATGGATGTGCAAATAAAAATAAGTCGGTAAATGAAAATATCGATAAAAAGAGGTGCAACACAAGGACTTCCCAGGAGGTCACCCATCCTAGTACTACTCTCGCCCAAGCAGGCTTAGCTGCGGAGTTCTGATGGGATCCGGTGCATTAGTGCTGGTATGATCGCACCAGATAACTAATACGCTTTAATTGTATATATGTCTTTGATTTTCGAAAAATTAGTAAATTGAAAAAAAATGGATGTGCAAATAAAAATAAGTCGGTGAATGAAAATATCGATAAAAAGAGGTGCAACACAAGGACTTCCCAGGAGGTCACCCATCCTAGTACTACTCTCGCCCAAGCACGCTTAACTACGGAGTTCTGATGGGATCCGGTGCATTAGTGCTGGTATGATCGCACCTGATAACTAATACGCTTTAATTGTATATATGTCTTTGATTTTCGAAAAAATTAGTAAATTGAAAAAAAATGGATGTGCAAATAAAAATAAGTCGGTAAATGAAAATATCGATAAAAAGAGGTGCAACACAAGGACTTCCCAGGAGGTCACCCAACCTAGTACTACTCTCGCCCAAGCACGCTTAACTGCGGAGTTCTGATGGGATCCGGTGCATTAGTGCTGGTATGATCGCACCTGATAACTAATACGCTTTAATTGTATATATGTCTTTGATTTTCGAAAAAATTAGTAAATTGAAAAAAAATGGATGTGCAAATAAAAATAAGTCGGTGAATGAAAATATCGATAAAAAGAGGTGCAACACAAGGACTTCCCAGGAGGTCACCCATCCTAGTACTACTCTCGCCCAAGCACGCTCAACTGCGGAGTTCTAATGGGATCCGGTGCATTAGTGCTGGTATGATCGCACCTGATAACTAATACGCTTTAATTGTATATATGTCTTTGATTTTTGAAAAAATTAGTAAATTGAAAAAAAATGGATGTGCAAATAAAAATAAGTCGATAAATGAAAATATCGATAAAAAGAGGTGCAACACAAGGACTTCCCAGGAGGTCACCCATCCTAGTACTACTCTCGCCCAAGCACGCTCAACTGCGGAGTTCTGATGGGATCCGGTGCATTAGTGCTGGTATGATCGCACCTGATAACTAATACGCTTTAATTGTATATATGTCTTTGATTTTCGAAAAAATTAGTAAATTGACAAAAAATGGATGTGCAAATAAAAATAAGTCGGTAAATGAAAATATCGATAAAAAGAGGTGCAACACAAGGACTTCCCAGGAGGTCACCCATCCTAGTACTACTCTCGCCCAAGCAGGCATAGCTGCAGAGTTCTGATGGGATCCGGTGCATTAGTGCTGGTATGATCGCACCTGATAACTAATATGCTTTAATTGTATATATGTCTTTGATTTTCGAAAAAATTAGTAAATTGAAAAAAAATGGATGTGCAAATAAAAATAAGTCGGTGAATGAAAATATCGATAAAAAGAGGTGCAACACAAGGACTTCCCAGGAGGTCACCCATCCTAGTACTACTCTCGCCCAAGCACGCTCAACTGCGGAGTTCTAATGGGATCCGGTGCATTAGTGCTGGTATGATCGCAGCTGATAACTAATACGCTTTAATTGTATATATGTCTTTGATTTTTGAAAAAATTAGTAAATTGAAAAAAAATGGATGTGCAAATAAAAATAAGTCGATAAATGAAAATATCGATAAAAAGAGGTGCAACACAAGGACTTCCCAGGAGGTCACCCATCCTAGTACTACTCTCGCCCAAGCACGCTCAACTGCGGAGTTCTGATGGGATCCGGTGAATTAGTGCTGGTATGATCGCACCTGATAACTAATACGCTTTAATTGTATATATGTCTTTGATTTTCGAAAAAATTAGTAAATTGACAAAAAATGGATGTGCAAATAAAAATAAGTCGGTAAATGAAAATATCGATAAAAAGAGGTGAACCACAAGGACTTCCCAGGAGGTCACCCATCCTAGTACTACTCTCGCCCAAGCAGGCTTAGCTGCAGAGTTCTGATGGGATCCGGTGCATTAGTGCTGGTATGATCGCACCTGATAACTAATACGCTTTAATTGTATATATGTCTTTGATTTTCGAAAAAATTAGTAAATTGAAAAAAAATGGATGTGCAAATAAAAATAAGTCGGTGAATGAAAATATCGATAAAAAGAGGTGCAACACAAGGACTTCCCAGGAGGTCACCCATCCTAGTACTACTCTCGCCCAAGCACGCTTAACTACGGAGTTCTGATGGGATCCGGTGCATTAGTGCTGGTATGATCGGAAAAAAAATTAGTCGGTGAACGAAAATATGTCTTTGATTTTCAAAAAAATTAGTAAATTGAAAAAAAATGGATGTGCAAATAAAAATAAGTCTATAAATGAAAATATCGATAAAAAGAGGTGCAACACAAGGACTTCCCAGGAGGTCACCCATCCTAGTACTAGTCTCGCCCAAGCACGCTTAACTGCGGAGTTCTGATGGGATCCGGTGCATTAGTGTTGGTATGATCGCACCTGATAACTAATACGCTTTAATTGTATATATGTCTTTGATTTTCGAAAAAATTAGTAAATTGAAAAAAAATGGATGTGCAAATAAAAATAAGTCGGTAAATGAAAATATCGATAAAAGGAGGTGCAACACAAGGACTTCCCAGGATGTCACCCATCCTAGTACTACTCTCGCCCAAGCACGCTTAGCTGCAAAGTTCTGATGGGATCCGGTGCATTAGTGCTGGTATGATCGCACCTGATAACTAATACGCTTTAATTGTATATATGTCTTTGATTTTCGAAAAAATTAGTAAATTGACAAAAAATGGATGTGCAAATAAAAATAAGTCGGTAAATGAAAATATCGATAAAAAGAGGTGCAACACAAGGACTTCCCAGGAGGTCACCCATCCTAGTACTACTCTCGCCCAAGCAGGCTTAGCTGCAGAGTTCTGATGGGATCCGGTGCATTAGTGCTGGTATGATCGCACCTGATAACTAATACGCTTTAATTGTATATATGTCTTTGATTTTCGAAAAAATTAGTAAATTGAAAAAAAATGGATGTGCAAATAAAAATAAGTCGGTGAATGAAAATATCGATAAAAAGAGGTGCAACACAAGGACTTCCCAGGAGGTCACCCATCCTAGTACTACTCTCGCCCAAGCACGCTTAACTACGGAGTTCTGATGGGATCCGGTGCATTAGTGCTGGTATGATCGGAAAAAAAATTAGTCGGTGAACGAAAATATGTCTTTGATTTTCAAAAAAATTAGTAATTTGAAAAAAAATGGATGTGCAAATAAAAATAAGTCGATAAATGAAAATATCGATAAAAAGATGTGCAACACAAGGACTTCCCAGGAGGTCACCCATCCTAGTACTAGTCTCGCCCAAGCACGCTTAACTGCGGAGTTCTGATGGGATCCGGTGCATTAGTGTTGGTATGATCGCACCTGATAACTAATACGCTTTAATTGTATATATGTCTTTGATTTTCGAAAAAATTAGTAAATTGAAAAAAAATGGATGTGCAAATAAAAATAAGTCGGTAAATGAAAATATCGATAAAAAGAGGTGCAACACAAGGACTTCCCAGGAGGTCACCCATCCTAGTACTACTCTCGCCCAAGTACGCTTAGCTGCAAAGTTCTGATGGGATCCGGTGCATTAGTGCTAGTATGATCGCACCTGATAACTAATACGCTTTAATTGTATATATGTCTTTGAATTTCGAAAAATTTAGTAAATTGAAAAAAAATGGATGTGCAAATAAAAATAAGTCGATAAATGAAAATATCGATAAAAAGAGGTGCAACACAAGGACTTCCCAGGAGGTCACCCATCCTAGTACTACTCTCGCCCAAGCACGCTCAACTGCGGAGTTCTGATGGGATCCGGTGCATTAGTGCTGGTATGATCGCACCTGATAACTAATACGCTTTAATTGTATATATGTCTTTGATTTTTGAAAAAATTAGTAAATTGAAAAAAAATGGATGTGCAAATAAAAATAAGTCGATAAATGAAAATATCGATAAAAAGAGGTGCAACACAAGGACTTCCCAGGAGGTCACCCATCCTAGTACTACTCTCGCCCAAGCACGCTCAACTGCGGAGTTCTGATGGGATCCGGTGCATTAGTGCTGGTATGATCGCACCTGATAACTAACACGCTTTAATTGTATATATGTCTTTGATTTTCGAAAAAATTAGTAAATTGACAAAAAATGGATGTGCAAATAAAAATAAGTCGGTAAATGAAAATATCGATAAAAAGAGGTGCAACACAAGGACTTCCCAGGAGGTCACCCATCCTAGTACTACTCTCGCCCAAGCAGGCTTAGCTGCGGAGTTCTGATGGGATCCGGTGCATTAGTGCTGGTATGATCGCACCAGATAACTAATACGCTTTAATTGTATATATGTCTTTGATTTTCGAAAAATTAGTAAATTGAAAAAAAATGGATGTGCAAATAAAAATAAGTCGGTGAATGAAAATATCGATAAAAAGAGGTGCAACACAAGGACTTCCCAGGAGGTCACCCATCCTAGTACTACTCTCGCCCAAGCACGCTTAACTACGGAGTTCTGATGGGATCCGGTGCATTAGTGCTGGTATGATCGCACCTGATAACTAATACGCTTTAATTGTATATATGTCTTTGATTTTCGAAAAAATTAGTAAATTGAAAAAAAATGGATGTGCAAATAAAAATAAGTCGGTAAATGAAAATATCGATAAAAAGAGGTGCAACACAAGGACTTCCCAGGAGGTCACCCAACCTAGTACTACTCTCGCCCAAGCACGCTTAACTGCGGAGTTCTGATGGGATCCGGTGCATTAGTGCTGGTATGATCGCACCTGATAACTAATACGCTTTAATTGTATATATGTCTTTGATTTTCGAAAAAATTAGTAAATTGAAAAAAAATGGATGTGCAAATAAAAATAAGTCGGTGAATGAAAATATCGATAAAAAGAGGTGCAACACAAGGACTTCCCAGGAGGTCACCCATCCTAGTACTACTCTCGCCCAAGCACGCTCAACTGCGGAGTTCTAATGGGATCCGGTGCATTAGTGCTGGTATGATCGCACCTGATAACTAATACGCTTTAATTGTATATATGTCTTTGATTTTTGAAAAAATTAGTAAATTGAAAAAAAATGGATGTGCAAATAAAAATAAGTCGATAAATGAAAATATCGATAAAAAGAGGTGCAACACAAGGACTTCCCAGGAGGTCACCCATCCTAGTACTACTCTCGCCCAAGCACGCTCAACTGCGGAGTTCTGATGGGATCCGGTGCATTAGTGCTGGTATGATCGCACCTGATAACTAATACGCTTTAATTGTATATATGTCTTTGATTTTCGAAAAAATTAGTAAATTGACAAAAAATGGATGTGCAAATAAAAATAAGTCGGTAAATGAAAATATCGATAAAAAGAGGTGCAACACAAGGACTTCCCAGGAGGTCACCCATCCTAGTACTACTCTCGCCCAAGCAGGCTTAGCTGCAGAGTTCTGATGGGATCCGGTGCATTAGTGCTGGTATGATCGCACCTGATAACTAATACGCTTTAATTGTATATATGTCTTTGATTTTCGAAAAAATTAGTAAATTGAAAAAAAATGGATGTGCAAATAAAAATAAGTCGGTGAATGAAAATATCGATAAAAAGAGGTGCAACACAAGGACTTCCCAGGAGGTCACCCATCCTAGTACTACTCTCGCCCAAGCACGCTTAACTACGGAGTTCTGATGGGATCCGGTGCATTAGTGCTGGTATGATCGGAAAAAAAATTAGTCGGTGAACGAAAATATGTCTTTGATTTTCAAAAAAATTAGTAAATTGAAAAAAAATGGATGTGCAAATAAAAATAAGTCGGTGAATGAAAATATCGATAAAAAGAGGTGCAACACAAGGACTTCCCAGGAGGTCACCCATCCTAGTACTACTCTCGCCCAAGCAGGCTTAGCTGCGGAGTTCTGATGGGATCCGGTGCATTAGTGCTGGTATGATCGCACCAGATAACTAATACGCTTTAATTGTATATATGTCTTTGATTTTCGAAAAATTAGTAAATTGAAAAAAAATGGATGTGCAAATAAAAATAAGTCGGTGAATGAAAATATCGATAAAAAGAGGTGCAACACAAGGACTTCCCAGGAGGTCACCCATCCTAGTACTACTCTCGCCCAAGCACGCTTAACTACGGAGTTCTGATGGGATCCGGTGCATTAGTGCTGGTATGATCGCACCTGATAACTAATACGCTTTAATTGTATATATGTCTTTGATTTTCGAAAAAATTAGTAAATTGAAAAAAAATGGATGTGCAAATAAAAATAAGTCGGTAAATGAAAATATCGATAAAAAGAGGTGCAACACAAGGACTTCCCAGGAGGTCACCCAACCTAGTACTACTCTCGCCCAAGCACGCTTAACTGCGGAGTTCTGATGGGATCCGGTGCATTAGTGCTGGTATGATCGCACCTGATAACTAATACGCTTTAATTGTATATATGTCTTTGATTTTCGAAAAAATTAGTAAATTGAAAAAAAATGGATGTGCAAATAAAAATAAGTCGGTGAATGAAAATATCGATAAAAAGAGGTGCAACACAAGGACTTCCCAGGAGGTCACCCATCCTAGTACTACTCTCGCCCAAGCACGCTCAACTGCGGAGTTCTAATGGGATCCGGTGCATTAGTGCTGGTATGATCGCACCTGATAACTAATACGCTTTAATTGTATATATGTCTTTGATTTTTGAAAAAATTAGTAAATTGAAAAAAAATGGATGTGCAAATAAAAATAAGTCGATAAATGAAAATATCGATAAAAAGAGGTGCAACACAAGGACTTCCCAGGAGGTCACCCATCCTAGTACTACTCTCGCCCAAGCACGCTCAACTGCGGAGTTCTGATGGGATCCGGTGCATTAGTGCTGGTATGATCGCACCTGATAACTAATACGCTTTAATTGTATATATGTCTTTGATTTTCGAAAAAATTAGTAAATTGACAAAAAATGGATGTGCAAATAAAAATAAGTCGGTAAATGAAAATATCGATAAAAAGAGGTGCAACACAAGGACTTCCCAGGAGGTCACCCATCCTAGTACTACTCTCGCCCAAGCAGGCTTAGCTGCAGAGTTCTGATGGGATCCGGTGCATTAGTGCTGGTATGATCGCACCTGATAACTAATACGCTTTAATTGTATATATGTCTTTGATTTTCGAAAAAATTAGTAAATTGAAAAAAAATGGATGTGCAAATAAAAATAAGTCGGTGAATGAAAATATCGATAAAAAGAGGTGCAACACAAGGACTTCCCAGGAGGTCACCCATCCTAGTACTACTCTCGCCCAAGCACGCTTAACTACGGAGTTCTGATGGGATCCGGTGCATTAGTGCTGATATGATCGGAAAAAAAATTAGTCGGTGAACGAAAATATGTCTTTGATTTTCAAAAAAATTAGTAAATTGAAAAAAAATGGATGTGCAAATAAAAATAAGTCGATAAATGAAAATATCGATAAAAAGAGGTGCAACACAAGGACTTCCCAGGAGGTCACCCATCCTAGTACTAGTCTCGCCCAAGCACGCTTAACTGCGGAGTTCTGATGGGATCCGGTGCATTAGTGTTGGTATGATCGCACCTGATAACTAATACGCTTTAATTGTATATATGTCTTTGATTTTCGAAAAAATTAGTAAATTGAAAAAAAATGGATGTGCAAATAAAAATAAGTCGGTGAATGAAAATATCGATAAAAAGAGGTGCAACACAAGGACTTCCCAAGAGGTCACCCATCCTAGTACTACTCTCGCCCAAGCACGCTTAACTACGGAGTTCTGATGGGATCCGGTGCATTAGTGCTGGTATGATCGCACCTGATAACTAATACGCTTTAATTGTATATATGTCTTTGATTTTTGAAAAAATTAGTAAATTGAAAAAAAATGGATGTGCAAATAAAAATAAGTCGATAAATGAAAATATCGATAAAAAGAGGTGCAACACAAGGACTTCCCAGGAGGTCACCCAACCTAGTACTACTCTCGCCCAAGCACGCTTAACTGCGGAGTTCTGATGGGATCCGGTGCATTAGTGCTGGTATGATCGCACCTGATAACTAATACGCTTTAATTGTATATATGTCTTTGATTTTCGAAAAAATTAGTAAATTGAAAAAAAATGGATGTGCAAATAAAAATAAGTCGGTGAATGAAAATATCGATAAAAAGAGGTGCAACACAAGGACTTCCCAGGAGGTCACCCATCCTAGTACTACTCTCGCCCAAGCACGCTCAACTGCGGAGTTCTAATGGGATCCGGTGCATTAGTGCTGGTATGACCGCACCTGATAACTAATACGCTTTAATTGTATATATGTCTTTGATTTTTGAAAAAATTAGTAAATTGAAAAAAAATGGATGTGCAAATAAAAATAAGTCGGTAAATGAAAATATCGATAAAAAGAGGTGCAACACAAGGACTTCCCAGGAGGTCACCCAACCTAGTACTACTCTCGCCCAAGCACGCTTAACTGCGGAGTTCTGATGGGATCCGGTGCATTAGTGCTGGTATGATCGCACCTGATAACTAATACGCTTTAATTGTATATATGTCTTTGATTTTCGAAAAAATTAGTAAATTGAAAAAAAATGGATGTGCAAATAAAAATAAGTCGGTGAATGAAAATATCGATAAAAAGAGGTGCAACACAAGGACTTCCCAGGAGGTCACCCATCCTAGTACTACTCTCGCCCAAGCACGCTCAACTGCGGAGTTCTAATGGGATCCGGTGCATTAGTGCTGGTATGATCGCACCTGATAACTAATATGCTTTAATTGTATATATGTCTTTGATTTTTGAAAAAATTAGTAAATTGAAAAAAAATGGATGTGCAAATAAAAATAAGTCGATAAATGAAAATATCGATAAAAAGAGGTGCAACACAAGGACTTCCCAGGAGGTCACCCATCCTAGTACTACTCTCGCCCAAGCACGCTCAACTGCGGAGTTCTGATGGGATCCGGTGCATTAGTGCTGGTATGATCGCACCTGATAACTAATACGCTTTAATTGTATATATGTCTTTGATTTTCGAAAAAATTAGTAAATTGACAAAAAATGGATGTGCAAATAAAAATAAGTCGGTAAATGAAAATATCGATAAAAAGAGGTGCAACACAAGGACTTCCCAGGAGGTCACCCATCCTAGTACTACTCTCGCCCAAGCAGGCTTAGCTGCAGAGTTCTGATGGGATCCGGTGCATTAGTGCTGGTATGATCGCACCTGATAACTAATACGCTTTAATTGTATATATGTCTTTGATTTTCGAAAAAATTAGTAAATTGAAAAAAAATGGATGTGCAAATAAAAATAAGTCGGTGAATGAAAATATCGATAAAAAGAGGTGCAACACAAGGACTTCCATGGAGGTCACCCATCCTAGTACTACTCTCGCCCAAGCACGCTTAACTACGGAGTTCTGATGGGATCCGGTGCATTAGTGCTGGTATGATCGGAAAAAAAATTAGTCGGTGAACGAAAATATGTCTTTGATTTTCAAAAAAATTAGTAAATTGAAAAAAAATGGATGTGCAAATAAAAATAAGTCGATAAATGAAAATATCGATAAAAAGAGGTGCAACACAAGGACTTCCCAGGAGGTCACCCATCCTAGTACTAGTCTCGCCCAAGCACGCTTAACTGCGGAGTTCTGATGGGATCCGGTGCATTAGTGTTGGTATGATCGCACCTGATAACTAATACGCTTTAATTGTATATATGTCTTTGATTTTCGAAAAAATTAGTAAATTGAAAAAAAATGGATGTGCAAATAAAAATAAGTCGGTAAATGAAAATATCGATAAAAGGAGGTGCAACACAAGGACTTCCCAGGATGTCACCCATCCTAGTACTACTCTCGCCCAAGCACGCTTAGCTGCAAAGTTCTGATGGGATCCGGTGCATTAGTGCTGGTATGATCGCACCTGATAACTAATACGCTTTAATTGTATATATGTCTTTGATTTTTGAAAAAATTAGTAAATTGAAAAAAAATGGATGTGCAAATAAAAATAAGTCGATAAATGAAAATATCGATAAAAAGATGTGCAACACAAGGACTTCCCAGGAGGTCACCCATCCTAGTACTAGTCTCGCCCAAGCACGCTTAACTGCGGAGTTCTGATGGGATCCGGTGCATTAGTGTTGGTATGATCGAACCTGATAACTAATACGCTTTAATTGTATATATGTCTTTGATTTTCGAAAAAATTAGTAAATTGAAAAAAAATGGATGTGCAAATAAAAATAAGTCGGTGAATGAAAATATCGATAAAAAGAGGTGCAACACAAGGACTTCCCAGGAGGTCACCCAACCTAGTACTACTCTCGCCCAAGCACGCTTATCTGCGGAGTTCTGATGGGATCCGGTGCATTAGTGCTGGTATGATCGCACCTGATAACTAATACGCTTTAATTGTATATATGTCTTTGATTTTCGAAAAAATTAGTAAATTAAAAAAAAATGGATGTGCAAATAAAAATAAGTCGGTGAATGAAAATATCGATAAAAAGAGGTGCAACACAAGGACTTCCCAGGAGGTCACCCAACCTAGTACTACTCTCGCCCAAGCACGCTCAACTGCGGAGTTCTAATGGGATCCGGTGCATTAGTGCTGGTATGATCGCACCTGATAACTAATACGCTTTAATTGTATATATGTCTTTGATTTTTGAAAAAATTAGTAAATTGAAAAAAAATGGATGTGCAAATAAAAATAAGTCGATAAATGAAAATATCGATAAAAAGAGGTGCAACACAAGGACTTCCCAGGAGGTCACCCATCCTAGTACTACTCTCGCCCAAGCACGCTCAACTGCGGAGTTCTGATGGGATCCGGTGCATTAGTGCTGGTATGATCGCACCTGATAACTAATACGCTTTAATTGTATATATGTCTTTGATTTTCGAAAAAATTAGTAAATTGACAAAAAATGGATGTGCAAATAAAAATAAGTCGGTAAATGAAAATATCGATAAAAAGAGGTGCAACACAAGGACTTCCCAGGAGGTCACCCATCCTAGTACTACTCTCGCCCAAGCAGGCTTAGCTGCAGAGTTCTGATGGGATCCGGTGCATTAGTGCTGGTATGATCGCACCTGATAACTAATACGCTTTAATTGTATATATGTCTTTGATTTTCGAAAAAATTAGTAAATTGAAAAAAAATGGATGTGCAAATAAAAATAAGTCGGTAAATGAAAATATCGATAAAAGGAGGTGCAACACAAGGACTTCCCAGGATGTCACCCATCCTAGTACTACTCTCGCCCAAGCACGCTTAGCTGCAAAGTTCTGATGGGATCCGGTGCATTAGTGCTGGTATGATCGCACCTGATAACTAATACGCTTTAATTGTATATATGTCTTTGATTTTTGAAAAAATTAGTAAATTGAAAAAAAATGGATGTGCAAATAAAAATAAGTCGATAAATGAAAATATCGATAAAAAGATGTGCAACACAAGGACTTCCCAGGAGGTCACCCATCCTAGTACTACTCTCGCCCAAGCACGCTTAACTGCAGGGTTCTGATGGGATCCGGTGCATTAGTGTTGGTATGATCGCACCTGATAACTAATACGCTTTAATTGTATATATGTCTTTGATTTTCGAAAAAATTAGTAAATTGAAAAAAAATGGATGTGCAAATAAAAATAAGTCGGTGAATGAAAATATCGATAAAAAGAGGTGCAACACAAGGACTTCCCAGGACGTCACCCAACCTAGTACTACTCTCGCCCAAGCACGCTCAACTGCGGAGTTCTAATGGGATCCGGTGCATTAGTGCTGGTATGATCGCACCTGATAACTAATACGCTTTAATTGTATATATGTCTTTGATTTTTGAAAAAATTAGTAAATTGAAAAAAAATGGATGTGCAAATAAAAATAAGTCGGTAAATGAAAATATCGATAAAAAGAGGTGCAACACAAGGACTTCCCAAGATGTCACCCATCCTAGTACTACTCTCGCCCAAGCACGCTTAACTACGGAGTTCTGATGGGATCCGGTGCATTAGTGCTGGTATGATCGGAAAAAAAATTAGTCGGTGAACGAAAATATGTCTTTGATTTTCAAAAAAATTAGTAAATTGAAAACAAATGGATGTGCAAATAAAAATAAGTCGGTAAATGAAAATATCGATAAAAAGAGGTGCAACACAAGGACTTCCCAAGATGTCACCCATCCTAGTACTACTCTCGCCCAAGCACGCTTAGCTGCAAAGTTCTGATGGGATCCGGTGCATTAGTGCTGGTATGATCGCACCTGATAACTAATACGCTTTAATTGTATATATGTCTTTGATTTTCGAAAAAATTAGTAAATTGAAAAAAAATGGATATGCAAATAAATATAAGTCGGTGAATGAAAATATCGATAAAAAGATGTGCAACACAAGGACTTCCCAGGAGGTCACCCAACCTAGTACTACTCTCGCCCAAGCACGCTTAACTGCGGAGTTCTGATGGGATCCGGTGCATTAGTGCTGGTATGATCGCACCTGATAACTAATACGCTTTAATTGTATATATGTCTTTGATTTTCGAAAAAATTAGTAAATTAAAAAAAAATGGATGTGCAAATAAAAATAAGTCGGTGAATGAAAATATCGATAAAAAGAGGTGCAACACAAGGACTTCCCAGGAGGTCACCCAACCTAGTACTACTCTCGCCCAAGCACGCTCAACTGCGGAGTTCTAATGGGATCCGGTGCATTAGTGCTGGTATGATCGCACCTGATAACTAATACGCTTTAATTGTATATATGTCTTTGATTTTTGAAAAAATTAGTAAATTGAAAAAAAATGGATGTGCAAATAAAAATAAGTCGATAAATGAAAATATCGATAAAAAGAGGTGCAACACAAGGACTTCCCAGGAGGTCACCCATCCTAGTACTACTCTCGCCCAAGCACGCTCAACTGCGGAGTTCTGATGGGATCCGGTGCATTAGTGCTGGTATGATCGCACCTGATAACTAATACGCTTTAATTGTATATATGTCTTTGATTTTCGAAAAAATTAGTAAATTGACAAAAAATGGATGTGCAAATAAAAATAAGTCGGTAAATGAAAATATCGATAAAAAGAGGTGCAACACAAGGACTTCCCAGGAGGTCACCCATCCTAGTACTACTCTCGCCCAAGCAGGCTTAGCTGCAGAGTTCTGATGGGATCCGGTGCATTAGTGCTGGTATGATCGCACCTGATAACTAATACGCTTTAATTGTATATATGTCTTTGATTTTCGAAAAAATTAGTAAATTGAAAAAAAATGGATGTGCAAATAAAAATAAGTCGGTAAATGAAAATATCGATAAAAGGAGGTGCAACACAAGGACTTCCCAGGATGTCACCCATCCTAGTACTACTCTCGCCCAAGCACGCTTAGCTGCAAAGTTCTGATGGGATCCGGTGCATTAGTGCTGGTATGATCGCACCTGATAACTAATACGCTTAAATTGTATATATGTCTTTGATTTTTGAAAAAATTAGTAAATTGAAAAAAAATGGATGTGCAAATAAAAATAAGTCGATAAATGAAAATATCGATAAAAAGATGTGCAACACAAGGACTTCCCAGGAGGTCACCCATCCTAGTACTAGTCTCGCCCAAGCACGCTTAACTGCGGAGTTCTGATGGGATCCGGTGCTTTAGTGTTGGTATGATCGCACCTGATAACTAATACGCTTTAATTGTATATATGTCTTTGATTTTCGAAAAAATTAGTAAATTGAAAAAAAATGGATGTGCAAATAAAAATAAGTCGGTGAATGAAAATATCGATAAAAAGAGGTGCAACACAAGGACTTCCCAGGAGGTCACCCAACCTAGTACTACTCTCGCCCAAGCACGCTTAACTGCGGAGTTTTGATGGGATCCGGTGCATTAGTGCTGGTATGATCGCACCTGATAACTAATACGCTTTAATTGTATATATGTCTTTGATTTTCGAAAAAATTAGTAAATTGAAAAAAAATGGATGTGCAAATAAAAATAAGTCGGTGAATGAAAATATCGATAAAAAGAGGTGCAACACAAGGACTTCCCAGGAGGTCACCCAACCTAGTACTACTCTCGCCCAAGCACGCTCAACTGCGGAGTTCTAATGGGATCCGGTGCATTAGTGCTGGTATGATCGCACCTGATAACTAATACGCTTTAATTGTATATATGTCTTTGATTTTTGAAAAAATTAGTAAATTGAAAAAAAATGGATGTGCAAATAAAAATAAGTCGATAAATGAAAATATCGATAAAAAGAGGTGCAACACAAGGACTTCCCAGGAGGTCACCCATCCTAGTACTACTCTCGCCCAAGCACGCTCAACTGCGGAGTTCTGATGGGATCCGGTGCATTAGTGCTGGTATGATCGCACCTGATAACTAATACGCTTTAATTGTATATATGTCTTTGATTTTTGAAAAAATTAGTAAATTGAAAAAAAATGGATGTGCAAATAAAAATAAGTCGATAAATGAAAATATCGATAAAAAGAGGTGCAACACAAGGACTTCCCAGGAGGTCACCCATCCTAGTACTACTCTCGCCCAAGCACGCTCAACTGCGGAGTTCTGATGGGATCCGGTGCATTAGTGCTGGTATGATCGCACCTGATAACTAATACGCTTTAATTGTATATATGTCTTTGATTTTCGAAAAAATTAGTAAATTGACAAAAAATGGATGTGCAAATAAAAATAAGTCGGTAAATGAAAATATCGATAAAAAGAGGTGCAACACAAGGACTTCCCAGGAGGTCACCCATCCTAGTACTACTCTCGCCCAAGCAGGCTTAGCTGCAGAGTTCTGATGGGATCCGGTGCATTAGTGCTGGTATGATCGCACCTGATAACTAATACGCTTTAATTGTATATATGTCTTTGATTTTCGAAAAAATTAGTAAATTGAAAAAAAATGGATGTGCAAATAAAAATAAGTCGGTAAATGAAAATATCGATAAAAGGAGGTGCAACACAAGGACTTCCCAGGATGTCACCCATCCTAGTACTACTCTCGCCCAAGCACGCTTAGCTGCAAAGTTCTGATGGGATCCGGTGCATTAGTGCTGGTATGATCGCACCTGATAACTAATACGCTTAAATTGTATATATGTCTTTGATTTTTGAAAAAATTAGTAAATTGAAAAAAAATGGATGTGCAAATAAAAATAAGTCGATAAATGAAAATATCGATAAAAAGATGTGCAACACAAGGACTTCCCAGGAGGTCACCCATCCTAGTACTAGTCTCGCCCAAGCACGCTTAACTGCGGAGTTCTGATGGGATCCGGTGCATTAGTGTTGGTATGATCGCACCTGATAACTAATACGCTTTAATTGTATATATGTCTTTGATTTTCGAAAAAATTAGTAAATTGAAAAAAAATGGATGTGCAAATAAAAATAAGTCGGTGAATGAAAATATCGATAAAAAGAGGTGCAACACAAGGACTTCCCAGGAGGTCACCCAACCTAGTACTACTCTCGCCCAAGCACGCTTAACTGCGGAGTTCTGATGGGATCCGGTGCATTAGTGCTGGTATGATCGCACCTGATAACTAATACGCTTTAATTGTATATATGTCTTTGATTTTCGAAAAAATTAGTAAATTGAAAAAAAATGGATGTGCAAATAAAAATAAGTCGGTGAATGAAAATATCGATAAAAAGAGGTGCAACACAAGGACTTCCCAGGAGGTCACCCAACCTAGTACTACTCTCGCCCAAGCACGCTCAACTGCGGAGTTCTAATGGGATCCGGTGCATTAGTGCTGGTATGATCGCACCTGATAACTAATACGCTTTAATTGTATATATCTCTATGATTTTTGAAAAAATTAGTAAATTGAAAAAAAATGGATGTGCAAATAAAAATAAGTCGGTAAATGAAAATATCGATAAAAAGATGTGCAACACAAGGACTTCCCAGGAGGTCACCCAACCTAGTACTACTCTTGCCCAAGCACGCTCAACTGCGGAGTTCTGATGGGATCCGATGCATTAGTGCTGGTATGATCGCACCTGATAACTAATACGCTTTAATTGTATATATGTCTTTGATTTTCGAAAAAATTAGTAAATTGGAAAAAAATGGATGTGCAAATAAAAATAAGTCGGTAAATGAAAATATCGATAAAAAGATGTGCAACACAAGGACTTCCCAGGAGGTCACCCAACCTAGTACTACTCTCGCCCAAGCACGCTTAATTGCGGAGTTCTGATGGGATCCGGTGCATTAGTGCTGGTATGATCGCACCTGATAACTAATACGCTTTAATTGTATATATGTCTTTGATTTTCGAAAAAATTAGTAAATTGAAAAAAAATGGACGTGCAAATAAAAATAAATCGGTGAATGAAAATATCGATAAAAAGAGGTGCAACACAAGGACTTCCCCGGAGGTCACCCATCCTATTACTACTCTTGCCCAAGCACGCTCAACTGCGGAGTTCTGATGGGATCCGTTGCATTAGTGCTGGTATGATCGCACCTGATAACTAATACGCTTTAATTGTATATATGTCTTTGATTTTTGAAAAAATTAGTAAATTGAAAAAAAATGGATGTGCAAATAAAAATAAGTCGATAAATGAAAATATCGATAAAAAGAGGTGCAACACAAGGACTTCCCAGGAGGTCACCCATCCTAGTACTAGTCTCGCCCAAGCACGCTTAACTGCGGAGTTCTGATGGGATCCGGTGCATTAGCGTTGGTATGATCGCACATGATAACTAATACGCTTTAATTGTATATATGTCTTTGATTTTCGAAAAAATTAGTAAATTGAAAAAAAATAGATGTGCAAATAAAAATAAGTCGGTAAATGAAAATATCGATAAAAAGAGGTGCAACACAAGGACTTCCCAGGAGGTCACCCATCCTAGTACTACTCTCGCCCAAGCAGGCTTAGCTGCAGAGTTCTGATGGGATCCGGTGCATTAGTGCTGGTATGATCGCACCTGATAACTAATACGCTTTAATTGTATATATGTCTTTGATTTTCGAAAAAATTAGTAAATTGAAAAAAAATAGATGTGCAAATAAAAATAAGTCGGTAAATGAAAATATCGATAAAAAGAGGTGCAACACAAGGACTTCCCAGGAGGTCACCCATCCTAGTACTACTCTCGCCCAAGCAGGCTTAGCTGCAGAGTTCTGATGGGATCCGGTGCATTAGTGCTGGTATGATCGCACCTGATAACTAATACGCTTTAATTGTATATATGTCTTTGATTTTCGAAAAAATTAGTAAATTGAAAAAAAATGGATGTGCAAATAAAAATAAGTCGGTAAATGAAAATATCGATAAAAGGAGGTGCAACACAAGGACTTCCCAGGATGTCACCCATCCTAGTACTACTCTCGCCCAAGCACGCTTAGCTGCAAAGTTCTGATGGGATCCGGTGCATTAGTGCTGGTATGATCGCACCTGATAACTAATACGCTTTAATTGTATATATGTCTTTGATTTTTGAAAAAATTAGTAAATTGAAAAAAAATGGATGTGCAAATAAAAATAAGTCGATAAATGAAAATATCGATAAAAAGATGTGCAACACAAGGACTTCCCAGGAGGTCACCCATCCTAGTACTACTCTCGCCCAAGCACGCTTAACTGCGGGGTTCTGATGGGATCCGGTGCATTAGTGTTGGTATGATCGCACCTGATAACTAATACGCTTTAATTGTATATATGTCTTTGATTTTCGAAAAAATTAGTAAATTGAAAAAAAATGGATGTGCAAATAAAAATAAGTCGGTGAATGAAAATATCGATAAAAAGAGGTGCAACACAAGGACTTCCCAGGAGGTCACCCAACCTAGTACTACTCTCGCCCAAGCACGCTCAACTGCGGAGTTCTAATGGGATCCGGTGCATTAGTGCTGGTATGATCGCACCTGATAACTAATACGCTTTAATTGTATATATCTCTATGATTTTTGAAAAAATTAGTAAATTGAAAAAAAATGGATGTGCAAATAAAAATAAGTCGGTAAATGAAAATATCGATAAAAAGATGTGCAACACAAGGACTTCCCAGGAGGTCACCCAACCTAGTACTACTCTTGCCCAAGCACGCTCAACTGCGGAGTTCTGATGGGATCCGATGCATTAGTGCTGGTATGATCGCACCTGATAACTAATACGCTTTAATTGTATATATGTCTTTGATTTTCGAAAAAATTAGTAAATTGGAAAAAAATGGATGTGCAAATAAAAATAAGTCGGTAAATGAAAATATCGATAAAAAGATGTGCAACACAAGGACTTCCCAGGAGGTCACCCAACCTAGTACTACTCTCGCCCAAGCACGCTTAATTGCGGAGTTCTGATGGGATCCGGTGCATTAGTGCTGGTATGATCGCACCTGATAACTAATACGCTTTAATTGTATATATGTCTTTGATTTTCGAAAAAATTAGTAAATTGAAAAAAAATGGACGTGCAAATAAAAATAAATCGGTGAATGAAAATATCGATAAAAAGAGGTGCAACACAAGGACTTCCCCGGAGGTCACCCATCCTATTACTACTCTTGCCCAAGCACGCTCAACTGCGGAGTTCTGATGGGATCCGTTGCATTAGTGCTGGTATGATCGCACCTGATAACTAATACGCTTTAATTGTATATATGTCTTTGATTTTTGAAAAAATTAGTAAATTGAAAAAAAATGGATGTGCAAATAAAAATAAGTCGATAAATGAAAATATCGATAAAAAGAGGTGCAACACAAGGACTTCCCAGGAGGTCACCCATCCTAGTACTACTCTCGCCCAAGCACGCTCAACTGCGGAGTTCTGATGGGATCCGGTGCATTAGTGCTGGTATGATCGCACCTGATAACTAATACGCTTTAATTGTATATATGTCTTTGATTTTCGAAAAAATTAGTAAATTGACAAAAAATGGATGTGCAAATAAAAATAAGTCGGTAAATGAAAATATCGATAAAAAGAGGTGCAACACAAGGACTTCCCAGGAGGTCACCCATCCTAGTACTACTCTCGCCCAAGCAGGCTTAGCTGCAGAGTTCTGATGGGATCCGGTGCATTAGTGCTGGTATGATCGCACCTGATAACTAATACGCTTTAATTGTATATATGTCTTTGATTTTCGAAAAAATTAGTAAATTGAAAAAAAATGGATGTGCAAATAAAAATAAGTCGGTAAATGAAAATATCGATAAAAGGAGGTGCAACACAAGGACTTCCCAGGATGTCACCCATCCTAGTACTACTCTCGCCCAAGCACGCTTAGCTGCAAAGTTCTGATGGGATCCGGTGCATTAGTGCTGGTATGATCGCACCTGATAACTAATACGCTTTAATTGTATATATGTCTTTGATTTTTGAAAAAATTAGTAAATTGAAAAAAAATGGATGTGCAAATAAAAATAAGTCGATAAATGAAAATATCGATAAAAAGATGTGCAACACAAGGACTTCCCAGGAGGTCACCCATCCTAGTACTACTCTCGCCCAAGCACGCTTAACTGCGGGGTTCTGATGGGATCCGGTGCATTAGTGTTGGTATGATCGCACCTGATAACTAATACGCTTTAATTGTATATATGTCTTTGATTTTCGAAAAAATTAGTAAATTGAAAAAAAATGGATGTGCAAATAAAAATAAGTCGGTGAATGAAAATATCGATAAAAAGAGGTGCAACACAAGGACTTCCCAGGAGGTCACCCAACCTAGTACTACTCTCGCCCAAGCACGCTCAACTGCGGAGTTCTAATGGGATCCGGTGCATTAGTGCTGGTATGATCGCACCTGATAACTAATACGCTTTAATTGTATATATGTCTTTGATTTTTGAAAAAATTAGTAAATTGAAAAAAAATGGATGTGCAAATAAAAATAAGTCGATAAATGAAAATATCGATAAAAAGAGGTGCAACACAAGGACTTCCCAGGAGGTCTCCCATCCTAGTACTACTCTCGCCCAAGCACGCTTAACTACGGAGTTCTGATGGGATCCGGTGCATTAGTGCTGGTATGATCGGAAAAAAAATTAGTCGGTGAACGAAAATATGTCTTTGATTTTCAAAAAAATTAGTAAATTGAAAACAAATGGATGTGCAAATAAAAATAAGTCGGTAAATGAAAATATCGATAAAAAGAGGTGCAACACAAGGACTTCCCAAGATGTCACCCATCCTAGTACTACTCTCGCCCAAGCACGCTTAGCTGCAAAGTTCTGATGGGATCCGGTGCATTAGTGCTGGTATGATCGCACCTGATAACTAATACGCTTTAATTGTATATATGTCTTTGATTTTCGAAAAAATTAGTAAATTGAAAAAAAATGGATATGCAAATAAATATAAGTCGGTGAATGAAAATATCGATAAAAAGATGTGCAACACAAGGACTTCCCAGGAGGTCACCCAACCTAGTACTACTCTCGCCCAAGCACGCTTAACTGCGGAGTTCTGATGGGATCCGGTGCATTAGTGCTGGTATGATCGCACCTGATAACTAATACGCTTTAATTGTATATATGTCTTTGATTTTCGAAAAAATTAGTAAATTAAAAAAAAATGGATGTGCAAATAAAAATAAGTCGGTGAATGAAAATATCGATAAAAAGAGGTGCAACACAAGGACTTCCCAGGAGGTCACCCAACCTAGTACTACTCTCGCCCAAGCACGCTCAACTGCGGAGTTCTAATGGGATCCGGTGCATTAGTGCTGGTATGATCGCACCTGATAACTAATACGCTTTAATTGTATATATGTCTTTGATTTTTGAAAAAATTAGTAAATTGAAAAAAAATGGATGTGCAAATAAAAATAAGTCGATAAATGAAAATATCGATAAAAAGAGGTGCAACACAAGGACTTCCCAGGAGGTCACCCATCCTAGTACTACTCTCGCCCAAGCACGCTCAACTGCGGAGTTCTGATGGGATCCGGTGCATTAGTGCTGGTATGATCGCACCTGATAACTAATACGCTTTAATTGTATATATGTCTTTGATTTTTGAAAAAATTAGTAAATTGAAAAAAAATGGATGTGCAAATAAAAATAAGTCGATAAATGAAAATATCGATAAAAAGAGGTGCAACACAAGGACTTCCCAGGAGGTCACCCATCCTAGTACTACTCTCGCCCAAGCACGCTCAACTGCGGAGTTCTGATGGGATCCGGTGCATTAGTGCTGGTATGATCGCACCTGATAACTAATACGCTTTAATTGTATATATGTCTTTGATTTTCGAAAAAATTAGTAAATTGACAAAAAATGGATGTGCAAATAAAAATAAGTCGGTAAATGAAAATATCGATAAAAAGAGGTGCAACACAAGGACTTCCCAGGAGGTCACCCATCCTAGTACTACTCTCGCCCAAGCAGGCTTAGCTGCAGAGTTCTGATGGGATCCGGTGCATTAGTGCTGGTATGATCGCACCTGATAACTAATACGCTTTAATTGTATATATGTCTTTGATTTTCGAAAAAATTAGTAAATTGAAAAAAAATGGATGTGCAAATAAAAATAAGTCGGTAAATGAAAATATCGATAAAAGGAGGTGCAACACAAGGACTTCCCAGGATGTCACCCATCCTAGTACTACTCTCGCCCAAGCACGCTTAGCTGCAAAGTTCTGATGGGATCCGGTGCATTAGTGCTGGTATGATCGCACCTGATAACTAATACGCTTAAATTGTATATATGTCTTTGATTTTTGAAAAAATTAGTAAATTGAAAAAAAATGGATGTGCAAATAAAAATAAGTCGATAAATGAAAATATCGATAAAAAGATGTGCAACACAAGGACTTCCCAGGAGGTCACCCATCCTAGTACTAGTCTCGCCCAAGCACGCTTAACTGCGGAGTTCTGATGGGATCCGGTGCTTTAGTGTTGGTATGATCGCACCTGATAACTAATACGCTTTAATTGTATATATGTCTTTGATTTTCGAAAAAATTAGTAAATTGAAAAAAAATGGATGTGCAAATAAAAATAAGTCGGTGAATGAAAATATCGATAAAAAGAGGTGCAACACAAGGACTTCCCAGGAGGTCACCCAACCTAGTACTACTCTCGCCCAAGCACGCTTAACTGCGGAGTTTTGATGGGATCCGGTGCATTAGTGCTGGTATGATCGCACCTGATAACTAATACGCTTTAATTGTATATATGTCTTTGATTTTCGAAAAAATTAGTAAATTGAAAAAAAATGGATGTGCAAATAAAAATAAGTCGGTGAATGAAAATATCGATAAAAAGAGGTGCAACACAAGGACTTCCCAGGAGGTCACCCAACCTAGTACTACTCTCGCCCAAGCACGCTCAACTGCGGAGTTCTAATGGGATCCGGTGCATTAGTGCTGGTATGATCGCACCTGATAACTAATACGCTTTAATTGTATATATGTCTTTGATTTTTGAAAAAATTAGTAAATTGAAAAAAAATGGATGTGCAAATAAAAATAAGTCGATAAATGAAAATATCGATAAAAAGAGGTGCAACACAAGGACTTCCCAGGAGGTCACCCATCCTAGTACTACTCTCGCCCAAGCACGCTCAACTGCGGAGTTCTGATGGGATCCGGTGCATTAGTGCTGGTATGATCGCACCTGATAACTAATACGCTTTAATTGTATATATGTCTTTGATTTTTGAAAAAATTAGTAAATTGAAAAAAAATGGATGTGCAAATAAAAATAAGTCGATAAATGAAAATATCGATAAAAAGAGGTGCAACACAAGGACTTCCCAGGAGGTCACCCATCCTAGTACTACTCTCGCCCAAGCACGCTCAACTGCGGAGTTCTGATGGGATCCGGTGCATTAGTGCTGGTATGATCGCACCTGATAACTAATACGCTTTAATTGTATATATGTCTTTGATTTTCGAAAAAATTAGTAAATTGACAAAAAATGGATGTGCAAATAAAAATAAGTCGGTGAATGAAAATATCGATAAAAAGAGGTGCAACACAAGGACTTCCCAGGAGGTCACCCATCCTAGTACTACTCTCGCCCAAGCAGGCTTAGCTGCAGAGTTCTGATGGGATCCGGTGCATTAGTGCTGGTATGATCGCACCTGATAACTAATACGCTTTAATTGTATATATGTCTTTGATTTTCGAAAAAATTAGTAAATTGAAAAAAAATGGATGTGCAAATAAAAATAAGTCGGTAAATGAAAATATCGATAAAAGGAGGTGCAACACAAGGACTTCCCAGGATGTCACCCATCCTAGTACTACTCTCGCCCAAGCACGCTTAGCTGCAAAGTTCTGATGGGATCCGGTGCATTAGTGCTGGTATGATCGCACCTGATAACTAATACGCTTAAATTGTATATATGTCTTTGATTTTTGAAAAAATTAGTAAATTGAAAAAAAATGGATGTGCAAATAAAAATAAGTCGATAAATGAAAATATCGATAAAAAGATGTGCAACACAAGGACTTCCCAGGAGGTCACCCATCCTAGTACTAGTCTCGCCCAAGCACGCTTAACTGCGGAGTTCTGATGGGATCCGGTGCATTAGTGTTGGTATGATCGCACCTGATAACTAATACGCTTTAATTGTATATATGTCTTTGATTTTCGAAAAAATTAGTAAATTGAAAAAAAATGGATGTGCAAATAAAAATAAGTCGGTGAATGAAAATATCGATAAAAAGAGGTGCAACACAAGGACTTCCCAGGAGGTCACCCAACCTAGTACTACTCTCGCCCAAGCACGCTTAACTGCGGAGTTCTGATGGGATCCGGTGCATTAGTGCTGGTATGATCGCACCTGATAACTAATACGCTTTAATTGTATATATGTCTTTGATTTTCGAAAAAATTAGTAAATTGAAAAAAAATGGATGTGCAAATAAAAATAAGTCGGTGAATGAAAATATCGATAAAAAGAGGTGCAACACAAGGACTTCCCAGGAGGTCACCCAACCTAGTACTACTCTCGCCCAAGCACGCTCAACTGCGGAGTTCTAATGGGATCCGGTGCATTAGTGCTGGTATGATCGCACCTGATAACTAATACGCTTTAATTGTATATATCTCTATGATTTTTGAAAAAATTAGTAAATTGAAAAAAAATGGATGTGCAAATAAAAATAAGTCGGTAAATGAAAATATCGATAAAAAGATGTGCAACACAAGGACTTCCCAGGAGGTCACCCAACCTAGTACTACTCTTGCCCAAGCACGCTCAACTGCGGAGTTCTGATGGGATCCGATGCATTAGTGCTGGTATGATCGCACCTGATAACTAATACGCTTTAATTGTATATATGTCTTTGATTTTCGAAAAAATTAGTAAATTGGAAAAAAATGGATGTGCAAATAAAAATAAGTCGGTAAATGAAAATATCGATAAAAAGATGTGCAACACAAGGACTTCCCAGGAGGTCACCCAACCTAGTACTACTCTCGCCCAAGCACGCTTAATTGCGGAGTTCTGATGGGATCCGGTGCATTAGTGCTGGTATGATCGCACCTGATAACTAATACGCTTTAATTGTATATATGTCTTTGATTTTCGAAAAAATTAGTAAATTGAAAAAAAATGGACGTGCAAATAAAAATAAATCGGTGAATGAAAATATCGATAAAAAGAGGTGCAACACAAGGACTTCCCCGGAGGTCACCCATCCTATTACTACTCTTGCCCAAGCACGCTCAACTGCGGAGTTCTGATGGGATCCGTTGCATTAGTGCTGGTATGATCGCACCTGATAACTAATACGCTTTAATTGTATATATGTCTTTGATTTTTGAAAAAATTAGTAAATTGAAAAAAAATGGATGTGCAAATAAAAATAAGTCGATAAATGAAAATATCGATAAAAAGAGGTGCAACACAAGGACTTCCCAGGAGGTCACCCATCCTAGTACTAGTCTCGCCCAAGCACGCTTAACTGCGGAGTTCTGATGGGATCCGGTGCATTAGCGTTGGTATGATCGCACATGATAACTAATACGCTTTAATTGTATATATGTCTTTGATTTTCGAAAAAATTAGTAAATTGAAAAAAAATAGATGTGCAAATAAATATAAGTCGGTGAATGAAAATATCCATAAAAAGATGTGCAACACAAGGACTTCCCAGGAGGTCACCCAACCTAGTACTACTCTCGCCCAAGCACGCTTAACTGCGGAGTTCTGATGGGATCCGGTGCATTAGTGCTGGTACGATCGCACCTGATAACTAATACGCTTTAATTGTATATATGTCTTTGATTTTCGAAAAAATTAGTAAATTGAAAAAAAATGGATGTGCAAATAAAAATAAGTCGGTGAATGAAAATATCGATAAAAAGAGGTGCAACACAAGGACTTCCCAGGAGGTCACCCAACCTAGTACTACTCTCGCCCAAGCACGCTCAACTGCGGAGTTCTAATGGGATCCGGTGCATTAGTGCTGGTATGATCGCACCTGATAACTAATACGCTTTAATTGTATATATCTCTATGATTTTTGAAAAAATTAGTAAATTGAAAAAAAATGGATGTGCAAATAAAAATAAGTCGGTAAATGAAAATATCGATAAAAAGATGTGCAACACAAGGACTTCCCAGGAGGTCACCCAACCTAGTACTACTCTTGCCCAAGCACGCTCAACTGCGGAGTTCTGATGGGATCCGATGCATTAGTGCTGGTATGATCGCACCTGATAACTAATACGCTTTAATTGTATATATGTCTTTGATTTTCGAAAAAATTAGTAAATTGGAAAAAAATGGATGTGCAAATAAAAATAAGTCGGTAAATGAAAATATCGATAAAAAGATGTGCAACACAAGGACTTCCCAGGAGGTCACCCAACCTAGTACTACTCTCGCCCAAGCACGCTTAATTGCGGAGTTCTGATGGGATCCGGTGCATTAGTGCTGGTATGATCGCACCTGATAACTAATACGCTTTAATTGTATATATGTCTTTGATTTTCGAAAAAATTAGTAAATTGAAAAAAAATGGACGTGCAAATAAAAATAAATCGGTGAATGAAAATATCGATAAAAAGAGGTGCAACACAAGGACTTCCCCGGAGGTCACCCATCCTATTACTACTCTTGCCCAAGCACGCTCAACTGCGGAGTTCTGATGGGATCCGTTGCATTAGTGCTGGTATGATCGCACCTGATAACTAATACGCTTTAATTGTATATATGTCTTTGATTTTTGAAAAAATTAGTAAATTGAAAAAAAATGGATGTGCAAATAAAAATAAGTCGATAAATGAAAATATCGATAAAAAGAGGTGCAACACAAGGACTTCCCAGGAGGTCACCCATCCTAGTACTAGTCTCGCCCAAGCACGCTTAACTGCGGAGTTCTGATGGGATCCGGTGCATTAGCGTTGGTATGATCGCACATGATAACTAATACGCTTTAATTGTATATATGTCTTTGATTTTCGAAAAAATTAGTAAATTGAAAAAAAATAGATGTGCAAATAAATATAAGTCGGTGAATGAAAATATCCATAAAAAGATGTGCAACACAAGGACTTCCCAGGAGGTCACCCAACCTAGTACTACTCTCGCCCAAGCACGCTTAACTGCGGAGTTCTGATGGGATCCGGTGCATTAGTGCTGGTACGATCGCACCTGATAACTAATACGCTTTAATTGTATATATGTCTTTGATTTTCGAAAAAATTAGTAAATTGAAAAAAAATGGATGTGCAAATAAAAATAAGTCGGTGAATGAAAATATCGATAAAAAGAGGTGCAACACAAGGACTTCCCAGGAGGTCACCCATCCTAGTACTACTCTCGCCCAAGCACGCTCAACTGCGGAGTTCTGATGGGATCCGGTGCATTAGTGCTGGTATGATCGCACCTGATAACAAATACGCTTTAATTGTATATATGTCTTTGATTTTCGAAAAAATTAGTAAATTGAAAAAAAATGGATGTGCAAATAAAAATAAGTCGATAAATGAAAATATCGATAAAAAGAGGTGCAACACAAGGACTTCCCAGGAGGTCACCCATCCTAGTACTAGTCTCGCCCAAGCACGCTTAACTGCGGAGTTCTGATGGGATCCGGTGCATTAGTGCTGGTATGATCGCACCTGATAACTAATACGCTTTAATTGTATATATGTCTTTGATTTTCGAAAAAATTAGTAAATTGACAAAAAATGGATGTGCAAATAAAAATAAGTCGGTAAATGAAAATATCGATAAAAAGAGGTGCAACACAAGGACTTCCCAGGAGGTCACCCATCCTAGTACTACTCTCGCCCAAGCAGGCTTAGCTGCAGAGTTCTGATGGGATCCGGTGCATTAGTGCTGGTATGATCGCACCTGATAACTAATACGCTTTAATTGTATATATGTCTTTGATTTTCGAAAAAATTAGTAAATTGAAAAAAAATGGATGTGCAAATAAAAATAAGTCGGTGAATGAAAATATCGATAAAAAGAGGTGCAACACAAGGACTTCCCAGGAGGTCACCCATCCTAGTACTACTCTCGCCCAAGCACGCTTAACTACGGAGTTCTGATGGGATCCGGTGCATTAGTGCTGGTATGATCGGAAAAAAAATTAGTCGGTGAACGAAAATATGTCTTTGATTTTCAAAAAAATTAGTAAATTGAAAAAAAATGGATGTGCAAATAAAAATAAGTCGATAAATGAAAATATCGATAAAAAGAGGTGCAACACAAGGACTTCCCAGGAGGTCACCCATCCTAGTACTAGTCTCGCCCAAGCACGCTTAACTGCGGAGTTCTGATGGGATCCGGTGCATTAATGTTGGTATGATCGCACCTGATAACTAATACGCTTTAATTGTATATATGTCTTTGATTTTCGAAAAAATTAGTAAATTGAAAAAAAATGGATGTGCAAATAAAAATAAGTCGGTAAATGAAAATATCGATAAAAAGAGGTGCAACACAAGGACTTCCCAGGATGTCACCCATCCTAGTACTACTCTCGCCCAAGCACGCTTAGCTGCAAAGTTCTGATGGGATCCGGTGCATTAGTGCTGGTATGATCGCACCTGATAACTAATACGCTTTAATTGTATATATGTCTTTGATTTTCGAAAAAATTAGTAAATTGAAAAAAAATGGATATGCAAATAAAAATAAGTCGGTGAATGAAAATATCGATAAAAAGATGTGCAACACAAGGACTTCCCAGGAGGTCACCCAACCTAGTACTACTCTCGCCCAAGCACGCTTAACTGCGGAGTTCTGATGGGATCCGGTGCATTAGTGCTGGTATGATCGCACCTGATAACTAATACGCTTTAATTGTATATATGTCTTTGATTTTTGAAAAAATTAGTAAATTGAAAAAAAATGGATGTGCAAATAAAAATAAGTCGATAAATGAAAATATCGATAAAAAGAGGTGCAACACAAGGACTTCCCAGGAGGTCACCCATCCTAGTATTACTCTCACCCAAGCACGCTTAACTACGGAGTTCTGATGGGATCCGGTGCATTAGTGCTGGTATGATCGCACCTGATAACTAATACGCTTTAATTGTATATATCTCTATGATTTTTGAAAAAATTAGTAAATTGAAAAAAAATGGATGTGCAAATAAAAATAAGTCGGTAAATGAAAATATCGATAAAAAGATGTGCAACACAAGGACTTCCCAGGAGGTCACCCAACCTAGTACTACTCTTGCCCAAGCACGCTCAACTGCGGAGTTCTGATGGGATCCAATGCATTAGTGCTGGTATGATCGCACCTGATAACTAATACGCTTTAATTGTATATATGTCTTTGATTTTCGAAAAAATTAGTAAATTGGAAAAAAATGGATGTGCAAATAAAAATAAGTCGGTAAATGAAAATATCGATAAAAAGATGTGCAACACAAGGACTTCCCAGGAGGTCACCCAACCTAGTACTACTCTCGCCCAAGCACGCTTAACTGCGGAGTTCTGATGGGATCCGGTGCATTAGTGCTGGTATGATCGCACCTGATAACTAATACGCTTTAATTGTATATATGTCTTTGATTTTTGAAAAAATTAGTAAATTGAAAAAAAATGGATGTGCAAATAAAAATAAGTCGATAAATGAAAATATCGATAAAAAGAGGTGCAACACAAGGACTTCCCAGGATGTCACCCATCCTAGTACTACTCTCGCCCAAGCACGCTTAGCTGCAAAGTTCTGATGGGATCCGGTGCATTAGTGCTGGTATGATCGCACCTGATAACTAATACGCTTTAATTGTATATATGTCTTTGATTTTCGAAAAAATTAGTAAATTGAAAAAAAATGGATATGCAAATAAAAATAAGTCGGTGAATGAAAATATCGATAAAAAGATGTGCAACACAAGGACTTCCCAGGAGGTCACCCAACCTAGTACTACTCTCGCCCAAGCACGCTTAACTGCGGAGTTCTGATGGGATCCGGTGCATTAGTGCTGGTATGATCGCACCTGATAACTAATACGCTTTAATTGTATATATGTCTTTGATTTTCGAAAAAATTAGTAAATTGACAAAAAATGGATGTGCAAATAAAAATAAGTCGGTAAATGAAAATATCGATAAAAAGAGGTGCAACACAAGGACTTCCCAGGAGGTCACCCATCCTAGTACTACTCTCGCCCAAGCAGGCTTAGCTGCAGAGTTCTGATGGGATCCGGTGCATTAGTGCTGGTATGATCGCACCTGATAACTAATACGCTTTAATTGTATATATGTCTTTGATTTTCGAAAAAATTAGTAAATTGAAAAAAAATGGATGTGCAAATAAAAATAAGTCGGTGAATGAAAATATCGATAAAAAGAGGTGCAACACAAGGACTTCCCAGGAGGTCTCCCATCCTAGTACTACTCTCGCCCAAGCACGCTTAACTACGGAGTTCTGATGGGATCCGGTGCATTAGTGCTGGTATGATCGGAAAAAAAATTAGTCGGTGAACGAAAATATGTCTTTGATTTTCAAAAAAATTAGTAAACTGAAAAAAAATGGATGTGCAAATAAAAATAAGTCGGTAAATGAAAATATCGATAAAAAGAGGTGCAACACAAGGACTTCCCAGGATGTCACCCATCCTAGTACTACTCTCGCCCAAGCACGCTTAGCTGCAAAGTTCTGATGGGATCCGGTGCATTAGTGCTGGTATGATCGCACCTGATAACTAATACGCTTTAATTGTATATATGTCTTTGATTTTCGAAAAAATTAGTAAATTGAAAAAAAATGGATATGCAAATAAATATAAGTCGGTGAATGAAAATATCGATAAAAAGATGTGCAACACAAGGACTTCCCAGGAGGTCACCCAACCTAGTACTATTCTCGCCCAAGCACGCTTAACTGCGGAGTTCTGATGGGATCCGGTGCATTAGTGCTGGTATGATCGCACCTGATAACTAATACGCTTTAATTGTATATATGTCTTTGATTTTTGAAAAAATTAGTAAATTGAAAAAAAATGGATGTGCAAATAAAAATAAGTCGATAAATGAAAATATCGATAAAAAGAGGTGCAACACAAGGACTTCCCAGGAGGTCACCCATCCTAGTACTACTCTCACCCAAGCACGCTTAACTACGGAGTTCTGATGGGATCCGGTGCATTAGTGCTGGTATGATCGCACCTGATAACTAATACGCTTTAATTGTATATATCTCTATGATTTTTGAAAAAATTAGTAAATTGAAAAAAAATGGATGTGCAAATAAAAATAAGTCGGTAAATGAAAATATCGATAAAAAGATGTGCAACACAAGGACTTCCCAGGAGGTCACCCAACCTAGTACTACTCTTGCCCAAGCACGCTCAACTGCGGAGTTCTGATGGGATCCGATGCATTAGTGCTGGTATGATCGCACCTGATAACTAATACGCTTTAATTGTATATATGTCTTTGATTTTCGAAAAAATTAGTAAATTGGAAAAAAATGGATGTGCAAATAAAAATAAGTCGGTAAATGAAAATATCGATAAAAAGATGTGCAACACAAGGACTTCCCAGGAGGTCACCCAACCTAGTACTACTCTCGCCCAAGCACGCTTAATTGCGGAGTTCTGATGGGATCCGGTGCATTAGTGCTGGTATGATCGCACCTGATAACTAATACGCTTTAATTGTATATATGTCTTTGATTTTCGAAAAAATTAGTAAATTGAAAAAAAATGGACGTGCAAATAAAAATAAATCGGTGAATGAAAATATCGATAAAAAGAGGTGCAACACAAGGACTTCCCCGGAGGTCACCCATCCTATTACTACTCTTGCCCAAGCACGCTCAACTGCGGAGTTCTGATGGGATCCGTTGCATTAGTGCTGGTATGATCGCACCTGATAACTAATACGCTTTAATTGTATATATGTCTTTGATTTTTGAAAAAATTAGTAAATTGAAAAAAAATGGATGTGCAAATAAAAATAAGTCGATAAATGAAAATATCGATAAAAAGAGGTGCAACACAAGGACTTCCCAGGAGGTCACCCATCCTAGTACTAGTCTCGCCCAAGCACGCTTAACTGCGGAGTTCTGATGGGATCCGGTGCATTAGCGTTGGTATGATCGCACATGATAACTAATACGCTTTAATTGTATATATGTCTTTGATTTTCGAAAAAATTAGTAAATTGAAAAAAAATAGATGTGCAAATAAATATAAGTCGGTGAATGAAAATATCCATAAAAAGATGTGCAACACAAGGACTTCCCAGGAGGTCACCCAACCTAGTACTACTCTCGCCCAAGCACGCTTAACTGCGGAGTTCTGATGGGATCCGGTGCATTAGTGCTGGTATGATCGCACCTGATAACTAATACGCTTTAATTGTATATATGTCTTTGATTTTCGAAAAAATTAGTAAATTGACAAAAAATGGATGTGCAAATAAAAATAAGTCGGTAAATGAAAATATCGATAAAAAGAGGTGCAACACAAGGACTTCCCAGGAGGTCACCCATCCTAGTACTACTCTCGCCCAAGCAGGCTTAGCTGCAGAGTTCTGATGGGATCCGGTGCATTAGTGCTGGTATGATCGCACCTGATAACTAATACGCTTTAATTGTATATATGTCTTTGATTTTCGAAAAAATTAGTAAATTGAAAAAAAATGGATGTGCAAATAAAAATAAGTCGGTGAATGAAAATATCGATAAAAAGAGGTGCAACACAAGGACTTCCCAGGAGGTCTCCCATCCTAGTACTACTCTCGCCCAAGCACGCTTAACTACGGAGTTCTGATGGGATCCGGTGCATTAGTGCTGGTATGATCGGAAAAAAAATTAGTCGGTGAACGAAAATATGTCTTTGATTTTCAAAAAAATTAGTAAACTGAAAAAAAATGGATGTGCAAATAAAAATAAGTCGGTAAATGAAAATATCGATAAAAAGAGGTGCAACACAAGGACTTCCCAGGATGTCACCCATCCTAGTACTACTCTCGCCCAAGCACGCTTAGCTGCAAAGTTCTGATGGGATCCGGTGCATTAGTGCTGGTATGATCGCACCTGATAACTAATACGCTTTAATTGTATATATGTCTTTGATTTTCGAAAAAATTAGTAAATTGAAAAAAAATGGATATGCAAATAAATATAAGTCGGTGAATGAAAATATCGATAAAAAGATGTGCAACACAAGGACTTCCCAGGAGGTCACCCAACCTAGTACTATTCTCGCCCAAGCACGCTTAACTGCGGAGTTCTGATGGGATCCGGTGCATTAGTGCTGGTATGATCGCACCTGATAACTAATACGCTTTAATTGTATATATGTCTTTGATTTTTGAAAAAATTAGTAAATTGAAAAAAAATGGATGTGCAAATAAAAATAAGTCGATAAATGAAAATATCGATAAAAAGAGGTGCAACACAAGGACTTCCCAGGAGGTCACCCATCCTAGTACTACTCTCACCCAAGCACGCTTAACTACGGAGTTCTGATGGGATCCGGTGCATTAGTGCTGGTATGATCGCACCTGATAACTAATACGCTTTAATTGTATATATCTCTATGATTTTTGAAAAAATTAGTAAATTGAAAAAAAATGGATGTGCAAATAAAAATAAGTCGGTAAATGAAAATATCGATAAAAAGATGTGCAACACAAGGACTTCCCAGGAGGTCACCCAACCTAGTACTACTCTTGCCCAAGCACGCTCAACTGCGGAGTTCTGATGGGATCCGATGCATTAGTGCTGGTATGATCGCACCTGATAACTAATACGCTTTAATTGTATATATGTCTTTGATTTTCGAAAAAATTAGTAAATTGGAAAAAAATGGATGTGCAAATAAAAATAAGTCGGTAAATGAAAATATCGATAAAAAGATGTGCAACACAAGGACTTCCCAGGAGGTCACCCAACCTAGTACTACTCTCGCCCAAGCACGCTTAATTGCGGAGTTCTGATGGGATCCGGTGCATTAGTGCTGGTATGATCGCACCTGATAACTAATACGCTTTAATTGTATATATGTCTTTGATTTTCGAAAAAATTAGTAAATTGAAAAAAAATGGACGTGCAAATAAAAATAAATCGGTGAATGAAAATATCGATAAAAAGAGGTGCAACACAAGGACTTCCCCGGAGGTCACCCATCCTATTACTACTCTTGCCCAAGCACGCTCAACTGCGGAGTTCTGATGGGATCCGTTGCATTAGTGCTGGTATGATCGCACCTGATAACTAATACGCTTTAATTGTATATATGTCTTTGATTTTTGAAAAAATTAGTAAATTGAAAAAAAATGGATGTGCAAATAAAAATAAGTCGATAAATGAAAATATCGATAAAAAGAGGTGCAACACAAGGACTTCCCAGGAGGTCACCCATCCTAGTACTAGTCTCGCCCAAGCACGCTTAACTGCGGAGTTCTGATGGGATCCGGTGCATTAGCGTTGGTATGATCGCACATGATAACTAATACGCTTTAATTGTATATATGTCTTTGATTTTCGAAAAAATTAGTAAATTGAAAAAAAATAGATGTGCAAATAAATATAAGTCGGTGAATGAAAATATCCATAAAAAGATGTGCAACACAAGGACTTCCCAGGAGGTCACCCAACCTAGTACTACTCTCGCCCAAGCACGCTTAACTGCGGAGTTCTGATGGGATCCGGTGCATTAGTGCTGGTACGATCGCACCTGATAACTAATACGCTTTAATTGTATATATGTCTTTGATTTTCGAAAAAATTAGTAAATTGAAAAAAAATGGATGTGCAAATAAAAATAAGTCGGTGAATGAAAATATCGATAAAAAGAGGTGCAACACAAGGACTTTCCAGGAGGTCACCCATCCTAGTACTACTCTCGCCCAAGCACGCTCAACTGCGGAGTTTTGATGGGATCCGGTGCATTAGTGCTGGTATGATCGCACCTGATAACAAATACGCTTTAATTGTATATATGTCTTTGATTTTCGAAAAAATTAGTAAATTGAAAAAAAATGGATGTGCAAATAAAAATAAGTCGATAAATGAAAATATCGATAAAAAGAGGTGCAACACAAGGACTTCCCAGGAGGTCACCCATCCTAGTACTAGTCTCGCCCAAGCACGCTTAACTGCGGAGTTCTGATGGGATCCGGTGCATTAGTGCTGGTATGATCGCACCTGATAACTAATACGCTTTAATTGTATATATGTCTTTGATTTTCGAAAAAATTAGTAAATTGACAAAAAATGGATGTGCAAATAAAAATAAGTCGGTAAATGAAAATATCGATAAAAAGAGGTGCAACACAAGGACTTCCCAGGAGGTCACCCATCCTAGTACTACTCTCGCCCAAGCAGGCTTAGCTGCAGAGTTCTGATGGGATCCGGTGCATTAGTGCTGGTATGATCGCACCTGATAACTAATACGCTTTAATTGTATATATGTCTTTGATTTTCGAAAAAATTAGTAAATTGAAAAAAAATGGATGTGCAAATAAAAATAAGTCGGTGAATGAAAATATCGATAAAAAGAGGTGCAACACAAGGACTTCCCAGGAGGTCACCCATCCTAGTACTACTCTCGCCCAAGCACGCTTAACTGCGGAGTTCTGATGGGATCCGGTGCATTAGTGCTGGTATGATCGCACCTGATAACTAATACGCTTTAATTGTATATATGTCTTTGATTTTCGAAAAAATTAGTAAATTGAAAAAAAATGGACGTGCAAATAAAAATAAATCGGTGAATGAAAATATCGATAAAAAGAGGTGCAACACAAGGACTTCCCCGGAGGTCACCCATCCTATTACTACTCTTGCCCAAGCACGCTCAACTGCGGAGTTCTGATGGGATCCGTTGCATTAGTGCTGGTATGATCGCACCTGATAACTAATACGCTTTAATTGTATATATGTCTTTGATTTTTGAAAAAATTAGTAAATTGAAAAAAAATGGATGTGCAAATAAAAATAAGTCGATAAATGAAAATATCGATAAAAAGAGGTGCAACACAAGGACTTCCCAGGAGGTCACCCATCCTAGTACTAGTCTCGCCCAAGCACGCTTAACTGCGGAGTTCTGATGGGATCCGGTGCATTAGCGTTGGTATGATCGCACATGATAACTAATACGCTTTAATTGTATATATGTCTTTGATTTTCGAAAAAATTAGTAAATTGAAAAAAAATAGATGTGCAAATAAATATAAGTCGGTGAATGAAAATATCCATAAAAAGATGTGCAACACAAGGACTTCCCAGGAGGTCACCCAACCTAGTACTACTCTCGCCCAAGCACGCTTAACTGCGGAGTTCTGATGGGATCCGGTGCATTAGTGCTGGTACGATCGCACCTGATAACTAATACGCTTTAATTGTATATATGTCTTTGATTTTCGAAAAAATTAGTAAATTGAAAAAAAATGGATGTGCAAATAAAAATAAGTCGGTGAATGAAAATATCGATAAAAAGAGGTGCAACACAAGGACTTCCCAGGAGGTCACCCATCCTAGTACTACTCTCGCCCAAGCACGCTCAACTGCGGAGTTCTGATGGGATCCGGTGCATTAGTGCTGGTATGATCGCACCTGATAACAAATACGCTTTAATTGTATATATGTCTTTGATTTTCGAAAAAATTAGTAAATTGAAAAAAAATGGATGTGCAAATAAAAATAAGTCGATAAATGAAAATATCGATAAAAAGAGGTGCAACACAAGGACTTCCCAGGAGGTCACCCATCCTAGTACTAGTCTCGCCCAAGCACGCTTAACTGCGGAGTTCTGATGGGATCCGGTGCATTAGTGCTGGTATGATCGCACCTGATAACTAATACGCTTTAATTGTATATATGTCTTTGATTTTCGAAAAAATTAGTAAATTGACAAAAAATGGATGTGCAAATAAAAATAAGTCGGTAAATGAAAATATCGATAAAAAGAGGTGCAACACAAGGACTTCCCAGGAGGTCACCCATCCTAGTACTACTCTCGCCCAAGCAGGCTTAGCTGCAGAGTTCTGATGGGATCCGGTGCATTAGTGCTGGTATGATCGCACCTGATAACTAATACGCTTTAATTGTATATATGTCTTTGATTTTCGAAAAAATTAGTAAATTGAAAAAAAATGGATGTGCAAATAAAAATAAGTCGGTGAATGAAAATATCGATAAAAAGAGGTGCAACACAAGGACTTCCCAGGAGGTCACCCATCCTAGTACTACTCTCGCCCAAGCACGCTTAACTACGGAGTTCTGATGGGATCCGGTGCATTAGTGCTGGTATGATCGGAAAAAAAATTAGTCGGTGAACGAAAATATGTCTTTGATTTTCAAAAAAATTAGTAAATTGAAAAAAAATGGATGTGCAAATAAAAATAAGTCGATAAATGAAAATATCGATAAAAAGAGGTGCAACACAAGGACTTCCCAGGAGGTCACCCATCCTAGTACTAGTCTCGCCCAAGCACGCTTAACTGCGGAGTTCTGATGGGATCCGGTGCATTAATGTTGGTATGATCGCACCTGATAACTAATACGCTTTAATTGTATATATGTCTTTGATTTTCGAAAAAATTAGTAAATTGAAAAAAAATGGATGTGCAAATAAAAATAAGTCGGTAAATGAAAATATCGATAAAAAGAGGTGCAACACAAGGACTTCCCAGGATGTCACCCATCCTAGTACTACTCTCGCCCAAGCACGCTTAGCTGCAAAGTTCTGATGGGATCCGGTGCATTAGTGCTGGTATGATCGCACCTGATAACTAATACGCTTTAATTGTATATATGTCTTTGATTTTCGAAAAAATTAGTAAATTGAAAAAAAATGGATATGCAAATAAAAATAAGTCGGTGAATGAAAATATCGATAAAAAGATGTGCAACACAAGGACTTCCCAGGAGGTCACCCAACCTAGTACTACTCTCGCCCAAGCACGCTTAACTGCGGAGTTCTGATGGGATCCGGTGCATTAGTGCTGGTATGATCGCACCTGATAACTAATACGCTTTAATTGTATATATGTCTTTGATTTTTGAAAAAATTAGTAAATTGAAAAAAAATGGATGTGCAAATAAAAATAAGTCGATAAATGAAAATATCGATAAAAAGAGGTGCAACACAAGGACTTCCCAGGAGGTCACCCATCCTAGTATTACTCTCACCCAAGCACGCTTAACTACGGAGTTCTGATGGGATCCGGTGCATTAGTGCTGGTATGATCGCACCTGATAACTAATACGCTTTAATTGTATATATCTCTATGATTTTTGAAAAAATTAGTAAATTGAAAAAAAATGGATGTGCAAATAAAAATAAGTCGGTAAATGAAAATATCGATAAAAAGATGTGCAACACAAGGACTTCCCAGGAGGTCACCCAACCTAGTACTACTCTTGCCCAAGCACGCTCAACTGCGGAGTTCTGATGGGATCCGATGCATTAGTGCTGGTATGATCGCACCTGATAACTAATACGCTTTAATTGTATATATGTCTTTGATTTTCGAAAAAATTAGTAAATTGGAAAAAAATGGATGTGCAAATAAAAATAAGTCGGTAAATGAAAATATCGATAAAAAGATGTGCAACACAAGGACTTCCCAGGAGGTCACCCAACCTAGTACTACTCTCGCCCAAGCACGCTTAACTGCGGAGTTCTGATGGGATCCGGTGCATTAGTGCTGGTATGATCGCACCTGATAACTAATACGCTTTAATTGTATATATGTCTTTGATTTTTGAAAAAATTAGTAAATTGAAAAAAAATGGATGTGCAAATAAAAATAAGTCGATAAATGAAAATATCGATAAAAAGAGGTGCAACACAAGGACTTCCCAGGATGTCACCCATCCTAGTACTACTCTCGCCCAAGCACGCTTAGCTGCAAAGTTCTGATGGGATCCGGTGCATTAGTGCTGGTATGATCGCACCTGATAACTAATACGCTTTAATTGTATATATGTCTTTGATTTTCGAAAAAATTAGTAAATTGAAAAAAAATGGATGTGCAAATAAAAATAAGTCGGTGAATGAAAATATCGATAAAAAGAGGTGCAACACAAGGACTTCCCAGGAGGTCACCCAACCTAGTACTACTCTCGCCCAAGCACGCTTAACTACGGAGTTCTGATGGGATCCGGTGCATTAGTGCTGGTATGATCGGAAAAAAAATTAGTCGGTGAACGAAAATATGTCTTTGATTTTCAAAAAAATTAGTAAATTGAAAAAAAATGGATGTGCAAATAAAAATAAGTCGATAAATGAAAATATCGATAAAAAGAGGTGCAACACAAGGACTTCCCAGGAGGTCACCCATCCTAGTACTAGTCTCGCCCAAGCACGCTTAACTGCGGAGTTCTGATGGGATCCGGTGCATTAATGTTGGTATGATCGCACCTGATAACTAATACGCTTTAATTGTATATATGTCTTTGATTTTCGAAAAAATTAGTAAATTGAAAAAAAATGGATGTGCAAATAAAAATAAGTCGGTAAATGAAAATATCGATAAAAATAGGTGCAACACAAGGACTTCCCAGGATGTCACCCATCCTAGTACTACTCTCGCCCAAGCACGCTTAGCTGCAAAGTTCTGATGGGATCCGGTGCATTAGTGCTGGTATGATCGCACCTGATAACTAATACGCTTTAATTGTATATATGTCTTTGATTTTCGAAAAAATTAGTAAATTGAAAAAAAATGGATATGCAAATAAAAATAAGTCGGTGAATGAAAATATCGATAAAAAGATGTGCAACACAAGGACTTCCCAGGAGGTCACCCAACCTAGTACTACTCTCGCCCAAGCACGCTTAACTGCGGAGTTCTGATGGGATCCGGTGCATTAGTGCTGGTATGATCGCACCTGATAACTAATACGCTTTAATTGTATATATGTCTTTGATTTTTGAAAAAATTAGTAAATTGAAAAAATGGATGTGCAAATAAAAATAAGTCGATAAATGAAAATATCGATAAAAAGAGGTGCAACACAAGGACTTCCCAGGAGGTCACCCATCCTAGTATTACTCTCACCCAAGCACGCTTAACTACGGAGTTCTGATGGGATCCGGTGCATTAGTGCTGGTATGATCGCACCTGATAACTAATACGCTTTAATTGTATATATCTCTATGATTTTTGAAAAAATTAGTAAATTGAAAAAAAATGGATGTGCAAATAAAAATAAGTCGGTAAATGAAAATATCGATAAAAAGATGTGCAACACAAGGACTTCCCAGGAGGTCACCCAACCTAGTACTACTCTTGCCCAAGCACGCTCAACTGCGGAGTTCTGATGGGATCCGATGCATTAGTGCTGGTATGATCGCACCTGATAACTAATACGCTTTAATTGTATATATGTCTTTGATTTTCGAAAAAATTAGTAAATTGGAAAAAAATGGATGTGCAAATAAAAATAAGTCGGTAAATGAAAATATCGATAAAAAGATGTGCAACACAAGGACTTCCCAGGAGGTCACCCAACCTAGTACTACTCTCGCCCAAGCACGCTTAACTGCGGAGTTCTGATGGGATCCGGTGCATTAGTGCTGGTATGATCGCACCTGATAACTAATACGCTTTAATTGTATATATGTCTTTGATTTTTGAAAAAATTAGTAAATTGAAAAAAAATGGATGTGCAAATAAAAATAAGTCGATAAATGAAAATATCGATAAAAAGAGGTGCAACACAAGGACTTCCCAGGATGTCACCCATCCTAGTACTACTCTCGCCCAAGCACGCTTAGCTGCAAAGTTCTGATGGGATCCGGTGCATTAGTGCTGGTATGATCGCACCTGATAACTAATACGCTTTAATTGTATATATGTCTTTGATTTTCGAAAAAATTAGTAAATTGAAAAAAAATGGATATGCAAATAAAAATAAGTCGGTGAATGAAAATATCGATAAAAAGATGTGCAACACAAGGACTTCCCAGGAGGTCACCCAACCTAGTACTACTCTCGCCCAAGCACGCTTAACTGCGGAGTTCTGATGGGATCCGGTGCATTAGTGCTGGTATGATCGCACCTGATAACTAATACGCTTTAATTGTATATATGTCTTTGATTTTTGAAAAAATTAGTAAATTGAAAAAAAATGGATGTGCAAATAAAAATAAGTCGATAAATGAAAATATCGATAAAAGGAGGTGCAACACAAGGACTTCCCAGGAGGTCACCCAACCTAGTACTACTCTCGCCCAAGCACGCTTAACTGCGGAGTTCTGATGGGATCCGGTGCATTAGTGCTGGTATGATCGCACCTGATAACTAATACGCTTTAATTGTATATATGTCTTTGATTTTTGAAAAAATTAGTAAATTGAAAAAAAATGGATGTGCAAATAAAAATAAGTCGATAAATGAAAATATCGATAAAAAGAGGTGCAACACAAGGACTTCCCAGGATGTCACCCATCCTAGTACTACTCTCGCCCAAGCACGCTTAGCTGCAAAGTTCTGATGGGATCCGGTGCATTAGTGCTTGTATGATCGCACCTGATAACTAATACGCTTTAATTGTATATATGTCTTTGATTTTCGAAAAAATTAGTAAATTGAAAAAAAATGGATATGCAAATAAAAATAAGTCGGTAAATGAAAATATCGATAAAAAGATGTGCAACACAAGGACTTCCCAGGAGGTCACCCAACCTAGTACTACTCTTGCCCAAGCACGCTCAACTGCGGAGTTCTGATGGGATCCGATGCATTAGTGCTGGTATGATCGCACCTGATAACTAATACGCTTTAATTGTATATATGTCTTTGATTTTCGAAAAAATTAGTAAATTGGAAAAAAATGGATGTGCAAATAAAAATAAGTCGGTAAATGAAAATATCGATAAAAAGATGTGCATCACAAGGACTTCCCAGGAGGTCACCCAACCTAGTACTACTCTCGCCCAAGCACGCTTAACTGCGGAGTTCTGATGGGATCCGGTGCATTAGTGCTGGTATAATCGCACCTGATAACTAATACGCTTTAATTGTATATTTGTCTTTGATTTTCGAAAAAATTAGTAAATTGAAAAAAATGGACGTGCAAATAAAAATAAGTTGGTAAATGAAAATATCGATAAAAAGAGGTGCAACACAAGGACTTCCCAGGAGGTCACCCATCCTAGTACTACTCTCGCCCAAGCACGCTTAACTGCGGAGTTCTGATGGGATCCGGTGCATTAGTGCTGGTATGATCGCACCTGATTACTAATACGCTTTAATTGTATATATTTCTTTGATTTTCGAAAAAATTAGTAAATTGAAAAAAAATGGACGTGCAAATAAAAATAAGTCGGTAAATGATAAAAAGAGGTGCAACACAAGGACTTCCCAGGAGGACACCCATCCTAGTACTACTCTCGCCCAAGCACGCTTAATTGCGGAGTTCTGATGGGATCCGGTGCATTAGTGCTGGTATGATCGCACCTGATAACTAATATTCTTTAATTGTATATATGTCTTTGATTTTCGAAAAAATTAGTAAATTGAAGAAAAATGGACGTGCAAATAAAAATAAGTCGGTAAATGAAAATATCGATAAAAAGAGGTGCAACACAAGGACTTCCCAGGAGGTCACCCATCCTAGTACTACTCTCGCCCAAGCACGCTTAATTGCGGAGTTCTGATGGGATCCGGTACATTAGTGCTGGTATAATCGCACCTGATAACTAATACGCTTTAATTGTATATTTGTCTTTGATTTTCGAAAAAATTAGTAAATTGAAAAAAAATGGACGTGCTAATAAAAATAAGTCGGTAAATGAAAATGTTGATAAAAAGCGGTGCAACACAAGGACTTCCCAGGAGGTCACCCATCCTAGTACTACTCTCGCCCAAGCACGCTTAACTGCGGAGTTCTGATGGGATCCGGTGCATTAGTGCTGGTATGATCGCACCTGATAACTCTTACGCTTTAATTGTATATATGTCTTTGATTTTCGAAAAAAATAGTAAATTGAAAAAAAATGGACGTGTAAATAAAAATAAGTCGGTAAATGAAAATATCGATAAAAAGAGGTGCAACACAAGGACTTCCCAGGAGGTCACCCATCCTAGTACTACTCTCGCCCAAGCACGCTTAATTGCGGAGTTCTGATGGGATCCGGTGCATTAGTGCTGGTATGATCGCACCTGATAACTAATACGCTTTAATTGTATATATGTCTTTGATTTTTGAAAAAATTAGTAAATTGAAAAAAAATGGATGTGCAAATAAAAATAAGTCGATAAATGAAAATATCGATAAAAAGAGGTGCAACACAAGGACTTCCCAGGATGTCACCCATCCTAGTACTACTCTCGCCCAAGCACGCTTAGCTGCAAAGTTCTGATGGGATCCGGTGCATTAGTGCTGGTATGATCGCACCTGATAACTAATACGCTTTAATTGTATATATGTCTTTGATTTTCGAAAAAATTAGTAAATTGAAAAAAAATGGATATGCAAATAAAAATAAGTCGGTAAATGAAAATATCGATAAAAAGATGTGCAACACAAGGACTTCCCAGGAGGTCACCCAACCTAGTACTACTCTTGCCCAAGCACGCTCAACTGCGGAGTTCTGATGGGATCCGATGCATTAGTGCTGGTATGATCGCACCTGATAACTAATACGCTTTAATTGTATATATGTCTTTGATTTTCGAAAAAATTAGTAAATTGGAAAAAAATGGATGTGCAAATAAAAATAAGTCGGTAAATGAAAATATCGATAAAAAGATGTGCAACACAAGGACTTCCCAGGAGGTCACCCAACCTAGTACTACTCTCGCCCAAGCACGCTTAACTGCGGAGTTCTGATGGGATCCGGTGCATTAGTGCTGGTATAATCGCACCTGATAACTAATACGCTTTAATTGTATATTTGTCTTTGATTTTCGAAAAAATTAGTAAATTGAAAAAAATGGACGTGCAAATAAAAATAAGTTGGTAAATGAAAATATCGATAAAAAGAGGTGCAACACAAGGACTTCCCAGGAGGTCACCCATCCTAGTACTACTCTCGCCCAAGCACGCTTAACTGCGGAGTTCTGATGGGATCCGGTGCATTAGTGCTGGTATGATCGCACCTGATTACTAATACGCTTTAATTGTATATATTTCTTTGATTTTCGAAAAAATTAGTAAATTGAAAAAAAATGGACGTGCAAATAAAAATAAGTCGGTAAATGATAAAAAGAGGTGCAACACAAGGACTTCCCAGGAGGACACCCATCCTAGTACTACTCTCGCCCAAGCACGCTTAATTGCGGAGTTCTGATGGGATCCGGTGCATTAGTGCTGGTATGATCGCACCTGATAACTAATATTCTTTAATTGTATATATGTCTTTGATTTTCGAAAAAATTAGTAAATTGAAGAAAAATGGACGTGCAAATAAAAATAAGTCGGTAAATGAAAATATCGATAAAAAGAGGTGCAACACAAGGACTTCCCAGGAGGTCACCCATCCTAGTACTACTCTCGCCCAAGCACGCTTAATTGCGGAGTTCTGATGGGATCCGGTACATTAGTGCTGGTATAATCGCACCTGATAACTAATACGCTTTAATTGTATATTTGTCTTTGATTTTCGAAAAAATTAGTAAATTGAAAAAAAATGGACGTGCTAATAAAAATAAGTCGGTAAATGAAAATGTTGATAAAAAGCGGTGCAACACAAGGACTTCCCAGGAGGTCACCCATCCTAGTACTACTCTCGCCCAAGCACGCTTAACTGCGGAGTTCTGATGGGATCCGGTGCATTAGTGCTGGTATGATCGCACCTGATAACTCTTACGCTTTAATTGTATATATGTCTTTGATTTTCGAAAAAAATAGTAAATTGAAAAAAAATGGACGTGCAAATAAAAATAAGTCGGTAAATGAAAATATCGATAAAAAGAGGTGCAACACAAGGACTTCCCAGGAGGTCACCCATCCTAGTACTACTCTCGCCCAAGCACGCTTAATTGCGGAGTTCTGATGGGATCCGGTGCATTAGTGCTGGTATGATCGCACCTGATAACTAATACGCTTTAATTGTATATTTGTCTTTGATTTTCGAAAAAATTAGTAAATTGAAAAAAAATGGACGTGCAAATAAAAATAAGTCGGTAAATGAAAATATCGAAAAAAAGAGGTGCAACACAAGGACTTCCCAGGAGGTCACCCATCCTAGTACTACTCTCGCCCAAGCACCCTTAATTGCGGAGTTCTGATGGGATCCGGTGCATTAGTGCTGGTATGATCGCACCTGATAACTAATATTCTTTAATTGTATATATGTCTTTGATTTTCGAAAAAATTAGTAAATTGAAGAAAAATGGACGTGCAAATAAAAATAAGTCGGTAAATGAAAATATCGATAAAAAGAGGTGCAACATAAGGACTTCCCAGGAGGTCACCCATCCTAGTACTACTCTCGCCCAAGCACGCTTAACTGCGGAGTTCTGATGGGATCCGGTGCATTAGTGCTGGTATGATCGCACCTGATAACTAATACGCTTTAATTGTATATTTCTCTTTGATTTTCGAAAAAATTAGTAAATTGAAGAAAAATGGACGTGCAAATAAAAATAAGTCGGTAAATGAAAATATCGATAAAAAGAGGTGCAACACAAGGACTTCCCAGGAGGTCACCCATCCTAGTACTACTCTCGCCCAAGCACGCTTAACTGCGGAGTTCTGATGGGATCCGGTGCATTAGTGCTGGTATGATCGCACCTGATAACTAATACGCTTTAATTGTATATTTCTCTTTGATTTTCGAAAAAATTAGTAAATTGAAAAAAAATGGACGTGCAAATAAAAATAAGTCGGTAAATGATAAAAAGAGGTGCAACACAAGGACTTCCCAGGAGGTCACCCATCCTAGTACTACTCTCGCCCAAGCACGCTTAATTGCGGAGTTCTGATGGGATCCGGTGCATTAGTGCTGGTATAATCGCACTTGATAACTAATACGCTTTAATTGTATATTTGTCTTTGATTTTCGAAAAAATTAGTAAATTGAAAAAAAATGGACGTGCTAATAAAAATAAGTCGGTAAATGAAAATATCGATAAAAAGAGGTGCAACACAAGGACTTCCCAGGAGGTCACCCATCCTAGTACTACTCTCGCCCAAGCACGTTTAACTGCGGAGTTCTGATGGGATCCGGTGCATTAGTGCTGGTATGATCGCACCTGATAACTCTTACGCTTTAATTGTATATATGTCTTTGATTTTCGAAAAAATTAGTAAATTGAAAAAAAATGGACGTGCAAATAAAAATAAGTCGGTAAATGATAAAAAGAGGTGCAACACAAGGACTTCCCAGGAGGTCACCCATCCTAGTACTACTCTCGCCCAAGCACGCTTAATTGCGGAGTTCTGATGGGATCCGGTGCATTAGTGCTGGTATGATCGCACCTGATAACTAATATTCTTTAATTGTATATATGTCTTTGATTTTCGAAAAAATTAGTAAATTGAAGAAAAATGGACGTGCAAATAAAAATAAGTCGGTAAATGAAAATATCGATAAAAAGAGGTGCAACACAAGGACTTCCCAGGAGGTCACCCATCCTAGTACTACTCTCGCCCAAGCACGCTTAATTGCGGAGTTCTGATGGGATCCGGTGCATTAGTGCTGGTATAATCGCACCTGATAACTAATACGCTTTAATTGTATATTTGTCTTTGATTTTCGAAAAAATTAGTAAATTGAAAAAAAATGGACGTGCTAATAAAAATAAGTCGGTAAATGAAAATATCGATAAAAAGAGGTGCAACACAAGGACTTCCCAGGAGGTCACCCATCCTAGTACTACTCTCGCCCAAGCACGCTTAACTGCGGAGTTCTGATGGGATCCGGTGCATTAGTGCTGGTATAATCGCACCTGATAACTAATACGCTTTAATTGTATATTTGTCTTTGATTTTCGAAAAAATTAGTAAATTGAAAAAAATGGACGTGCAAATAAAAATAAGTCGGTAAATGATAAAAAGAGGTGCAACACAAGGACTTCCCAAGAGGTCACCCATCCTAGTACTACTCTCGCCCAAGCACGCTTAATTGCGGAGTTCTGATGGGATCCGGTGCATTAGTGCTGGTATAATCGCACTTGATAACTAATACGCTTTAATTGTATATTTGTCTTTGATTTTCGAAAAAATTAGTAAATTGAAAAAAAATGGACGTGCTAATAAAAATAAGTCGGTAAATGAAAATATCGATAAAAAGAGGTGCAACACAAGGACTTCCCAGGAGGTCACCCATCCTAGTACTACTCTCGCCCAAGCACGTTTAACTGCGGAGTTCTGATGGGATCCGGTGCATTAGTGCTGGTATGATCGCACCTGATAACTCTTACGCTTTAATTGTATATTTGTCTTTGATTTTCGAAAAAATTAGTAAATTGAAAAAAAATGGACGTGCTAATAAAAATAAGTCGGTAAATGAAAATATCGATAAAAAGAGGTGCAACACAAGGACTTCCCAGGAGGTCACCCATCCTAGTACTACTCTCGCCCAAGCACGCTTAACTGCGGAGTTCTGATGGGATCCGGTGCATTAGTGCTGGTATGATCGCACCTGATAACTAATACGCTTTAGTTGTATATATGTCTTTGATTTTCGAAAAAATTAGTAAATTGAAAAAAAATGGACGTGCAAATAAAAATAAGTCGGTAAATGATAAAAAGAGGTGCAACACAAGGACTTCCCAGGAGGTCACCCATCCTAGTACTACTCTCGCCCAAGCACGCTTAATTGCGGAGTTCTGATGGGATCCGGTGCATTAGTGCTGGTATGATCGCACCTGATAACTAATATTCTTTAATTGTATATATGTCTTTGATTTTCGAAAAAATTAGTAAATTGAAGAAAAATGGACGTGCAAATAAAAATAAGTCGGTAAATGAAAATATCGATAAAAAGAGGTGCAACACAAGGACTTCCCAGGAGGTCACCCATCCTAGTACTACTCTCGCCCAAGCACGCTTAATTGCGGAGTTCTGATGGGATCCGGTGCATTAGTGCTGGTATAATCGCACCTGATAACTAATACGCTTTAATTGTATATTTGTCTTTGATATTCGAAAAAATTAGTAAATTGAAAAAAAATGGACGTGCTAATAAAAATAAGTCGGTAAATGAAAATATCGATAAAAAGAGGTGCAACACAAGGACTTCCCAGGAGGTCACCCATCCTAGTACTACTCTCGCCCAAGCACGCTTAACTGCGGAGTTCTGATGGGATCCGGTGCATTAGTGCTGGTATAATCGCACCTGATAACTAATACGCTTTAATTGTATATTTGTCTTTGATTTTCGAAAAAATTAGTAAATTGAAAAAAATGGACGTGCAAATAAAAATAAGTCGGTAAATGAAAATATCGATAAAAAGAGGTGCAACACAAGGACTTCCCAGGAGGTCACCCATCCTAGTACTACTCTCGCCCAAGCACGCTTAACTGCGGAGTTCTGATGGGATCCGGTGCATTAGTGCTGGTATGATCGCACCTGATTACTAATACGCTTTAATTGTATATATTTCTTTGATTTTCGAAAAAATTAGTAAATTGAAAAAAAATGGACGTGCAAATAAAAATAAGTCGGTAAATGAAAATATCGATAAAAAGAGGTGCAACACAAGGACTTCCCAGGAGGTCACCCATCCTAGTACTACTCTCGCCCAAGCACCCTTAATTGCGGAGTTCTGATGGGATCCGGTGCATTAGTGCTGGTATGATCGCACCTGATTACTAATACGCTTTAATTGTATATATTTCTTTGATTTTCGAAAAAATTAGTAAATTGAAAAAAAATGGACGTGCAAATAAAAATAAGTCGGTAAATGATAAAAAGAGGTGCAACACAAGGACTTCCCAGGAGGTCACCCATCCTAGTACTACTCTCGCCCAAGCACGCTTAATTGCGGAGTTCTGATGGGATCCGGTGCATTAGTGCTGGTATGATCGCACCTGATAACTAATATTCTTTAATTGTATATATGTCTTTGATTTTCGAAAAAATTAGTAAATTGAAAAAAAATGGACGTGCAAATAAAAATAAGTCGGTAAATGAAAATATCGAAAAAAAGAGGTGCAACACAAGGACTTCCCAGGAGGTCACCCATCCTAGTACTACTCTCGCCCAAGCACCCTTAATTGCGGAGTTCTGATGGGATCCGGTGCATTAGTGCTGGTATGATCGCACCTGATAACTAATATTCTTTAATTGTATATATGTCTTTGATTTTCGAAAAAATTAGTAAATTGAAGAAAAATGGACGTGCAAATAAAAATAAGTCGGTAAATGAAAATATCGATAAAAAGAGGTGCAACATAAGGACTTCCCAGGAGGTCACCCATCCTAGTACTACTCTCGCCCAAGCACGCTTAACTGCGGAGTTCTGATGGGATCCGGTGCATTAGTGCTGGTATGATCGCACCTGATAACTAATACGCTTTAATTGTATATTTCTCTTTGATTTTCGAAAAAATTAGTAAATTGAAGAAAAATGGACGTGCAAATAAAAATAAGTCGGTAAATGAAAATATCGATAAAAAGAGGTGCAACACAAGGACTTCCCAGGAGGTCACCCATCCTAGTACTACTCTCGCCCAAGCACGCTTAACTGCGGAGTTCTGATGGGATCCGGTGCATTAGTGCTGGTATGATCGCACCTGATAACTAATACGCTTTAATTGTATATTTCTCTTTGATTTTCGAAAAAATTAGTAAATTGAAAAAAAATGGACGTGCAAATAAAAATAAGTCGGTAAATGATAAAAAGAGGTGCAACACAAGGACTTCCCAGGAGGTCACCCATCCTAGTACTACTCTCGCCCAAGCACGCTTAATTGCGGAGTTCTGATGGGATCCGGTGCATTAGTGCTGGTATAATCGCACTTGATAACTAAGACGCTTTAATTGTATATTTGTCTTTGATTTTCGAAAAAATTAGTAAATTGAAAAAAAATGGACGTGCTAATAAAAATAAGTCGGTAAATGAAAATATCGATAAAAAGAGGTGCAACACAAGGACTTCCCAGGAGGTCACCCATCCTAGTACTACTCTCGCCCAAGCACGTTTAACTGCGGAGTTCTGATGGGATCCGGTGCATTAGTGCTGGTATGATCGCACCTGATAACTCTTACGCTTTAATTGTATATATGTCTTTGATTTTCGAAAAAATTAGTAAATTGAAAAAAAATGGACGTGCAAATAAAAATAAGTCGGTAAATGATAAAAAGAGGTGCAACACAAGGACTTCCCAGGAGGTCACCCATCCTAGTACTACTCTCGCCCAAGCACGCTTAACTGCGGAGTTCTGATGGGATCCGGTGCATTAGTGCTGGTATGATCGCACCTGATAACTAATACGCTTTAGTTGTATATATGTCTTTGATTTTCGAAAAGATTAGTAAATTGAAAAAAAATGGACGTGCAAATAAAAATAAGTCGGTAAATGATAAAAAGAGGTGCAACACAAGGACTTCCCAGGAGGTCACCCATCCTAGTACTACTCTCGCCCAAGCACGCTTAATTGCGGAGTTCTGATGGGATCCGGTGCATTAGTGCTGGTATGATCGCACCTGATAACTAATATTCTTTAATTGTATATATGTCTTTGATTTTCGAAAAAATTAGTAAATTGAAGAAAAATGGACGTGCAAATAAAAATAAGTCGGTAAATGAAAATATCGATAAAAAGAGGTGCAACACAAGGACTTCCCAGGAGGTCACCCATCCTAGTACTACTCTCGCCCAAGCACGCTTAATTGCGGAGTTCTGATGGGATCCGGTGCATTAGTGCTGGTATAATCGCACCTGATAACTAATACGCTTTAATTGTATATTTGTCTTTGATTTTCGAAAAAATTAGTAAATTGAAAAAAAATGGACGTGCTAATAAAAATAAGTCGGTAAATGAAAATATCGATAAAAAGAGGTGCAACACAAGGACTTCCCAGGAGGTCACCCATCCTAGTACTACTCTCGCCCAAGCACGCTTAACTGCGGAGTTCTGATGGGATCCGGTGCATTAGTGCTGGTATAATCGCACCTGATAACTAATACGCTTTAATTGTATATTTGTCTTTGATTTTCGAAAAAATTAGTAAATTGAAAAAAATGGACGTGCAGATAAAAATAAGTCGGTAAATGATAAAAAGAGGTGCAACACAAGGACTTCCCAGGAGGTCACCCATCCTAGTACTACTCTCGCCCAAGCACGCTTAATTGCGGAGTTCTGATGGGATCCGGTGCATTAGTGCTGGTATGATCGCACCTGATAACTAATATTCTTTAATTGTATATATGTCTTTGATTTTCGAAAAAATTAGTAAATTGAAGAAAAATGGACGTGCAAATAAAAATAAGTCGGTAAATGAAAATATCGATAAAAAGAGGTGCAACACAAGGACTTCCCAGGAGGTCACCCATCCTAGTACTACTCTCGCCCAAGCACGCTTAATTGCGGAGTTCTGATGGGATCCGGTGCATTAGTGCTGGTATAATCGCACCTGATAACTAATACGCTTTAATTGTATATTTGTCTTTGATATTCGAAAAAATTAGTAAATTGAAAAAAAATGGACGTGCTAATAAAAATAAGTCGGTAAATGAAAATATCGATAAAAAGAGGTGCAACACAAGGACTTCCCAGGAGGTCACCCATCCTAGTACTACTCTCGCCCAAGCACGCTTAACTGCGGAGTTCTGATGGGATCCGGTGCATTAGTGCTGGTATAATCGCACCTGATAACTAATACGCTTTAATTGTATATTTGTCTTTGATTTTCGAAAAAATTAGTAAATTGAAAAAAATGGACGTGCAAATAAAAATAAGTCGGTAAATGAAAATATCGATAAAAAGAGGTGCAACACAAGGACTTCCCAGGAGGTCACCCATCCTAGTACTACTCTCGCCCAAGCACGCTTAACTGCGGAGTTCTGATGGGATCCGGTGCATTAGTGCTGGTATGATCGCACCTGATTACTAATACGCTTTAATTGTATATATTTCTTTGATTTTCGAAAAAATTAGTAAATTGAAAAAAAATGGACGTGCAAATAAAAATAAGTCGGTAAATGAAAATATCGATAAAAAGAGGTGCAACACAAGGACTTCCCAGGAGGTCACCCATCCTAGTACTACTCTCGCCCAAGCACCCTTAATTGCGGAGTTCTGATGGGATCCGGTGCATTAGTGCTGGTATGATCGCACCTGATTACTAATACGCTTTAATTGTATATATTTCTTTGATTTTCGAAAAAATTAGTAAATTGAAAAAAAATGGACGTGCAAATAAAAATAAGTCGGTAAATGATAAAAAGAGGTGCAACACAAGGACTTCCCAGGAGGTCACCCATCCTAGTACTACTCTCGCCCAAGCACGCTTAATTGCGGAGTTCTGATGGGATCCGGTGCATTAGTGCTGGTATGATCGCACCTGATAACTAATATTCTTTAATTGTATATATGTCTTTGATTTTCGAAAAAATTAGTAAATTGAAAAAAAATGGACGTGCAAATAAAAATAAGTCGGTAAATGAAAATATCGAAAAAAAGAGGTGCAACACAAGGACTTCCCAGGAGGTCACCCATCCTAGTACTACTCTCGCCCAAGCACCCTTAATTGCGGAGTTCTGATGGGATCCGGTGCATTAGTGCTGGTATGATCGCACCTGATAACTAATATTCTTTAATTGTATATATGTCTTTGATTTTCGAAAAAATTAGTAAATTGAAGAAAAATGGACGTGCAAATAAAAATAAGTCGGTAAATGAAAATATCGATAAAAAGAGGTGCAACATAAGGACTTCCCAGGAGGTCACCCATCCTAGTACTACTCTCGCCCAAGCACGCTTAACTGCGGAGTTCTGATGGGATCCGGTGCATTAGTGCTGGTATGATCGCACCTGATAACTAATACGCTTTAATTGTATATTTCTCTTTGATTTTCGAAAAAATTAGTAAATTGAAGAAAAATGGACGTGCAAATAAAAATAAGTCGGTAAATGAAAATATCGATAAAAAGAGGTGCAACACAAGGACTTCCCAGGAGGTCACCCATCCTAGTACTACTCTCGCCCAAGCACGCTTAACTGCGGAGTTCTGATGGGATCCGGTGCATTAGTGCTGGTATGATCGCACCTGATAACTAATACGCTTTAATTGTATATTTCTCTTTGATTTTCGAAAAAATTAGTAAATTGAAAAAAAATGGACGTGCAAATAAAAATAAGTCGGTAAATGATAAAAAGAGGTGCAACACAAGGACTTCCCAGGAGGTCACCCATCCTAGTACTACTCTCGCCCAAGCACGCTTAATTGCGGAGTTCTGATGGGATCCGGTGCATTAGTGCTGGTATAATCGCACTTGATAACTAAGACGCTTTAATTGTATATTTGTCTTTGATTTTCGAAAAAATTAGTAAATTGAAAAAAAATGGACGTGCTAATAAAAATAAGTCGGTAAATGAAAATATCGATAAAAAGAGGTGCAACACAAGGACTTCCCAGGAGGTCACCCATCCTAGTACTACTCTCGCCCAAGCACGTTTAACTGCGGAGTTCTGATGGGATCCGGTGCATTAGTGCTGGTATGATCGCACCTGATAACTCTTACGCTTTAATTGTATATATGTCTTTGATTTTCGAAAAAATTAGTAAATTGAAAAAAAATGGACGTGCAAATAAAAATAAGTCGGTAAATGATAAAAAGAGGTGCAACACAAGGACTTCCCAGGAGGTCACCCATCCTAGTACTACTCTCGCCCAAGCACGCTTAACTGCGGAGTTCTGATGGGATCCGGTGCATTAGTGCTGGTATGATCGCACCTGATAACTAATACGCTTTAGTTGTATATATGTCTTTGATTTTCGAAAAGATTAGTAAATTGAAAAAAAATGGACGTGCAAATAAAAATAAGTCGGTAAATGATAAAAAGAGGTGCAACACAAGGACTTCCCAGGAGGTCACCCATCCTAGTACTACTCTCGCCCAAGCACGCTTAATTGCGGAGTTCTGATGGGATCCGGTGCATTAGTGCTGGTATGATCGCACCTGATAACTAATATTCTTTAATTGTATATATGTCTTTGATTTTCGAAAAAATTAGTAAATTGAAGAAAAATGGACGTGCAAATAAAAATAAGTCGGTAAATGAAAATATCGATAAAAAGAGGTGCAACACAAGGACTTCCCAGGAGGTCACCCATCCTAGTACTACTCTCGCCCAAGCACGCTTAATTGCGGAGTTCTGATGGGATCCGGTGCATTAGTGCTGGTATAATCGCACCTGATAACTAATACGCTTTAATTGTATATTTGTCTTTGATTTTCGAAAAAATTAGTAAATTGAAAAAAAATGGACGTGCTAATAAAAATAAGTCGGTAAATGAAAATATCGATAAAAAGAGGTGCAACACAAGGACTTCCCAGGAGGTCACCCATCCTAGTACTACTCTCGCCCAAGCACGCTTAACTGCGGAGTTCTGATGGGATCCGGTGCATTAGTGCTGGTATAATCGCACCTGATAACTAATACGCTTTAATTGTATATTTGTCTTTGATTTTCGAAAAAATTAGTAAATTGAAAAAAATGGACGTGCAGATAAAAATAAGTCGGTAAATGATAAAAAGAGGTGCAACACAAGGACTTCCCAGGAGGTCACCCATCCTAGTACTACTCTCGCCCAAGCACGCTTAATTGCGGAGTTCTGATGGGATCCGGTGCATTAGTGCTGGTATAATCGCACTTGATAACTAATACGCTTTAATTGTATATTTGTCTTTGATTTTCGAAAAAATTAGTAAATTGAAAAAAAATGGACGTGCTAATAAAAATAAGTCGGTAAATGAAAATATCGATAAAAAGAGGTGCAACACAAGGACTTCCCAGGAGGTCACCCATCCTAGTACTACTCTCGCCCAAGCACGTTTAACTGCGGAGTTCTGATGGGATCCGGTGCATTAGTGCTGGTATGATCGCACCTGATAACTCTTACGCTTTAATTGTATATATGTCTTTGATTTTCGAAAAAATTAGTAAATTGAAAAAAAATGGACGTGCAAATAAAAATAAGTCGGTAAATGATAAAAAGAGGTGCAACACAAGGACTTCCCAGGAGGTCACCCATCCTAGTACTACTCTCGCCCAAGCACGCTTAACTGCGGAGTTCTGATGGGATCCGGTGCATTAGTGCTGGTATGATCGCACCTGATAACTAATACGCTTTAGTTGTATATATGTCTTTGATTTTCGAAAAAATTAGTAAATTGAAAAAAAATGGACGTGCAAATAAAAATAAGTCGGTAAATGATAAAAAGAGGTGCAACACAAGGACTTCCCAGGAGGTCACCCATCCTAGTACTACTCTCGCCCAAGCACGCTTAACTGCGGAGTTCTGATGGGATCCGGTGCATTAGTGCTGGTATAATCGCACCTGATAACTAATACGCTTTAATTGTATATTTGTCTTTGATTTTCGAAAAAATTAGTAAATTGAAAAAAATGGACGTGCAAATAAAAATAAGTCGGTAAATGAAAATATCGATAAAAAGAGGTGCAACACAAGGACTTCCCAGGAGGTCACCCATCCTGGTACTACTCTCGCCCAAGCACGCTTAACTGCGGAGTTCTGATGGGATCCGGTGCATTAGTGCTGGTATGATCGCACCTGATTACTAATACGCTTTAATTGTATATTTGTCTTTGATATTCGAAAAAATTAGTAAATTGAAAAAAAATGGACGTGCTAATAAAAATAAGTCGGTAAATGAAAATATCGATAAAAAGAGGTGCAACACAAGGACTTCCCAGGAGGTCACCCATCCTAGTACTACTCTCGCCCAAGCACCCTTAATTGCGGAGTTCTGATGGGATCCGGTGCATTAGTGCTGGTATGATCGCACCTGATTACTAATACGCTTTAATTGTATATATTTCTTTGATTTTCGAAAAAATTAGTAAATTGAAAAAAAATGGACGTGCAAATAAAAATAAGTCGGTAAATGATAAAAAGAGGTGCAACACAAGGACTTCCCAGGAGGTCACCCATCCTAGTACTACTCTCGCCCAAGCACGCTTAATTGCGGAGTTCTGATGGGATCCGGTGCATTAGTGCTGGTATGATCGCACCTGATAACTAATACACTTTAATTGTATATTTGTCTTTGATTTTCGAAAAAATTAGTAAATTGAAAAAAAATGGACGTGCAAATAAAAATAAGTCGGTAAATGAAAATATCGATAAAAAGAGGTGCAACACAAGGACTTCCCAGGAGGTCACCCATCCTAGTACTACTCTCGCCCAAGCACGCTTAATTGCGGAGTTCTGATGGGATCCGGTGCATTAGTGCTGGTATGATCGCACCTGATAACTAATACACTTTAATTGTATATTTGTCTTTGATTTTCGAAAAAATTAGTAAATTGAAAAAAAATGGACGTGCAAATAAAAATAAGTCGGTAAATGAAAATATCGATAAAAAGAGGTGCAACACAAGGACTTCCCAGGAGGTCACCCATCCTAGTACTACTCTCGCCCAAGCACGCTTAATTGCGGAGTTCTGATGGGATCCGGTGCATTAGTGCTGGTATGATCGCACCTGATAACTAATACGCTTTAATTGTATATTTGTCTTTGATTTTCGAAAAAATTAGTAAATTGAAAAAAAATGGACGTGCTAATAAAAATAAGTCGGTAAATGAAAATATCGATAAAAAGAGGTGCAACACAAGGACTTCCCAGGAGGTCACCCATCCTAGTACTACTCTCGCCCAAGCACGCTTAACTGCGGAGTTCTGATGGGATTCGGTGCATTAGTGCTGGTATGATCGCACCTGATAACTAATACGCTTTAATTGTATATTTGTCTTTGATTTTCGAAAAAATTAGTAAATTGAAAAAAAATGGACGTGCAAATAAAAATAAGTCGGTAAATGAAAATATCGATAAAAAGAGGTGCAACACAAGGACTTCCCAGGAGGTCACCCATCCTAGTACTACTCTCGGCCAAGCACCCTTAATTGCGGATTTCTGATGGGATCCGGTGCATTAGTGCTGGTATGATCGCACCTGATTACTAATACGCTTTAATTGTATATATTTCTTTGATTTTCGAAAAAATTAGTAAATTGAAAAAAAATGGACGTGCAAATAAAAATAAGTCGGTAAATGATAAAAAGAGGTGCAACACAAGGACTTCCCAGGAGATCACCCATCCTAGTACTACTCTCGCCCAAGCACGCTTAACTGCGGAGTTCTGATGGGATTCGGTGCATTAGTGCTGGTATGATCGCACCTGATAACTAATACGCTTTAGTTGTTTATATGTCTTTGATTTTCGAAAAAATTAGTAAATTGAAAAAAAATGGACGTGCAAATAAAAATAAGTCGGTAAATGATAAAAAGAGTTGCAACACAAGGACTTCCCAGGAGGTCACCCATCCTAGTACTACTCTCGCCCAAGCACGCTTAATTGCGGAGTTCTGATGGGATCCGGTGCATTAGTGCTGGTATGATCGCACCTGATAACTAATATTCTTTAATTGTTTATATGTCTTTGATTTTCGAAAAAATTAGTAAATTGAAGAAAAATGGACGTGCAAATAAAAATAAGTCGGTAAATGAAAATATCGATAAAAAGAGGTGCAACACAAGGACTTCCCTTGAGGTCACCCATCCTAGTACTACTCTCGCCCAAGCACGCTTAATTGCGGAGTTCTGAAGGGATCCGGTGCATTAGTGCTGGTATGATCGCACCTGATAACTAATACGCTTTAATTGTATATTTGTCTTTGATTTTCGAAAAAATTAGTAAATTGAAAAAAAATGGACGTGCAAATAAAAATAAGTCGGTAAATGAAAATATCGATAAAAAGAGGTGCAACACAAGGACTTCCCAGGAGGTCACCCATCCTAGTACTACTCTCGCCCAAGCACCCTTAATTGCGGAGTTCTGATGGGATCCGGTGCATTAGTGCTGGTATGATCGCACCTGATTACTAATACGCTTTAATTGTATATATTTCTTTGATTTTCGAAAAAATTAGTAAATTGAAAAAAAATGGACGTGCAAATAAAAATAAGTCGGTAAATGATAAAAAGAGGTGCAACACAAGGACTTCCCAGGAGGTCACCCATCCTAGTACTACTCTCGCCCAAGCACGCTTAACTGCGGAGTTCTGATGGGATCCGGTGCATTAGTGCTGGTATGATCGCACCTGATAACTAATACGCTTTAATTGTATATTTGTCTTTGATTTTCGAAAAAATTAGTAAATTGAAAAAAAATGGACGTGCAAATAAAAATAAGTCGGTAAATGAAAATATCGATAAAAAGAGGTGCAACACAAGGACTTCCCAGGAGGTCACCCATCCTAGTACTACTCTCGCCCAAGCACCCTTAATTGCGGAGTTCTGATGGGATCCGGTGCATTAGTGCTGGTATGATCGCACCTGATTACTAATACGCTTTAATTGTATATATTTCTTTGATTTTCGAAAAAATTAGTAAATTGAAAAAAAATGGACGTGCAAATAAAAATAAGTCGGTAAATGATAAAAAGAGGTGCAACACAAGGACTTCCCAGGAGGTCACCCATCCTAGTACTACTCTCGCCCAAGCACGCTTAATTGCGGAGTTCTGATGGGATCCGGTGCATTAGTGCTGGTATGATCGCACCTGATAACTAATACACTTTAATTGTATATTTGTCTTTGATTTTCGAAAAAATTAGTAAATTGAAAAAAAATGGACGTGCAAATAAAAATAAGTCGGTAAATGAAAATATCGATAAAAAGAGGTGCAACACAAGGACTTCCCAGGAGGTCACCCATCCTAGTACTACTCTCGCCCAAGCACGCTTAATTGCGGAGTTCTGATGGGATCCGGTGCATTAGTGCTGGTATGATCGCACCTGATAACTAATACACTTTAATTGTATATTTGTCTTTGATTTTCGAAAAAATTAGTAAATTGAAAAAAAATGGACGTGCAAATAAAAATAAGTCGGTAAATGAAAATATCGATAAAAAGAGGTGCAACACAAGGACTTCCCAGGAGGTCACCCATCCTAGTACTACTCTCGCCCAAGCACGCTTAATTGCGGAGTTCTGATGGGATCCGGTGCATTAGTGCTGGTATGATCGCACCTGATAACTAATACGCTTTAATTGTATATTTGTCTTTGATTTTCGAAAAAATTAGTAAATTGAAAAAAAATGGACGTGCTAATAAAAATAAGTCGGTAAATGAAAATATCGATAAAAAGAGGTGCAACACAAGGACTTCCCAGGAGGTCACCCATCCTAGTACTACTCTCGCCCAAGCACGCTTAACTGCGGAGTTCTGATGGGATTCGGTGCATTAGTGCTGGTATGATCGCACCTGATAACTAATACGCTTTAATTGTATATTTGTCTTTGATTTTCGAAAAAATTAGTAAATTGAAAAAAAATGGACGTGCAAATAAAAATAAGTCGGTAAATGAAAATATCGATAAAAAGAGGTGCAACACAAGGACTTCCCAGGAGGTCACCCATCCTAGTACTACTCTCGCCCAAGCACCCTTAATTGCGGAGTTCTGATGGGATCCGGTGCATTAGTGCTGGTATGATCGCACCTGATTACTAATACGCTTTAATTGTATATATTTCTTTGATTTTCGAAAAAATTAGTAAATTGAAAAAAAATGGACGTGCAAATAAAAATAAGTCGGTAAATGATAAAAAGAGGTGCAACACAAGGACTTCCCAGGAGGTCACCCATCCTAGTACTACTCTCGCCCAAGCACGCTTAATTGCGGAGTTCTGATGGGATCCGGTGCATTAGTGCTGGTATGATCGCACCTGATAACTAATACACTTTAATTGTATATTTGTCTTTGATTTTCGAAAAAATTAGTAAATTGAAAAAAAATGGACGTGCAAATAAAAATAAGTCGGTAAATGAAAATATCGATAAAAAGAGGTGCAACACAAGGACTTCCCAGGAGGTCACCCATCCTAGTACTACTCTCGCCCAAGCACGCTTAATTGCGGAGTTCTGATGGGATCCGGTGCATTAGTGCTGGTATGATCGCACCTGATAACTAATACACTTTAATTGTATATTTGTCTTTGATTTTCGAAAAAATTAGTAAATTGAAAAAAAATGGACGTGCAAATAAAAATAAGTCGGTAAATGAAAATATCGATAAAAAGAGGTGCAACACAAGGACTTCCCAGGAGGTCACCCATCCTAGTACTACTCTCGCCCAAGCACGCTTAATTGCGGAGTTCTGATGGGATCCGGTGCATTAGTGCTGGTATGATCGCACCTGATAACTAATACGCTTTAATTGTATATTTGTCTTTGATTTTCGAAAAAATTAGTAAATTGAAAAAAAATGGACGTGCTAATAAAAATAAGTCGGTAAATGAAAATATCGATAAAAAGAGGTGCAACACAAGGACTTCCCAGGAGGTCACCCATCCTAGTACTACTCTCGCCCAAGCACGCTTAACTGCGGAGTTCTGATGGGATTCGGTGCATTAGTGCTGGTATGATCGCACCTGATAACTAATACGCTTTAATTGTATATTTGTCTTTGATTTTCGAAAAAATTAGTAAATTGAAAAAAAATGGACGTGCAAATAAAAATAAGTCGGTAAATGAAAATATCGATAAAAAGAGGTGCAACACAAGGACTTCCCAGGAGGTCACCCATCCTAGTACTACTCTCGGCCAAGCACCCTTAATTGCGGATTTCTGATGGGATCCGGTGCATTAGTGCTGGTATGATCGCACCTGATTACTAATACGCTTTAATTGTATATATTTCTTTGATTTTCGAAAAAATTAGTAAATTGAAAAAAAATGGACGTGCAAATAAAAATAAGTCGGTAAATGATAAAAAGAGGTGCAACACAAGGACTTCCCAGGAGATCACCCATCCTAGTACTACTCTCGCCCAAGCACGCTTAACTGCGGAGTTCTGATGGGATCCGGTGCATTAGTGCTGGTATGATCGCACCTGATAACTAATACGCTTTAATTGTATATATGTCTTTGATTTTCGAAAAAATTAGTAAATTGGAAAAAAATGGATGTGCAAATAAAAATAAGTCGGTAAATGAAAATATCGATAAAAAGATGTGCAACACAAGGACTTCCCAGGAGGTCACCCAACCTAGTACTACTCTCGCCCAAGCACGCTTAACTGCGGAGTTCTGATGGGATCCGGTGCATTAGTGCTGGTATGATCGCACCTGATAACTAATACGCTTTAATTGTATATTTGTCTTTGAATTTCGAAAAAATTAGTAAATTGAAAAAAAATGGACGTGCAAATAAAAATAAGTCGGTAAATGATAAAAAGAGGTGCAACACAAGGACTTCCCAGGAGGTCACCCATCCTAGTACTACTCTCGCCCAAGCACGCTTAATTGCGGAGTTCTGATGGGATCCGGTGCATTAGTGCTGGTATGATCGCACCTGATAACTAATATTCTTTAATTGTTTATATGTCTTTGATTTTCGAAAAAATTAGTAAATTGAAGAAAAATGGACGTGCAAATAAAAATAAGTCGGTAAATGAAAATATCGATAAAAAGAGGTGCAACACAAGGACTTCCCAGGAGGTCACCCATCCTAGTACTACTCTCGCCCAAGCACGCTTAATTGCGGAGTTCTGATGGGATCCGGTGCATTAGTGCTGGTATGATCGCACCTGATAACTAATATTCTTTAATTGTTTATATGTCTTTGATTTTCGAAAAAATTAGTAAATTGAAGAAAAATGGACGTGCAAATAAAAATAAGTCGGTAAATGAAAATATCGATAAAAAGAGGTGCAACACAAGGACTTCCCAGGAGGTCACCCATCCTAGTACTACTCTCGCCCAAGCACGCTTAATTGCGGAGTTCTGAAGGGATCCGGTGCATTAGTGCTGGTATGATCGCACCTGATAACTAATACGCTTTAATTGTATATTTGTCTTTGATTTTCGAAAAAATTAGTAAATTGAAAAAAAATGGACGTGCAAATAAAAATAAGTCGGTAAATGAAAATATCGATAAAAAGAGGTGCAACACAAGGACTTCCCAGGAGGTCACCCATCCTAGTACTACTCTCGCCCAAGCACGCTTAATTGCGGAGTTCTGATGGGATCCGGTGCATTAGTGCTGGTATGATCGCACCTGATAACTAATACGCTTTAATTGTATATATGTCTTTGATTTTCGAAAAAAATAGTAAATTGAAAAAAAATGGACGTGCAAATAAAAATAAGTCGGTAAATGAAAATATCGATAAAAAGAGGTGCAACACAAGGACTTCCCAGGAGGTCACCCATCCTAGTACTACTCTCGCCCAAGCACGCTTAATTGCGGAGTTCTGATGGGATCCGGTGCATTAGTGCTGGTATGATCGCACCTGATAACTAATACGCTTTAATTGTATATTTGGCTTTGATTTTCGAAAAAATTAGTAAATTGAAAAAAAATGGACGTGCAAATAAAAATAAGTCGGTAAATGAAAATATCGATAAAAAGAGGTGCAACACAAGGACTTCCCAGGAGGTCACCCATCCTAGTACTACTCTCGCCCAAGCACGCTTAATTGCGGAGTTCTGATGGGATCCGGTGCATTAGTGCTGGTATGATCGCACCTGATAACTAATACGCTTTAATTGTATATTTGTCTTTGATTTTCGAAAAAATTAGTAAATTGAAAAAAAATGGACGTGCTAATAAAAATAAGTCGGTAAATGAAAATATCGATAAAAAGAGGTGCAACACAAGGACTTCCCAGGAGGTCACCCATCCTAGTACTACTCTCGCCCAAGCACGCTTAACTGCGGAGTTCTGATGGGATCCGGTGCATTAGTGCTGGTATGATCGCACCTGATAACTAATACGCTTTAATTGTATATTTGTCTTTGATTTTCGAAAAAATTAGTAAATTGAAAAAAAATGGACGTGCAAATAAAAATAAGTCGGTAAATGAAAATATCGATAAAAAGAGGTGCAACACAAGGACTTCCCAGGAGGTCACCCATCCTAGTACTACTCTCGGCCAAGCACCCTTAATTGCGGATTTCTGATGGGATCCGGTGCATTAGTGCTGGTATGATCGCACCTGATTACTAATACGCTTTAATTGTATATATTTCTTTGATTTTCGAAAAAATTAGTAAATTGAAGAAAAATGGACGTGCAAATAAAAATAAGTCGGTAAATGAAAATATCGATAAAAAGAGGTGCAACACAAGGACTTCCCAGGAGGTCACCCATCCTAGTACTACTCTCGCCCAAGCACCCTTAATTGCGGAGTTCTGATGGGATCCGGTGCATTAGTGCTGGTATGATCGCACCTGATTACTAATACGCTTTAATTGTATATATTTCTTTGATTTTCGAAAAAATTAGTAAATTGAAAAAAAATGGACGTGCAAATAAAAATAAGTCGGTAAATGATAAAAAGAGGTGCAACACAAGGACTTCCCAGGAGGTCACCCATCCTAGTACTACTCTCGCCCAAGCACGCTTAACTGCGGAGTTCTGATGGGATCCGGTGCATTAGTGCTGGTATGATCGCACCTGATAACTAATACGCTTTAATTGTATATTTGTCTTTGATTTTCGAAAAAATTAGTAAATTGAAAAAAAATGGACGTGCAAATAAAAATAAGTCGGTAAATGAAAATATCGATAAAAAGAGGTGCAACACAAGGACTTCCCAGGAGGTCACCCATCCTAGTACTACTCTCGCCCAAGCACCCTTAATTGCGGAGTTCTGATGGGATCCGGTGCATTAGTGCTGGTATGATCGCACCTGATTACTAATACGCTTTAATTGTATATATTTCTTTGATTTTCGAAAAAATTAGTAAATTGAAAAAAAATGGACGTGCAAATAAAAATAAGTCGGTAAATGATAAAAAGAGGTGCAACACAAGGACTTCCCAGGAGGTCACCCATCCTAGTACTACTCTCGCCCAAGCACGCTGAACTGCGGAGTTCTGATGGGATCCGGTGCATTAGTGCTGGTATGATCGCACCTGATAACTAATACGCTTTAGTTGTTTATATGTCTTTGATTTTCGAAAAAATTAGTAAATTGAAAAAAAATGGACGTGCAAATAAAAATAAGTCGGTAAATGATAAAAAGAGGTGCAACACAAGGACTTCCCAGGAGGTCACCCATCCTAGTACTACTCTCGCCCAAGCACGTTTAATTGCGGAGTTCTGATGGGATCCGGTGCATTAGTGCTGGTATGATCGCACCTGATAACTAATATTCTTTAATTGTTTATATGTCTTTGATTTTCGAAAAAATTAGTAAATTGAAAAAAAATGGACGTGCAAATAAAAATAAGTCGGTAAATGATAAAAAGAGGTGCAACACAAGGACTTCCCAGGAGGTCACCCATCCTAGTACTACTCTCGCCCAAGCACGCTTAATTGCGGAGTTCTGATGGGATCCGGTGCATTAGTGCTGGTATGATCGCACCTGATAACTAATATTCTTTAATTGTATATATGTCTTTGATTTTCGAAAAAATTAGTAAATTGAAGAAAAATGGACGTGCAAATAAAAATAAGTCGGTAAATGAAAATATCGATAAAAAGAGGTGCAACACAAGGACTTCCCAGGAGGTCACCCATCCTAGTACTACTCTCGCCCAAGCACGCTTAATTGCGGAGTTCTGATGGGATCCGGTGCATTAGTGCTGGTATAATCGCACCTGATAACTAATACGCTTTAATTGTATATTTGTCTTTGATTTTCGAAAAAATTAGTAAATTGAAAAAAAATGGACGTGCTAATAAAAATAAGTCGGTAAATGAAAATATCGATAAAAAGAGGTGCAACACAAAGACTTCCCAGGAGGTCACCCATCCTAGTACTACTCTCGCCCAAGCACGCTTAACTGCGGAGTTCTGATGGGATCCGGTGCATTAGTGCTGGTATGATCGCACCTGATAACTCTTACGCTTTAATTGTATATATGTCTTTGATTTTCGAAAAAATTAGTAAATTGAAGAAAAATGGACGTGCAAATAAAAATAAGTCGGTAAATGAAAATATCGATAAAAAGAGGTGCAACACAAGGACTTCCCAGGAGGTCACCCATCCTAGTACTACTCTCGCCCAAGCACGCTTAACTGCGGAGTTCTGATGGGATCCGGTGCATTAGTGCTGGTATGATCGCACCTGATAACTAATACGCTTTAATTGTATATTTGTCTTTGAATTTCGAAAAAATTAGTAAATTGAAAAAAAATGGACGTGCAAATAAAAATAAGTCGGTAAATGAAAATATCGATAAAAAGAGGTGCAACACAAGGACTTCCCAGGAGGTCACCCATCCTAGTACTACTCTCGCCCAAGCACGCTTAATTGCGGAGTTCTGATGGGATCCGGTGCATTAGTGCTGGTATGATCGCACCTGATAACTAATATTCTTTAATTGTATATATGTCTTTGATTTTTGAAAAAATTAGTAAATTGAAGAAAAATGGACGTGCAAATAAAAATAAGTCGGTAAATGAAAATATCGATAAAAAGAGGTGCAACACAAGGACTTCCCAGGAGGTCACCCATCCTAGTACTACTCTCGCCCAAGCACGCTTAATTGCGGAGTTCTGATGGGATCCGGTACATTAGTGCTGGTATGATCGCACCTGATAACTAATATTCTTTAATTGTATATATGTCTTTGATTTTCGAAAAAATTAGTAAATTGAAGAAAAATGGACGTGCAAATAAAAATAAGTCGGTAAATGAAAATATCGATAAAAAGAGGTGCAACACAAGGACTTCCCAGGAGGTCACCCATCCTAGTACTACTCTCGCCCAAGCACGCTTAACTGCGGAGTTCTGATGGGATCCGGTGCATTAGTGCTGGTATGATCGCACCTGATAACTAATACGCTTTAATTGTATATTTCTCTTTGATTTTCGAAAAAATTAGTAAATTGAAAAAAAATGGACGTGCAAATAAAAATAAGTCGGTAAATGATAAAAAGAGGTGCAACACAAGGACTTCCCAGGAGGTCACCCATCCTAGTACTACTCTCGCCCAAGCACGCTTAATTGCGGAGTTCTGATGGGATCCGGTGCATTAGTGCTTGTATGATCGCACTTGATAACTAATATTCTTTAATTGTATATATGTCTTTGATTTTCGAAAAAATTAGTAAATTGAAGAAAAATGGACGTGCAAATAAAAATAAGTCGGTAAATGAAAATATCGATAAAAAGAGGTGCAACACAAGGACTTCCCAGGAGGTCACCCATCCTAGTACTACTCTCGCCCAAGCACGCTTAATTTCGGAGTTCTGATGGGATCCGGTGCATTAGTGCTGGTATAATCGCACCTGATAACTAATACGCTTTAATTGTATATTTGTCTTTGATTTTCGAAAAAATTAGTAAATTGAAAAAAAATGGACGTGCTAATAAAAATAAGTCGGTAAATGAAAATATCGATAAAAAGAGGTGCAACACAAAGACTTCCCAGGAGGTCACCCATCCTAGTACTACTCTCGCCCAAGCACGCTTAACTGCGGAGTTCTGATGGGATCCGGTGCATTAGTGCTGGTATGATCGCACCTGATAACTCTTACGCTTTAATTGTATATATGTCTTTGATTTTCGAAAAAATTAGTAAATTGAAGAAAAATGGACGTGCAAATAAAAATAAGTCGGTAAATGAAAATATCGATAAAAAGAGGTGCAACACAAGGACTTCCCAGGAGGTCACCCATCCTAGTACTACTCTCGCCCATGCACGCTTAATTGCGGAGTTCTGATGGGATCCGGTGCATTAGTGCTGGTATGATCGCACCTGATAACTAATATTCTTTAATTGTATATATGTCTTTGATTTTCGAAAAAATTAGTAAATTGAAGAAAAATGGACGTGCAAATAAAAATAAGTCGGTAAATGAAAATATCGATAAAAAGAGGTGCAACACAAGGACTTCCCAGGAGGTCACCCATCCTAGTACTACTCTCGCCCAAGCACGCTTAATTGCGGAGTTCTGATGGGATCCGGTGCATTAGTGCTGGTATAATCGCACCTGATAACTCTTACGCTTTAATTGTATATATGTCTTTGATTTTCGAAAAAATTAGTAAATTGAAGAAAAATGGACGTGCAAATAAAAATAAGTCGGTAAATGAAAATATCGATAAAAAGAGGTGCAACACAAGGACTTCCCAGGAGGTCACCCATCCTAGTACTACTCTCGCCCAAGCACGCTTAACTGCGGAGTTCTGATGGGATCCGGTGCATTAGTGCTGGTATGATCGCACCTGATAACTAATACGCTTTAATTGTATATTTGTCTTTGAATTTCGAAAAAATTAGTAAATTGAAAAAAAATGGACGTGCAAATAAAAATAAGTCGGTAAATGAAAATATCGATAAAAAGAGGTGCAACACAAGGACTTCCCAGGAGGTCACCCATCCTAGTACTACTCTCGCCCAAGCACGCTTAATTGCGGAGTTCTGATGGGATCCGGTGCATTAGTGCTGGTATGATCGCACCTGATAACTAATATTCTTTAATTGTATATATGTCTTTGATTTTTGAAAAAATTAGTAAATTGAAGAAAAATGGACGTGCAAATAAAAATAAGTCGGTAAATGAAAATATCGATAAAAAGAGGTGCAACACAAGGACTTCCCAGGAGGTCACCCATCCTAGTACTACTCTCGCCCAAGCACGCTTAATTGCGGAGTTCTGATGGGATCCGGTACATTAGTGCTGGTATGATCGCACCTGATAACTAATATTCTTTAATTGTATATATGTCTTTGATTTTCGAAAAAATTAGTAAATTGAAGAAAAATGGACGTGCAAATAAAAATAAGTCGGTAAATGAAAATATCGATAAAAAGAGGTGCAACACAAGGACTTCCCAGGAGGTCACCCATCCTAGTACTACTCTCGCCCAAGCACGCTTAACTGCGGAGTTCTGATGGGATCCGGTGCATTAGTGCTGGTATGATCGCACCTGATAACTAATACGCTTTAATTGTATATTTCTCTTTGATTTTCGAAAAAATTAGTAAATTGAAAAAAAATGGACGTGCAAATAAAAATAAGTCGGTAAATGATAAAAAGAGGTGCAACACAAGGACTTCCCAGGAGGTCACCCATCCTAGTACTACTCTCGCCCAAGCACGCTTAATTGCGGAGTTCTGATGGGATCCGGTGCATTAGTGCTTGTATGATCGCACTTGATAACTAATATTCTTTAATTGTATATATGTCTTTGATTTTCGAAAAAATTAGTAAATTGAAGAAAAATGGACGTGCAAATAAAAATAAGTCGGTAAATGAAAATATCGATAAAAAGAGGTGCAACACAAGGACTTCCCAGGAGGTCACCCATCCTAGTACTACTCTCGCCCAAGCACGCTTAATTTCGGAGTTCTGATGGGATCCGGTGCATTAGTGCTGGTATAATCGCACCTGATAACTAATACGCTTTAATTGTATATTTGTCTTTGATTTTCGAAAAAATTAGTAAATTGAAAAAAAATGGACGTGCTAATAAAAATAAGTCGGTAAATGAAAATATCGATAAAAAGAGGTGCAACACAAAGACTTCCCAGGAGGTCACCCATCCTAGTACTACTCTCGCCCAAGCACGCTTAACTGCGGAGTTCTGATGGGATCCGGTGCATTAGTGCTGGTATGATCGCACCTGATAACTCTTACGCTTTAATTGTATATATGTCTTTGATTTTCGAAAAAATTAGTAAATTGAAGAAAAATGGACGTGCAAATAAAAATAAGTCGGTAAATGAAAATATCGATAAAAAGAGGTGCAACACAAGGACTTCCCAGGAGGTCACCCATCCTAGTACTACTCTCGCCCATGCACGCTTAATTGCGGAGTTCTGATGGGATCCGGTGCATTAGTGCTGGTATGATCGCACCTGATAACTAATATTCTTTAATTGTATATATGTCTTTGATTTTCGAAAAAATTAGTAAATTGAAGAAAAATGGACGTGCAAATAAAAATAAGTCGGTAAATGAAAATATCGATAAAAAGAGGTGCAACACAAGGACTTCCCAGGAGGTCACCCATCCTAGTACTACTCTCGCCCAAGCACGCTTAATTGCGGAGTTCTGATGGGATCCGGTGCATTAGTGCTGGTATAATCGCACCTGATAACTAATACGCTTTAATTGTATATTTGTCTTTGATTTTCGAAAAAATTAGTAAATTGAAAAAAAATGGACGTGCTAATAAAAATAAGTCGGTAAATGAAAATATCGATAAAAAGAGGTGCAACACAAAGACTTCCCAGGAGGTCACCCATCCTAGTACTACTCTCGCCCAAGCACGCTTAACTGCGGAGTTCTGATGGGATCCGGTGCATTAGTGCTGGTATGATCGCACCTGATAACTCTTACGCTTTAATTGTATATATGTCTTTGATTTTCGAAAAAATTAGTAAATTGAAGAAAAATGGACGTGCAAATAAAAATAAGTCGGTAAATGAAAATATCGATAAAAAGAGGTGCAACACAAGGACTTCCCAGGAGGTCACCCATCCTAGTACTACTCTCGCCCAAGTACGCTTAATTGCGGAGTTCTGATGGGATCCGGTGCATTAGTGCTGGTATGATCGCACCTGATAACTAATACGCTTTAATTGTATATTTGTCTTTGATTTTCGAAAAAATTAGTAAATTGAAAAAAAATGGACGTGCTAATAAAAATAAGTCGGTAAATGAAAATATCGATAAAAAGAGGTGCAACACAAGGACTTCCCAGGAGGTCACCCATCCTAGTACTACTCTCGCCCAAGCACGCTTAACTGCAGAGTTCTGATGGGATCCGGTGCATTAGTGCTGGTATGATCGCACCTGATAACTAATACGCTTTAATTGTATATTTGTCTTTGAATTTCGAAAAAATTAGTAAATTGAAAAAAAATGGACGTGCAAATAAAAATAAGTCCGTAAATGAAAATATCGATAAAAAGAGGTGCAACACAAGGACTTCCCAGGAGGTCACCCATCCTAGTACTACTCTCGCCCAAGCACGCTTAACTGCGGAGTTCTGATGGGATCCGGTGCATTAGTGCTGGTATGATCGCACCTGATAACTAATACGCTTTAATTGTATATTTGTCTTTGAATTTCGAAAAAATTAGTAAATTGAAAAAAAATGGACGTGCAAATAAAAATAAGTCGGTAAATGAAAATATCGATAAAAAGAGGTGCAACACAAGGACTTCCCAGGAGGTCACCCATCCTAGTACTACTCTCGCCCAAGCACGCTTAATTGCGGAGTTCTGATGGGATCCGGTGCATTAGTGCTGTTATAATCGCACCTGATAACTAATACGCTTTAATTGTATATTTGTCTTTGATTTTCGAAAAAATTAGTAAATTGAAAAAAAATGGACGTGCAAATAAAAATAAGTCGGTAAATGAAAATATCGATAAAAAGAGGTGCAACACAAGGACTTCCCAGGAGGTCACCCATCCTAGTACTACTCTCGCCCAAGCACGCTTAATTGCGGAGTTCTGATGGGATCTGGTGCATTAGTGCTGGTATAATCGCACCTGATAACTAATACGTTTTAATTGTATATTTGTCTTTGATTTTCGAAAAAATTTGTAAATTGAAGAAAAATGGACGTGCAAATAAAAATAAGTCGGTAAATGAAAATATCGATAAAAAGAGGTGCAACACAAGGACTTCCCAGGAGGTCACCCATCCTAGTACTACTCTCGCCCAAGCACGCTTAACTGCGGAGTTCTGATGGGATCCGGTGCATTAGTGCTGGTATGATCGCACCTGATAACTAATACGCTTTAATTGTATATTTCTCTTTGATTTTCGAAAAAATTAGTAAATTGAAAAAAAATGGACGTGCAAATAAAAATAAGTCGGTAAATGATAAAAAGAGGTGCAACACAAGGACTTCCCAGGAGGTCACCCATCCTAGTACTACTCTCGCCCAAGCACGCTTAACTGCGGAGTTCTGATGGGATCCGGTGCATTAGTGCTGGTATGATCGCACCTGATAACTAATACGCTTTAATTGTATATTTCTCTTTGATTTTCGAAAAAATTAGTAAATTGAAAAAAAATGGACGTGCAAATAAAAATAAGTCGGTAAATGAAAATATCGATAAAAAGAGGTGCAACACAAGGACTTCCCAGGAGGTCACCCATCCTAGTACTACTCTCGCCCAAGCACGCTTAATTGCGGAGTTCTGATGGGATCCGGTGCATTAGTGCTGGTATGATCGCACCTGATAACTAATATTCTTTAATTGTATATATGTCTTTGATTTTCGAAAAAATTAGTAAATTGAAGAAAAATGGACGTGCAAATAAAAATAAGTCGGTAAATGAAAATATCGATAAAAAGAGGTGCAACACAAGGACTTCCCAGGAGGTCACCCATCCTAGTACTACTCTCGCCCAAGCACGCTTAATTGCGGAGTTCTGATGGGATCCGGTACATTAGTGCTGGTATGATCGCACCTGATAACTAATATTCTTTAATTGTATATATGTCTTTCATTTTCGAAAAAATTAGTAAATTGAAGAAAAATGGACGTGCAAATAAAAATAAGTCGGTAAATGAAAATATCGATAAAAAGAGGTGCAACACAAGGACTTCCCAGGAGGTCACCCATCCTAGTACTACTCTCGCCCAAGCACGCTTAACTACGGAGTTCTGATGGGATCCGGTGCATTAGTGCTGGTATGATCGCACCTGATAACTAATACGCTTTAATTGTATATTTCTCTTTGATTTTCGAAAAAATTAGTAAATTGAAAAAAAATGGACGTGCAAATAAAAATAAGTCGGTAAATGAAAATATCGATAAAAAGAGGTGCAACACAAGGACTTCCCAGGAGGTCACCCATCCTAGTACTACTCTCGCCCAAGCACGCTTAATTGCGGAGTTCTGATGGGATCCGGTGCATTAGTGCTGGTATAATCGCACCTGATAACTAATACGCTTTAATTGTATATTTGTCTTTGATTTTCGAAAAAATTAGTAAATTGAAAAAAAATGGACGTGCTAATAAAAATAAGTCGGTAAATGAAAATATCGATAAAAAGAGGTGCAACACAAAGACTTCCCAGGAGGTCACCCATCCTAGTACTACTCTCGCCCAAGCACGCTTAACTGCGGAGTTCTGATGGGATCCGGTGCATTAGTGCTGGTATGATCGCACCTGATAACTCTTACGCTTTAATTGTATATATGTCTTTGATTTTCGAAAAAATTAGTAAATTGAAGAAAAATGGACGTGCAAATAAAAATAAGTCGGTAAATGAAAATATCGATAAAAAGAGGTGCAACACAAGGACTTCCCAGGAGGTCACCCATCCTAGTACTACTCTCGCCCAAGTACGCTTAATTGCGGAGTTCTGATGGGATCCGGTGCATTAGTGCTGGTATGATCGCACCTGATAACTAATACGCTTTAATTGTATATTTGTCTTTGATTTTCGAAAAAATTAGTAAATTGAAAAAAAATGGACGTGCTAATAAAAATAAGTCGGTAAATGAAAATATCGATAAAAAGAGGTGCAACACAAGGACTTCCCAGGAGGTCACCCATCCTAGTACTACTCTCGCCCAAGCACGCTTAACTGCAGAGTTCTGATGGGATCCGGTGCATTAGTGCTGGTATGATCGCACCTGATAACTAATACGCTTTAATTGTATATTTGTCTTTGAATTTCGAAAAAATTAGTAAATTGAAAAAAAATGGACGTGCAAATAAAAATAAGTCCGTAAATGAAAATATCGATAAAAAGAGGTGCAACACAAGGACTTCCCAGGAGGTCACCCATCCTAGTACTACTCTCGCCCAAGCACGCTTAACTGCGGAGTTCTGATGGGATCCGGTGCATTAGTGCTGGTATGATCGCACCTGATAACTAATACGCTTTAATTGTATATTTGTCTTTGAATTTCGAAAAAATTAGTAAATTGAAAAAAAATGGACGTGCAAATAAAAATAAGTCGGTAAATGAAAATATCGATAAAAAGAGGTGCAACACAAGGACTTCCCAGGAGGTCACCCATCCTAGTACTACTCTCGCCCAAGCACGCTTAATTGCGGAGTTCTGATGGGATCCGGTGCATTAGTGCTGTTATAATCGCACCTGATAACTAATACGCTTTAATTGTATATTTGTCTTTGATTTTCGAAAAAATTAGTAAATTGAAAAAAAATGGACGTGCAAATAAAAATAAGTCGGTAAATGAAAATATCGATAAAAAGAGGTGCAACACAAGGACTTCCCAGGAGGTCACCCATCCTAGTACTACTCTCGCCCAAGCACGCTTAATTGCGGAGTTCTGATGGGATCTGGTGCATTAGTGCTGGTATAATCGCACCTGATAACTAATACGTTTTAATTGTATATTTGTCTTTGATTTTCGAAAAAATTTGTAAATTGAAGAAAAATGGACGTGCAAATAAAAATAAGTCGGTAAATGAAAATATCGATAAAAAGAGGTGCAACACAAGGACTTCCCAGGAGGTCACCCATCCTAGTACTACTCTCGCCCAAGCACGCTTAACTGCGGAGTTCTGATGGGATCCGGTGCATTAGTGCTGGTATGATCGCACCTGATAACTAATACGCTTTAATTGTATATTTCTCTTTGATTTTCGAAAAAATTAGTAAATTGAAAAAAAATGGACGTGCAAATAAAAATAAGTCGGTAAATGATAAAAAGAGGTGCAACACAAGGACTTCCCAGGAGGTCACCCATCCTAGTACTACTCTCGCCCAAGCACGCTTAACTGCGGAGTTCTGATGGGATCCGGTGCATTAGTGCTGGTATGATCGCACCTGATAACTAATACGCTTTAATTGTATATTTCTCTTTGATTTTCGAAAAAATTAGTAAATTGAAAAAAAATGGACGTGCAAATAAAAATAAGTCGGTAAATGAAAATATCGATAAAAAGAGGTGCAACACAAGGACTTCCCAGGAGGTCACCCATCCTAGTACTACTCTCGCCCAAGCACGCTTAATTGCGGAGTTCTGATGGGATCCGGTGCATTAGTGCTGGTATGATCGCACCTGATAACTAATATTCTTTAATTGTATATATGTCTTTGATTTTCGAAAAAATTAGTAAATTGAAGAAAAATGGACGTGCAAATAAAAATAAGTCGGTAAATGAAAATATCGATAAAAAGAGGTGCAACACAAGGACTTCCCAGGAGGTCACCCATCCTAGTACTACTCTCGCCCAAGCACGCTTAATTGCGGAGTTCTGATGGGATCCGGTACATTAGTGCTGGTATGATCGCACCTGATAACTAATATTCTTTAATTGTATATATGTCTTTGATTTTCGAAAAAATTAGTAAATTGAAGAAAAATGGACGTGCAAATAAAAATAAGTCGGTAAATGAAAATATCGATAAAAAGAGGTGCAACACAAGGACTTCCCAGGAGGTCACCCATCCTAGTACTACTCTCGCCCAAGCACGCTTAACTGCGGAGTTCTGATGGGATCCGGTGCATTAGTGCTGGTATGATCGCACCTGATAACTAATACGCTTTAATTGTATATTTCTCTTTGATTTTCGAAAAAATTAGTAAATTGAAAAAAAATGGACGTGCAAATAAAAATAAGTCGGTAAATGATAAAAAGAGGTGCAACACAAGGACTTCCCAGGAGGTCACCCATCCTAGTACTACTCTCGCCCAAGCACGCTTAATTGCGGAGTTCTGATGGGATCCGGTGCATTAGTGCTTGTATGATCGCACTTGATAACTAATATTCTTTAATTGTATATATGTCTTTGATTTTCGAAAAAATTAGTAAATTGAAGAAAAATGGACGTGCAAATAAAAATAAGTCGGTAAATGAAAATATCGATAAAAAGAGGTGCAACACAAGGACTTCCCAGGAGGTCACCCATCCTAGTACTACTCTCGCCCAAGCACGCTTAATTTCGGAGTTCTGATGGGATCCGGTGCATTAGTGCTGGTATAATCGCACCTGATAACTAATACGCTTTAATTGTATATTTGTCTTTGATTTTCGAAAAAATTAGTAAATTGAAAAAAAATGGACGTGCTAATAAAAATAAGTCGGTAAATGAAAATATCGATAAAAAGAGGTGCAACACAAAGACTTCCCAGGAGGTCACCCATCCTAGTACTACTCTCGCCCAAGCACGCTTAACTGCGGAGTTCTGATGGGATCCGGTGCATTAGTGCTGGTATGATCGCACCTGATAACTCTTACGCTTTAATTGTATATATGTCTTTGATTTTCGAAAAAATTAGTAAATTGAAGAAAAATGGACGTGCAAATAAAAATAAGTCGGTAAATGAAAATATCGATAAAAAGAGGTGCAACACAAGGACTTCCCAGGAGGTCACCCATCCTAGTACTACTCTCGCCCAAGCACGCTTAATTGCGGAGTTCTGATGGGATCCGGTGCATTAGTGCTGGTATGATCGCACCTGATAACTAATACGCTTTAATTGTATATTTGTCTTTGATTTTCGAAAAAATTAGTAAATTGAAAAAAAATGGACGTGCAAATAAAAATAAGTCGGTAAATGAAAATATCGATAAAAAGAGGTGCAACACAAGGACTTCCCAGGAGGTCACCCATCCTAGTACTACTCTCGCCCAAGCACGCTTAATTGCGGAGTTCTGATGGGATCCGGTGCATTAGTGCTGGTATGATCGCACCTGATTACTAATACGCTTTAATTGTATATATTTCTTTGATTTTCGAAAAAATTAGTAAATTGAAAAAAAATGGACGTGCAAATAAAAATAAGTCGGTAAATGATAAAAAGAGGTGCAACACAAGGACTTCCCAGGAGGTCACCCATCCTAGTACTACTCTCGCCCAAGCACGCTGAACTGCGGAGTTCTGATGGGATCCGGTGCATTAGTGCTGGTATGATCGCACCTGATAACTAATATTCTTTAATTGTATATATGTCTTTGATTTTCGAAAAAATTAGTAAATTGAAGAAAAATGGACGTGCAAATAAAAATAAGTCGGTAAATGAAAATATCGATAAAAAGAGGTGCAACACAAGGACTTCCCAGGAGGTCACCCATCCTAGTACTACTCTCGCCCAAGCACGCTTAATTGCGGAGTTCTGATGGGATCCGGTACATTAGTGCTGGTATGATCGCACCTGATAACTAATATTCTTTAATTGTATATATGTCTTTGATTTTCGAAAAAATTAGTAAATTGAAGAAAAATGGACGTGCAAATAAAAATAAGTCGGTAAATGAAAATATCGATAAAAAGAGGTGCAACACAAGGACTTCCCAGGAGGTCACCCATCCTAGTACTACTCTCGCCCAAGCACGCTTAACTGCGGAGTTCTGATGGGATCCGGTGCATTAGTGCTGGTATGATCGCACCTGATAACTAATACGCTTTAATTGTATATTTCTCTTTGATTTTCGAAAAAATTAGTAAATTGAAAAAAAATGGACGTGCAAATAAAAATAAGTCGGTAAATGATAAAAAGAGGTGCAACACAAGGACTTCCCAGGAGGTCACCCATCCTAGTACTACTCTCGCCCAAGCACGCTTAATTGCGGAGTTCTGATGGGATCCGGTGCATTAGTGCTTGTATGATCGCACTTGATAACTAATATTCTTTAATTGTATATATGTCTTTGATTTTCGAAAAAATTAGTAAATTGAAGAAAAATGGACGTGCAAATAAAAATAAGTCGGTAAATGAAAATATCGATAAAAAGAGGTGCAACACAAGGACTTCCCAGGAGGTCACCCATCCTAGTACTACTCTCGCCCAAGCACGCTTAATTTCGGAGTTCTGATGGGATCCGGTGCATTAGTGCTGGTATGATCGCACCTGATAACTAATACGCTTTAATTGTATATTTCTCTTTGATTTTCGAAAAAATTAGTAAATTGAAAAAAAATGGACGTGCAAATAAAAATAAGTCGGTAAATGAAAATATCGATAAAAAGAGGTGCAACACAAGGACTTCCCAGGAGGTCACCCATCCTAGTACTACTCTCGCCCAAGCACGCTTAATTGCGGAGTTCTGATGGGATCTGGTGCATTAGTGCTGGTATGATCGCACCTGATAACTAATATTCTTTAATTGTATATATGTCTTTGATTTTCGAAAAAATTAGTAAATTGAAGAAAAATGGACGTGCAAATAAAAATAAGTCGGTAAATGAAAATATCGATAAAAAGAGGTGCAACACAAGGACTTCCCAGGAGGTCACCCATCCTAGTACTACTCTCGCCCAAGCACGCTTAATTGCGGAGTTCTGATGGGATCCGGTACATTAGTGCTGGTATGATCGCACCTGATAACTAATATTCTTTAATTGTATATATGTCTTTGATTTTCGAAAAAATTAGTAAATTGAAGAAAAATGGACGTGCAAATAAAAATAAGTCGGTAAATGAAAATATCGATAAAAAGAGGTGCAACACAAGGACTTCCCAGGAGGTCACCCATCCTAGTACTACTCTCGCCCAAGCACGCTTAACTGCGGAGTTCTGATGGGATCCGGTGCATTAGTGCTGGTATGATCGCACCTGATAACTAATACGCTTTAATTGTATATTTCTCTTTGATTTTCGAAAAAATTAGTAAATTGAAAAAAAATGGACGTGCAAATAAAAATAAGTCGGTAAATGATAAAAAGAGGTGCAACACAAGGACTTCCCAGGAGGTCACCCATCCTAGTACTACTCTCGCCCAAGCACGCTTAATTGCGGAGTTCTGATGGGATCCGGTGCATTAGTGCTTGTATGATCGCACTTGATAACTAATATTCTTTAATTGTATATATGTCTTTGATTTTCGAAAAAATTAGTAAATTGAAGAAAAATGGACGTGCAAATAAAAATAAGTCGGTAAATGAAAATATCGATAAAAAGAGGTGCAACACAAGGACTTCCCAGGAGGTCACCCATCCTAGTACTACTCTCGCCCAAGCACGCTTAATTTCGGAGTTCTGATGGGATCCGGTGCATTAGTGCTGGTATAATCGCACCTGATAACTAATACGCTTTAATTGTATATTTGTCTTTGATTTTCGAAAAAATTAGTAAATTGAAAAAAAATGGACGTGCTAATAAAAATAAGTCGGTAAATGAAAATATCGATAAAAAGAGGTGCAACACAAAGACTTCCCAGGAGGTCACCCATCCTAGTACTACTCTCGCCCAAGCACGCTTAACTGCGGAGTTCTGATGGGATCCGGTGCATTAGTGCTGGTATGATCGCACCTGATAACTCTTACGCTTTAATTGTATATATGTCTTTGATTTTCGAAAAAATTAGTAAATTGAAGAAAAATGGACGTGCAAATAAAAATAAGTCGGTAAATGAAAATATCGATAAAAAGAGGTGCAACACAAGGACTTCCCAGGAGGTCACCCATCCTAGTACTACTCTCGCCCAAGCACGCTTAATTGCGGAGTTCTGATGGGATCCGGTGCATTAGTGCTGGTATGATCGCACCTGATAACTAATACGCTTTAATTGTATATTTGTCTTTGATTTTCGAAAAAATTAGTAAATTGAAAAAAAATGGACGTGCAAATAAAAATAAGTCGGTAAATGAAAATATCGATAAAAAGAGGTGCAACACAAGGACTTCCCAGGAGGTCACCCATCCTAGTACTACTCTCGCCCAAGCACGCTTAATTGCGGAGTTCTGATGGGATCCGGTGCATTAGTGCTGGTATGATCGCACCTGATTACTAATACGCTTTAATTGTATATATTTCTTTGATTTTCGAAAAAATTAGTAAATTGAAAAAAAATGGACGTGCAAATAAAAATAAGTCGGTAAATGATAAAAAGAGGTGCAACACAAGGACTTCCCAGGAGGTCACCCATCCTAGTACTACTCTCGCCCAAGCACGCTGAACTGCGGAGTTCTGATGGGATCCGGTGCATTAGTGCTGGTATGATCGCACCTGATAACTAATACGCTTTAGTTGTTTATATGTCTTTGATTTTCGAAAAAATTAGTAAATTGAAAAAAAATGGACGTGCAAATAAAAATAAGTCGGTAAATGATAAAAAGAGGTGCAACACAAGGACTTCCCAGGAGGTCACCCATCCTAGTACTACTCTCGCCCAAGCACGTTTAATTGCGGAGTTCTGATGGGATCCGGTGCATTAGTGCTGGTATGATCGCACCTGATAACTAATATTCTTTAATTGTTTATATGTCTTTGATTTTCGAAAAAATTAGTAAATTGAAAAAAAATGGACGTGCAAATAAAAATAAGTCGGTAAATGATAAAAAGAGGTGCAACACAAGGACTTCCCAGGAGGTCACCCATCCTAGTACTACTCTCGCCCAAGCACGCTTAATTGCGGAGTTCTGATGGGATCCGGTGCATTAGTGCTGGTATGATCGCACCTGATAACTAATATTCTTTAATTGTATATATGTCTTTGATTTTCGAAAAAATTAGTAAATTGAAGAAAAATGGACGTGCAAATAAAAATAAGTCGGTAAATGAAAATATCGATAAAAAGAGGTGCAACACAAGGACTTCCCAGGAGGTCACCCATCCTAGTACTACTCTCGCCCAAGCACGCTTAATTGCGGAGTTCTGATGGGATCCGGTGCATTAGTGCTGGTATAATCGCACCTGATAACTAATACGCTTTAATTGTATATTTGTCTTTGATTTTCGAAAAAATTAGTAAATTGAAAAAAAATGGACGTGCTAATAAAAATAAGTCGGTAAATGAAAATATCGATAAAAAGAGGTGCAACACAAAGACTTCCCAGGAGGTCACCCATCCTAGTACTACTCTCGCCCAAGCACGCTTAACTGCGGAGTTCTGATGGGATCCGGTGCATTAGTGCTGGTATGATCGCACCTGATAACTCTTACGCTTTAATTGTATATATGTCTTTGATTTTCGAAAAAATTAGTAAATTGAAGAAAAATGGACGTGCAAATAAAAATAAGTCGGTAAATGAAAATATCGATAAAAAGAGGTGCAACACAAGGACTTCCCAGGAGGTCACCCATCCTAGTACTACTCTCGCCCAAGCACGCTTAACTGCGGAGTTCTGATGGGATCCGGTGCATTAGTGCTGGTATGATCGCACCTGATAACTAATACGCTTTAATTGTATATTTGTCTTTGAATTTCGAAAAAATTAGTAAATTGAAAAAAAATGGACGTGCAAATAAAAATAAGTCGGTAAATGAAAATATCGATAAAAAGAGGTGCAACACAAGGACTTCCCAGGAGGTCACCCATCCTAGTACTACTCTCGCCCAAGCACGCTTAATTGCGGAGTTCTGATGGGATCCGGTGCATTAGTGCTGGTATGATCGCACCTGATAACTAATATTCTTTAATTGTATATATGTCTTTGATTTTTGAAAAAATTAGTAAATTGAAGAAAAATGGACGTGCAAATAAAAATAAGTCGGTAAATGAAAATATCGATAAAAAGAGGTGCAACACAAGGACTTCCCAGGAGGTCACCCATCCTAGTACTACTCTCGCCCAAGCACGCTTAATTGCGGAGTTCTGATGGGATCCGGTACATTAGTGCTGGTATGATCGCACCTGATAACTAATATTCTTTAATTGTATATATGTCTTTGATTTTCGAAAAAATTAGTAAATTGAAGAAAAATGGACGTGCAAATAAAAATAAGTCGGTAAATGAAAATATCGATAAAAAGAGGTGCAACACAAGGACTTCCCAGGAGGTCACCCATCCTAGTACTACTCTCGCCCAAGCACGCTTAACTGCGGAGTTCTGATGGGATCCGGTGCATTAGTGCTGGTATGATCGCACCTGATAACTAATACGCTTTAATTGTATATTTCTCTTTGATTTTCGAAAAAATTAGTAAATTGAAAAAAAATGGACGTGCAAATAAAAATAAGTCGGTAAATGATAAAAAGAGGTGCAACACAAGGACTTCCCAGGAGGTCACCCATCCTAGTACTACTCTCGCCCAAGCACGCTTAATTGCGGAGTTCTGATGGGATCCGGTGCATTAGTGCTTGTATGATCGCACTTGATAACTAATATTCTTTAATTGTATATATGTCTTTGATTTTCGAAAAAATTAGTAAATTGAAGAAAAATGGACGTGCAAATAAAAATAAGTCGGTAAATGAAAATATCGATAAAAAGAGGTGCAACACAAGGACTTCCCAGGAGGTCACCCATCCTAGTACTACTCTCGCCCAAGCACGCTTAATTTCGGAGTTCTGATGGGATCCGGTGCATTAGTGCTGGTATAATCGCACCTGATAACTAATACGCTTTAATTGTATATTTGTCTTTGATTTTCGAAAAAATTAGTAAATTGAAAAAAAATGGACGTGCTAATAAAAATAAGTCGGTAAATGAAAATATCGATAAAAAGAGGTGCAACACAAAGACTTCCCAGGAGGTCACCCATCCTAGTACTACTCTCGCCGAAGCACGCTTAACTGCGGAGTTCTGATGGGATCCGGTGCATTAGTGCTGGTATGATCGCACCTGATAACTCTTACGCTTTAATTGTATATATGTCTTTGATTTTCGAAAAAATTAGTAAATTGAAGAAAAATGGACGTGCAAATAAAAATAAGTCGGTAAATGAAAATATCGATAAAAAGAGGTGCAACACAAGGACTTCCCAGGAGGTCACCCATCCTAGTACTACTCTCGCCCATGCACGCTTAATTGCGGAGTTCTGATGGGATCCGGTGCATTAGTGCTGGTATGATCGCACCTGATAACTAATATTCTTTAATTGTATATATGTCTTTGATTTTCGAAAAAATTAGTAAATTGAAGAAAAATGGACGTGCAAATAAAAATAAGTCGGTAAATGAAAATATCGATAAAAAGAGGTGCAACACAAGGACTTCCCAGGAGGTCACCCATCCTAGTACTACTCTCGCCCAAGCACGCTTAATTGCGGAGTTCTGATGGGATCCGGTGCATTAGTGCTGGTATAATCGCACCTGATAACTAATACGCTTTAATTGTATATTTGTCTTTGATTTTCGAAAAAATTAGTAAATTGAAAAAAAATGGACGTGCTAATAAAAATAAGTCGGTAAATGAAAATATCGATAAAAAGAGGTGCAACACAAAGACTTCCCAGGAGGTCACCCATCCTAGTACTACTCTCGCCCAAGCACGCTTAACTGCGGAGTTCTGATGGGATCCGGTGCATTAGTGCTGGTATGATCGCACCTGATAACTCTTACGCTTTAATTGTATATATGTCTTTGATTTTCGAAAAAATTAGTAAATTGAAGTAAAATGGACGTGCAAATAAAAATAAGTCGGTAAATAAAAATATCGATAAAAAGAGGTGCAACACAAGGACTTCCCAGGAGGTCACCCATCCTAGTACTACTCTCGCCCAAGTACGCTTAATTGCGGAGTTCTGATGGGATCCGGTGCATTAGTGCTGGTATGATCGCACCTGATAACTAATACGCTTTAATTGTATATTTGTCTTTGATTTTCGAAAAAATTAGTAAATTGAAAAAAAATGGACGTGCTAATAAAAATAAGTCGGTAAATGAAAATATCGATAAAAAGAGGTGCAACACAAGGACTTCCCAGGAGGTCACCCATCCTAGTACTACTCTCGCCCAAGCACGCTTAACTGCAGAGTTCTGATGGGATCCGGTGCATTAGTGCTGGTATGATCGCACCTGATAACTAATACGCTTTAATTGTATATTTGTCTTTGAATTTCGAAAAAATTAGTAAATTGAAAAAAAATGGACGTGCAAATAAAAATAAGTCCGTAAATGAAAATATCGATAAAAAGAGGTGCAACACAAGGACTTCCCAGGAGGTCACCCATCCTAGTACTACTCTCGCCCAAGCACGCTTAACTGCGGAGTTCTGATGGGATCCGGTGCATTAGTGCTGGTATGATCGCACCTGATAACTAATACGCTTTAATTGTATATTTGTCTTTGAATTTCGAAAAAATTAGTAAATTGAAAAAAAATGGACGTGCAAATAAAAATAAGTCGGTAAATGAAAATATCGATAAAAAGAGGTGCAACACAAGGACTTCCCAGGAGGTCACCCATCCTAGTACTACTCTCGCCCAAGCACGCTTAATTGCGGAGTTCTGATGGGATCCGGTGCATTAGTGCTGTTATAATCGCACCTGATAACTAATACGCTTTAATTGTATATTTGTCTTTGATTTTCGAAAAAATTAGTAAATTGAAAAAAAATGGACGTGCAAATAAAAATAAGTCGGTAAATGAAAATATCGATAAAAAGAGGTGCAACACAAGGACTTCCCAGGAGGTCACCCATCCTAGTACTACTCTCGCCCAAGCACGCTTAATTGCGGAGTTCTGATGGGATCTGGTGCATTAGTGCTGGTATAATCGCACCTGATAACTAATACGTTTTAATTGTATATTTGTCTTTGATTTTCGAAAAAATTTGTAAATTGAAGAAAAATGGACGTGCAAATAAAAATAAGTCGGTAAATGAAAATATCGATAAAAAGAGGTGCAACACAAGGACTTCCCAGGAGGTCACCCATCCTAGTACTACTCTCGCCCAAGCACGCTTAATTGCGGAGTTCTGATGGGATCCGGTGCATTAGTGCTGGTATGATCGCACCTGATAACTAATACGCTTTAATTGTATATTTGTCTTTGATTTTCGAAAAAATTAGTAAATTGAAAAAAAATGGACGTGCTAATAAAAATAAGTCGGTAAATGAAAATATCGATAAAAAGAGGTGCAACACAAGGACTTCCCAGGAGGTCACCCATCCTAGTACTACTCTCGCCCAAGCACGCTTAACTGCGGAGTTCTGATGGGATCCGGTGCATTAGTGCTGGTATGATCGCACCTGATAACTAATACGCTTTAATTGTATATTTGTCTTTGAATTTCGAAAAAATTAGTAAATTGAAAAAAAATGGACGTGCAAATAAAAATAAGTCGGTAAATGAAAATATCGATAAAAAGAGGTGCAACACAAGGACTTCCCAGGAGGTCACCCATCCTAGTACTACTCTCGCCCAAGCACGCTTAATTGCGGAGTTCTGATGGGATCCGGTGCATTAGTGCTGGTATGATCGCACCTGATAACTAATATTCTTTAATTGTATATATGTCTTTGATTTTCGAAAAAATTAGTAAATTGAAGAAAAATGGACGTGCAAATAAAAATAAGTCGGTAAATGAAAATATCGATAAAAAGAGGTGCAACACAAGGACTTCCCAGGAGGTCACCCATCCTAGTACTACTCTCGCCCAAGCACGCTTAATTGCGGAGTTCTGATGGGATCCGGTACATTAGTGCTGGTATGATCGCACCTGATAACTAATATTCTTTAATTGTATATATGTCTTTGATTTTCGAAAAAATTAGTAAATTGAAGAAAAATGGACGTGCAAATAAAAATAAGTCGGTAAATGAAAATATCGATAAAAAGAGGTGCAACACAAGGACTTCCCAGGAGGTCACCCATCCTAGTACTACTCTCGCCCAAGCACGCTTAACTACGGAGTTCTGATGGGATCCGGTGCATTAGTGCTGGTATGATCGCACCTGATAACTAATACGCTTTAATTGTATATTTCTCTTTGATTTTCGAAAAAATTAGTAAATTGAAAAAAAATGGACGTGCAAATAAAAATAAGTCGGTAAATGATAAAAAGAGGTGCAACACAAGGACTTCCCAGGAGGTCACCCATCCTAGTACTACTCTCGCCCAAGCACGCTTAATTGCGGAGTTCTGATGGGATCCGGTGCATTAGTGCTTGTATGATCGCACTTGATAACTAATATTCTTTAATTGTATATATGTCTTTGATTTTCGAAAAAATTAGTAAATTGAAGAAAAATGGACGTGCAAATAAAAATAAGTCGGTAAATGAAAATATCGATAAAAAGAGGTGCAACACAAGGACTTCCCAGGAGGTCACCCATCCTAGTACTACTCTCGCCCAAGCACGCTTAATTTCGGAGTTCTGATGGGATCCGGTGCATTAGTGCTGGTATAATCGCACCTGATAACTAATACGCTTTAATTGTATATTTGTCTTTGATTTTCGAAAAAATTAGTAAATTGAAAAAAAATGGACGTGCTAATAAAAATAAGTCGGTAAATGAAAATATCGATAAAAAGAGGTGCAACACAAAGACTTCCCAGGAGGTCACCCATCCTAGTACTACTCTCGCCGAAGCACGCTTAACTGCGGAGTTCTGATGGGATCCGGTGCATTAGTGCTGGTATGATCGCACCTGATAACTCTTACGCTTTAATTGTATATATGTCTTTGATTTTCGAAAAAATTAGTAAATTGAAGAAAAATGGACGTGCAAATAAAAATAAGTCGGTAAATGAAAATATCGATAAAAAGAGGTGCAACACAAGGACTTCCCAGGAGGTCACCCATCCTAGTACTACTCTCGCCCATGCACGCTTAATTGCGGAGTTCTGATGGGATCCGGTGCATTAGTGCTGGTATGATCGCACCTGATAACTAATATTCTTTAATTGTATATATGTCTTTGATTTTCGAAAAAATTAGTAAATTGAAGAAAAATGGACGTGCAAATAAAAATAAGTCGGTAAATGAAAATATCGATAAAAAGAGGTGCAACACAAGGACTTCCCAGGAGGTCACCCATCCTAGTACTACTCTCGCCCAAGCACGCTTAATTGCGGAGTTCTGATGGGATCCGGTGCATTAGTGCTGGTATAATCGCACCTGATAACTAATACGCTTTAATTGTATATTTGTCTTTGATTTTCGAAAAAATTAGTAAATTGAAAAAAAATGGACGTGCTAATAAAAATAAGTCGGTAAATGAAAATATCGATAAAAAGAGGTGCAACACAAAGACTTCCCAGGAGGTCACCCATCCTAGTACTACTCTCGCCCAAGCACGCTTAACTGCGGAGTTCTGATGGGATCCGGTGCATTAGTGCTGGTATGATCGCACCTGATAACTCTTACGCTTTAATTGTATATATGTCTTTGATTTTCGAAAAAATTAGTAAATTGAAGTAAAATGGACGTGCAAATAAAAATAAGTCGGTAAATAAAAATATCGATAAAAAGAGGTGCAACACAAGGACTTCCCAGGAGGTCACCCATCCTAGTACTACTCTCGCCCAAGTACGCTTAATTGCGGAGTTCTGATGGGATCCGGTGCATTAGTGCTGGTATGATCGCACCTGATAACTAATACGCTTTAATTGTATATTTGTCTTTGATTTTCGAAAAAATTAGTAAATTGAAAAAAAATGGACGTGCTAATAAAAATAAGTCGGTAAATGAAAATATCGATAAAAAGAGGTGCAACACAAGGACTTCCCAGGAGGTCACCCATCCTAGTACTACTCTCGCCCAAGCACGCTTAACTGCAGAGTTCTGATGGGATCCGGTGCATTAGTGCTGGTATGATCGCACCTGATAACTAATACGCTTTAATTGTATATTTGTCTTTGAATTTCGAAAAAATTAGTAAATTGAAAAAAAATGGACGTGCAAATAAAAATAAGTCCGTAAATGAAAATATCGATAAAAAGAGGTGCAACACAAGGACTTCCCAGGAGGTCACCCATCCTAGTACTACTCTCGCCCAAGCACGCTTAACTGCGGAGTTCTGATGGGATCCGGTGCATTAGTGCTGGTATGATCGCACCTGATAACTAATACGCTTTAATTGTATATTTGTCTTTGAATTTCGAAAAAATTAGTAAATTGAAAAAAAATGGACGTGCAAATAAAAATAAGTCGGTAAATGAAAATATCGATAAAAAGAGGTGCAACACAAGGACTTCCCAGGAGGTCACCCATCCTAGTACTACTCTCGCCCAAGCACGCTTAATTGCGGAGTTCTGATGGGATCCGGTGCATTAGTGCTGTTATAATCGCACCTGATAACTAATACGCTTTAATTGTATATTTGTCTTTGATTTTCGAAAAAATTAGTAAATTGAAAAAAAATGGACGTGCAAATAAAAATAAGTCGGTAAATGAAAATATCGATAAAAAGAGGTGCAACACAAGGACTTCCCAGGAGGTCACCCATCCTAGTACTACTCTCGCCCAATCACGCTTAATTGCGGAGTTCTGATGGGATCTGGTGCATTAGTGCTGGTATAATCGCACCTGATAACTAATACGTTTTAATTGTATATTTGTCTTTGATTTTCGAAAAAATTTGTAAATTGAAGAAAAATGGACGTGCAAATAAAAATAAGTCGGTAAATGAAAATATCGATAAAAAGAGGTGCAACACAAGGACTTCCCAGGAGGTCACCCATCCTAGTACTACTCTCGCCCAAGCACGCTTAATTGCGGAGTTCTGATGGGATCCGGTGCATTAGTGCTGGTATGATCGCACCTGATAACTAATACGCTTTAATTGTATATTTGTCTTTGATTTTCGAAAAAATTAGTAAATTGAAAAAAAATGGACGTGCTAATAAAAATAAGTCGGTAAATGAAAATATCGATAAAAAGAGGTGCAACACAAGGACTTCCCAGGAGGTCACCCATCCTAGTACTACTCTCGCCCAAGCACGCTTAACTGCGGAGTTCTGATGGGATCCGGTGCATTAGTGCTGGTATGATCGCACCTGATAACTAATACGCTTTAATTGTATATTTGTCTTTGAATTTCGAAAAAATTAGTAAATTGAAAAAAAATGGACGTGCAAATAAAAATAAGTCGGTAAATGAAAATATCGATAAAAAGAGGTGCAACACAAGGACTTCCCAGGAGGTCACCCATCCTAGTACTACTCTCGCCCAAGCACGCTTAATTGCGGAGTTCTGATGGGATCCGGTGCATTAGTGCTGGTATGATCGCACCTGATAACTAATATTCTTTAATTGTATATATGTCTTTGATTTTCGAAAAAATTAGTAAATTGAAGAAAAATGGACGTGCAAATAAAAATAAGTCGGTAAATGAAAATATCGATAAAAAGAGGTGCAACACAAGGACTTCCCAGGAGGTCACCCATCCTAGTACTACTCTCGCCCAAGCACGCTTAATTGCGGAGTTCTGATGGGATCCGGTACATTAGTGCTGGTATGATCGCACCTGATAACTAATATTCTTTAATTGTATATATGTCTTTGATTTTCGAAAAAATTAGTAAATTGAAGAAAAATGGACGTGCAAATAAAAATAAGTCGGTAAATGAAAATATCGATAAAAAGAGGTGCAACACAAGGACTTCCCAGGAGGTCACCCATCCTAGTACTACTCTCGCCCAAGCACGCTTAACTGCGGAGTTCTGATGGGATCCGGTGCATTAGTGCTGGTATGATCGCACCTGATAACTAATACGCTTTAATTGTATATTTCTCTTTGATTTTCGAAAAAATTAGTAAATTGAAAAAAAATGGACGTGCAAATAAAAATAAGTCGGTAAATGATAAAAAGAGGTGCAACACAAGGACTTCCCAGGAGGTCACCCATCCTAGTACTACTCTCGCCCAAGCACGCTTAATTGCGGAGTTCTGATGGGATCCGGTGCATTAGTGCTTGTATGATCGCACTTGATAACTAATATTCTTTAATTGTATATATGTCTTTGATTTTCGAAAAAATTAGTAAATTGAAGAAAAATGGACGTGCAAATAAAAATAAGTCGGTAAATGAAAATATCGATAAAAAGAGGTGCAACACAAGGACTTCCCAGGAGGTCACCCATCCTAGTACTACTCTCGCCCAAGCACGCTTAATTTCGGAGTTCTGATGGGATCCGGTGCATTAGTGCTGGTATAATCGCACCTGATAACTAATACGCTTTAATTGTATATTTGTCTTTGATTTTCGAAAAAATTAGTAAATTGAAAAAAAATGGACGTGCTAATAAAAATAAGTCGGTAAATGAAAATATCGATAAAAAGAGGTGCAACACAAAGACTTCCCAGGAGGTCACCCATCCTAGTACTACTCTCGCCGAAGCACGCTTAACTGCGGAGTTCTGATGGGATCCGGTGCATTAGTGCTGGTATGATCGCACCTGATAACTCTTACGCTTTAATTGTATATATGTCTTTGATTTTCGAAAAAATTAGTAAATTGAAGAAAAATGGACGTGCAAATAAAAATAAGTCGGTAAATGAAAATATCGATAAAAAGAGGTGCAACACAAGGACTTCCCAGGAGGTCACCCATCCTAGTACTACTCTCGCCCATGCACGCTTAATTGCGGAGTTCTGATGGGATCCGGTGCATTAGTGCTGGTATGATCGCACCTGATAACTAATATTCTTTAATTGTATATATGTCTTTGATTTTCGAAAAAATTAGTAAATTGAAGAAAAATGGACGTGCAAATAAAAATAAGTCGGTAAATGAAAATATCGATAAAAAGAGGTGCAACACAAGGACTTCCCAGGAGGTCACCCATCCTAGTACTACTCTCGCCCAAGCACGCTTAATTGCGGAGTTCTGATGGGATCCGGTGCATTAGTGCTGGTATAATCGCACCTGATAACTAATACGCTTTAATTGTATATTTGTCTTTGATTTTCGAAAAAATTAGTAAATTGAAAAAAAATGGACGTGCTAATAAAAATAAGTCGGTAAATGAAAATATCGATAAAAAGAGGTGCAACACAAAGACTTCCCAGGAGGTCACCCATCCTAGTACTACTCTCGCCCAAGCACGCTTAACTGCGGAGTTCTGATGGGATCCGGTGCATTAGTGCTGGTATGATCGCACCTGATAACTCTTACGCTTTAATTGTATATATGTCTTTGATTTTCGAAAAAATTAGTAAATTGAAGTAAAATGGACGTGCAAATAAAAATAAGTCGGTAAATGAAAATATCGATAAAAAGAGGTGCAACACAAGGACTTCCCAGGAGGTCACCCATCCTAGTACTACTCTCGCCCAAGTACGCTTAATTGCGGAGTTCTGATGGGATCCGGTGCATTAGTGCTGGTATGATCGCACCTGATAACTAATACGCTTTAATTGTATATTTGTCTTTGATTTTCGAAAAAATTAGTAAATTGAAAAAAAATGGACGTGCTAATAAAAATAAGTCGGTAAATGAAAATATCGATAAAAAGAGGTGCAACACAAGGACTTCCCAGGAGGTCACCCATCCTAGTACTACTCTCGCCCAAGCACGCTTAACTGCAGAGTTCTGATGGGATCCGGTGCATTAGTGCTGGTATGATCGCACCTGATAACTAATACGCTTTAATTGTATATTTGTCTTTGAATTTCGAAAAAATTAGTAAATTGAAAAAAAATGGACGTGCAAATAAAAATAAGTCCGTAAATGAAAATATCGATAAAAAGAGGTGCAACACAAGGACTTCCCAGGAGGTCACCCATCCTAGTACTACTCTCGCCCAAGCACGCTTAACTGCGGAGTTCTGATGGGATCCGGTGCATTAGTGCTGGTATGATCGCACCTGATAACTAATACGCTTTAATTGTATATTTGTCTTTGAATTTCGAAAAAATTAGTAAATTGAAAAAAAATGGACGTGCAAATAAAAATAAGTCGGTAAATGAAAATATCGATAAAAAGAGGTGCAACACAAGGACTTCCCAGGAGGTCACCCATCCTAGTACTACTCTCGCCCAAGCACGCTTAATTGCGGAGTTCTGATGGGATCCGGTGCATTAGTGCTGTTATAATCGCACCTGATAACTAATACGCTTTAATTGTATATTTGTCTTTGATTTTCGAAAAAATTAGTAAATTGAAAAAAAATGGACGTGCAAATAAAAATAAGTCGGTAAATGAAAATATCGATAAAAAGAGGTGCAACACAAGGACTTCCCAGGAGGTCACCCATCCTAGTACTACTCTCGCCCAAGCACGCTTAATTGCGGAGTTCTGATGGGATCTGGTGCATTAGTGCTGGTATAATCGCACCTGATAACTAATACGTTTTAATTGTATATTTGTCTTTGATTTTCGAAAAAATTTGTAAATTGAAGAAAAATGGACGTGCAAATAAAAATAAGTCGGTAAATGAAAATATCGATAAAAAGAGGTGCAACACAAGGACTTCCCAGGAGGTCACCCATCCTAGTACTACTCTCGCCCAAGCACGCTTAATTGCGGAGTTCTGATGGGATCCGGTGCATTAGTGCTGGTATGATCGCACCTGATAACTAATACGCTTTAATTGTATATTTGTCTTTGATTTTCGAAAAAATTAGTAAATTGAAAAAAAATGGACGTGCTAATAAAAATAAGTCGGTAAATGAAAATATCGATAAAAAGAGGTGCAACACAAGGACTTCCCAGGAGGTCACCCATCCTAGTACTACTCTCGCCCAAGCACGCTTAACTTCGGAGTTCTGATGGGATCCGGTGCATTAGTGCTGGTATGATCGCACCTGATAACTAATACGCTTTAATTGTATATTTGTCTTTGAATTTCGAAAAAATTAGTAAATTGAAAAAAAATGGACGTGCAAATAAAAATAAGTCGGTAAATGAAAATATCGATAAAAAGAGGTGCAACACAAGGACTTCCCAGGAGGTCACCCATCCTAGTACTACTCTCGCCCAAGCACGCTTAATTGCGGAGTTCTGATGGGATCCGGTGCATTAGTGCTGGTATGATCGCACCTGATAACTAATATTCTTTAATTGTATATATGTCTTTGATTTTCGAAAAAATTAGTAAATTGAAGAAAAATGGACGTGCAAATAAAAATAAGTCGGTAAATGAAAATATCGATAAAAAGAGGTGCAACACAAGGACTTCCCAGGAGGTCACCCATCCTAGTACTACTCTCGCCCAAGCACGCTTAATTGCGGAGTTCTGATGGGATCCGGTACATTAGTGCTGGTATGATCGCACCTGATAACTAATATTCTTTAATTGTATATATGTCTTTGATTTTCGAAAAAATTAGTAAATTGAAGAAAAATGGACGTGCAAATAAAAATAAGTCGGTAAATGAAAATATCGATAAAAAGAGGTGCAACACAAGGACTTCCCAGGAGGTCACCCATCCTAGTACTACTCTCGCCCAAGCACGCTTAACTGCGGAGTTCTGATGGGATCCGGTGCATTAGTGCTGGTATGATCGCACCTGATAACTAATACGCTTTAATTGTATATTTCTCTTTGATTTTCGAAAAAATTAGTAAATTGAAAAAAAATGGACGTGCAAATAAAAATAAGTCGGTAAATGATAAAAAGAGGTGCAACACAAGGACTTCCCAGGAGGTCACCCATCCTAGTACTACTCTCGCCCAAGCACGCTTAATTGCGGAGTTCTGATGGGATCCGGTGCATTAGTGCTTGTATGATCGCACTTGATAACTAATATTCTTTAATTGTATATATGTCTTTGATTTTCGAAAAAATTAGTAAATTGAAGAAAAATGGACGTGCAAATAAAAATAAGTCGGTAAATGAAAATATCGATAAAAAGAGGTGCAACACAAGGACTTCCCAGGAGGTCACCCATCCTAGTACTACTCTCGCCCAAGCACGCTTAATTTCGGAGTTCTGATGGGATCCGGTGCATTAGTGCTGGTATAATCGCACCTGATAACTAATACGCTTTAATTGTATATTTGTCTTTGATTTTCGAAAAAATTAGTAAATTGAAAAAAAATGGACGTGCTAATAAAAATAAGTCGGTAAATGAAAATATCGATAAAAAGAGGTGCAACACAAAGACTTCCCAGGAGGTCACCCATCCTAGTACTACTCTCGCCCAAGCACGCTTAACTGCGGAGTTCTGATGGGATCCGGTGCATTAGTGCTGGTATGATCGCACCTGATAACTCTTACGCTTTAATTGTATATATGTCTTTGATTTTCGAAAAAATTAGTAAATTGAAGAAAAATGGACGTGCAAATAAAAATAAGTCGGTAAATGAAAATATCGATAAAAAGAGGTGCAACACAAGGACTTCCCAGGAGGTCACCCATCCTAGTACTACTCTCGCCCAAGCACGCTTAATTGCGGAGTTCTGATGGGATCCGGTGCATTAGTGCTGGTATGATCGCACCTGATAACTAATACGCTTTAATTGTATATTTGTCTTTGATTTTCGAAAAAATTAGTAAATTGAAAAAAAATGGACGTGCAAATAAAAATAAGTCGGTAAATGAAAATATCGATAAAAAGAGGTGCAACACAAGGACTTCCCAGGAGGTCACCCATCCTAGTACTACTCTCGCCCAAGCACGCTTAATTGCGGAGTTCTGATGGGATCCGGTGCATTAGTGCTGGTATGATCGCACCTGATAACTAATACGCTTTAATTGTATATTTGTCTTTGATTTTCGAAAAAATTAGTAAATTGAAAAAAAATGGACGTGCTAATAAAAATAAGTCGGTAAATGAAAATATCGATAAAAAGAGGTGCAACACAAGGACTTCCCAGGAGGTCACCCATCCTAGTACTACTCTCGCCCAAGCACGCTTAACTGCGGAGTTCTGATGGGATCCGGTGCATTAGTGCTGGTATGATCGCACCTGATAACTAATACGCTTTAATTGTATATTTGTCTTTGATTTTCGAAAAAATTAGTAAATTGAAAAAAAATGGACGTGCAAATAAAAATAAGTCGGTAAATGAAAATATCGATAAAAAGAGGTGCAACACAAGGACTTCCCAGGAGGTCACCCATCCTAGTACTACTCTCGCCCAAGCACCCTTAATTGCGGAGTTCTGATGGGATCCGGTGCATTAGTGCTGGTATGATCGCACCTGATTACTAATACGCTTTAATTGTATATATTTCTTTGATTTTCGAAAAAATTAGTAAATTGAAAAAAAATGGACGTGCAAATAAAAATAAGTCGGTAAATGATAAAAAGAGGTGCAACACAAGGACTTCCAAGGAGGTCACCCATCCTAGTACTACTCTCGCCCAAGCACGCTGAACTGCGGAGTTCTGATGGGATCCGGTGCATTAGTGCTGGTATGATCGCACCTGATAACTAATACGCTTTAGTTGTTTATATGTCTTTGATTTTCGAAAAAATTAGTAAATTGAAAAAAAATGGACGTGCAAATAAAAATAAGTCGGTAAATGATAAAAAGAGGTGCAACACAAGGACTTCCCAGGAGGTCACCCATCCTAGTACTACTCTCGCCCAAGCACGTTTAATTGCGGAGTTCTGATGGGATCCGGTGCATTAGTGCTGGTATGATCGCACCTGATAACTAATATTCTTTAATTGTTTATATGTCTTTGATTTTCGAAAAAATTAGTAAATTGAAAAAAAATGGACGTGCAAATAAAAATAAGTCGGTAAATGATAAAAAGAGGTGCAACACAAGGACTTCCCAGGAGGTCACCCATCCTAGTACTACTCTCGCCCAAGCACGCTTAATTGCGGAGTTCTGATGGGATCCGGTGCATTAGTGCTGGTATGATCGCACCTGATAACTAATATTCTTTAATTGTATATATGTCTTTGATTTTCGAAAAAATTAGTAAATTGAAGAAAAATGGACGTGCAAATAAAAATAAGTCGGTAAATGAAAATATCGATAAAAAGAGGTGCAACACAAGGACTTCCCAGGAGGTCACCCATCCTAGTACTACTCTCGCCCAAGCACGCTTAATTGCGGAGTTCTGATGGGATCCGGTGCATTAGTGCTGGTATAATCGCACCTGATAACTAATACGCTTTAATTGTATATTTGTCTTTGATTTTCGAAAAAATTAGTAAATTGAAAAAAAATGGACGTGCTAATAAAAATAAGTCGGTAAATGAAAATATCGATAAAAAGAGGTGCAACACAAAGACTTCCCAGGAGGTCACCCATCCTAGTACTACTCTCGCCCAAGCACGCTTAACTGCGGAGTTCTGATGGGATCCGGTGCATTAGTGCTGGTATGATCGCACCTGATAACTCTTACGCTTTAATTGTATATATGTCTTTGATTTTCGAAAAAATTAGTAAATTGAAGAAAAATGGACGTGCAAATAAAAATAAGTCGGTAAATGAAAATATCGATAAAAAGAGGTGCAACACAAGGACTTCCCAGGAGGTCACCCATCCTAGTACTACTCTCGCCCAAGCACGCTTAACTGCGGAGTTCTGATGGGATCCGGTGCATTAGTGCTGGTATGATCGCACCTGATAACTAATACGCTTTAATTGTATATTTGTCTTTGAATTTCGAAAAAATTAGTAAATTGAAAAAAAATGGACGTGCAAATAAAAATAAGTCGGTAAATGAAAATATCGATAAAAAGAGGTGCAACACAAGGACTTCCCAGGAGGTCACCCATCCTAGTACTACTCTCGCCCAAGCACGCTTAATTGCGGAGTTCTGATGGGATCCGGTGCATTAGTGCTGGTATGATCGCACCTGATAACTAATATTCTTTAATTGTATATATGTCTTTGATTTTCGAAAAAATTAGTAAATTGAAGAAAAATGGACGTGCAAATAAAAATAAGTCGGTAAATGATAAAAAGAGGTGCAACACAAGGACTTCCCAGGAGGTCACCCATCCTAGTACTACTCTCGCCCAAGCACGTTTAATTGCGGAGTTCTGATGGGATCCGGTGCATTAGTGCTGGTATGATCGCACCTGATAACTAATATTCTTTAATTGTTTATATGTCTTTGATTTTCGAAAAAATTAGTAAATTGAAAAAAAATGGACGTGCAAATAAAAATAAGTCGGTAAATGATAAAAAGAGGTGCAACACAAGGACTTCCCAGGAGGTCACCCATCCTAGTACTACTCTCGCCCAAGCACGCTTAATTGCGGAGTTCTGATGGGATCCGGTGCATTAGTGCTGGTATGATCGCACCTGATAACTAATATTCTTTAATTGTATATATGTCTTTGATTTTCGAAAAAATTAGTAAATTGAAGAAAAATGGACGTGCAAATAAAAATAAGTCGGTAAATGAAAATATCGATAAAAAGAGGTGCAACACAAGGACTTCCCAGGAGGTCACCCATCCTAGTACTACTCTCGCCCAAGCACGCTTAATTGCGGAGTTCTGATGGGATCCGGTGCATTAGTGCTGGTATAATCGCACCTGATAACTAATACGCTTTAATTGTATATTTGTCTTTGATTTTCGAAAAAATTAGTAAATTGAAAAAAAATGGACGTGCTAATAAAAATAAGTCGGTAAATGAAAATATCGATAAAAAGAGGTGCAACACAAAGACTTCCCAGGAGGTCACCCATCCTAGTACTACTCTCGCCCAAGCACGCTTAACTGCGGAGTTCTGATGGGATCCGGTGCATTAGTGCTGGTATGATCGCACCTGATAACTCTTACGCTTTAATTGTATATATGTCTTTGATTTTCGAAAAAATTAGTAAATTGAAGAAAAATGGACGTGCAAATAAAAATAAGTCGGTAAATGAAAATATCGATAAAAAGAGGTGCAACACAAGGACTTCCCAGGAGGTCACCCATCCTAGTACTACTCTCGCCCAAGCACGCTTAACTGCGGAGTTCTGATGGGATCCGGTGCATTAGTGCTGGTATGATCGCACCTGATAACTAATACGCTTTAATTGTATATTTGTCTTTGAATTTCGAAAAAATTAGTAAATTGAAAAAAAATGGACGTGCAAATAAAAATAAGTCGGTAAATGAAAATATCGATAAAAAGAGGTGCAACACAAGGACTTCCCAGGAGGTCACCCATCCTAGTACTACTCTCGCCCAAGCACGCTTAATTGCGGAGTTCTGATGGGATCCGGTGCATTAGTGCTGGTATGATCGCACCTGATAACTAATATTCTTTAATTGTATATATGTCTTTGATTTTCGAAAAAATTAGTAAATTGAAGAAAAATGGACGTGCAAATAAAAATAAGTCGGTAAATGAAAATATCGATAAAAAGAGGTGCAACACAAGGACTTCCCAGGAGGTCACCCATCCTAGTACTACTCTCGCCCAAGCACGCTTAATTGCGGAGTTCTGATGGGATCCGGTACATTAGTGCTGGTATGATCGCACCTGATAACTAATATTCTTTAATTGTATATATGTCTTTGATTTTCGAAAAAATTAGTAAATTGAAGAAAAATGGACGTGCAAATAAAAATAAGTCGGTAAATGAAAATATCGATAAAAAGAGGTGCAACACAAGGACTTCCCAGGAGGTCACCCATCCTAGTACTACTCTCGCCCAAGCACGCTTAACTGCGGAGTTCTGATGGGATCCGGTGCATTAGTGCTGGTATGATCGCACCTGATAACTAATACGCTTTAATTGTATATTTCTCTTTGATTTTCGAAAAAATTAGTAAATTGAAAAAAAATGGACGTGCAAATAAAAATAAGTCGGTAAATGATAAAAAGAGGTGCAACACAAGGACTTCCCAGGAGGTCACCCATCCTAGTACTACTCTCGCCCAAGCACGCTTAATTGCGGAGTTCTGATGGGATCCGGTGCATTAGTGCTTGTATGATCGCACTTGATAACTAATATTCTTTAATTGTATATATGTCTTTGATTTTCGAAAAAATTAGTAAATTGAAGAAAAATGGACGTGCAAATAAAAATAAGTCGGTAAATGAAAATATCGATAAAAAGAGGTGCAACACAAGGACTTCCCAGGAGGTCACCCATCCTAGTACTACTCTCGCCCAAGCACGCTTAATTTCGGAGTTCTGATGGGATCCGGTGCATTAGTGCTGGTATAATCGCACCTGATAACTAATACGCTTTAATTGTATATTTGTCTTTGATTTTCGAAAAAATTAGTAAATTGAAAAAAAATGGACGTGCTAATAAAAATAAGTCGGTAAATGAAAATATCGATAAAAAGAGGTGCAACACAAAGACTTCCCAGGAGGTCACCCATCCTAGTACTACTCTCGCCCAAGCACGCTTAACTGCGGAGTTCTGATGGGATCCGGTGCATTAGTGCTGGTATGATCGCACCTGATTACTCTTACGCTTTAATTGTATATATGTCTTTGATTTTCGAAAAAATTAGTAAATTGAAGAAAAATGGACGTGCAAATAAAAATAAGTCGGTAAATGAAAATATCGATAAAAAGAGGTGCAACACAAGGACTTCCCAGGAGGTCACCCATCCTAGTACTACTCTCGCCCATGCACGCTTAATTGCGGAGTTCTGATGGGATCCGGTGCATTAGTGCTGGTATGATCGCACCTGATAACTAATATTCTTTAATTGTATATATGTCTTTGATTTTCGAAAAAATTAGTAAATTGAAGAAAAATGGACGTGCAAATAAAAATAAGTCGGTAAATGAAAATATCGATAAAAAGAGGTGCAACACAAGGACTTCCCAGGAGGTCACCCATCCTAGTACTACTCTCGCCCAAGCACGCTTAATTGCGGAGTTCTGATGGGATCCGGTGCATTAGTGCTGGTATAATCGCACCTGATAACTAATACGCTTTAATTGTATATTTGTCTTTGATTTTCGAAAAAATTAGTAAATTGAAAAAAAATGGACGTGCTAATAAAAATAAGTCGGTAAATGAAAATATCGATAAAAAGAGGTGCAACACAAAGACTTCCCAGGAGGTCACCCATCCTAGTACTACTCTCGCCCAAGCACGCTTAACTGCGGAGTTCTGATGGGATCCGGTGCATTAGTGCTGGTATGATCGCACCTGATAACTCTTACGCTTTAATTGTATATATGTCTTTGATTTTCGAAAAAATTAGTAAATTGAAGAAAAATGGACGTGCAAATAAAAATAAGTCGGTAAATGAAAATATCGATAAAAAGAGGTGCAACACAAGGACTTCCCAGGAGGTCACCCATCCTAGTACTACTCTCGCCCAAGTACGCTTAATTGCGGAGTTCTGATGGGATCCGGTGCATTAGTGCTGGTATGATCGCACCTGATAACTAATACGCTTTAATTGTATATTTGTCTTTGATTTTCGAAAAAATTAGTAAATTGAAAAAAAATGGACGTGCTAATAAAAATAAGTCGGTAAATGAAAATATCGATAAAAAGAGGTGCAACACAAGGACTTCCCAGGAGGTCACCCATCCTAGTACTACTCTCGCCCAAGCACGCTTAACTGCAGAGTTCTGATGGGATCCGGTGCATTAGTGCTGGTATGATCGCACCTGATAACTAATACGCTTTAATTGTATATTTGTCTTTGAATTTCGAAAAAATTAGTAAATTGAAAAAAAATGGACGTGCAAATAAAAATAAGTCCGTAAATGAAAATATCGATAAAAAGAGGTGCAACACAAGGACTTCCCAGGAGGTCACCCATCCTAGTACTACTCTCGCCCAAGCACGCTTAACTGCGGAGTTCTGATGGGATCCGGTGCATTAGTGCTGGTATGATCGCACCTGATAACTAATACGCTTTAATTGTATATTTGTCTTTGAATTTCGAAAAAATTAGTAAATTGAAAAAAAATGGACGTGCAAATAAAAATAAGTCGGTAAATGAAAATATCGATAAAAAGAGGTGCAACACAAGGACTTCCCAGGAGGTCACCCATCCTAGTACTACTCTCGCCCAAGCACGCTTAATTGCGGAGTTCTGATGGGATCCGGTGCATTAGTGCTGTTATAATCGCACCTGATAACTAATACGCTTTAATTGTATATTTGTCTTTGATTTTCGAAAAAATTAGTAAATTGAAAAAAAATGGACGTGCAAATAAAAATAAGTCGGTAAATGAAAATATCGATAAAAAGAGGTGCAACACAAGGACTTCCCAGGAGGTCACCCATCCTAGTACTACTCTCGCCCAAGCACGCTTAATTGCGGAGTTCTGATGGGATCTGGTGCATTAGTGCTGGTATAATCGCACCTGATAACTAATACGTTTTAATTGTATATTTGTCTTTGATTTTCGAAAAAATTTGTAAATTGAAGAAAAATGGACGTGCAAATAAAAATAAGTCGGTAAATGAAAATATCGATAAAAAGAGGTGCAACACAAGGACTTCCCAGGAGGTCACCCATCCTAGTACTACTCTCGCCCAAGCACGCTTAATTGCGGAGTTCTGATGGGATCCGGTGCATTAGTGCTGGTATGATCGCACCTGATAACTAATACGCTTTAATTGTATATTTGTCTTTGATTTTCGAAAAAATTAGTAAATTGAAAAAAAATGGACGTGCTAATAAAAATAAGTCGGTAAATGAAAATATCGATAAAAAGAGGTGCAACACAAGGACTTCCCAGGAGGTCACCCATCCTAGTACTACTCTCGCCCAAGCACGCTTAACTGCGGAGTTCTGATGGGATCCGGTGCATTAGTGCTGGTATGATCGCACCTGATAACTAATACGCTTTAATTGTATATTTGTCTTTGAATTTCGAAAAAATTAGTAAATTGAAAAAAAATGGACGTGCAAATAAAAATAAGTCCGTAAATGAAAATATCGATAAAAAGAGGTGCAACACAAGGACTTCCCAGGAGGTCACCCATCCTAGTACTACTCTCGCCCAAGCACGCTTAACTGCGGAGTTCTGATGGGATCCGGTGCATTAGTGCTGGTATGATCGCACCTGATAACTAATACGCTTTAATTGTATATTTGTCTTTGAATTTCGAAAAAATTAGTAAATTGAAAAAAAATGGACGTGCAAATAAAAATAAGTCGGTAAATGAAAATATCGATAAAAAGAGGTGCAACACAAGGACTTCCCAGGAGGTCACCCATCCTAGTACTACTCTCGCCCAAGCACGCTTAATTGCGGAGTTCTGATGGGATCCGGTGCATTAGTGCTGTTATAATCGCACCTGATAACTAATACGCTTTAATTGTATATTTGTCTTTGATTTTCGAAAAAATTAGTAAATTGAAAAAAAATGGACGTGCAAATAAAAATAAGTCGGTAAATGAAAATATCGATAAAAAGAGGTGCAACACAAGGACTTCCCAGGAGGTCACCCATCCTAGTACTACTCTCGCCCAAGCACGCTTAATTGCGGAGTTCTGATGGGATCTGGTGCATTAGTGCTGGTATAATCGCACCTGATAACTAATACGTTTTAATTGTATATTTGTCTTTGATTTTCGAAAAAATTTGTAAATTGAAGAAAAATGGACGTGCAAATAAAAATAAGTCGGTAAATGAAAATATCGATAAAAAGAGGTGCAACACAAGGACTTCCCAGGAGGTCACCCATCCTAGTACTACTCTCGCCCAAGCACGCTTAATTGCGGAGTTCTGATGGGATCCGGTGCATTAGTGCTGGTATGATCGCACCTGATAACTAATACGCTTTAATTGTATATTTGTCTTTGATTTTCGAAAAAATTAGTAAATTGAAAAAAAATGGACGTGCTAATAAAAATAAGTCGGTAAATGAAAATATCGATAAAAAGAGGTGCAACACAAGGACTTCCCAGGAGGTCACCCATCCTAGTACTACTCTCGCCCAAGCACGCTTAACTGCGGAGTTCTGATGGGATCCGGTGCATTAGTGCTGGTATGATCGCACCTGATAACTAATACGCTTTAATTGTATATTTGTCTTTGAATTTCGAAAAAATTAGTAAATTGAAAAAAAATGGACGTGCAAATAAAAATAAGTCCGTAAATGAAAATATCGATAAAAAGAGGTGCAACACAAGGACTTCCCAGGAGGTCACCCATCCTAGTACTACTCTCGCCCAAGCACGCTTAACTGCGGAGTTCTGATGGGATCCGGTGCATTAGTGCTGGTATGATCGCACCTGATAACTAATACGCTTTAATTGTATATTTGTCTTTGAATTTCGAAAAAATTAGTAAATTGAAAAAAAATGGACGTGCAAATAAAAATAAGTCGGTAAATGAAAATATCGATAAAAAGAGGTGCAACACAAGGACTTCCCAGGAGGTCACCCATCCTAGTACTACTCTCGCCCAAGCACGCTTAATTGCGGAGTTCTGATGGGATCCGGTGCATTAGTGCTGTTATAATCGCACCTGATAACTAATACGCTTTAATTGTATATTTGTCTTTGATTTTCGAAAAAATTAGTAAATTGAAAAAAAATGGACGTGCAAATAAAAATAAGTCGGTAAATGAAAATATCGATAAAAAGAGGTGCAACACAAGGACTTCCCAGGAGGTCACCCATCCTAGTACTACTCTCGCCCAAGCACGCTTAATTGCGGAGTTCTGATGGGATCTGGTGCATTAGTGCTGGTATAATCGCACCTGATAACTAATACGTTTTAATTGTATATTTGTCTTTGATTTTCGAAAAAATTTGTAAATTGAAGAAAAATGGACGTGCAAATAAAAATAAGTCGGTAAATGAAAATATCGATAAAAAGAGGTGCAACACAAGGACTTCCCAGGAGGTCACCCATCCTAGTACTACTCTCGCCCAAGCACGCTTAATTGCGGAGTTCTGATGGGATCCGGTGCATTAGTGCTGGTATGATCGCACCTGATAACTAATACGCTTTAATTGTATATTTGTCTTTGATTTTCGAAAAAATTAGTAAATTGAAAAAAAATGGACGTGCTAATAAAAATAAGTCGGTAAATGAAAATATCGATAAAAAGAGGTGCAACACAAGGACTTCCCAGGAGGTCACCCATCCTAGTACTACTCTCGCCCAAGCACGCTTAACTGCGGAGTTCTGATGGGATCCGGTGCATTAGTGCTGGTATGATCGCACCTGATAACTAATACGCTTTAATTGTATATTTGTCTTTGAATTTCGAAAAAATTAGTAAATTGAAAAAAAATGGACGTGCAAATAAAAATAAGTCGGTAAATGAAAATATCGATAAAAAGAGGTGCAACACAAGGACTTCCCAGGAGGTCACCCATCCTAGTACTACTCTCGCCCAAGCACGCTTAATTGCGGAGTTCTGATGGGATCCGGTGCATTAGTGCTGGTATGATCGCACCTGATAACTAATATTCTTTAATTGTATATATGTCTTTGATTTTCGAAAAAATTAGTAAATTGAAGAAAAATGGACGTGCAAATAAAAATAAGTCGGTAAATGAAAATATCGATAAAAAGAGGTGCAACACAAGGACTTCCCAGAAGGTCACCCATCCTAGTACTACTCTCGCCCAAGCACGCTTAATTGCGGAGTTCTGATGGGATCCGGTACATTAGTGCTGGTATGATCGCACCTGATAACTAATATTCTTTAATTGTATATATGTCTTTGATTTTCGAAAAAATTAGTAAATTGAAGAAAAATGGACGTGCAAATAAAAATAAGTCGGTAAATGAAAATATCGATAAAAAGAGGTGCAACACAAGGACTTCCCAGGAGGTCACCCATCCTAGTACTACTCTCGCCCAAGCACGCTTAACTGCGGAGTTCTGATGGGATCCGGTGCATTAGTGCTGGTATGATCGCACCTGATAACTAATACGCTTTAATTGTATATTTCTCTTTGATTTTCGAAAAAATTAGTAAATTGAAAAAAAATGGACGTGCAAATAAAAATAAGTCGGTAAATGATAAAAAGAGGTGCAACACAAGGACTTCCCAGGAGGTCACCCATCCTAGTACTACTCTCGCCCAAGCACGCTTAATTGCGGAGTTCTGATGGGATCCGGTGCATTAGTGCTGGTATGATCGCACCTGATAACTAATATTCTTTAATTGTATATATGTCTTTGATTTTCGAAAAAATTAGTAAATTGAAGAAAAATGGACGTGCAAATAAAAATAAGTCGGTAAATGAAAATATCGATAAAAAGAGGTGCAACACAAGGACTTCCCAGGAGGTCACCCATCCTAGTACTACTCTCTCCCAAGCACGCTTAATTGCGGAGTTCTGATGGGATCCGGTACATTAGTGCTGGTATGATCGCACCTGATAACTAATATTCTTTAATTGTATATATGTCTTTGATTTTCGAAAAAATTAGTAAATTGAAGAAAAATGGACGTGCAAATAAAAATAAGTCGGTAAATAAAAATATCGATAAAAAGAGGTGCAACACAAGGACTTCCCAGGAGGTCACCCATCCTAGTACTACTCTCGCCCAAGCACGCTTAATTGCGGAGTTCTGATGGGATCCGGTGCATTAGTGCTGGTATGATCGCACCTGATAACTAATATTCTTTAATTGTATATATGTCTTTGATTTTCGAAAAAATTAGTAAATTGAAGAAAAATGGACGTGCAAATAAAAATAAGTCGGTAAATGAAAATATCGATAAAAAGAGGTGCAACACAAGGACTTCCCAGGAGGTCACCCATCCTAGTACTACTCTCGCCCAAGCACGCTTAATTGCGGAGTTCTGATGGGATCCGGTGCATTAGTGCTGGTATAATCGCACCTGATAACTAATACGCTTTAATTGTATATTTGTCTTAGATTTTCGAAAAAATTAGTAAATTGAAAAAAAATGGACGTGCTAATAAAAATAAGTCGGTAAATGAAAATATCGATAAAAAGAGGTGCAACACAAAGACTTCCCAGGAGGTCACCCATCCTAGTACTACTCTCGCCCAAGCACGCTTAGCTGCGGAGTTCTGATGGGATCCGGTGCATTAGTGCTGGTATGATCGCACCTGATAACTCTTACGCTTTAATTGTATATATGTCTTTGATTTTCGAAAAAATTAGTAAATTGAAGAAAAATGGACGTGCAAATAAAAATAAGTCGGTAAATGAAAATATCGATAAAAAGAGGTGCAACACAAGGACTTCCCAGGAGGTCACCCATCCTAGTACTACTCTCGCCCAAGCACGCTTAATTGCGGAGTTCTGATGGGATCCGGTGCATTAGTGCTGGTATGATCGCACCTGATAACTAATACGCTTTAATTGTATATTTGTCTTTGATTTTCGAAAAAATTAGTAAATTGAAAAAAAATGGACGTGCTAATAAAAATAAGTCGGTAAATGAAAATATCGATAAAAAGAGGTGCAACACAAGGACTTCCCAGGAGGTCACCCATCCTAGTAGTACTCTCGCCCAAGCACGCTTAACTGCAGAGTTCTGATGGGATCCGGTGCATTAGTGCTGGTATGATCGCACCTGATAACTAATACGCTTTAATTGTATATTTGTCTTTGAATTTCGAAAAAATTAGTAAATTGAAAAAAAATGGACGTGCAAATAAAAACAAGTCCGTAAATGAAAATATCGATAAAAAGAGGTGCAACACAAGGACTTCCCAGGAGGTCACCCATCCTAGTACTACTCTCGCCCAAGCACGCTTAACTGCGGAGTTCTGATGGGATCCGGTGCATTAGTGCTGGTATGATCGCACCTGATAACTAATACGCTTTAATTGTATATTTGTCTTTGAATTTCGAAAAAATTAGTAAATTGAAAAAAAATGGACGTGCAAATAAAAATAAGTCGGTAAATGAAAATATCGATAAAAAGAGGTGCAACACAAGGACTTCCCAGGAGGTCACCCATCCTAGTACTACTCTCGCCCAAGCACCCTTAATTGCGGAGTTCTGATGGGATCCGGTGCATTAGTGCTGGTATGATCGCACCTGATTACTAAAACGCTTTAATTGTATATATTTCTTTGATTTTCGAAAAAATTAGTAAATTGAAAAAAAATGGACGTGCAAATAAAAATAAGTCGGTAAATGATAAAAAGAGGTGCAACACAAGGACTTCCCAGGAGGTCACCCATCCTAGTACTACTCTCGCCCAAGCACGCTTAATTGCGGAGTTCTGATGGGATCCGGTGCATTAGTGCTGGTATGATCGCACCTGATAACTAATATTCTTTAATTGTATATATGTCTTTGATTTTCGAAAAAATTAGTAAATTGAAGAAAAATGGACGTGCAAATAAAAATAAGTCGGTAAATGAAAATATCGATAAAAAGAGGTGCAACACAAGGACTTCCCAGGAGGTCACCCATCCTAGTACTACTCTCTCCCAAGCACGCTTAATTGCGGAGTTCTGATGGGATCCGGTACATTAGTGCTGGTATGATCGCACCTGATAACTAATATTCTTTAATTGTATATATGTCTTTGATTTTCGAAAAAATTAGTAAATTGAAGAAAAATGGACGTGCAAATAAAAATAAGTCGGTAAATAAAAATATCGATAAAAAGAGGTGCAACACAAGGACTTCCCAGGAGGTCACCCATCCTAGTACTACTCTCGCCCAAGCACGCTTAACTGCGGAGTTCTGATGGGAACCGGTGCATTAGTGCTGGTATGATCGCACCTAATAACTAATACGCTTTAATTGTATATTTGTCTTTGAATTTCGAAAAAATTAGTAAATTGAAAAAAAATGGACGTGCAAATAAAAATAAGTCGGTAAATGAAAATATCGATAAAAAGAGGTGCAACACAAGGACTTCCCAGGAGGTCACCCATCCTAGTACTACTCTCGCCCAAGCACCCTTAATTGCGGAGTTCTGATGGGATCCGGTGCATTAGTGCTGGTATGATCGCACCTGATTACTAAAACGCTTTAATTGTATATATTTCTTTGATTTTCGAAAAAATTAGTAAATTGAAAAAAAATGGACGTGCAAATAAAAATAAGTCGGTAAATGAAAACATCGATAAAAAGAGGTGCAACACAAGGACTTCCCAGGAGGTCACCCATCCTAGTACTACTCTCGCCCAAGCACCCTTAATTGCGGAGTTCTGATGGGATCCGGTGCATTAGTGCTGGTATGATCGCACCTGATTACTAAAACGCTTTAATTGTATATATTTCTTTGATTTTCGAAAAAATTAGTAAATTGAAAAAAAATGGACGTGCAAATAAAAATAAGTCGGTAAATGATAAAGAGAGGTGCAACACAAGGACTTCCCAGGAGGTCACCCATCCTAGTACTACTCTCGCCCAAGCACGCTTAATTGCGGAGTTCTGATGGGATCCGGTACATTAGTGCTGGTATGATCGCACCTGATAACTAATATTCTTTAATTGTATATATGTCTTTGATTTTCGAAAAAATTAGTAAATTGAAAAAAAATGGACGTGCTAATAAAAATAAGTCGGTAAATGAAAATATCGATAAAAAGAGGTGCAACACAAGGACTTCCCAGGAGGTCACCCATCCTAGTACTACTCTCGCCCAAGCACGCTTAACTGCGGAGTTCTGATGGGATCCGGTGCATTAGTGCTGGTATGATCGCACCTGATAACTAATACGCTTTAATTGTATATTTGTCTTTGAATTTCGAAAAAATTAGTAAATTCAAAAAAAATGGACGTGCAAATAAAAATAAGTCCGTAAATGAAAATATCGATAAAAAGAGGTGCAACACAAGGACTTCCCAGGAGGTCACCCATCCTAGTACTACTCTCGCCCAAGCACGCTTAACTGCGGAGTTCTGATGGGATCCGGTGCATTAGTGCTGGTATGATCGCACCTGATAACTAATACGCTTTAATTGTATATTTGTCTTTGAATTTCGAAAAAATTAGTAAATTGAAAAAAAATGGACGTGCAAATAAAAATAAGTCGGTAAATGAAAATATCGATAAAAAGAGGTGCAACACAAGGACTTCCCAGGAGGTCACCCATCCTAGTACTACTCTCGCCCAAGCACCCTTAATTGCGGAGTTCTGATGGGATCCGGTGCATTAGTGCTGGTATGATCGCACCTGATTACTAAAACGCTTTAATTGTATATATTTCTTTGATTTTCGAAAAAATTAGTAAATTGAAAAAAAATGGACGTGCAAATAAAAATAAGTCGGTAAATGATAAAAAGAGGTGCAACACAAGGACTGCCCAGGAGGTCACCCATCCTAGTACTACTCTCGCCCAAGCACGCTTAATTGCAGAGTTCTGATGGGATCCGGTGCATTAGTGCTGGTATGATCGCACCTGATAACTAATATTCTTTAATTGTATATATGTCTTTGATTTTCGAAAAAATTAGTAAATTGAAGAAAAATGGACTCGCAAATAAAAATAAGTCGGTAAATGAAAATATCGATAAAAAGAGGTGCAACACAAGGACTTCCCAGGAGGTCACCCATCCTAGTACTACTCTCGCCCAAGCACGCTTAATTGCGGAGTTCTGATGGGATCCGGTGCATTAGTGCTGGTATAATCGCACCTGATAACTAATACGCTTTAATTGTATATTTGTCTTTGATTTTCGAAAAAATTAGTAAAATGAAAAAAAATGGACGTGCTAATAAAAATAAGTCGGTAAATGAAAATATCGATAAAAAGCGGTGCAACACAAGGACTTCCTAGGAGGTCACCCATCCTAGTACTACTCTCGCCCAAGCACGCTTAACTGCGGAGTTCTGATGGGATCCGGTGCATTAGTGCTGGTATGATCGCACCTGATAACTCTTACGCTTTAATTGTATATATGTCTTTGATTTTCGAAAAAATTAGTAAATTGAAAAAAAATGGACGTGCAAATAAAAATAAGTCGGTAAATGATAAAAAGAGGTGCAACACAAGGACTTCCCAGGAGGTCACCCATCCTAGTACTACTCTCGCCCAAGCACGCTTAACTGCGGAGTTCTGATGGGATCCGGTGCATTAGTGCTGGTATGATCGCACCTGATAACTAATACGCTTTAGTTGTATATATGTCTTTGATTTTCGAAAAAATTAGTAAATTGAAAAAAAATGGACGTGCAAATAAAAATAAGTCGGTAAATGATAAAAAGAGGTGCAACACAAGGACTTCCCAGGAGGTCACCCATCCTAGTACTACTCTCGCCCAAGCACGCTTAATTGCGGAGTTCTGATGGGATCCGGTGCATTAGTGCTGGTATGATCGCACCTGATAACTAATATTCTTTAATTGTATATATGTCTTTGATTTTCGAAAAAATTAGTAAATTGAAGAAAAATGGACGTGCAAATAAAAATAAGTCGGTAAATGAAAATATCGATAAAAAGAGGTGCAACACAAGGACTTCCCAGGAGGTCACCCATCCTAGTACTACTCTCGCCCAAGCACGCTTAATTGCGGAGTTCTGATGGGATCCGGTGCATTAGTGCTGGTATGATCGCACCTGATAACTAATATTCTTTAATTGTATATATGTCTTTGATTTTCGAAAAAATTAGTAAATTGAAGAAAAATGGACGTGCAAATAAAAATAAGTCGGTAAATGAAAATATCGATAAAAAGAGGTGCAACACAAGGACTTCCCAGGAGGTCACCCATCCTAGTACTACTCTCTCCCAAGCACGCTTAATTGCGGAGTTCTGATGGGATCCGGTGCATTAGTGCTGGTATAATCGCACCTGATAACTAATACGCTTTAATTGTATATTTGTCTTTGATTTTCGAAAAAATTAGTAAATTGAAAAAAAATGGACGTGCTAATAAAAATAAGTCGGTAAATGAAAATATCGATAAAAAGAGGTGCAACACAAAGACTTCCCAGGAGGTCACCCATCCTAGTACTACTCTCGCCCAAGCACGCTTAACTGCAGAGTTCTGATGGGATCCGGTGCATTAGTGCTGGTATGATCGCACCTGATTACTAATACGCTTTAATTGTATATTTGTCTTTGAATTTCGAAAAAATTAGTAAATTGAAAAAAAATGGACGTGCAAATAAAAATAAGTCCGTAAATGAAAATATCGATAAAAAGAGGTGCAACACAAGGACTTCCCAGGAGGTCACCCATCCTAGTACTACTCTCGCCCAAGCACGCTTAACTGCGGAGTTCTGATGGGATCCGGTGCATTAGTGCTGGTATGATCGCACCTAATAACTAATACGCTTTAATTGTATATTTGTCTTTGAATTTCGAAAAAATTAGTAAATTGAAAAAAAATGGACGTGCAAATAAAAATAAGTCGGTAAATGAAAATATCGATAAAAAGAGGTGCAACACAAGGACTTCCCAGGAGGTCACCCATCCTAGTACTACTCTCGCCCAAGCACCCTTAATTGCAGAGTTCTGATGGGATCCGGTGCATTAGTGCTGGTATGATCGCACCTGATTACTAAAACGCTTTAATTGTATATATTTCTTTGATTTTCGAAAAAATTAGTAAATTGAAAAAAAATGGACGTGCAAATAAAAATAAGTCGGTAAATGATAAAAAGAGGTGCAACACAAGGACTTCCCAGGAGGTCACCCATCCTAGTACTACTCTCGCCCAAGCACGCTTAATTGCGGAGTTCTGATGGGATCCGGTGCATTAGTGCTGGTATGATCGCACCTGATAACTAATATTCTTTAATTGTATATATGTCTTTGATTTTCGAAAAAATTAGTAAATTGAAAAAAAATGGACGTGCTAATAAAAATAAGTCGGTAAATGAAAATATCGATAAAAAGAGGTGCAACACAAGGACTTCCCAGGAGGTCACCCATCCTAGTACTACTCTCGCCCAAGCACGCTTAACTGCGGAGTTCTGATGGGATCCGGTGCATTAGTGCTGGTATGATCGCACCTGATAACTAATACGCTTTAATTGTATATTTGTCTTTGAATTTCGAAAAAATTAGTAAATTGAAAAAAAATGGACGTGCAAATAAAAATAAGTCCGTAAATGAAAATATCGATAAAAAGAGGTGCAACACAAGGACTTCCCAGGAGGTCACCCATCCTAGTACTACTCTCGCCCAAGCACGCTTAACTGCGGAGTTCTGATGGGATCCGGTGCATTAGTGCTGGTATGATCGCACCTGATAACTAATACGCTTTAATTGTATATTTGTCTTTGAATTTCGAAAAAATTAGTAAATTGAAAAAAAATGGACGTGCAAATAAAAATAAGTCGGTAAATGAAAATATCGATAAAAAGAGGTGCAACACAAGGACTTCCCAGGAGGTCACCCATCCTAGTACTACTCTCGCCCAAGCACCCTTAATTGCGGAGTTCTGATGGGATCCGGTGCATTAGTGCTGGTATGATCGCACCTGATTACTAAAACGCTTTAATTGTATATATTTCTTTGATTTTCGAAAAAATTAGTAAATTGAAAAAAAATGGACGTGCAAATAAAAATAAGTCGGTAAATGATAAAAAGAGGTGCAACACAAGGACTTCCCAGGAGGTCACCCATCCTAGTACTACTCTCGCCCAAGCACGCTTAATTGCAGAGTTCTGATGGGATCCGGTGCATTAGTGCTGGTATGATCGCACCTGATAACTAATATTCTTTAATTGTATATATGTCTTTGATTTTCGAAAAAATTAGTAAATTGAAGAAAAATGGACTCGCAAATAAAAATAAGTCGGTAAATGAAAATATCGATAAAAAGAGGTGCAACACAAGGACTTCCCAGGAGGTCACCCATCCTAGTACTACTCTCGCCCAAGCACGCTTAATTGCGGAGTTCTGATGGGATCCGGTGCATTAGTGCTGGTATAATCGCACCTGATAACTAATACGCTTTAATTGTATATTTGTCTTTGATTTTCGAAAAAATTAGTAAAATGAAAAAAAATGGACGTGCTAATAAAAATAAGTCGGTAAATGAAAATATCGATAAAAAGCGGTGCAACACAAGGACTTCCTAGGAGGTCACCCATCCTAGTACTACTCTCGCCCAAGCACGCTTAACTGCGGAGTTCTGATGGGATCCGGTGCATTAGTGCTGGTATGATCGCACCTGATAACTCTTACGCTTTAATTGTATATATGTCTTTGATTTTCGAAAAAATTAGTAAATTGAAAAAAAATGGACGTGCAAATAAAAATAAGTCGGTAAATGATAAAAAGAGGTGCAACACAAGGACTTCCCAGGAGGTCACCCATCCTAGTACTACTCTCGCCCAAGCACGCTTAACTGCGGAGTTCTGATGGGATCCGGTGCATTAGTGCTGGTATGATCGCACCTGATAACTAATACGCTTTAGTTGTATATATGTCTTTGATTTTCGAAAAAATTAGTAAATTGAAAAAAAATGGACGTGCAAATAAAAATAAGTCGGTAAATGATAAAAAGAGGTGCAACACAAGGACTTCCCAGGAGGTCACCCATCCTAGTACTACTCTCGCCCAAGCACGCTTAATTGCGGAGTTCTGATGGGATCCGGTGCATTAGTGCTGGTATGATCGCACCTGATAACTAATATTCTTTAATTGTATATATGTCTTTGATTTTCGAAAAAATTAGTAAATTGAAGAAAAATGGACGTGCAAATAAAAATAAGTCGGTAAATGAAAATATCGATAAAAAGAGGTGCAACACAAGGACTTCCCAGGAGGTCACCCATCCTAGTACTACTCTCTCCCAAGCACGCTTAATTGCGGAGTTCTGATGGGATCCGGTGCATTAGTGCTGGTATAATCGCACCTGATAACTAATACGCTTTAATTGTATATTTGTCTTTGATTTTCGAAAAAATTAGTAAATTGAAAAAAAATGGACGTGCTAATAAAAATAAGTCGGTAAATGAAAATATCGATAAAAAGAGGTGCAACACAAAGACTTCCCAGTAGGTCACCCATCCTAGTACTACTCTCGCCCAAGCACGCTTAACTGCAGAGTTCTGATGGGATCCGGTGCATTAATGCTGGTATGATCGCACCTGATAACTAATACGCTTTAATTGTATATTTGTCTTTGAATTTCGAAAAAATTAGTAAATTGAAAAAAAATGGACGTGCAAATAAAAATAAGTCCGTAAATGAAAATATCGATAAAAAGAGGTGCAACACAAGGACTTCCCAGGAGGTCACCCATCCTAGTACTACTCTCGCCCAAGCACCCTTAATTGCGGAGTTCTGATGGGATCCGGTGCATTAGTGCTGGTATGATCGCACCTGATTACTAAAACGCTTTAATTGTATATATTTCTTTGATTTTCGAAAAAATTAGTAAATTGAAAAAAAATGGACGTGCTAATAAAAATAAGTCGGTAAATGAAAATATCGATAAAAAGAGGTGCAACACAAAGACTTCCCAGGAGGTCACCCATCCTAGTACTACTCTCGCCCAAGCACGCTTAACTGCGGAGTTCTGATGGGATCCGGTGCATTAGTGCTGGTATGATCGCACCTGATAACTAATACGCTTTAATTGTATATTTGTCTTTGAATTTCGAAAAAATTAGTAAATTGAAAAAAAATGGACGTGCAAATAAAAATAAGTCGGTAAATGATAAAAAGAGGTGCAACACAAGGACTTCCCAGGAGGTCACCCATCCTAGTACTACTCTCGCCCAAGCACGCTTAATTGCGGAGTTCTGATGGGATCCGGTGCATTAGTGCTGGTATGATCGCACCTGATAACTAATATTCTTTAATTGTATATATGTCTTTGATTTTCGAAAAAATTAGTAAATTGAAAAAAAATGGACGTGCTAATAAAAATAAGTCGGTAAATGAAAATATCGATAAAAAGAGGTGCAACACAAGGACTTCCCAGGAGGTCACCCATCCTAGTACTACTCTCGCCCAAGCACGCTTAACTGCGGAGTTCTGATGGGATCCGGTGCATTAGTGCTGGTATGATCGCACCTGATAACTAATACGCTTTAATTGTATATTTGTCTTTGAATTTCGAAAAAATTAGTAAATTGAAAAAAAATGGACGTGCAAATAAAAATAAGTCCGTAAATGAAAATATCGATAAAAAGAGGTGCAACACAAGGACTTCCCAGGAGGTCACCCATCCTAGTACTACTCTCGCCCAAGCACGCTTAACTGCAGAGTTCTGATGGGATCCGGTGCATTAGTGCTGGTATGATCGCACCTGATAACTAATACGCTTTAATTGTATATTTGTCTTTGAATTTCGAAAAAATTAGTAAATTGAAAAAAAATGGACGTGCAAATAAAAATAAGTCGGTAAATGAAAATATCGATAAAAAGAGGTGCAACACAAGGACTTCCCAGGAGGTCACCCATCCTAGTACTACTCTCGCCCAAGCACCCTTAATTGCGGAGTTCTGATGGGATCCGGTGCATTAGTGCTGGTATGATCGCACCTGATTACTAAAACGCTTTAATTGTATATATTTCTTTGATTTTCGAAAAAATTAGTAAATTGAAAAAAAATGGACGTGCAAATAAAAATAAGTCGGTAAATGATAAAAAGAGGTGCAACACAAGGACTTCCCAGGAGGTCACCCATCCTAGTACTACTCTCGCCCAAGCACGCTTAATTGCAGAGTTCTTATGGGATCCGGTGCATTAGTGCTGGTATGATCGCACCTGATAACTAATATTCTTTAATTGTATATTTGTCTTTGATTTTCGAAAAAATTAGTAAAATGAAAAAAAATGGACGTGCTAATAAAAATAAGTCGGTAAATGAAAATATCGATAAAAAGCGGTGCAACACAAGGACTTCCCAGGAGGTCACCCATCCTAGTACTACTCTCGCCCAAGCACGCTTAACTGCGGAGTTCTGATGGGATCCGGTGCATTAGTGCTGGTATGATCGCACCTGATAACTCTTACGCTTTAATTGTATATATGTCTTTGATTTTCGAAAAAATTAGTAAATTGAAAAAAAATGGACGTGCAAATAAAAATAAGTCGGTAAATGATAAAAAGAGGTGCAACACAAGGACTTCCCAGGAGGTCACCCATCCTAGTACTACTCTCGCCCAAGCACGCTTAACTGCGGAGTTCTGATGGGATCCGGTGCATTAGTGCTGGTATGATCGCACCTGATAACTAATACGCTTTAGTTGTATATATGTCTTTGATTTTCGAAAAAATTAGTAAATTGAAAAAAAATGGACGTGCAAATAAAAATAAGTCGGTAAATGATAAAAAGAGGTGCAACACAAGGACTTCCCAGGAGGTCACCCATCCTAGTACTACTCTCGCCCAAGCACGCTTAATTGCGGAGTTCTGATGGGATCCGGTGCATTAGTGCTGGTATGATCGCACCTGATAACTAATATTCTTTAATTGTATATATGTCTTTGATTTTCGAAAAAATTAGTAAATTGAAGAAAAATGGACGTGCAAATAAAAATAAGTCGGTAAATGAAAATATCGATAAAAAGAGGTGCAACACAAGGACTTCCCAGGAGGTCACCCATCCTAGTACTACTCTCTCCCAAGCACGCTTAATTGCGGAGTTCTGATGGGATCCGGTGCATTAGTGCTGGTATAATCGCACCTGATAACTAATACGCTTTAATTGTATATTTGTCTTTGATTTTCGAAAAAATTAGTAAATTGAAAAAAAATGGACGTGCTAATAAAAATAAGTCGGTAAATGAAAATATCGATAAAAAGAGGTGCAACACAAAGACTTCCCAGGAGGTCACCCATCCTAGTACTACTCTCGCCCAAGCACGCTTAACTGCAGAGTTCTGATGGGATCCGGTGCATTAGTGCTGGTATGATCGCACCTGATAACTAATACGCTTTAATTGTATATTTGTCTTTGAATTTCGAAAAAATTAGTAAATTGAAAAAAAATGGACGTGCAAATAAAAATAAGTCCGTAAATGAAAATATCGATAAAAAGAGGTGCAACACAAGGACTTCCCAGGAGGTCACCCATCCTAGTACTACTCTCGCCCAAGCACGCTTAACTGCGGAGTTCTGATGGGATCCGGTGCATTAGTGCTGGTATGATCGCACCTGATAACTAATACGCTTTAATTGTATATTTGTCTTTGAATTTCGAAAAAATTAGTAAATTGAAAAAAAATGGACGTGCAAATAAAAATAAGTCGGTAAATGAAAATATCGATAAAAAGAGGTGCAACACAAGGACTTCCCAGGAGGTCACCCATCCTAGTACTACTCTCGCCCAAGCACCCTTAATTGCGGAGTTCTGATGGGATCCGGTGCATTAGTGCTGGTATGATCGCACCTGATTACTAAAACGCTTTAATTGTATATATTTCTTTGATTTTCGAAAAAATTAGTAAATTGAAAAAAAATGGACGTGCAAATAAAAATAAGTCGGTAAATGATAAAAAGAGGTGCAACACAAGGACCTCCCAGGAGGTCACCCATCCTAGTACTACTCTCGCCCAAGCACGCTTAATTGCGGAGTTCTGATGGGATCCGGTGCATTAGTGCTGGTATGATCGCACCTGATAACTAATATTCTTTAATTGTATATATGTCTTTGATTTTCGAAAAAATTAGTAAATTGAAGAAAAATGGACGTGCAAATAAAAATAAGTCGGTAAATGAAAATATCGATAAAAAGAGGTGCAACACAAGGACTTCCCAGGAGGTCACCCATCCTAGTACTACTCTCGCCCAAGCACGCTTAATTGCGGAGTTCTGATGGGATCCGGTGCATTAGTGCTGGTATGATCGCACCTGATAACTAATACGCTTTAATTGTATATTTGTCTTTGAATTTCGAAAAAATTAGTAAATTGAAAAAAAATCGACGTGCAAATAAAAATAAGTCGGTAAATGAAAATATCGATAAAAAGAGGTGCAACACAAGGACTTCCCAGGAGGTCACCCATCCTAGTACTACTCTCGCCCAAGCACCCTTAATTGCGGAGTTCTGATGGGATCCGGTGCATTAGTGCTGGTATGATCGCACCTGATTACTAAAACGCTTTAATTGTATATATTTCTTTGATTTTCGAAAAAATTAGTAAATTGAAAAAAAATGGACGTGCAAATAAAAATAAGTCGGTAAATGAAAACATCGATAAAAAGAGGTGCAACACAAGGACTTCCCAGGAGGTCACCCATCCTAGTACTACTCTCGCCCAAGCACCCTTAATTGCGGAGTTCTGATGGGATCCGGTGCATTAGTGCTGGTATGATCGCACCTGATAACTCTTACGCTTTAATTGTATATTTGTCTTTGAATTTCGAAAAAATTAGTAAATTGAAAAAAAATCGACGTGCAAATAAAAATAAGTCGGTAAATGAAAATATCGATAAAAAGAGGTGCAACACAAGGACTTCCCAGGAGGTCACCCATCCTAGTACTACTCTCGCCCAAGCACCCTTAATTGCGGAGTTCTGATGGGATCCGGTGCATTAGTGCTGGTATGATCGCACCTGATTACTAAAACGCTTTAATTGTATATATTTCTTTGATTTTCGAAAAAATTAGTAAATTGAAAAAAAATGGACGTGCAAATAAAAATAAGTCGGTAAATGAAAACATCGATAAAAAGAGGTGCAACACAAGGACTTCCCAGGAGGTCACCCATCCTAGTACTACTCTCGCCCAAGCACCCTTAATTGCGGAGTTCTGATGGGATCCGGTGCATTAGTGCTGGTATGATCGCACCTGATAACTCTTACGCTTTAATTGTATATATGTCTTTGATTTTCGAAAAAATTAGTAAATTGAAAAAAAATGGACGTGCAAATAAAAATAAGTCGGTAAATGATAAAAAGAGGTGCAACACAAGGACTTCCCAGGAGGTCACCCATCCTAGTACTACTCTCGCCCAAGCACGCTTAACTGCGGAGTTCTGATGGGATCCGGTGCATTAGTGCTGGTATGATCGCACCTGATAACTAATACGCTTTAGTTGTATATATGTCTTTGATTTTCGAAAAAATTAGTAAATTGAAAAAAAATGGACGTGCAAATAAAAATAAGTCGGTAAATGATAAAAAGAGGTGCAACACAAGGACTTCCCAGGAGGTCACCCATCCTAGTACTACTCTCGCCCAAGCACGCTTAATTGCGGAGTTCTGATGGGATCCGGTGCATTAGTGCTGGTATGATCGCACCTGATAACTAATATTCTTTAATTGTATATATGTCTTTGATTTTCGAAAAAATTAGTAAATTGAAGAAAAATGGACGTGCAAATAAAAATAAGTCGGTAAATGAAAATATCGATAAAAAGAGGTGCAACACAAGGACTTCCCAGGAGGTCACCCATCCTAGTACTACTCTCTCCCAAGCACGCTTAATTGCGGAGTTCTGATGGGATCCGGTGCATTAGTGCTGGTATAATCGCACCTGATAACTAATACGCTTTAATTGTATATTTGTCTTTGATTTTCGAAAAAATTAGTAAATTGAAAAAAAATGGACGTGCTAATAAAAATAAGTCGGTAAATGAAAATATCGATAAAAAGAGGTGCAACACAAAGACTTCCCAGGAGGTCACCCATCCTAGTACTACTCTCGCCCAAGCACGCTTAACTGCAGAGTTCTGATGGGATCCGGTGCATTAGTGCTGGTATGATCGCACCTGATAACTAATACGCTTTAATTGTATATTTGTCTTTGAATTTCGAAAAAATTAGTAAATTGAAAAAAAATGGACGTGCAAATAAAAATAAGTCCGTAAATGAAAATATCGATAAAAAGAGGTGCAACACAAGGACTTCCCAGGAGGTCACCCATCCTAGTACTACTCTCGCCCAAGCACGCTTAACTGCGGAGTTCTGATGGGATCCGGTGCATTAGTGCTGGTATGATCGCACCTGATAACTAATACGCTTTAATTGTATATTTGTCTTTGAATTTCGAAAAAATTAGTAAATTGAAAAAAAATGGACGTGCAAATAAAAATAAGTCGGTAAATGAAAATATCGATAAAAAGAGGCGCAACACAAGGACTTCCCAGGAGGTCACCCATCCTAGTACTACTCTCGCCCAAGCACCCTTAATTGCGGAGTTCTGATGGGATCCGGTGCATTAGTGCTGGTATGATCGCACCTGATTACTAAAACGCTTTAATTGTATATATTTCTTTGATTTTCGAAAAAATTAGTAAATTGAAAAAAAATGGACGTGCAAATAAAAATAAGTCGGTAAATGATAAAAAGAGGTGCAACACAAGGACTTCCCAGGAGGTCACCCATCCTAGTACTACTCTCGCCCAAGCACCCTTAATTGCGGAGTTCTGATGGGATCCGGTGCATTAGTGCTGGTATGATCGCACCTGATTACTAAAACGCTTTAATTGTATATATTTCTTTGATTTTCGAAAAAATTAGTAAATTGAAAAAAAATGGACGTGCAAATAAAAATAAGTCGGTAAATGAAAACATCGATAAAAAGAGGTGCAACACAAGGACTTCCCAGGAGGTCACCCATCCTAGTACTACTCTCGCCCAAGCACGCTTAATTGCGGAGTTCTGATGGGATCCGGTGCATTAGTGCTGGTATAATCGCACCTGATAACTAATACGCTTTAATTGTATATTTGTCTTTGATTTTCGAAAAAATTAGTAAATTGAAAAAAAATGGACGTGCTAATAAAAATAAGTCGGTAAATGAAAATATCGATAAAAAGAGGTGCAACACAAAGACTTCCCAGGAGGTCACCCATCCTAGTACTACTCTCGCCCAAGCACGCTTAACTGCAGAGTTCTGATGGGATCCGGTGCATTAGTGCTGGTATGATCGCACCTGATAACTAATACGCTTTAATTGTATATTTGTCTTTGAATTTCGAAAAAATTAGTAAATTGAAAAAAAATGGACGTGCAAATAAAAATAAGTCCGTAAATGAAAATATCGATAAAAAGAGGTGCAACACAAGGACTTCCCAGGAGGTCACCCATCCTAGTACTACTCTCGCCCAAGCACGCTTAACTGCGGAGTTCTGATGGGATCCGGTGCATTAGTGCTGGTATGATCGCACCTGATAACTAATACGCTTTAATTGTATATTTGTCTTTGAATTTCGAAAAAATTAGTAAATTGAAAAAAAATGGACGTGCAAATAAAAATAAGTCGGTAAATGAAAATATCGATAAAAAGAGGTGCAACACAAGGACTTCCCAGGAGGTCACCCATCCTAGTACTACTCTCGCCCAAGCACCCTTAATTGCGGAGTTCTGATGGGATCCGGTGCATTAGTGCTGGTATGATCGCACCTGATTACTAAAACGCTTTAATTGTATATATTTCTTTGATTTTCGAAAAAATTAGTAAATTGAAAAAAAATGGACGTGCAAATAAAAATAAGTCGGTAAATGATAAAAAGAGGTGCAACACAAGGACTTCCCAGGAGGTCACCCATCCTAGTACTACTCTCGCCCAAGCACGCTTAATTGCGGAGTTCTGATGGGATCCGGTGCATTAGTGCTGGTATGATCGCACCTGATAACTAATATTCTTTAATTGTATATATGTCTTTGATTTTCGAAAAAATTAGTAAATTGAAGAAAAATGGACGTGCAAATAAAAATAAGTCGGTAAATGAAAATATCGATAAAAAGAGGTGCAACACAAAGACTTCCCAGGAGGTCACCCATCCTAGTACTACTCTCGCCCAAGCACGCTTAACTGCAGAGTTCTGATGGGATCCGGTGCATTAGTGCTGGTATGATCGCACCTGATAACTAATACGCTTTAATTGTATATTTGTCTTTGAATTTCGAAAAAATTAGTAAATTGAAAAAAAATGGACGTGCAAATAAAAATAAGTCCGTAAATGAAAATATCGATAAAAAGAGGTGCAACACAAGGACTTCCCAGGAGGTCACCCATCCTAGTACTACTCTCGCCCAAGCACGCTTAACTGCGGAGTTCTGATGGGATCCGGTGCATTAGTGCTGGTATGATCGCACCTGATAACTAATACGCTTTAATTGTATATTTGTCTTTGAATTTCGAAAAAATTAGTAAATTGAAAAAAAATGGACGTGCAAATAAAAATAAGTCGGTAAATGAAAATATCGATAAAAAGAGGTGCAACACAAGGACTTCCCAGGAGGTCACCCATCCTAGTACTACTCTCGCCCAAGCACCCTTAATTGCGGAGTTCTGATGGGATCCGGTGCATTAGTGCTGGTATGATCGCACCTGATTACTAAAACGCTTTAATTGTATATATTTCTTTGATTTTCGAAAAAATTAGTAAATTGAAAAAAAATGGACGTGCAAATAAAAATAAGTCGGTAAATGATAAAAAGAGGTGCAACACAAGGACTTCCCAGGAGGTCACCCATCCTAGTACTACTCTCGCCCAAGCACGCTTAATTGCGGAGTTCTGATGGGATCCGGTGCATTAGTGCTGGTATGATCGCACCTGATAACTAATATTCTTTAATTGTATATATGTCTTTGATTTTCGAAAAAATTAGTAAATTGAAGAAAAATGGACGTGCAAATAAAAATAAGTCGGTAAATGAAAATATCGATAAAAAGAGGTGCAACACAAGGACTTCCCAGGAGGTCACCCATCCTAGTACTACTCTCTCCCAAGCACGCTTAATTGCGGAGTTCTGATGGGATCCGGTGCATTAGTGCTGGTATAATCGCACCTGATAACTAATACGCTTTAATTGTATATTTGTCTTTGATTTTCGAAAAAATTAGTAAATTGAAAAAAAATGGACGTGCTAATAAAAATAAGTCGGTAAATGAAAATATCGATAAAAAGAGGTGCAACACAAAGACTTCCCAGGAGGTCACCCATCCTAGTACTACTCTCGCCCAAGCACGCTTAACTGCAGAGTTCTGATGGGATCCGGTGCATTAGTGCTGGTATGATCGCACCTGATAACTAATACGCTTTAATTGTATATTTGTCTTTGAATTTCGAAAAAATTAGTAAATTGAAAAAAAATGGACGTGCAAATAAAAATAAGTCCGTAAATGAAAATATCGATAAAAAGAGGTGCAACACAAGGACTTCCCAGGAGGTCACCCATCCTAGTACTACTCTCGCCCAAGCACGCTTAACTGCGGAGTTCTGATGGGATCCGGTGCATTAGTGCTGGTATGATCGCACCTGATAACTAATACGCTTTAATTGTATATTTGTCTTTGAATTTCGAAAAAATTAGTAAATTGAAAAAAAATGGACGTGCAAATAAAAATAAGTCGGTAAATGAAAATATCGATAAAAAGAGGCGCAACACAAGGACTTCCCAGGAGGTCACCCATCCTAGTACTACTCTCGCCCAAGCACCCTTAATTGCGGAGTTCTGATGGGATCCGGTGCATTAGTGCTGGTATGATCGCACCTGATTACTAAAACGCTTTAATTGTATATATTTCTTTGATTTTCGAAAAAATTAGTAAATTGAAAAAAAATGGACGTGCAAATAAAAATAAGTCGGTAAATGATAAAAAGAGGTGCAACACAAGGACTTCCCAGGAGGTCACCCATCCTAGTACTACTCTCGCCCAAGCACCCTTAATTGCGGAGTTCTGATGGGATCCGGTGCATTAGTGCTGGTATGATCGCACCTGATTACTAAAACGCTTTAATTGTATATATTTCTTTGATTTTCGAAAAAATTAGTAAATTGAAAAAAAATGGACGTGCAAATAAAAATAAGTCGGTAAATGAAAACATCGATAAAAAGAGGTGCAACACAAGGACTTCCCAGGAGGTCACCCATCCTAGTACTACTCTCGCCCAAGCACGCTTAATTGCGGAGTTCTGATGGGATCCGGTGCATTAGTGCTGGTATAATCGCACCTGATAACTAATACGCTTTAATTGTATATTTGTCTTTGATTTTCGAAAAAATTAGTAAATTGAAAAAAAATGGACGTGCTAATAAAAATAAGTCGGTAAATGAAAATATCGATAAAAAGAGGTGCAACACAAAGACTTCCCAGGAGGTCACCCATCCTAGTACTACTCTCGCCCAAGCACGCTTAACTGCAGAGTTCTGATGGGATCCGGTGCATTAGTGCTGGTATGATCGCACCTGATAACTAATACGCTTTAATTGTATATTTGTCTTTGAATTTCGAAAAAATTAGTAAATTGAAAAAAAATGGACGTGCAAATAAAAATAAGTCCGTAAATGAAAATATCGATAAAAAGAGGTGCAACACAAGGACTTCCCAGGAGGTCACCCATCCTAGTACTACTCTCGCCCAAGCACGCTTAACTGCGGAGTTCTGATGGGATCCGGTGCATTAGTGCTGGTATGATCGCACCTGATAACTAATACGCTTTAATTGTATATTTGTCTTTGAATTTCGAAAAAATTAGTAAATTGAAAAAAAATGGACGTGCAAATAAAAATAAGTCGGTAAATGAAAATATCGATAAAAAGAGGTGCAACACAAGGACTTCCCAGGAGGTCACCCATCCTAGTACTACTCTCGCCCAAGCACCCTTAATTGCGGAGTTCTGATGGGATCCGGTGCATTAGTGCTGGTATGATCGCACCTGATTACTAAAACGCTTTAATTGTATATATTTCTTTGATTTTCGAAAAAATTAGTAAATTGAAAAAAAATGGACGTGCAAATAAAAATAAGTCGGTAAATGATAAAAAGAGGTGCAACACAAGGACTTCCCAGGAGGTCACCCATCCTAGTACTACTCTCGCCCAAGCACGCTTAATTGCGGAGTTCTGATGGGATCCGGTGCATTAGTGCTGGTATGATCGCACCTGATAACTAATATTCTTTAATTGTATATATGTCTTTGATTTTCGAAAAAATTAGTAAATTGAAGAAAAATGGACGTGCAAATAAAAATAAGTCGGTAAATGAAAATATCGATAAAAAGAGGTGCAACACAAGGACTTCCCAGGAGGTCACCCATCCTAGTACTACTCTCGCCCAAGCACGCTTAATTGCGGAGTTCTGATGGGATCCGGTGCATTAGTGCTGGTATGATCGCACCTGATAACTAATACGCTTTAATTGTATATTTGTCTTTGAATTTCGAAAAAATTAGTAAATTGAAAAAAAATCGACGTGCAAATAAAAATAAGTCGGTAAATGAAAACATCGATAAAAAGAGGTGCAACACAAGGACTTCCCAGGAGGTCACCCATCCTAGTACTACTCTCGCCCAAGCACCCTTAATTGCGGAGTTCTGATGGGATCCGGTGCATTAGTGCTGGTATGATCGCACCTGATAACTCTTACGCTTTAATTGTATATATGTCTTTGATTTTCGAAAAAATTAGTAAATTGAAAAAAAATGGACGTGCAAATAAAAATAAGTCGGTAAATGATAAAAAGAGGTGCAAAACAAAGACTTCCCAGGAGGTCACCCATCCTAGTACTACTCTCGCCCAAGCACGCTTAACTGCGGAGTTCTGATGGGATCCGGTGCATTAGTGCTGGTATGATCGCACCTGATAACTAATACGCTTTAATTGTATATTTGTCTTTGAATTTCGAAAAAATTAGTAAATTGAAAAAAAATCGACGTGCAAATAAAAATAAGTCGGTAAATGAAAATATCGATAAAAAGAGGTGCAACACAAGGACTTCCCAGGAGGTCACCCATCCTAGTACTACTCTCGCCCAAGCACCCTTAATTGCGGAGTTCTGATGGGATCCGGTGCATTAGTGCTGGTATGATCGCACCTGATTACTAAAACGCTTTAATTGTATATATTTCTTTGATTTTCGAAAAAATTAGTAAATTGAAAAAAAATGGACGTGCAAATAAAAATAAGTCGGTAAATGAAAACATCGATAAAAAGAGGTGCAACACAAGGACTTCCCAGGAGGTCACCCATCCTAGTACTACTCTCGCCCAAGCACCCTTAATTGCGGAGTTCTGATGGGATCCGGTGCATTAGTGCTGGTATGATCGCACCTGATAACTCTTACGCTTTAATTGTATATATGTCTTTGATTTTCGAAAAAATTAGTAAATTGAAAAAAAATGGACGTGCAAATAAAAATAAGTCGGTAAATGATAAAAAGAGGTGCAACACAAGGACTTCCCAGGAGGTCACCCATCCTAGTACTACTCTCGCCCAAGCACGCTTAACTGCGGAGTTCTGATGGGATCCGGTGCATTAGTGCTGGTATGATCGCACCTGATAACTAATACGCTTTAGTTGTATATATGTCTTTGATTTTCGAAAAAATTAGTAAATTGAAAAAAAATGGACGTGCAAATAAAAATAAGTCGGTAAATGATAAAAAGAGGTGCAACACAAGGACTTCCCAGGAGGTCACCCATCCTAGTACTACTCTCGCCCAAGCACGCTTAATTGCGGAGTTCTGATGGGATCCGGTGCATTAGTGCTGGTATGATCGCACCTGATAACTAATATTCTTTAATTGTATATATGTCTTTGATTTTCGAAAAAATTAGTAAATTGAAGAAAAATGGACGTGCAAATAAAAATAAGTCGGTAAATGAAAATATCGATAAAAAGAGGTGCAACACAAGGACTTCCCAGGAGGTCACCCATCCTAGTACTACTCTCTCCCAAGCACGCTTAATTGCGGAGTTCTGATGGGATCCGGTGCATTAGTGCTGGTATAATCGCACCTGATAACTAATACGCTTTAATTGTATATTTGTCTTTGATTTTCGAAAAAATTAGTAAATTGAAAAAAAATGGACGTGCTAATAAAAATAAGTCGGTAAATGAAAATATCGATAAAAAGAGGTGCAACACAAAGACTTCCCAGGAGGTCACCCATCCTAGTACTACTCTCGCCCAAGCACGCTTAACTGCAGAGTTCTGATGGGATCCGGTGCATTAGTGCTGGTATGATCGCACCTGATAACTAATACGCTTTAATTGTATATTTGTCTTTGAATTTCGAAAAAATTAGTAAATTGAAAAAAAATGGACGTGCAAATAAAAATAAGTCCGTAAATGAAAATATCGATAAAAAGAGGTGCAACACAAGGACTTCCCAGGAGGTCACCCATCCTAGTACTACTCTCGCCCAAGCACGCTTAACTGCGGAGTTCTGATGGGATCCGGTGCATTAGTGCTGGTATGATCGCACCTGATAACTAATACGCTTTAATTGTATATTTGTCTTTGAATTTCGAAAAAATTAGTAAATTGAAAAAAAATGGACGTGCAAATAAAAATAAGTCGGTAAATGAAAATATCGATAAAAAGAGGTGCAACACAAGGACTTCCCAGGAGGTCACCCATCCTAGTACTACTCTCGCCCAAGCACCCTTAATTGCGGAGTTCTGATGGGATCCGGTGCATTAGTGCTGGTATGATCGCACCTGATTACTAAAACGCTTTAATTGTATATATTTCTTTGATTTTCGAAAAAATTAGTAAATTGAAAAAAAATGGACGTGCAAATAAAAATAAGTCGGTAAATGATAAAAAGAGGTGCAACACAAGGACTTCCCAGGAGGTCACCCATCCTAGTACTACTCTCGCCCAAGCACGCTTAATTGCGGAGTTCTGATGGGATCCGGTGCATTAGTGCTGGTATGATCGCACCTGATAACTAATATTCTTTAATTGTATATATGTCTTTGATTTTCGAAAAAATTAGTAAATTGAAGAAAAATGGACGTGCAAATAAAAATAAGTCGGTAAATGAAAATATCGATAAAAAGAGGTGCAACACAAGGACTTCCCAGGAGGTCACCCATCCTAGTACTACTCTCGCCCAAGCACGCTTAATTGCGGAGTTCTGATGGGATCCGGTGCATTAGTGCTGGTATGATCGCACCTGATAACTAATACGCTTTAATTGTATATTTGTCTTTGAATTTCGAAAAAATTAGTAAATTGAAAAAAAATCGACGTGCAAATAAAAATAAGTCGGTAAATGAAAATATCGATAAAAAGAGGTGCAACACAAGGACTTCCCAGGAGGTCACCCATCCTAGTACTACTCTCGCCCAAGCACCCTTAATTGCGGAGTTCTGATGGGATCCGGTGCATTAGTGCTGGTATGATCGCACCTGATTACTAAAACGCTTTAATTGTATATATTTCTTTGATTTTCGAAAAAATTAGTAAATTGAAAAAAAATGGACGTGCAAATAAAAATAAGTCGGTAAATGAAAACATCGATAAAAAGAGGTGCAACACAAGGACTTCCCAGGAGGTCACCCATCCTAGTACTACTCTCGCCCAAGCACCCTTAATTGCGGAGTTCTGATGGGATCCGGTGCATTAGTGCTGGTATGATCGCACCTGATAACTCTTACGCTTTAATTGTATATATGTCTTTGATTTTCGAAAAAATTAGTAAATTGAAAAAAAATGGACGTGCAAATAAAAATAAGTCGGTAAATGATAAAAAGAGGTGCAAAACAAAGACTTCCCAGGAGGTCACCCATCCTAGTACTACTCTCGCCCAAGCACGCTTAACTGCGGAGTTCTGATGGGATCCGGTGCATTAGTGCTGGTATGATCGCACCTGATAACTAATACGCTTTAATTGTATATTTGTCTTTGAATTTCGAAAAAATTAGTAAATTGAAAAAAAATCGACGTGCAAATAAAAATAAGTCGGTAAATGAAAATATCGATAAAAAGAGGTGCAACACAAGGACTTCCCAGGAGGTCACCCATCCTAGTACTACTCTCGCCCAAGCACGCTTAACTGCGGAGTTCTGATGGGATCCGGTGCATTAGTGCTGGTATGATCGCACCTGATAACTAATACGCTTTAATTGTATATTTGTCTTTGAATTTCGAAAAAATTAGTAAATTGAAAAAAAATGGACGTGCAAATAAAAATAAGTCGGTAAATGAAAATATCGATAAAAAGAGGTGCAACACAAGGACTTCCCAGGAGGTCACCCATCCTAGTACTACTCTCGCCCAAGCACCCTTAATTGCGGAGTTCTGATGGGATCCGGTGCATTAGTGCTGGTATGATCGCACCTGATTACTAAAACGCTTTAATTGTATATATTTCTTTGATTTTCGAAAAAATTAGTAAATTGAAAAAAAATGGACGTGCAAATAAAAATAAGTCGGTAAATGATAAAAAGAGGTGCAACACAAGGACTTCCCAGGAGGTCACCCATCCTAGTACTACTCTCGCCCAAGCACGCTTAATTGCGGAGTTCTGATGGGATCCGGTGCATTAGTGCTGGTATGATCGCACCTGATAACTAATATTCTTTAATTGTATATATGTCTTTGATTTTCGAAAAAATTAGTAAATTGAAGAAAAATGGACGTGCAAATAAAAATAAGTCGGTAAATGAAAATATCGATAAAAAGAGGTGCAACACAAGGACTTCCCAGGAGGTCACCCATCCTAGTACTACTCTCGCCCAAGCACGCTTAATTGCGGAGTTCTGATGGGATCCGGTACATTAGTGCTGGTATGATCGCACCTGATAACTAATATTCTTTAATTGTATATATGTCTTTGATTTTCGAAAAAATTAGTAAATTGAAGAAAAATGGACGTGCAAATAATAATAAGTCGGTAAATAAAAATATCGATAAAAAGAGGTGCAACACAAGGACTTCCCAGGAGGTCACCCATCCTAGTACTACTCTCGCCCAAGCACGCTTAACTGCGGAGTTCTGATGGGATCCGGTGCATTAGTGCTGGTATGATCGCACCTGATAACTAATACGCTTTAATTGTATATTTGTCTTTGAATTTCGAAAAAATTAGTAAATTGAAAAAAAATCGACGTGCAAATAAAAATAAGTCGGTAAATGAAAATATCGATAAAAAGAGGTGCAACACAAGGACTTCCCAGGAGGTCACCCATCCTAGTACTACTCTCGCCCAAGCACCCTTAATTGCGGAGTTCTGATGGGATCCGGTGCATTAGTGCTGGTATGATCGCACCTGATTACTAAAACGCTTTAATTGTATATATTTCTTTGATTTTCGAAAAAATTAGTAAATTGAAAAAAAATGGACGTGCAAATAAAAATAAGTCGGTAAATGAAAACATCGATAAAAAGAGGTGCAACACAAGGACTTCCCAGGAGGTCACCCATCCTAGTACTACTCTCGCCCAAGCACCCTTAATTGCGGAGTTCTGATGGGATCCGGTGCATTAGTGCTGGTATGATCGCACCTGATTACTAAAACGCTTTAATTGTATATATTTCTTTGATTTTCGAAAAAATTAGTAAATTGAAAAAAAATGGACGTGCAAATAAAAATAAGTCGGTAAATGATAAAGAGAGGTGCAACACAAGGACTTCCCAGGAGGTCACCCATCCTAGTACTACTCTCGCCCAAGCACGCTTAATTGCGGAGTTCTAATGGGATCCGGTACATTAGTGCTGGTATGATCGCACCTGATAACTAATATTCTTTAATTGTATATATGTCTTTGATTTTCGAAAAAATTAGTAAATTGAAAAAAAATGGACGTGCTAATAAAAATAAGTCGGTAAATGAAAATATCGATAAAAAGAGGTGCAACACAAGGACTTCCCAGGAGGTCACCCATCCTAGTACTACTCTCGCCCAAGCACGCTTAACTGCGGAGTTCTGATGGGATCCGGTGCATTAGTGCTGGTATGATCGCACCTGATAACTAATACGCTTTAATTGTATATTTGTCTTTGAATTTCGAAAAAATTAGTAAATTGAAAAAAAATGGACGTGCAAATAAAAATAAGTCCGTAAATGAAAATATCGATAAAAAGAGGTGCAACACAAGGACTTCCCAGGAGGTCACCCATCCTAGTACTACTCTCGCCCAAGCACGCTTAACTGCGGAGTTCTGATGGGATCCGGTGCATTAGTGCTGGTATGATCGCACCTGATAACTAATACGCTTTAATTGTATATTTGTCTTTGAATTTCGAAAAAATTAGTAAATTGAAAAAAAATGGACGTGCAAATAAAAATAAGTCGGTAAATGAAAATATCGATAAAAAGAGGTGCAACACAAGGACTTCCCAGGAGGTCACCCATCCTAGTACTACTCTCGCCCAAGCACCCTTAATTGCGGAGTTCTGATGGGATCCGGTGCATTAGTGCTGGTATGATCGCACCTGATTACTAAAACGCTTTAATTGTATATATTTCTTTGATTTTCGAAAAAATTAGTAAATTGAAAAAAAATGGACGTGCAAATAAAAATAAGTCGGTAAATGATAAAAAGAGGTGCAACACAAGGACTTCCCAGGAGGTCACCCATCCTAGTACTACTCTCGCCCAAGCACGCTTAATTGCGGAGTTCTGATGGGATCCGGTGCATTAGTGCTGGTATGATCGCACCTGATAACTAATATTCTTTAATTGTATATATGTCTTTGATTTTCGAAAAAATTAGTAAATTGAAGAAAAATGGACGTGCAAATAAAAATAAGTCGGTAAATGAAAATATCGATAAAAAGAGGTGCAACACAAGCACTTCCCAGGAGGTCACCCATCCTAGTACTACTCTCGCCGAAGCAAGCTTAATTGCGGAGTTCTGATGGGATCCGGTACATTAGTGCTGGTATGATCGCACCTGATAACTAATATTCTTTAATTGTATATATGTCTTTGATTTTCGAAAAAATTAGTAAATTGAAAAAAAATGGACGTGCTAATAAAAATAAGTCGGTAAATGAAAATATCGATAAAAAGAGGTGCAACACAAGGACTTCCCAGGAGGTCACCCATCCTAGTACTACTCTCGCCCAAGCACGCTTAACTGCGGAGTTCTGATGGGATCCGGTGCATTAGTGCTGGTATGATCGCACCTGATAACTAATACGCTTTAATTGTATATTTGTCTTTGAATTTCGAAAAAATTAGTAAATTGAAAAAAAATGGACGTGCAAATAAAAATAAGTCCGTAAATGAAAATATCGATAAAAAGAGGTGCAACACAAGGACTTCCCAGGAGGTCACCCATCCTAGTACTACTCTCGCCCAAGCACGCTTAACTGGGGAGTTCTGATGGGATCCGGTGCATTAGTGCTGGTATGATCGCACCTGATAACTAATACGCTTTAATTGTATATTTGTCTTTGAATTTCGAAAAAATTAGTAAATTGAAAAAAAATGGACGTGCAAATAAAAATAAGTCGGTAAATGAAAATATCGATAAAAAGAGGTGCAACACAAGGACTTCCCAGGAGGTCACCCATCCTAGTACTACTCTCGCCCAAGCACCCTTAATTGCGGAGTTCTGATGGGATCCGGTGCATTAGTGCTGGTATGATCGCACCTGATTACTAAAACGCTTTAATTGTATATATTTCTTTGATTTTCGAAAAAATTAGTAAATTGAAAAAAAATGGACGTGCAAATAAAAATAAGTCGGTAAATGATAAAAAGAGGTGCAACACAAGGACTTCCCAGGAGGTCACCCATCCTAGTACTACTCTCGCCCAAGCACGCTTAATTGCGGAGTTCTGATGGGATCCGGTGCATTAGTGCTGGTATGATCGCACCTGATAACTAATATTCTTTAATTGTATATATGTCTTTGATTTTCGAAAAAATTAGTAAATTGAAGAAAAATGGACGTGCAAATAAAAATAAGTCGGTAAATGAAAATATCGATAAAAAGAGGTGCAACACAAGGACTTCCCAGGAGGTCACCCATCCTAGTACTACTCTCGCCCAAGCACGCTTAATTGCAGAGTTCTGATGGGATCCGGTACATTAGTGCTGGTATGATCGCACCTGATAACTAATATTCTTTAATTGTATATATGTCTTTGATTTTCGAAAAAATTAGTAAATTGAAGAAAAATGGACGTGCAAATAAAAATAAGTCGGTAAATGAAAATATCGATAAAAAGAGGTGCAACACAAGGACTTCCCAGGAGGTCACCCATCCTAGTACTACTCTCGCCCAAGCACGCTTAACTGCAGAGTTCTGATGGGATCCGGTGCATTAGTGCTGGTATGATCGCACCTGATAACTAATACGCTTTAATTGTATATTTCTCTTTGATTTTCGAAAAAATTAGTAAATTGAAAAAAAATGGACGTGCAAATAAAAATAAGTCGGTAAATGAAAATATCGATAAAAAGAGGTGCAACACAAGGACTTCCCAGGAGGTCACCCATCCTAGTACTACTCTCGCCCAAGCACCCTTAATTGCGGAGTTCTAATGGGATCCGGTGCATTAGTGCTGGTATGATCGCACCTGATTACTAATACGCTTTAATTGTATATATTTCTTTGATTTTCGAAAAAATTAGTAAATTGAAAAAAAATGGACGTGCAAATAAAAATAAGTCGGTAAATGATAAAAAGAGGTGCAACACAAGGACTTCCCAGGAGGTCACCCATCCTAGTACTACTCTCGCCCAAGCACGCTTAACTGCGGAGTTCTGATGGGATCCGGTGCATTAGTGCTGGTATGATCGCACCTGATAACTAATACGCTTTAGTTGTATATATGTCTTTGATTTTCGAAAAAATTAGTAAATTGAAAAAAAATGGACGTGCAAATAAAAATAAGTCGGTAAATGAAAATATCGATAAAAAGAGGTGCAACACAAGGACTTCCCAGGAGGTCACCCATCCTAGTACTACTCTCGCCCAAGCACGCTTAATTGCGGAGTTCTGATGGGATCCGGTGCATTAGTGCTGGTATAATCGTACCTGATAACTAATACGCTTTAATTGTATATTTGTCTTTGATTTTCGAAAAAATTAGTAAATTGAAAAAAAATGGACGTGCTAATAAAAATAAGTCGGTAAATGAAAATATCGATAAAAAGAGGTGCAACACAAAGACTTCCCAGGAGGTCACCCATCCTAGTACTACTCTCGCCCAAGCACGCTTAACTGCAGAGTTCTGATGGGATCCGGTGCATTAGTGCTGGTATGATCGCACCTGATAACTAATACGCTTTAATTGTATATTTGTCTTTGAATTTCGAAAAAATTAGTAAATTGAAAAAAAATGGACGTGCAAATAAAAATAAGTCCGTAAATGAAAATATCGATAAAAAGAGGTGCAACACAAGGACTTCCCAGGAGGTCACCCATCCTAGTACTACTCTCGCCCAAGCACGCTTAACTGCGGAGTTCTGATGGGATACGGTGCATTAGTGCTGGTATGATCGCACCTGATAACTAATACGCTTTAATTGTATATTTGTCTTTGAATTTCGAAAAAATTAGTAAATTGAAAAAAAATGGACGTGCAAATAAAAATAAGTCGGTAAATGAAAATATCGATAAAAAGAGGTGCAACACAAGGACTTCCCAGGAGGTCACCCATCCTAGTACTACTCTCGCCCAAGCACCCTTAATTGCGGAGTTCTGATGGGATCCGGTGCATTAGTGCTGGTATGATCGCACCTGATTACTAAAACGCTTTAATTGTATATATTTCTTTGATTTTCGAAAAAATTAGTAAATTGAAAAAAAATGGACGTGCAAATAAAAATAAGTCGGTAAATGATAAAAAGAGGTGCAACACAAGGACTTCCCAGGAGGTCACCCATCCTAGTACTACTCTCGCCCAAGCACGCTTAATTGCGGAGTTCTGATGGGATCCGGTGCATTAGTGCTGGTATGATCGCACCTGATAACTAATATTCTTTAATTGTATATATGTCTTTGAGTTTCGAAAAAATTAGTAAATTGAAGAAAAATGGACGTGCAAATAAAAATAAGTCGGTAAATGAAAATATCGATAAAAAGAGGTGCAACACAAGGACTTCCCAGGAGGTCACCCATCCTAGTACTACTCTCGCCCAAGCACGCTTAATTGCGGAGTTCTGATGGGATCCGGTACATTAGTGCTGGTATGATCACACCTGATAACTAATATTCTTTAATTGTATATATGTCTTTGATTTTCGAAAAAATTAGTAAATTGAAGAAAAATGGACGTGCAAATAAAAATAAGTCGGTAAATAAAAATATCGATAAAAAGAGGTGCAACACAAGGACTTCCCAGGAGGTCACCCATCCTAGTACTACTCTCGCCCAAGGACGCTTAACTACGGAGTTCTGATGGGATCCGGTGCATTAGTGCTGGTATGATCGCACCTGATAACTAATACGCTTTAATTGTATATTTGTCTTTGAATTTCGAAAAAATTAGTAAATTGAAAAAAAATGGACGTGCAAATAAAAATAAGTCGGTAAATGAAAATATCGATAAAAAGAGGTGCAACACAAGGACTTCCCAGGAGGTCACCCATCCTAGTACTACTCTCGCCCAAGCACCCTTAATTGCGGAGTTCTGATGGGATCCGGTGCATTAGTGCTGGTATGATCGCACCTGATTACTAAAACGCTTTAATTGTATATATTTCTTTGATTTTCGAAAAAATTAGTAAATTGAAAAAAAATGGACGTGCAAATAAAAATAAGTCGGTAAATGAAAATATCGATAAAAAGAGGTGCAACACAAGGACTTCCCAGGAGGTCACCCATCCTAGTACTACTCTCGCCCAAGCACGCTTAACTGCGGAGTTCTGATGGGATCCGGTGCATTAGTGCTGGTATGATCGCACCTGATTACTAAAACGCTTTAATTGTATATATTTCTTTGATTTTCGAAAAAATTAGTAAATTGAAAAAAAATGGACGTGCAAATAAAAATAAGTCGGTAAATGATAAAGAGAGGTGCAACACAAGGACTTCCCAGGAGGTCACCCATCCTAGTACTACTCTCGCCCAAGCACGCTTAATTGCGGAGTTCTGATGGGATCCGGTACATTAGTGCTGGTATGATCGCACCTGATAACTAATATTCTTTAATTGTATATATGTCTTTGATTTTCGAAAAAATTAGTAAATTGAAAAAAAATGGACGTGCAAATAAAAATAAGTCGGTAAATGATAAAAAGAGGTGCAACACAAGGACTTCCCAGGAGGTCACCCATCCTAGTACTACTCTCGCCCAAGCACGCTTAACTGCGGAGTTCTGATGGGATCCGGTGCATTAGTGCTGGTATGATCGCACCTGATAACTAATACGCTTTAGTTGTATATATGTCTTTTATTTTCGAAAAAATTAGTAAATTGAAAAAAAATGGACGTGCAAATAAAAATAAGTCGGTAAATGATAAAAAGAGGTGCAACACAAGGACTTCCCAGGAGGTCACCCATCCTAGTACTACTCTCGCCCAAGCACGCTTAATTGCGGAGTTCTGATGGGATCCGGTGCATTAGTGCTGGTATGATCGCACCTGATAACTAATATTCTTTAATTGTATATATGTCTTTGATTTTCGAAAAAATTAGTAAATTGAAGAAAAATGGACGTGCAAATAAAAATAAGTCGGTAAATTAAAATATCGATAAAAAGAGGTGCAACACAAGGACTTCCCAGGAGGTCACCCATCCTACTACTACTCTCGCCCAAGCACGCTTAATTGCGGAGTTCTGATGGGATCCGGTGCATTAGTGCTGGTATAATCGCACCTGATAACTAATACGCTTTAATTGTATATTTGTCTTTGATTTTCGAAAAAATTAGTAAAATGAAAAAAAATGGACGTGCTAATAAAAATAAGTCGGTAAATGAAAATATCGATAAAAAGCGGTGCAACACAAGGACTTCCCAGGAGGTCACCCATCCTAGTACTACTCTCGCCCAAGCACGCTTAACTGCGGAGTTCTGATGGGATCCGGTGCATTAGTGCTGGTATGATCGCACCTGATAACTCTTACGCTTTAATTGTATATATGTCTTTG